>CM060384.1:31354055-32554055 GCA_030545235.1 Helianthus tuberosus
CATGTCACGCCTCCAAGCGGTGATACCCCGCATGGTGGATTTTGGGGGTGTGACATTTTGTAGGTCTCATAAACGTGTGGAATCCTTTGGTAAGATGATTGTCCCTTTCCCCTTCTGAATTGGTTGGCAGGGGGTGCATCAGTCACTTGAACATCTCTTTGGACAGATGTTTGATTCCGCTGTTTTGTAACAGCTGTTTGGACTGGCACAAACAGTGGTGGTTTTTTAGTGAACTTGACAGATGATGTTGATGAACTCAAGGATGTTTTTGCAGTGTACTCATTCTTTTTTACATCAAAGTTTTTAAGATACAGACATTCTTGAGTTTTGTGGTTTGGTTTACCACAGATGGTGCAGCTTTCAGCAGGTACAATGATACTTGTTTTGTTTAAATCATATGCTTTTAAATGGAAACAATCTTTTGTTAGATGATTCCTTTTTTCAAAAAATTCACAAAACAAGTTTTTGATCTTTTCTCTCTTCTTTCTCTTTTCAGACTCCTTTGCAACAGAGTTTTTAACCTTTGTTGGGATGTCCTTGAGAGGGATGACTTTTTTCTTTTGGAGCTTTAACACCATCAGTGGTTGTGAAATCCATGGGTTTAAAATTTTCAAGAATGTCACACTCGTCAGACCATGTGGGTTTAAATTGGTATTTCTCAATTTCCTCAAAAGTAGAGGATCCCACTGGTCTCTCAAGTGTGATTTTGTTACCAAGTTTATCAGTGATTTTCACTTCTTGGCCATTCTTGTTCGTGGGAATGATTTCAGTGGTTACATCAGTGGTTTGAACAAATTTTTCAAAAGCAGTGTTTTCATCATCATGTTTTCTATAACCAACACCAAATTTCACATTGCTTTTAATCTGTTTTTCAAGCATTACTTCGTACCCTTTGCAGGATTCCACCCACTTTTCACATGTGATTTGGGTGGATTCCAACTCCTTTTTACAAACATGATATTTTTCTATCATTGTTTGGAGTTGGGTTTTGGTAATGCTTTACTCTTCTTTTAGATAGCAAATTTCTTTGTCCTTTTCAGCCAACTTGATTTTAAGTTCTTTTAATGACTTTTCAAATTTGACTTCATCAGTTAAGACCCTATTCCGAAGGTTTTCATTCACCTCTTTGATGCTAGCAAATGCAATAATGCATTTGTCTGGACACATATTTTTAAGAACCTGAGGTGATACCTTGGCAGCTGCCATCATAGCACAATCACATTAATGATTATTTTCTTCATCAGCTCTTTCTTCTTTCTCACCCTTTCTCCTCTTCTTTTTCTTCCTTGTCTTCTTTGGACCAAGGATCAACCAGTGGTTCAATCAGGGTTTCTGAATTTTCTCCCAGCAGTAGTTCACCAGCAACTGCAGTAACCACTGCTTCAGCCACTTTATCCACGGTTTCAGCACTTAGCTGCTCTCCTTTAGCTTCAACCCCTTCTGGTATTGACTCTAATGCCATCAGAAAAAATTCATCATTAAAAGTATCATTAGAAGCATAGAGTGCAAAATTTTCATCACCAAGCTCATCAGGCATACTGCTCCAGTCAACAAAGCCTTGAGTGAAAAAGCTTTGCTGATCTGGTTGTGTTACTTTTGGAGCAGCTAGTTGAGGTGCAACAGGTTGCACTTGTGCCTGAGGGACAGGGGTTTGAACATACTGAATTTGTGGAACAGTGGTTTAAACATAATGCACAGGCACAGGGATTGCAGCATAGTGAGCAGTGTTAACATGGGCAACATGGGTATATTGGGTATAGTGCACAGTGCTTTGATGTTGTGGTATAGGGTTTGAGCTGGGATGAGTGATTATTGGACCAGTGGTTTGACTCCTGCATTCCCTAGCAAAATGACCTAGCCTATTGCACTTATAGCACTTAATTTTTGACTTATCCAACCCCACTTTTAAATTCCCATGTAACCCTGAGAATTTTCTCCATGTTCTTTTGTAGAATTTGCTTGTTCTTACACTAAGCAAAGCCAATTGATGCAAAATGTCCATTTTTTCTAAGTCAGTGGGATCAAAGTGCTGTAAGTCATTGAGTTTAAAGCACAAGTTATCTAAGTTCTGGCTTTCTCCATTTGCTGTGAAAGCAAAGTTGGATGAGCGAGGATTAGATGAAATTACCTCCAGCAGTTATGTCAATAAAATGATCATAAATCTGATCCTTACTGCTGCCAGACTCTTCTTGACCCAGAAGAGATGTGTTACCAAATGAATAGTCATCTGTAACTTTGCCAGACTCTTGCAACTTCTTTTTCTGGTTAGGTCCCTTTCATAGGTCAGGAGTCTACCATGAAGTTGGGTCAGTGTCAGGTCTTTGAACTCAGCAGAATTTCTAGTCACAAAAGCAATTGTGTCCCATTTTTCAGGTAGTGATCTAAGAAACCTACTATTTTGTGTTGATTTTGGAAATTCAACTTTAACAAGTCTTAGCTCACTAATGAGACAACTAAAACGTTCAAATTGTTGGGTCAATGATTCACCCTTAATGTGACAGAAGGTTTCATACTGCTGATTCAGAATTTCCCTATTATTTTCAATTACTTCTTCAGTTCCCCCAAATTGTTCCTTAAGTACATCCCATAATTCTTTGGCACTGTTACAATGTAACAGCCCAACATAGATTTCATTTGGTAATGCAGATGCAATGATGCTAAATGCTTTGACATCCAGTTCGAACTTTTAAAAATCAGTTTCTGTATAGTTTTCATAACTTTAGGTTCGAATTTCTTTGGATCCTCAGTACTTGGCACCATTGGAACATGGGGACCAAAAACAACTGATCTCCAACATCCGGTATTTTGTTGAGCAAGGTATGACCCATCTTTCCCTCCCAGATGTTGTATTCATTACGTTTAAGCATGGGTGGTTTGAAAAGAGAGCCGATGTTATTCTTATCATCTTGTGATTGTGACATCATCCTGGTTGTTTTACAGGCACTGATTAATCAACTTTAATGGTGATTAAACCTTACTCTGTTTTTCAACAAAAAGAACAAATATCAGTATCAACGATTATGAGCTGAACTATTTACGTCAAAATGATTGTTAGATCAAATTTGATTGTCCGAGCTCTGATACCAATTGTTAGGATCTGAGTTTGGTTTTGATTGTGTTTTACGTTTGAAATAAGATGAAGATGGATGAGTAGTGCAGTGGAATTTAAGATGGAAACAAACTTTGCACACAATCAAACAGGAGAATTGCTTTAATCAAACATTTTCAACAAAGAACCGAAAGATTGAATTTATTTCAATAACGATTACAATGCATGTATGAATACAACCTCCCCCTCAGCCTGAGCTCACAGTGTTTGTTCGTGCAGGAAGAAGATTTTGTGAAGAGCTAATAGAACAATGCATGGTACTGTTCTATTTATAGGCACGGACAAACCACTGAGGCATCAATGCTACGTCACCATGAAAGTGACATCTAACCTCCTAACAACTTCTAACAACTGATCTATACAAACACTGCTTAAGCTAACAACTGCTATACAATACATAACATAATTAAACTAAACTACTGCTGGTCCTTCCATTGTTGTGACTTCAGCAGTACTTGATAACTACCAGCAGTGCTTGACCCAAAGCAGTAGATTGAACAACAGGTCTTTAGTCTTTGACTTGATCAGTGGTTATAGGCCAGCAGTTGTAACGATCAGTAGATAGGAGGTCAGCAGATGTTGAAACCACTTTCAAAGGGAGAGACTTGTAACACAACATCTGCTTATTCTAGATCCACTGTCCTGATCCAGTTTTGGCTTTAATTATATGTTCCTCTGATAGGGTTCAATCCCAACATTTACCAAATATTTTAAAGCAACACGTCCCATACCATGTCATAAATGATAATACAATTATTACAGAAAGATCTAGTCAAATTGTTCTGTTCTGACGACTCAGATTTTTATTACAGACAATTGTTTATTTATTGGTTTCTAGGACTCCGTCCCTAGCCTCAATTTCATCACCAGCACACAAAGCATGTAAACATCCTAAGCACCTGTCACATACGTTAAAGTAAAAGTCAATACACATAGTGTAAAGGTGAGCATACAAGTTTGATAATAGCATATAGAGTTCGAAAGCGTTACGCATAACCAACACATACACAGAGTGAAATGAGGCATCCTAGAATACCTTGAATCTTGATGATTTCACGGTTAAAAGTTAAGATTCAAAAGATAGAAGGGTGCAGGAGTGCGTGTAGATTAAGGAAGTACAAGATTTAGGACGAGATCTTACCGGAATTGCGAGAAATCGGAGAAAAAGCAAGGGTAATGCGCTTGGTCGGACGTCAGTTGCCAAAAGTAGAAAGAATGAAAGTGACAAGGGTTATTTATAGGGTTACCCAAAGTGGAAAGGAGTGGAGAGGGGCTGGTCGATCGGTTAGGCAGCCAGGTCGAACAACTGTCCGATCGAACGGCTGGTCGATCGGCTGGCCTCCTGATCGATCAGTCGCTTGGTTCGAGTGTTTGACGCGACGAGTTTTGCTGTTTCGATTGCGATTGCGAGTGTTCGATGCGAGAGAGTTTCCTAGTCAAATTACTTTTAATCCTAACTACTATATCAACATACAAGCATCCTTATTTCGTATCCGTTTAGCGTTTGCGATTCGATTGCGATTGAGTTTCGATAGTGTTTCGATTGATTCCCACATATATCATAAATAAGCATGCACAAGTAACACATAAGGCACACACACACACGTATAACAATAACCAAAGCGCATAATTCGAGTTGCGAGTGCAATTGTGATAGCGATAAAACGATTAAACATGCAATAAATAGCGATTACCATGCGATTAATAATAGATACTCCACATAATACAACTAAAGTGATAAAAAAATAGACTAATTACAAGTCAAAGAAGTCAAAACAGGATTTGAGCAAGGAGAGACAGATCGCAATTAGCAATCTTTTCTTCCTTTGACTTCAATCTTGACTTTGACTTTGACTTCCGAAACACGGGGTGTTACAGTAGTAGCAGAAACATGGGGCGGTAGCGAACCGGGATCGACCTCTTGGTCAGTAATCTTATGTGCTAAACGGATGATCTGAGGTAAGTTGTTAAGGTTTGCAGCAGTGACCATTACTGGTGGCGCTAAGCCCTTGATGTACAATTCGATTCTTCGAGGTGGGGGTCGAGATAAGTTAGGGCATATGTTTGCTAGCTCATGAGATCATTTCGTGTAAGCCTCGATCTCGGATCCCTCCATCTTTAGATTGTAGTACTCGTTCTCGAGCTTCTGAATCTCGTCACGAGGACATTACTCCTCCCGCATCAACTCCTTGAAATCATCCCAAGTCGTTGCCTTAGCCATTTCAATGCCTAGCATTTACACCTGGGCATTCCACCAAGTTAAGGCACTGTCCTCCAAAGTGCCTGTAGTATACTTCACTCGGTCCCCCACGGGACAGTTACACATAGCGAACACTGACTCAGCTTTTTCAAACCATCGAAGTAGCCCCACAGCTCCTTCAGTCCCACTGAACGTATGTGCCTTACAATCCATGAACGTCTTAAACGTACAAGCAGGCGGATTGTTTTGATTCTGATGCGCTTGCTGACCTAAGGACGAAAGAAAATACAGCACACGGGTAAGAGTTGAGTACGCGACACAAGATTAAAGAGTATTTGGCACATATCGTACCAGCTTGGTAGGCTGCCAAAGCCTCAGCCACACATGTGTTAATCAAGTTTGTCAACTCAGCCTGAGTCATCGCGATGTGACCACGTCCATGGCCTCGTCCGCTCATGATTCTATATAATAGAAGGAAAAGGTTAAGAGTCGAGATAAGGTAGGAGTCAAGACTCATGATGATTTTTACAGACTACTAAGTTCACATTTGTCAACACAGCGGAACCCCTTTCACACTCGTTAAGCCTTACTGGGACTCACATGCACCCCACATTATTATTATGTGTGCACCCATAATAGCAATGCGATTTGCATGTTTATCTCAGTTCCTCCCAACTCATGCTAAAAGGTTCCTCAAATTCAAGTAGCAAAGCAGAAGACACCCCATAACGTAAACTACGAAAGTCTAACGGGATATCACACTGTGACTCTATCAATCACATAACCTAGGCAAATACACATGAATTCAGTATGTAGTGCTAAGTGTGCAATCACATGCAACATCATACATGAATGTATACTAGATATACTATGCAATAAGTAAACGAGATACGAACTTTGCGATCTGGAGCTGAGTGTCATGGTCGAATTTCGAAGCTGTTCGGTTATAGTCTGGTTTTATAAAAGCGTTTTAAAACCTAGTTCACTCTAACTAGTGGCTCTGATACCAAACTGTCACACCCCCAAAAATACCACATGCGGAAACACCACGGGACGTGTGACGTACCAGGATCCAGCCACCAATCACATTGAACCATAACATAATATTAAATAAAAGTTTCCATTTATTTCATAAAGTAAATCCCAAAACACAACTTAAACCAAATTCGTTCAGCGGAAGCGTAATGTAAATAGTTATTCAAGTATTCAAAAAAAGTGTGCAATAATGATTAAACTTGTATCCAAGAGCTACGATCCATGACCACTCCAGCACTCCCAGATAGCAAGTTCCAATCCATGAATCTAACGTCCTGCAAGCATGCAGACAAGTGTATCAGACAACGCTGGTGAGTTCAAAGTTTGTTAACACGTTTTAGTTACCAGATATAAGTATAAAACATTTCAATGATTTGATGTTGTTAATAACTTGATTACCTCAGATGGCTCCAGATTATTTGCCCAACCCCAATGCTCTATCAAACATTGGTCAAGTGGTTAAGGTAATTATTTCACGACCGTCCTCCCCGGTACGGTGTGAGGGTGCCAAACCTAATAGCGCTATCAACTAATAACCTCATTTCCTCCCCGGCAACCAGTCGGTATATGATGGGACTTAATGATAAAATGAGTGTATTAACCAACATCCCAGGTTTAACATTCCAGTCAAACCCATTTACCCGACATTCCTCCCCGGAACGTTTACTAGATGCCCCTCCTCGGGACGCGTGCTTGGAAAAAGAGCAGTGAACTCACCTTTGATTTGCTCGGTATGTTAAATTACCCGTCCAAGTTGGTCAACCCAAACCCTACCGTGGTTACCAAAATATTAGTTTTACAATCAATCAAGTCATTAATTTCACACAGTTTACATCTAACATAAGATCACCTTATGTTGCACATTGAGCACTCAGTTATCATAATAACTTATCACAGATGGACTAACTATTCACATGGCCCAAGTCAAAACCCTCATATCTAGTCAACACTGCTATCATGCCACAATCAGGGTGTCACAACACATACATCCAATAATACAAGCATTACTGATTTACTGTTCAGACCATCTAACTCCTCGACGAAGAACCTAGCGACGAAGTATCTATTCTTTGTCAAGATTTCATGTGGCGAAACACCTATTCTTCGCCGATGTTACATATGACGAAGCTCCTGTTCTTCGTCGAGTCCAGGTGTGACGAAGTACCCCTCCTTCATCGAGACTAGGTGTGATGACGTTTCACCAAGATTTATCAGGGTAGGTTAAGACAGTTTTAATCACATAACAGTTACACATCAGCAGATCAATGGGTCAAACAACAGTTAGTGCACACATTCAAGCAAACCCTACATACTGTTTCATCCCATAATAATCATTCTATCCATCCTTGGTTCTAATCGTCAAATCATACCAAACAATCATTGATCCCAAACATCCAATGACCACACAAAAATCGTCTACTCGATTTTCACAATACGAATTCATCTAATAGGATTATCAAGCCACATCCCCACGAATCTAAACATATAGAAATCATTGTATTTTCATCAAGCAGGTTCTAAGTTTACAATTCTATGAATAAAACCCTAATCTTACAAAGATCACAACATAATACCACATATCAGAATTAATCCATCAAACGAGACCAAGACACTAACCGTAATATCGGATTGATTAGATAGATCGAGATAGGAAAGCTTTGAGACTTCCTACTGCCGTCGCACAGAGAATCAACAAGAGAGGACTTAGGGTTTTTGTGTTTTACGGCAACTGATTGCACGAAGTTATACAGCACACAACAGTTGGGCCGCGAATTATTCTGGGCCGAAGGCCCTCTTTGGCGAAAGACATGCTCGGCGAAGGACCCATTCTTCGTCGAGTTTGAGGGTGGCGAAGAGCTGATTCTTCGTCGGGACAAAAGATGGCGAAGAACCTTCTTATTAGGTAACTACATTTCATATTTCACATTTAATAACAAGCATTACATATTAACATTAATCATTCAACTAACTTCACACGACACTACATACAACCCTTATTCATACACCTTGACGCCTTAAGCATAGACACTTGCTTAGGCAATCCATACTGAGTATCCCCCTGTATGGTAAGTGGCTCACCATACGGAGTCTTGATCACTACTTGCTTCTTGTCACAGACAATCTGAGCTTGATTGTGGGATAACCAATCCATGCTTATTACTATGTCGAAAACGGCTAATTTCAAAGGAAGTAGGGACAATGGAAAAGAGTGGTTCCTAATGGATATGAAACATCCATCTAACACGGTTGATGCGGTTTCTATGGTGCCATCGGCTAATTCAACCTCATATTTTATGCTTAGGGTTCTAACAGGCAGGTTTAATAACTTACAAAACTTATCATCAACAAACGACTTATCTGCTCCAGAATCAAATAACACCCTTGCGTAAACATCATTAATAAGGAAAGCACCCGTTAGGACATTGTTATTCTGGATCGCCTCCTGTGCGTTCATGTGGAAGACCCTAGCATTGGTCTTTTTCCCATCCTCAACCTTCTTAGCAAACTTTGGGCAATTGGACTTGATATGCCCTTTTTCATTGCAGTTATAGCACGTTGCATCCTTTATCTTCTTGCACTCTATCGTCTTGTGCTCAGAAGACTTACAAATCCCACAAGCTCTTGGTTGTGACTGAGATTTTGATTCATATCTGCACCTCCCGAAATGGTGCTTCTTACAGACTTTACACTTGGGTTTATCACCCGACTATTGACCATCCTTTTTCGTTCCAGAACTCTTCTTGTGGTCATTGATTCCCTTACGCTTCTTGTCTGAACGTCATGAGTTGTCATCCTCACGCTTCCTCTTCTCAGCATCGGTGTTTCTAAGCAATCTCTGCCTGACCACGTCCAAAGTAAGAGACAATGATATATCAGTTGCAGACCTAAAAGTAGCTGGTCTGGAGGCCTTCACACTGGCCTTGATTTCTGGGGCTAAACCCCCAATGAAACGAGCTATCCTCTTGGGTTCTGGAGTCACCAGATACGGAACCAGTCTTGACATAGTGTTGAAGCTCGTAAGGTAGGCCTGGCAATCTAGGTTTTTCATAACCAATGACAAGAAATCAGCTTCAATCTTTTCAACCTCATGATGAGGGCATTAATTCACCTTAATCAATGTCACAAACTGCTCCCAAGACAGATTGTACAATGGGATTTTCCCTGTAGCTTGGATCAAAGACCTCCACCAAGCTAGTGCTTCACCTTTGAATGACTGAGATACAAACTTTACCACATCCTTATCAGCGTAACCACTGATATCAACCACGGTGTCCATCTCGTCTAACCATGTCATGCAGTCAATAGCCCCTTTTTCACCAGTGAAATCCCTAGGTTTGCATGAAACAAAATATTTATAGGAGCAACCCTTATTACGAGGTTTCTGGTTTAGCACAATCCTTTTTGATGGAACACTCCTCTGGTTTGATGAGTGATGGGATTTACTATTGTGAGCAGTATGAGTTCTTGAGGGTGGCTTCGTATGTGGTACAGATTGGGTCCTTATATGGGTACCACTGGATTCATTTAACTGTCTGTCCAGAGCTCGCGTAACGGCATTATCTATCAATGCCTGTAATTCTGCTCCTGCTACATTGACTCTGGAAGTGTCATGATTATCTCTAGGGTGACTGTTGACTTCATCTGACCCAGGCATGTAGCTTGATTGCTACATAAAATAATGATTTTAATTCATTTAGAGGTCTATAACAGTTTTATCATTCTAGATGATTTATTAATCATGGTATTTAAGAACCATTTTGATCAATTTGTTAAGCATATATATATTCAGGATGTTTCATTATAATAATCCTTAGTTATAATTAAAATATATTAATGGCAAAAGAGGCTAAGTCACATGGACAGTTTTTAAATTTTTAATCATGATCTTATAGGATCAAGGTATTGAGGTCTTAATCATAGTTTATTACCTCTTCTTAACAGGGGGTCGAAGACCACACCTGTATTTTGTCTTATATGACAATGAATATAGCCCGTAGGCATTACATCCCTATTGGATGTTTAATATAATAAAAGAAATTGGAAGAATCCAATGTAAAGATGACTTATGCGATTTTATCGAATCACATTTTGCCAGGAGTGTTAACATGTTTTCAGATGTTAACAAGGATTTGAACCTTTTTAATTGGTTTTACCGTCTTGGCCATATCTATAATGACATGTGGCTAGGTTTTACCTTTAAGATTCTTTTTAATTTTTTTTAATACAGAAAAATCCTAAATTGAGATGTTAATAAGGACCTGAATCTAATTTGAGGAACTACCATCTTGGCCCTGTCTTAAAATGACACATGGCTAGGTTTCGTCCTTTTTAGATTTTTATTATTTTATTATAATGGTAGGTCTCAAAAAGGAAATGTTATTTTTTCATTTATTTCACATATTATATTTATGCATATGATTTAATAAAAACGAAAATTTAAATTAAACCATTCCACTACAAAAATTAAAAAAATACAAGTTTGTCCTAAACGGGACTTCTACTGAAATAACATGCCCACGCAGGGGCTAAACAAACCAAACATACCCACGCAGGGATCAAACAGAAAGACATGCCCACGCAGGGGCTAAACAGAAACTACAAGTCCTCGCAGGGACTGGTTACAGAAACAGATGTCCACGCAGGGACTGATTAAACACTAAAAAAAAACAAATAAAGGATTTAATGATCCTTTTTGCTCTTCCCCTTGATTAAGCTCGCCAGACCCTTGAAAATTCCTCGGTTTTGCCTACGCCCTTCCCGAACCTCCTGCTGCACCTGATTTAACCTTTGAAGAATCTCCTGATGTTGCGGTGGTGATATCACTGGCGGCTGCGGGGGCTGCTGATACAGCGGAGGTTGAGGAGGTGGCGGTTGTTGATACCCATATGGTGGGTACCCATAGGGTGAATATCCAGCTTGATATGGGACTCCAAAGGGCCCCTCGGGATGGAGAGCATTGTAATCCCACGCTGCCTGGTACGGGTCAACATTAGCGTAGTTGTAGTTGGTGTGGGCTGGCTGTTCAAATGGGTTGTACGCCACTGAACCGGCGTATGTAGGAATTGGGTTGCCAAAACCCAACGGTGGTGGTGCGACGAGCGCAGAGTCTACTTCCGAGACGGGGTTTGAAGGCCCACCCATTTGCGGGTCTTCATGGAGTGGCGGGTTGTGGCTGCCACTTGAAGGTTGAGGGGTGCTGATAGGCACTCCTCCTCGCACGGACATTCGTGTGTTCGATCTTCTTCGCCTCGGTGGCTCCGGAGGCTATTGCTGAACTGGTGGTGGTGGCGGAGTGACCGCGACAAAACGAGAATCCTCGGAGGGATCCTGCTGCTGCGGTGAGTTGTGGTAACTAGGAGTAAACACCCAGTCGATCTGTCTGAACCTCGCTTCGTAGCTGTCGGGACCATTATAAGGTGATCCAACAAAGGGTGACCCATCCGAAATTTCGATGGGGTGGTTAGGGGTCCCGGTTGGAGGCTCGGCGGGATCCGTGTCTTCGTCCATGTCCATCGCATGGTTGCCCGAGAAGTGGTCTTCGGGTCCTAGTGGGTTAAAACCCGCTGGTTCTTCAATGTAGTTTGCCGGGTTGAACCAGCTTTGGAAGACAGGTGTCGGGTCATCGAATGAATGGTGAGGGCTGGATCTCTGGAGGGGAATGAAAGATGGCTGCGGGTTATGGGGCTCATTTTCAGATTGAGGCCCGTAGGAATGGTGATAGGATGGTGACGAACTTAGCGAGACAGATCGCCTTGCTGGCTCTATATACGTCCTCCAATGCTCCTGAGGACTCATACTTATTGAGGCCGGTGGGGTTCGTCTGTGTGATGGCCCGGCCTCATGGTCGTGGCCTGTGATTGGTGCCTTTCCTCTTCCCCTTATGAACCTTGGTGGCATGATTAAACCTGTCAACATAAACAAAGATAACAACAAGGAAATATATAAAGGACAAAAAATAAAACAAATCAGGATTTGTCATAAGTTCTTTGTCTAGACTCGAAAATTGAGGAATGTGCAACTGTGTAACTGAGATTAAACACAAAAGGCTAGTGTTTAATTCACTCAGTGTTGGCTCTGATACCAACCTGTCACACCCCGATATTTCCACGTATTTCCGGTGGGCCCGGTGGGGAGTATCGTGACGTAGCTGATATCGTCATAGTCAAACAACACAATTTTAAATGCACAGCGGAAGCAAAAGATGAATCACATTACAAACCGAAATATAAAGTAATATTAAAGTATCACAAAACGGACTGTAATGGATCCACAGGCGGATCAAATAAAAAGGAAACATAGTTCATCAGATTTAAAATGCATCCAAGCTTGCAAGACTCTTATTGATGCTAAGGAGATGCCAGCCTATTTCGATTAGAACCTGCACTTAGCCTTTTTGGGAAAATACGTCAGTTTACACTGGTAAATACAATTACCTGACTCATTTTGAAAAGGTTTAGAAAAAAATTGATTTGAATGCACAAGGCACAAAACATTTTATAACTTGGGATAATTATTTATATATAAACTTGTAAAAGAATTACATGTTCGTTATACATTCAGTAGCCCGGGCTGAATACCGGGTTAAAGATTAATAGACACACCACATGATATAGTCCCGCGTCGAGTTATTCTCAAACAAGCGGTTATACCTTTTTATATATATATGCACCGTCAGGTGTATGCCTACACCCCGTGCTTAGGTCGTGGCCATTTCAATGAATGATGCCAAGGATATCCGGGACATGGTCATTAACCCCCCAAAGGCTTTAAGCAAACAAAACAATTTAAACGGGTCATCTCAATAAATTAACCTTCATATGATTAACAATTCAATGCTCGACCAAGCGGTATTTTATATACCGTACCCTAAGCCCGTATAAGAGAAAATAAGTTAAAAGTATTTACCTGAGCAAGTATAATTCATAAACAGCAAGTGCACGTAGCTTTTAACGGGTCTCCTAATCTGGAACGAAGGTTTTTAATAACCTATTAGATTCCTAACGGGTCTTTAATTAAGCCTAAACTTAGACCGGTTAGTTTTAAAGGAAGATACGGTTCAAACACACGATTAAGCGAAGACCAGAATAGGATGTGATTTAGACCCAACAAGTTTGAAGACTTGTATAATATGGGTAAACTAAACACATTCTGGAGTTTGAGATAAAAATGATAAGGTTTGACCCGTTTCGGTCAATTTATGCAAACTAGTTACATAAACTGAACCGAATGCGAAAAATGCATAACGGGTAACCATAAGAGTCATATACAGGTTTCCTAAGTTAATATGCCTTAAATATGTTGTGACATCAGTAAGATATCTTCTATTATGCCCAAAACGAATTTAAACTCAAATTACGCCCCGTAGGGGTATTTTGGTCAATTAAAAGGTTATAAAAGAGTTTAAATATAATATGAGTTTCAGGTCTGATATAATCAGTAAATATACTTAGTTTAATAAGTTATATCAGTAGGGTATTACATATATGTGAAATTTATCATTTATAACAAAACTATGCACCGAAAGGGCATTTTGGTAATTTCACATAAGGTTTAAGGGTCAAATCTGGAAATCTGAGTTTATAACTTTTGCTTACTGCTAAAGTATAAGAATTTACTTAAAATATCAGTAGGTATCAAGTCTTATATGTTTGAAATAGTTTTAATACATACTATGCGTTAAAAACGCGTAAAAAGACGGTTTTAAGCGATTTCCGGGTTTTATAAGAAAAGCTGATATTTTTATTATTCCAGAAGGCTCAAGATATTTTATTTATCATATAAAATCAGTAGAAAAAGGTTTGGTATCAAAATGATTTGTAAAACTCATTTTATAGGACAAAAGGGCAAAACCGACAATTACCGAATCAAAGCTAGAACCCTATGTTATGCTCAGCCTAAAAATAAATAAAAAAAACTTCAAAAATCCCAAAATATTATTTTATATCAGTAGGTAAAAAGTTTGGCATCAAAAATTGGGTTTAGATAGGCTTTATGCTAATTACGTCGTTTATTTAATAAAAAGCTTTCTAATTACGCTAATGAGCATAACTCCTAATCTAGACCTCAAACTGATGTCAAATATTAGGGACAACTTTATAAATCAGTAACTAAGGTTTCTATTCTTTTACATTTTCAAAAGTCACGTTTTAAGGTCATATGGGAATAATAGTCAACATTTAAACATTTAACGAAAACATGCATATGAATCGGATAACTAATGAACCAAGTTGTATAATCACAGGGGGTTATACTAACATGAACCCTGGTCCAAATAAAGCTCTAAGGCATTTCTAAAACATGCTACATTGGGTCAGAACTGAAAGTCAAAGCAAAAGTCAAATTATGCGACTTTCGGTTCCGAACCGAGCCTAAACTGAAAATTGTCGGGTTGAACATGTTTAGACATGTTCTTACATTAAGTACCAAGTTATATGAGAGATAAAACAGGTTGCATGGCTTCTACATTGTTAATTATGCGTTTATTTGAAAATAAGCTTTCTGTTGACTTTTTATGATTAAGTTTGACCCGACAATTGACCTAGTTAGAATGGGAATCAGAGAGTGCCCTTTTAAGGGTTTATTACCCACATAATTACCAACTCATAGGTACTTTCAATTTGAGATTTGACTGGACAAATTTTGAATAAACACGAATTCAAACCTTAATTACGACGGTTTGACTTTAAGCTAATTAACTAAGCAAAACTGAATTAAGGAAAGTTAAGAACGCTTACTGAGGTCCTGTGCACGACTAAGAATCCCTAGGAAGTGTGCTTGAGCTCCAGGAATCTCCAGAAGTTGAGTTGTGAGAGTTTTGAAATGCAAGTGACCAATGTTGCAACAATAGAGCTCCTTATATAGTGATTTTGATCACCTAGCATCATGCCAAGCAAGTATACAAATGTTATGAGATGGTCCCATGTGTCCCTATTGAATGAAATACAAGTGGAGGAGTCCCTGGTATATAAAACAAGGCTCTAAAGTCGGTTAACATACTGAACTGGCAGCTGCCATGAGTTTTCTGTCGCTGACATGCTTAGGCGGCCCGCGTAAGAGTCCCCAGGGGGCTTACGCGGCCGGTATGGTTCCCCACATCAGGTTAAACAAGTTTCGTTTATTACATTTCAGCCCCTGGTCCTTTTAAAAGTGGTTTTAAGTTCCAAAATTGCACTTTTAACCTTCTAAATTGATTTCTAAGGACCTTGTGACATAACCAAACTTTGTTAAGTCCTTGGTTAACTTTATGATCATCCGAAAAGTCATAAATTTCAACGTTGGCGCTTTTAACCCCTCGTATACGAATGTTATCATAACTTTCTCATACTTTATCGAAACCTTGTGAAATTTTTATCACTTATTCTCGCGAGTATAATTAATCGTTACAAAGCTTCGAGTTTGCTAAAACGTCACTCAGAGGTATACTTTAAACATGTTGACACATTTAACCCCTGTAGTTTGTAATCTCTCACTTTCTTCCATAATTGGCTTCGTATGATCCATAATTCATGTGTTTATGGGTATAAACATCGTGTAGGGTTATTGTAAGGTATATTTATCAATTGTTGACACTTTGAACCCTTTTATTCACATACTTTCTTTGTTTGTCAACTTTAGTCCTTCATAAGTGATATTTTATACGTTTAAAGCTCATGACACGTGTCGATACATTATTGGACATAAATTTACGAGGTGTTACAATTGTGCCACAAGTTCAAAGAACATGCACCCTCCAGTCATTCTGGGTAGACCGTTCTTAGCGACTGCTCATGCCATTATCAACTGTGTTGATGGAACGGTAAGTATGAGGTTTGGTGACCGCGAATTGCGGTTAAATGTGTTTTCGAATGTCACTGATCCTATTATTTCAGGTGAACGCTCAAAAGCTGAAAATGGTGAAGAAAATGTTTCTCCTTCAAAGGAGATTCAAACCAAACATGAGTGTTTTATGGTTGACAGGTTTGAAGTGGCAGGGAGGAAAGCAGTAAGGAAAAAGGAAAGTGTGGCTCATGAGAAGTTCAAGACAGACAAAGGGAAGCCACGAGGGATGAAGAAGAAAAAGAAACTGCCTAAATGTGATAATGCAAAACGGAGGTTAAAGTTATTCGGTCCAATGTGGAATACAGTGGACGACTTACTAGAGCTTTGGCGGGGTACATACTTAGAGGATATGGGATGAAAACATCCCACTCGACCACCATGAGGGTATATCAGGTACGGTCTGGCTGAACACCTATAAACTTAGCGCTCTCGGGAGGCAGCCCGAGGTTGTAGAGTAGTGTATATTTGTTTTGTTTTGTTTTGCGTGAGTACTTTTGCAGGTTATCAGGTTATTTATCTCTACGGATGCAATGGTCCAATTGTGGGGATGTTTGGTAATGTCCCATTACGTTCTAGTTGCAGTTGCGGACTATGCACGGATCAGAGTTCAGTCAGAACTGTCCATACTCAATCTCCATTTGGACGGGGATGATATGCACACTAATTGTAGAGATTGGCCTGAGTACTTATTGGACACGGCCGCGAATGGAATGTTATACGGTCGTGGTGGAACATGACGCATGAGGATTCTACGTTTTAAACCAGGGGAGTCTGTTCCACTTTTATTACTACATTTCAATTCGTGTTTTTGGTGGTGTTAAACTCTATGTGTTAGGGAATGTGTTTTTGCTAATTGTGTTAGGAACAGTCGCTCATGAGTTTTGTTAGTTGGTATTCCCGGGTTTTGTTTAAAAAGCACTATACATTGGGGACAATGTCGCCCAAGTGTGGGGATATGGAAACCCGGGAAAGGAAAGGTTTGGACAAAGGCTTGAAGAGGTTGAAAGTGATTGAAAACGATGAAAAGCGAAAAAAATTGAAAAATTTTAAAAATTTTAAAGAATTTCATCGCCTTAAGTGAACTAAATGGATATGAAAACCGAATGTTTAAATCACTAATGGGTTCCTTGCCGGTAGTAAACTAATGTAGTCCCTTGTAATGGTCGTTCCTTTAAGTTTCATGAGAGTAGGTCCGACAGGTGTTTTAGGATAAAAGAATTGAGAAGAGATGTCTATTTAGGGGTAACATGCTTTAGATTGCATATGCTACCTGTCGGCAACCATTTTACCCTTCTTTGGTGAGAATTTTGAGCCTGTAGAATGATAGAATGATTTACATATTGAATTCATTTGTTGAGAGCAGGCCGCATGTTATTATGTGTTAGAACTTGTGTGATTTGATACATGTTGAGACTGTGGTTTGATATGTGCACGTAAGTGATAAAGGCATTAGGATATCCCTTACACCCGTTATGTTTGTTTTGTGTTTACCTAGTTATAACCCTTAGTAGCCCTGTTGAGCCTATTTACCTCTCGTTTGTCTACCCAATGTGAATTCTGTGATACCGACCGTAAACGACAAATTATGAAAAATTGAAAAAAAAAAGAGAAAACAAAAAAAAATAGAAAAAGGAAAAGGAAAAAAATAGAAGTGTTGTGAATATCATTTATGTTCTTGGGTAGAAACCCACCCGAATGTGTTAGTCATTTTGTGTTTGTAAATAAAGTTGTCACGGTTTGGTCGTTTGTTTGTTCGCCGAAAAATATAAAAATAAAAAGAGCCAAAAAATTTCCTACCCTTAGCCTAAGCCCAAAACCGAAAGTCCTTTTGATGCGTGTCGTGTTATACGATACAGTGGAGGTGTGATTGTTATACAAGCTTATGATTACAGAATTTCATGTTTGGTTTTGAGTGATATAAATGCTAGCACATTACACGCTAGTTCAGTTGTTAAACCGAGAGGAGAGTTTATTGTGAGGGGCGTGTAGCATGTGTTAGAATCCTAAGCATGTTAGTTTTGAATAAACAAGTCTTAAGTTTTAGAAATTGCACCAATTGCTTGTCGGACTGTCAATCTCGATTGTGTCAGTCTATGAAACGGGTATGACTTAGGACTTAAAATGTTGCATCGGTTTAGGGGTTTAGAGGTATTGTTACGATGGTGAGTAATTCCGAATCGGTTTGCTTGGGGACAATCAAAGGTAAGTGTGGGGATGTGATGGAGAGTGCAAAGCACAAGCATTAAGTGTGTTAAATTACGTATTTTATTGTGTTTTAAGTGATTACGTGTCACGAGTATGATAACTACGGGTATTTATGATTTTACAGGTAAAACGCGCAATACGGCGAACTTGGAACACTTAGTGATGAAACGGGACTTGTTCGATGCCAAAATATAGCTTGCATATTCAAGAAACACGAAATAAGGAAGTTGAGGGGCTAGAGTGACATTTGTTGGAAGTTGAAATATAGCTAAATATGAAGCCAAGGATTCACATGAATCAAAGAGTCCACAACATAATCATTAGGTCTGATGGCAATATTGAGGAATATTATAAAAACCAAGTTGACATGATTGGCAGCAACAAGTCACGTGAAAAGGCTCTTGAGGGTTCTCAAAGGCCTGGTCTATTCGCACACGGCCTTTGTCTTTTTGCACACTCGAAGCGCCCCGCTTTGAGGGTGCAAAAAGACAAAAAGCATTGGCTGGAATTTGTGTTGATTTTTTTTTGAAATAGGTGAGATGTGGGTTAGTTTGGTAGTGTTTTTTGGAGGAAAAAATTGTATTTGAGTTTTATAATGGGTGGCCTTTATAATACGTTGTTTTATAATTACGTTTTTTACGTCATTATTTTTATAAAACGTATATAATATAAGTGCGTCTTTATAAACTGTTAACCTAGTTTATTTTGTTAAATTAAACGAACACGTTAAATAAATTGTACAGAAAACCATAAGAATTAAACGTAAACAATCCAAAACCAACGTGATGTAAATAGAAGATTAACTGCAATATATATATATATATATATATATATATATATATATATATCAGTTTGTACATACAAAGCAAAAAGGTACAACTGACTGCATAATACATAACAAAACACTATACAAACAAACTAAGATACTAATCCTCGTGCGGTGGGGACGGTGGGAGGGGAAGTGGAGGCAACCCAGCGCGCTCTCGTAGAGAAACGAGCGTCTCGATGATCCAGTCCTGGCGTGCGGCCTGGCGTCTGAGGCGCCGGTCGAAGTCCCGAGCCACCTCACGCGCTACCGGAGGCAGGTCAGCGTAAACGTGCTGCGGGTACTGTGGCGGCTCAGGAGCTGGCTGAACTGGTGGTACCGGGATCTCCTCGATATGCTCCTCCTGAGCCGGATCCTCAGGCTCAGCCTCAGGCTGAGCCTGAGGCTGGCCCGGGAAATGATCGACTCCCAGAGCCTGTAGCTGAGCCTGCCGAGCGGCCGCCTGCTCAGCAGGAGGGGCCAACACTCCAGGCCTCAACTCAATAACAACCGGGATGACCTCCGGCACCGGCTCCGGCTGCCAAATCAGCCCGTCTCCGCCCCTAAACCTCAGACCAACATCAAAGCGACGGGTGATCTGCATGCTAGAAACTGACGCGCGGCCCAACCTGGTAGACGGGACCGGATCGGACAGCACCGGATCTCCCTCGGGCACGATCCCGAGCGAGCGTGCGATGGCGGTGATGTATGAGCCAGTGTGCACCCACCCGCGGAGCTGCCGGTGGTATGCTGTGGCAAAGTAATCTGCCAGGCTGGCTGCTAGATCGCAGGGCTGTCGTCGCAGTAGGCAGTATAGAAAGAAAAGATCACTGAGGTTGACCTTCTCCCTGCTGGCACCCCGCGGCACGATAGTTGTCGCGATAACATGGTGCAGGTATCGGAACAAGGGGTCTTTGATGGTGGTGGCCTTTTTCCAGGATCTCCCAAAGGGAACCCTGGAAATGGCCCTCCAGAAACTGATAAGCGTCTGCCTGTCCATCATCGTAACTGCCTGCGTATATAAATCAGTATCAAGCTCGGCCTCTGTGTACAAACCTGTATAAACAAATAATATTAAATAAACAAATAATAATAATAAACAAATAATATTAAATAAACAAATAACATTAAATAAACAAATAATAATAATAAACAAATAATATTAAATAAACAAATAACATTAAATAAACAAATGATATTAAATATAAAATAATAAATAATATTATTTAAACAAACCTGTATGGACAGCAAACTGCCGCACACTCATCTCAAACTGCTGACCGGCGAGACGGAATGTAACCTCGTGGACTGGAAAATTCGGGTCCTCCACGTAATCCGCCGGATGCGGCGCGTATGTAAACGTGGAAAGAAACTCCCACGTAAGCTCAGGGTACGAGTCCTCCATCGCTAACTCAAATAGGCGCGACCAAGGAGTATCTAGTCCAACTATCTCACGCGCCCGCGCGGCCTCTCCCACGGTCTCCAGCAGGCCCCAGTCTATCCCTGTATGCTCCCCAATGGGGATGGTGCGCAACCTCGCGCATCTCCCCCTCGCCCGTGACCCCGGCGGAAACTGCAGGTACGGACATGTCGGCTCTCCCTCATCTCCCACATCTCCCTCAGCCTCCATATGCTCAATCTCGTCATCGGAGGAATCCATACCTGCACGTTGACAAGATAATATTAAATAAACAAATAATATTAAACAAATAATATTAAACAAATAATTTTATTTATAAAATTTAAATAATAAACAAATAATATTAAATATAATTTAAATAATAAACAAACAATATTAAACAAATAATATTAAACAAATAATATTAAAAAAAAAATAAACATGAACCAAAGCGCCGCGCTTTGGCCTCGGAGCGGCGCTTTGGTTCTTCGTTATGAAGAACAGCCCCAGCAACATGATCACAACCGCCCAAATCAAATCAAAATCAAACATATAACTTGAACCAAAACAATAACAACAATAAACGAAGTTCGATCGTACCTAATAGCGGTTGAAATCCGGAAAAAGACGATCTTCGCACTAGTGTGTGTAATCGCACCGTAGCGGGGCCAAAACGCTGCGTTATGACCTAAGCGGGGCGCTTCGGCCCTTTTTTTAAATTTTTAAAATTGTTTTTTTATTCACAAACGCGTCGATAATAGTCTAAATTTTACGTTTTTTCCATTATACATCATTTTTTAAAATATATGGACTATACTGCAAGTTCCGGATCAAATCGGTTACGTGTGATGTCTTATTCCGTTATATCGTATCATTTTGGTTTGAAAGCACAAGTACTCCTGTGAGAGGTGTTATGTGTACCAGCCGCCTACCGCACATGAACATGACGTATTTTTTCATTAATTGTAGTATTATGATGTATATGGTCATTTTGGGTCGTACAAGTGCGTATTGAATCTGATTAGGTCGTGTCGGTGACATTCGGTTTTTAACGTGATGTAACGCATATATTGAACAAACACAAACGTGATTATTATTAAACACATTTAACCTACATCGTGAACATATGGGGTTACATTAAGGTCTGGGGCACGATACGTAAGCATTTCGTACGCGTTGATCTGATCCCTGTATAATGTGTGCCAGGCTGCTGCGCGCTCTGTTCTGTGTGCTGTCCAGAGTGGGTTTGGGGGAGGCATTGGATAACAACCTCCAAGATCTACATGTATGAAATGCCCATGGTCGACGAACACAACCGCAACCACCAGGTGAGGTTCCTCAGCTTCGTTTGGCCCCCCCAGCAGAGGGAAAATTGTACAGCTCCCACGCATGTCGAAGGTGTGAACAATCACACCGTATCGTTGGGCAATAAGAAACCCCGTCTCAGGCATCGTCATGTAATTTTCGATATCTGCTCGTCCCACCCCCTTGAAATTGATCCGTCTAAGCAGCGCATCATAATGTCCTATGTTTTCCGGATCGAAAAACTGCCTCCAAAGCGATTCGTTCGTACGTAACTCCTTTATAAGTTGTTTCCGGATCATCAAATATGAATTTTGTTTCACTCCTAACCCAACAGCCACCGATCGAAACCCACAATGACCATCTGGTTTCACGTCCTTTATTCTAACGATGTATGGATGGATCACTTCGGGAATCTGAGATGCGTAGTTGCGGATCGCTATATCCGTCTTAGGACCGAGCTTGATCATCGGGAAATCAGGGTGCAGGTTGATCGGTTTGGTATTCTTTTGTCTTCTAGAATCTTCGAGTGATATGTACGAGCTGTGACGGGGAAGATCATCTGAGGCCTCGACCCAAGTTTCTTCCGACGGAATGTACGAGCTTTTTCTAGCGGCTTCAACCTTTCTTTCTTCCTGCGTTTTCAATGTTGGGCGACCACGAGTTTTCTTCAGAACAGCAGGAGGTTTTTTGTTATTGTTCCCTGGATTGAGGATTTGCTGAAACTTTTCAAAGAAGCTCCTTTTCACTTGAGGGGGTGTTGGATCGATCTTTTGTTTCAATTTTTCAAATTCCGCGTCTACATCGATATCCTCTATGTTTTTCTTTGCAGGCTTGAAGTTAAGCTTCTTCCAGAACACGTCTATGTGTGTGATCCAGAGTTGCTGACCTGTGGATGAAAACAAATTAGGTGGCAGAATCATAACGAGAAAGGTCAAAGATATTAATTACCTTTATTTTCCAACTTTTCCAAACGACAGGCACATGGCAAACCACAGCTGGTAAAAAGTTGGCAACCACAGCTTGCACCGTAGGCTCTCAACCCGTCTTCCTTACGTTTTAGTTCCCTACTCAAAAGCTCAATCGCATATATTGAAACCTTTCTGAGAATATATGCAAGCATGGGCTGCTTCTTGTGGTGCGTCATCACTTTTCGGAGGCTTGTTTCAAAGCTTGTACTAATCTCGGTGTATTGTCTATCAACAACATGATCAACATACAGTACAAGTTTATCCAGTGTGTTGCGATGACTTGGAAAGTGACTTTTTAGTGTTGCATGCATGCCCTCAACCCTGTTGGTCGTAGTTTGGTGAAAGTTGATAGTTTTGTTAATCCAGCATGATACAAACTTTTCACGGTACGGATCCAACCAGGATTTCTTCATATAATCAAAAACCTCTAAAATTAAAAAAAGCGTAAATAGTCAGTTTTTGTTATTATATAAAATTTGAACATAATTATGTAAGAAATACCTACGTTCACGGTCATCTTCTTTCAGCTGTGCTTCAAGGTTTTCCAAGTTATACCTGTATATTTCCTCGGTCGTAGACTCGCACAATAACCAAAAACTACGTACGAATTCTTTCCAATCCTTGTCAGAGAATTTCTTCTTGTTGTTCTTATTAATATTTTGTTGAATATGGAACCGACAAAGATACTTATGCGCTTTTGGAAAAACTTGTTCACACGCGTTCATCAGCACAAAATCCCTGTTTGTTAAAATCACGCGCGGTTCCATACATCCTACCAGCATAGACTTGATCCTCTGCAACACCCATAGGTAGTTCTTTGACTTCTCAGCGGAAATTACCGCACAAGCAGCCGTAAACGATTTGTTTGTCGACGTCATGCCTACGACCTGAACAAATGGCAGGTTGTACATGTTCGTTTTGTAGGTGGCGTCAATAATTAGCACATGCGGGAAGGCACACCACATATTGAATGATCTTTCGTGAACAAAGAAGACATCTTCAACTTCGTTTGATATCTCATTCGTGCGCATGTAATAAGTGTAATTTTTTTCGAGAAGAATGCTTTCAAGTTTTTGCATCGGAGACTTACCGACATTTTTTTCGGCGTTGATCTTCTGAACAGCGTTGTGTATATCTTTCGGAATAAGCTTTCTAGCCGGATTGTTTTTTGTCAGCGTTCGCCAGATACTTTGGTTGGGAATGTCTTGCTCTGCCAGCTCCTTAACCAGTTTTGTATCCTCCGAAGAAAGCCTTCTCGCATACGCGTGACCCTCTAAGTTTTCAATAGGAGTGTGGTTATGCTTCGCCTTCGTCACCTCGATCCTCCAAACACTTCCGGATGATTCCGAAAACCCGATCATCTCGAACGGGCAGCTTATTTTCTTGCTACCTGTTTTCCTCTGTGTAGCTATACTCTTATGCTCCCCACCAAAAGTACATTGAAACCAAATCTTGTAATTCTCTCCTCTTTTATTCGACCTCTTAGTCACAAAGAGGTAACCGTTGTCTTTTTCCGTGTCTTGTACCCAACGCACCAACTCTTTACGTGACGAAAAGGTCTGCGTCGTATCAAACGAAAACGTAACCGGGTAACAGCCTTCCTCGTCAACAGACACGTCCCCCGGCTCACCATCGTCACCGAGGTCCGAATATACTTGATGTTCAAAGTTGTGCTCGCCACCGTAACCGAAATTCGAATAACCTTGTAAGCTCTGTTGACAACCGTAACTGTCGTTTGGACCACACTCCTGCTGTACAAAGCTGTACACGCCACCGTAACCGAAATTCGAATAACCTTGTTGAGCGTAAGGGTCCTCCACAGGGGTATTCAAATCCAGCGTCACCGTGTTATCACGATAATGAATGCCAGATACAACCTCTGCCTCCCTCAAGTTGGACGAGACCGGTTTCTCATACGAGTCAGAAATAGCGGTCCCCTCGTAAGAATCAGGAACAACTGTCTCGTCAGAATATTGACCGAAAATATAGTTGTTTAACCACGACATCGTTTTTTCAAGAGATGTAACTAATACAGCAAAACCGCGCGTTATTTTGAAGAAACACAGCAGATGGGGAATAAAGGCAATACAGACCTTTGATCTGAAATGAAGGAAAATGTATATCGAAGTGTTTGTGTATGATCGAAATGTCTGTCTCAGAGGTTGCTTTTAAAAGGGGCAAAAGGGTGAAATTTGGGGTCGAAGCGCCGCGCTATGGCCAAAGCGCGGCGCTTAGGGTTAACGACAAAACATCATAATCAGCTTTATGTCTGTCAAACAGTATCGAATGTTTCAAACGTCAATCGAAGCACGTTTTGTCGATCGAAGCGCCGCGCTTTGGCCATAGCGCGGCGCTTTGGGGTGTGAAAATAATTTTGGGCGTGTGCAGCTAGCATGACCCTTCTCAAATATAAAAAAAATCACATCTTCCTAACCATCAAGTGGCGGTTAAGAAATTAAAAAAAAAAGAACCGTCATGACTTGGGGAACGAGAATTGAAAGACACAGGACTTCATGTGGACTTCTTTGGCACATGTATGTTTGTTTTGGGTCAACAACATCATCATCGTTGTTATTTATTGGACAAAGTGGATGCACATAAAAGAAACAGCCACTCAAACATGAGGCTTACGGGTCGAATACGTAACTTACGTTTGTTGCATGGCTCCACAAAAAGAAACGGTAGATATGACATGTGGCTTACGGTTTCAACATGCCACTTACGGCTGGCCAAGATTTGAAAGGGGGATTCACGTGACTGGGCTCGCGGACATGTGGGTCTTGAGGGTTTTATCTAAGCAACATCAATATTACTTTTGGGCTTCATCAATCCACGAAAGTCACTATCTTTTTGGGCTCTAGAATTTTTATTACTCACAATCTCTTCATTAATATCATCATTACCATTGATTATTGGGAGGGAGCCATATCACGTATTGGAGCAATACAATATACTTTTGGGCTCCCAAATTGGCCCAAGTCCATCATCATTTATTCGATCGATTAGAGGCAGCCATGGGGAAGATTTCTGGTGCTCGTAACATCTTCAACGACATCACTCATCATCATCCACAATATACCAAGCTCCGAATCATCATGCAAGGATCATCTCTTCAAGCTTCGGAGGATCATACTAACGTCATGAGCGGCTAGTCGTCCTGTGACCCTCTCCGGGGTTAGGGTTTGTGTTAGAACTTTGGGTTTGCTTATGTTTTCCACTTTTTGGATTGAGATTTAACTAATCATTCGGTTAGTCTATCTTATTGTTATTTGTTTCGATTAAACATTATTAGATTATCATAATCATTTTTGTTCATCAATTATTTGGTTTGTTCATCAACAACCGGGATTAAATTCTAGGATGTCATTGTTTTAAACCTTTAATAATTGAACTTGTTTATGTTTATGAAATCTGAAATTGATAATTAATTGGACTACTATTAATTTGCATCAATCTTTCGGTTTCAATCGTGGATCATTGTAATCAAATATATTTTCCGTTAATTATTTATCAAAACAAGTTTTACAAATCATGTCTATGTGATTTCCAACTGGTAGTAACTATGTAAACTGATTTTCTGCATAACCTGAAAACCCGGAGATTGGTCCTTTTTCTCATAATTGTTTACAACTCTAATTTACATTTATTTTTGCAATCATTCTCAAAATTGCACAAAGCAATTAGTTTAGACATAGATGATAATTAAAACAATGAGCTTTCACACTTTCCACTGATTCCCCGTGGATTCGACACCCTACTTGCCATTTACTAGTAAAAGGTGAATAGGACACTATTACTTTATTTTTTTAACCGACCTTACGACATTGATCATCCCCAAATTCATTAAAATCAATTAATAATTCTAACTTCTTTGCGTCCATGGCATCCCAAATTCATTAGGCGTTTCTGTAGATTTTACCAGTTCAATTAACCCCATATATATTATAAAGGTAAATTTCTTGGCGTTCATGGCGCTTTTATATTCATTATAATTCATTAGTAATTCAAAAGAGTACAACTAAAACGAAATCAAACAAAAACTAATAGTCTTCTGTGGATGGTATTACATCAGAGATGTAACCATCGCTTTGTTCATCACTTTCTTCAGACTTATCATCATCATCTTGTGCATTGGCGTATAACGCCATAATCTCGTCTCATCTTTGTTGCATCATATACTTAAATATCATCACAACTCTGGATCTTGCATCGTTCGAAGGTGCTAAATCACAGAGCTGTTCAAGAAGATGTAGTTTATCTGTGTTCAACATTTCGTCAATTGTAAATGAATAATCCACCCCGTGTTGATAACTCACGTTCACCATTCTTGATTGTTCATCCAAACTCCAACTGGTAACTTTTGGTAGATCAGTATCGTCAACATCATCATCATCATCTGTTGAAAATTTTCTCTTTAATCTTCTTATTACCGTTCGAGTCCTTTCATAATCGTAGGCCACTGAAATCCCAAGGGCCAGAATATCCCTCTGAACGGCTTCATCCATACTAAGTATGGCCTTGATTGTCTTGACTTTCACCCTTCTCCTATTAGAGAACTTTAGGACGAAACGTCTCTCTGACCTCTCAAACCTCCATGCAATAACCTGAGCCATTTTTTTAAGTTGTATGGCGTTTTAGACAATGTGTAGCGTGTTTAGTGAATGTGTGGAGTGTTAATCTTTGTTTACCTGTTCTACTTATATAATGACCCTTTTTGGCGCGAGGTAGATATATGTTTTTGGTGCTAAAAAACACTAGTAATTTTTTTATGTGTATTTTATGTATCATTTGTCGTGTCATATAGGATGCAGGCCTATAATGTGACAGGTAATTATGACGTTTTGAAATGCAAGCCTATAATGTGACAGGTAATTATGACGTTTTGAAAAGATAAATAAATTCAATTGCGATGGCATGACTTTTAATATAATAAATGTTATTAATAAAGTTTCTCGACGTTTCAGTTACTGTTTGTAGTTACTGTTTGTTCAGCTTCATCTGTTAAGGTTGTAACACGTCCCATCTTTCTAGGGTTTGGTGTTTTGTATTTAATGGCGTTTAGATAAAGATGGCACATTGTTTTAATGGCGTTTAGTTAATTTTTGGAGTTTTAATAGTAATTGGTTAAAGTAATTTTATTATAAGTTTTGGCATTTTCGGCGTTTTATATAGCAACAACGTATTTGGCCAGGATCCGTTCTCACAGTTTTCATACTTTTAGACGTTTGGTGTTTGTAGCATCTTGGCGTTTTATAAACATTTTTACAGAAATAATGTATTTTATCAGTAGAGAATTAGATAACAAACAACAGAAAATGACCCCCCAAAAATTAAAAGAAAATAGAAAGTGAAAAAAAATTAAAAACGCTAATCCAATTTCTCATCCAAATCTTCACTGTTATCAGTTTCTTCTTCTTGAAGTTTTTGTGCCTTGAACCTTTGAATAACTTATACAGATGTCGATTTTCCTACATAACACCCGTCTTTAGACGAAGCGGATCAGTGGCATCCTGTATTTTGGTGTGATCTATTGTTGTTTGTTGACATGTTGTTGTAGATCAAAGCCTGTGTGGATGCTATTATCTTCATGGAGTCCAAAATAGCATTTACATTGGGATCGATCCCTTCTTATCATCCAAACCTTCTTCAGGAACAAAGCACACAAAATGACATATCACTGTCATCAGGATATTTTTCTTGAATATTTGTCCATCTCATTCAGCAAAATCTTATAGAGTTACCCACCTCAGGTAAGAATCAATTCAGTGAAACTTCATGCAGAACAATACTGAATATCCAAGAAACGAGGTTTTCCATATGTGGTTTTTTTAACTATTTTTGGCGTTCTAAAGTGAGTGGTTTCTAGGAAACATGGCGTTGTTTTTTGGTGTGATCAATGGATTGTGCTGAGACATTTCTCTTTATAGGATGTTTTTGGCGCGTAGTTTAGGCGGGATTTTATTATAATAAATGTTAGTAATAAAGTATCCGTCATTTTAGTTACCGTTTGTATTTACTGTTTTGTCCAGCTTTATCTGTTAAGGCTGTAATACATCCCATCTTCCAAGTTTGGCGTTTTTATATTTAATGGCGTTTTGTGGACCAAGATGATAAAATACACTAACACAGAAAAAATTACACAGGAAAAATAGTTTTTATTATTTGGCGTTTTGTATTTAATGGCTTTTGTGGCATTTTTGGCGTTTTGTAACTAATGAGAGAAATGTAGTATTTTATTATTTGAAAAAAAATACACAAAAGAAAATAAAAAAAATTAAAACTCCTCGTCAGAAGGGACTTTGTCTGAGAAGTATCCATCACTCCCTTCGTCTTCTTCTTCGAATTCTTCTTCCAATCTCTCATCTAAGTCATCACTTTCACTTTCATTGGCTTCTTGTTCTTGAAGATTTTGAAGCCTCCATTTGAACATGTCCTGCATCAACAACATTTTTATGTTCATGTCTGTGTTCAAACATGTGGCGTTGTGTAACTCCTCTAGGACCCCAACCCCCTGCTTGGTCATGATGTCTTCAAGCATGTAGTCTTCCTGCGCTCTGTTGTCATATATAACGGTGACCATGTCTATAACTTCATCAAAACGCGATGATGTGATGACTGGGTCCATTTTTGCATTTGATTTGTTTGGTCCAAATTTTCTGGTTAATCTTCTCATAACCTTATGTGTTTCATCACATTCGTTATTAAGAGGGATGCCAAGCGATAGGATACTCCTCTGTACCTCTTCTTCCATTTTCAAAATGGCTTTGATTGTTTTAACAAACATTTTTCTTTTGTTGTCAAAACGTATTAAGAATCTTCTGATTCTGAGGGTGTATCTCCATGAAAAATGGTTGCCATATTGGAGTTTTGGTTAAACTTGGCGTTTTTTTAGTATGATCAATGGAAGTGATGATGGAAGCGATGGTAACGTCGTTTATATAATGATGGTTTTGGCGCGTAGTTTAGGAGATAATTTTTTTTAATAAATGTTAATAATTGACTTTTAGTTACTGTTTGTTCCATCTACCTGCTAAATCTGCAACGCGTTTTATCATTAAGCTTTGGCGTTTTGTATTAATGGTGTTTTAGTCGTTTTGAATGGCGTGTTGCTCATTTAGTTTGGCGTTTTGAATTTGAGCAGTAAAGACCTTTTTACCCTTAATGAAGCACGTTCAAGTAATAAAATTGATGTTATTTACGAAAACTCCACCGTGCCAATCTAATCCATAGATTGTTTTGATCTGACGATCCATAAGCGTTCTCACACTTTTCACCGTTTTTCCCTAAATCCTGACCCTATATATATATATTAAAATGATAATAATAATTAAAACCCAATCCTAAAAGTCCCTACTCGGTTTCAACTTAAGCCCATATTATATAAACTAATAACATTGGTGAGCCGAGATTGAGCCAAGCTTTGGACATCGAAGCAAGCTCGCAATATTTTAGCTCGTTTGAGATTGTTCTCAAAACAGCTCAAGTCGAGTAAAGCTCGAGCTTTGGGTTTTGATCGCAAACCGAGCTCGAGCTCGAGCTCAAGCTCAAGCTTCATAAAAAGATGACAAGCCAAGCTCGAGCCTAGTATGGCTCTGCCCGGCTCGTTTACACCCCTAATTCAAACAGAATGGTGATGTTAGCACACAAAAGGGGGTGGGGTGGATTCATGGGTTTTGGAAAAGCTGAGGACTCAACCATAGGGACGAGCAAATGGTACCGGGTGAACTTCCCGAACCGAAATATTTTCGGTACGACTTTCGGTGTTTTTGGTACCGGTTTTTACCTTCAAATACCGGTACCGTACAGGTAACGAACTGTACCGTACCATGTATATTCGGTATCAGTACCCATTTTTTTGTATTTTCGGTGTCGGTATTTTCGATACCGATTGATACCGAGCTTATTCCAACTCAACCATATGTTATTTGAAGATAGGGACTCAAAGTGTCATCCCCACCTTACCACAAGGACTCAAAATGCAACCTATTCTAAAAACAATAATGACCCTCTATTTTTAAAAGATAACTATTCATCGATCTATATAAATTTATGAATATGAATATGAATATTATAGAAACCCATGACAAAATAATAAACTAACTATTTGCAGGTAAGATATAAATAAAGATCAGACATGAAAGGTTTTTAAAATAAACAAAGTTTAGAGAAAATACATTTATGTGAATCCTTTAAAACAATATATAAATAAATAAAGCTATAATTTTACATTTATCTAGCATTTAACCAAGGGTAAATTACACTTTTCGTCCTTTATGTTTGTACCAGATTGCAACGGATGACCTTTAACTTCAATAATTACACTCACAGTCCTTTTTTGTAAAACTCATTACACGCTACGTCCTTTAGTTCTAACCTGGTTAAAAAATTTTGTTAACTCAGACACATGCCCTACACATGAGGGTGGATTGGCAATTTTACTCATTTGTTTACAAAATAAAAAAATATATATTTATATATAAATCCCTTTTCACGTAAATCCCTTTTCAGCCATCTATCTCCATCTCTCTTTCTCTCTCCATCCAATCACCACCATCACCATCCCACCTATCACCACCGCAACCTGTTGGTGCACTGAATGTCTGTTAACTATGTCTTATCGAGTCTTATGTCTAGATAGGTTGTATGAGTGCACAATAGTGATTATATTAGGGTTTGGTCATGTTTTAAGTAGCCTGTCCGTTTGTAGATGTCATGTCCGTTTGAGGATGACCAGTTCGTTTGAAACTGTCAAGTCCGTTTGAAGCATGTTCCGTTTGAATATGGAGGTGTCAAGTTCAAAAGGAAGGGCAACCACTATATATAGGATGAGTGTTGTCTCATTTGAAACGGACATGTATGTGTGTGTGAGCGAAGGTGTTGCCGGATTTTTGTCAGAATTCATTGTAAAAGCTCACAATCAGTAATAGAAAGAAAGTTAAAAGGATACAAGTTGTTTTGACGTTGTTTACTTTGATTCCGCCTTTGTAAACGATGATGAACTACTCTGAATGACTGTTTAGGGTCACGAACACGATCCAACAAGTGGTATCAGAGCTCAGGACGAGGAGTTCATACCAAATTCAGCTTGATTACTTCGGATTTTCTCACTTCTACCTTTCTTTTCTAATTTGAACTAGTTGTCATGGTTAAAACGGTCTAAAATGCTCACATTTCAAACGAAATACAGTAATAACTAATCCTTGAAAATTTGAGATCAAAATACGGCTTAAAACTGATTGAAAACATCTAATCCGTTTGAAAATGTTCATTAAAAGCTGACGTCATCCGTTTGAAGCTTGGCTTTACGTTTGAAAATAGACATTCCGTTTGAACTTATCGTTTGAAAGTGGTGTAGTTTCAAACGGACTGGACAGCTTTCGTTTGAGACTTGTATCACGTTTGAGAGTTCAAGTTTGAAAGTGGTTTCCATTTGAAAAGTGTCTAACCGTTTGCAACGGTTCGTTTAAAAGCCACACTTCGTTTGAAAGATCACGTTTGAACTGTCCGTTTGAAACTGGTTTCCGTTTGAAACTGGTTTCCGTTTGAAACTGGTTTCTGTTTGAAATGTGATTCGTTTGAAAAGTGGTTCGTTTGAAAAGAACCATTTCGTTTGAAAGAGATTATACCGTTTGAACCATTCCGCTTGAACAGATTCCGTTTGAATCTGTCATTTTTCAAAATCAAAAATATTTCTAAGTGTTTGCTGATTTTTCAGGTATGTACAAGATGGATGATTTCAATCCGTTTTATGATATCTTTGCATTTGCTGGAGACGGTGGAAATGATACTTCTTCTAGCAACACCAATGAGAACACGCCGAATACAAAAAAAAAGTTATCGGATGCATTGGAGGTTGAAAGTGCTTTCGGAACCTATAACAAACCCCCGAAGTTGATGGCTATCGAAGAATATAGTCGGTGGGCCAAGAAGTTTGAAGATTGGTTGAGAGCTTTTGCTTTTCCCAGCGGGAAGAGTCTAAAAAATGGTTACCATGATGGAGGGAAAAGTGGCGAAACCTTATCATCACCTGATGAAATAGAATCGTTTGTTGCTGAGCAAAAATGTATTGCGTTGCTGTTTCAGTCCGTCCGAGAAGATATAATTTCTTTGATCGAATATACTAATGCTACAGATCTCTGGAAAAAGTTAAGAGCTAAATGTTTGGGAAGTGCAGAAATAGTGAAAAACAAAAAGAAATTGCTTAGAAAAGAATTTGATTTATTTGGTTGTTTAAAGAATGAATCAGTTTGTAAAATGATTGAGAGGTTTGGGCATCTAAAACTGGAGCTGGCGAGACATGAAATTTCCTATTCTCGAGAAGAGCTAATCGACAAATTGTTTGATGCATTGCCAGATGAGATGGATTGGCAATATTATGCTTTGATGTTAAAGAATACGATCAAGTCTGAGGAGCTTACAGTGGATTTGCTGATTGAAAGACTAGAAAGTCACGAGTTGGAATTAAAGAAGACACACAAAGTCAATCATTCGTCTTATCAGCAGAACTTGGATTTGTATTATCCAAAGAGCATGATGCCAAAGAGTACATCTCCCAAGACAGCTTTTTCTGCCGAAAATGTTAACACATCAAACAAAGAAAGTCAAAGCAGTGGATTTCACAGTGGATCTTCATCATCTGCAAATCATTCTGATGCAAAGAATCTATTTCAATGCAACATCGCTGTAGACTTCAATAACGCTCAAAACTTCAGCGAGGAGTCAGCAAAGCAACAGATGGTTTTCTTAGCATCTGTACTAGAATCTTATGAAAGTCTTGTAGCAGGGAAGATAGGCAACACCAACCTGACGAAAGAAGATTACGATCAGATAGATCCTGAGGAGATGGAACTAATTGACATAAGGTGGTGTATGGCCAGTGCAGTTCGTCGGGCACAACGTTTTATGGAGATAACTGGAAGAAAGTCTATTGGTGGACCATCTACCAAGTTAGGCTTTGACAAGTCTAAAGTGACGTGCTTTAAGTGCAAGCAGAAAGGTCACTTTAAGCGCGAATGTCGAAATGCGTATGCTGATGAATCTGAAAACCCGTTCAAAGAAGATTACTACAAGAAGGCGATTTATCATCAGAATAAATCAGAACCGCCGAGGATGAAGCAGCTTGAGGATAACAAAGAGAAATCTAGAGCTCTTGCGGGGATTCATGACAATGAAGGTTACAACTGGAGTGAGTTATTACCTGAGGAGGATGCGGTTGGATATGCATTCATGGCAAATTCTGAACCTAAACCTTGGAAAGACAACAGAACTGAAGAACAGAAGTATAATCACAGAAAGATGTTGGCTACGAATAGATTGATCAGAATATCTGGTATCTTTTCTGAGGCAAAAAGAGCAAAAAGATGGGATCCAGACAGGGAATGTTATCTTGACCCCTATGGAAACATTGCTATTGATCATAACACTCTTGATTTAGAAACCATAATAAAAGAGTTTAAAGATGAAGATGATTATTGGCAAAGGAAATGGTGGGGAAGCAGAGAAGAGAAAGAGAAAGAGAAAGAAGAGAAAGAAAAAGAAGAGAAAGAAAAGTCAAAGAAGGTTGATACTGGAATCATTGACACAACTCAAAAGTTGAATGCTGAAAACATGGGAAAGATGGCTGACAAGGTACTGGCTGCTAAGGCACTTGAGGTAGATTCTAAATCCGTCTCTGAGTCTAAAAGCCAGGTCAGTTCAAACGCGTCAACGACTGAGTCAGGTAAGAAAGTCAGTGGTGATGTTGACTGCAAAAATTGCATCAAAGAATGCAAGGTTTGTAGTACAAACACTTATCTCAAAGGTAAGAAGATTGATGATCTGACTGCTAAAGTCAGAAGTGTTGAGGATCAAATCCTTGATCGTGATAAAATGGTGAAAGCTTCAACTGAACGATTAAAAGAATTAACTAACAAAATTGAAACTGATAAAATTGATCAGGAAAAGGTTAGGAAAGAAAATGAGAGGTTAGTTCTTGAAAATCGTCAGATTACTGAAAATTTTGAGAAGCTTAAAAGCACGGTTAAAGATAATGATGATAGAAATGGTAAAACATACAAAGAAAATTGCCAATTGCAATGTGTTTTGAGAATAAAAGAAGAATTAATCAACAAACAATTGGATGAGATTGCTAAATTGAAACTTCAGTTTGAAGAAGCTAAGATTGAGAATGAGCGAATCAATTTGAAATTGAACAGTTACAACTCTGCAAGCTTTGTTTTGCAACACATTATTCCCAAACCAATCGGGAAAAACAAAGCAGGTGAAGATGTATACTGTGATGGAATTGGGGTTGGGTTTCATCAAGTTCCACCACTAGTTCTAGACAATTATTCAAAAAAGCAATATGGGTTGGTTAATCTTGAGGAAGAAAATGAAGTGAAACTTCCTGATTCAATTGATGTTACATTTTCTTCTTCATCATCTGATGATAGTGTTCAAACTGAGATTGTTAAAGGCATGGCTGAAAGTGTTTTGAATAGTGATTCAGCTGAGGATGAAAAATGTTTTCTGGAAAATTACATTCAGAAACCAAAATCCAAAAACAACTTAGGTGATGAACCGGGTCTTGTGATGTATAAGATGGCTGGATTTGATAAGTTGTATTCGGATTCTGAGTTTCCTCTGGAGAATGTAAATGTTTCAAAATTGACAAATGTGTTTAAAATGATTGAAATTGATTTGTCTGAAGTAAAGAGTTTGAAACAAACAAAAAGGCAAATGAATTTTGAGAAAGATAAAGCTTACTACAAGAAACCTATTATTCCACCGCGTTTTTATAACAACAATCAAAATAGATGGTCGGATGGATATCAGGGTGGTAAGAGTTATCAGAAAAGGAGTTTTCAAAACAAAAGGTTTGCTGAGAAAAAAGTGTTTGTGAACGGTTCAAGTTCACTTTCTGATGAGGAAAATGAATTTTTTTCAAAATCAAATGAAGAATTTTTTAGAAGAGGGCCTCACAACATCAGTCTGAGGCACAAGTCGAGTAATTGATACTCGTACATGTTTTAGATGTAACAAAGTTGGTCACATTGCAAGAAAATGCACCAACTCTAAGCCTAAGATTGAAGTTGTTGAGAATCAAAAGAAGAAGGTTGATTCAAAAGGAAAAGCTCAAATGGTTGTTGAGAAAGTTTTGAAAAATGAGAAAACAAAAGTCAAAATTGAACCTGTAAAGAATGTGGTAACTAAAAATGACAAATTTTATAAACGGGTTGCATCATCTCAACAAACATGGAAGCCAAAAGTTGTTGAAAAACCAAAGGTTTCAGTGTCGGAAAAACACTCATCTTCTACCGCACCGGTAAAGATGGATGTTCCTTTGGATTATTATGAACAATTGGAGAAACAGTCTTCTACTTAACCAGAGAAGAAGAATGTTCAAAAGAAAAATCAACCAACCGGTCAACTTACGATAGATGAGTTTTTCTTATACAAAAAGGTTGAGGTTGGATCTGAGGAAAGTTTAAAAATGAATGATAAAAATTTTCCGCCACTTTACACTGCTAAAACTCATATTAAAGTCAAGTTACCTGAGTCAAAAGAGGCTTGGGTAGCATCAAAATCTCATTAAAGATTTTGGACTTGTCGGAGCTTCCTAGTTGGTAATTGTGAAGCATGAATCGGCATCTTTATTAAATGTGTTTTTAAGTCAATTTGTTATATGTGCAGGAACTTCCGAGAGCTGTTTCACGATGGATTATGGATAGTGGAGCATCTCGACATATGACAGGGAAGACTGCATTGTTATACGATGTTAGAAATTTCAATGGTGGTTATGTGGGATTCGCATGAAATCAAGGTGGTAGAATTGTCGGTGAAGGAATGTTATCCAATGGGATTGTTACGTTTGAAAGAGTTAATTACATTGCTGAGCTGGAGAATAATCTGTTGAGCATTTCACAGATTTGTGACAGGATGTATACCACTCACTTCACAGACAAAGAATGTTTGATCTTGAAACCAGGATTTGTTATCCCTAAAGAATGGATTATCATGAGGGCACCAAGAGTCAATGATCTGTACGTGTTGGACATGAGTGTAGCTACTACAACCACGGGTCAGGCTCATTGTTTTGTGTCTAGAGCAACAGAGAAAGAATCGAAGTTGTGGCACCAGAAGATGGGTCATATACATCTTAGAAAAATGAATCACTTGGTGCACAATGATTTAGTTCTTGGAGTTAATATCAAAGGTTTTCATCTGGAAGAGGAGTGCATTAGTTGCATCAAAGGCAAGCAAAAGAAAAAGTCACACTCTAAAAAGCAAGTCAATTCAGTTTCCAGACCGTTAGAGAGACTACATATGGATCTATTTGGTCCAGTAAACGTCAAAAGTATTACAGGGGATCTCTACTGTCTTGTGGTTACTGATGATTATTCCAGATTTTCATGCGTATCATTCTTGAAATCGAAAGATGAAATGTTTGAGAGTTTGATGGTGTTGTTCAGAAAGATTGAAATCTGTACCAAAGGCGTATTAAAAGAATCAGAAGTGATAATGGTACTAAATTCAAGAACAACAAGATGGAAGAATATTGTGATGAAAGAGGTATATTGCATGAGTTTAGTGCTCCGTACACTCCGCAGCAGAATGGAGTCGCAGAACCCAAAAACAGGACGCTAATCGAAACGGCTAGAACAATGCTTGCTGATTCAAAGCTACCGATAAATTTTTGGGCAGAAGCAGTTTCCGCCGCATGCTATACACTCAACCGGGTTCTCACTGTAAAGAAATTCAACAAGACATGCTTTGAGTTGATCAATAACCGCAAACCGAACCTGAAGTTTTTAGAACCGTTTGGGTCTCCTTGTACAGTTCTAGAGCCTTTTGGTAAGTTTGGTCCAAAGAGTATCGAAGGAATATTTGTGGGTTACTCAAGTCCACAAAGACGTGTTTTTGTTCCAAGTCTGAAGCAGATCATCAAAGCACAACATGTTGAGTGTCAGGGGTATACTATGCCGCCTCAAAATCCCGGTGACTCATGGCGTTTTAATTATGAAAAATTGTGGGATTCGGTTGACATGGAAGAAGAAAAGGATGAAGAAGAAGATTTCTTTGATGAGTTGGATATTCTAAGAGAGTATGAAGAATCGCAGGAAAGGTTCCCAGCTGAGTATTCAAGACGACCACAACGAGCTTCAAATGATGATGAAGCAGGTCCAAGCAATACTGGTGAACATGATGATGTTTAACAAAATGAAATTGCTCAAGATAATCAGTTGGCACAGAATGATAATCAAGAATCTGAGAATATGCCAGTATTTGATCGTGGTAATTCAGATTCTGAGGGGGAGCAAATTCAGATTTCAAGTCAAACAAACCCAGTCAGTGAACAAGATGAAAATCAGAATGTTACTAATCTGGAAGGTGATGTAGATGTTCCAGGCGAAGTAATGCCACGAACTCTTTCATATCATCCAGAGGAATTGATCATTGGAGAATTGCAGACAGGAGTCCGCACTCGAAGACAGCTTGATAAAGGGCTTACATGTTTTTATTCAAAAGTTGCTCCTTTGCAAACTGAATTCTCATTGAGTTGTTTTATCTCGCAGGTTGAACCAAGGACTTACAAAGAGGCGCTTACTGAAGATTCTTGGTTCAATGCAATGCAGGAGGAACTGAGCCAATTCGAAAAGTTGGGAGTGTGGAAGTTAGTGGATTTACCTGATGGTCAGAGGAAGATAAACACCAAGTGGGTGTTCAAGTGTAAGAGAGACGATAGAGGAGTTGTGGTTCGTAACAAAGCTCGACTCGTAGTCCAGGGTTTCAGTCAGCAGGAGGGGATATATTTCACTGAAGTATATGCTCCAGTTGCTAGATTAGAACCGATCAGAATCTTCCTAGCATTTGCGTCTTGGAAAAACTTCAAAGTATATCAGCTAGATGTGAAATCGGCGTTTCTCTATGGTAAGGTAAAAGAGGAGGTATATGTCGGACAGCCACCGGGCTTCACCGATCCAATCCACAAAGACAAGGTTTATTTGTTGGATAAAGCGATGTATGGTTTACACCAGGCCCCGAGAGCTTGGTACGAGACATTGTCTCAACACCTACTAGCCAACAGCTTCATCCGAGGAAAAGTGGATGTCACTCTCTTCACCAAAGAGGTCGACGGTCATCTTCTGATAGTTCAAATTTACGTGGACGACATCATATTTGGGTCAACAAATGAGAATCTATGCAAAGATTTTGAACGTGTGATGAAGCAAAGATTTGAAATGTCATCGATGGGTGAGATGAAATTCTTTTTGGGATTGCAGGTTGATCAACTACCCAAAGGAATTTTCATACATCTAGGGGTGTTCATGAGCCGAACCGAACCGAGCGGAGGTCTGCTCGTGCTCGGTTCGGTTTGAAACCGAGCCGCTCGGTTCGGTTCGGATTTGGGAAATCGAGCGAAAATCTTATGCTCGGTTCGGTTTAGAACCGAGCCGCTCGGTTCGGTTCGCTTTTGCTCAGTTTTATTTAGCATTCCTACACAGCCATTCATTCACCAAAATTCACCAACTTATATGTCTCACACACACTTTAACAATTTAACAAAATAAAAACATAAAAAGTCCCACAAAAAAAAACACAAAATGTCATCCAAATGTTTAATGTTTAAGAACATCTAAAATGCAAAATAATTTCCAAAACACGCGTTGAAGTCATTCCAGACATCTTCAATCAAAAACTGAATTCAAAACATAAAATTTGCTACATGATTCTAGGGGCTGTATAATTGGATATGCTACATGTTTATTATATTTAATAAATATAATATATATAATAATAATAAATTCGATCGAAACCGAACGAGCGACGATCGAGCGTACCTATGCTCGTGCTCGGTTCGTTTTTAAACCGAACTGAGCTGCTCGGCTCGGTTTTAACCGAGCAAGGAATCGAACGAGCAAATTTCCGAGCTTTTTCGAACGATCGTCGAACGATCTTTGAGCGCCGAGCAGTTTGGACACCCCTACATACATCAAACGAAGTATGTTCATGGTATCTTGGAGAAATTCGGGATGTCAGGTTCTACTCCAGCTTTCACCCCATTAGCAATGAATCATGCGATAAACCCTGATCTCACCGGAGAGAAGGTAGATGAAACGATGTATCGTTCCATGATCGGATCGCTGGTGTATTTGACAGCTTCAAGACCTGATATTATGTATCCAACCTGCCTCGCAGCAAGATTTCAATCTAACCCGAGAGCTTCGCATATGGTGATTGTGAAAAGGATATTACGCTACCTAAAAGGAACTCCATCATTGAGGTTGTGGTATCCAAGAGAAGGCGATTTCATGCTCGAAGGGTATTCCGATTCCGATTTCGGATGCTGCAAAGTTAATGCTAAATCAACAACAGCAGGGTGCCAGTTTTTCAGATCACGATTGGTTACCTGGCAATGCAAAAAGCAAACCTCTGTGGCTTTATCCACATGTGAAGCGGAGTATGTATCTGCTAGCAGTTGCTGCTCACAGATCTTGTGGATCCAGCAACAGATGCGCGACTACGGTTTGCAATTTCTAAACACCCCTATCTTTGTTGATAATGAGGCAGCAATTAACATTACGAAAAATCCAGTACATCACGCTAAAACCAAACACATTGAAATTCGTCATCACTTCATTCGAGATTGTTTCGAGAAGAAATTGATACGAATTGAGAAAATCCACACTGACGAACAAAAAGCTGATTTACACACCAAAGCATTTGATAAAACACGTTTTCAATATTTGCTAAAACTAAATGGTATGAAGCTTTTATCGGTGTTGGAGGGGATTATTGGCGTTGATGAAGGAGACATTGTAGATGATGTTGAGAAGCAATCTGCAATGGTTTGTCGATTTTTTTACCTGTTTTGGTATTTAGGGGGAGGTATATAGGGTAATATTTCAGAAAATACAAAAACAATAAAAAATGACAAAAATACAAAAACATGAGATATTTTTAAAATCCAAAAACAATAGAAAACCAGAAAAGAGTTTGTGTAAAAAGGGAAAATGATAGTACATCGGCTTGACAGTCACGGTATGCTAAAGAAATGGAATGTTTAAAAGGTTAAACAGTCTCGCTGATGATATGCCGATAGGTTTTTACACATTTAGTAGGTTTGTTCGGGATATAAACTAAATCTTTACTTACTTATTTCGTGGGGAACACTACTTGGATATATAGGTAACCCCTGAAATTTCGTTTGAAAGATTTCTTTTTTCTGATATACTAGGTTTTTATACTCAGTGATATCTGGGGTATTATTCCGGGACTTCTGCTGAATGGAAGTTCTGACCTAGTCCTCGAATAATACTTTCCGAAATGCTTGAAACATAGCATCACCCTCAGCATATATGATAAGACAATAAAATTGCTTAGCAATGCTGTTGTAAAAAAGATTCTCTAAAGGGGACACACCCAAAGGTTGAGTCATGATCTCTCTGCTGAACGGTAGTTCTGACCTAAGCTCTCATGATTCTTCATAATTTATTAACCCTTTACAGATATCATTTGTGTTATATTTACCTGTAAGACTGAATATTGAGATCTGGATACGGGAGTATATTCAAGAGGTGGGACACACGTATAAGTTTAAGTCTCTAAAACACTAAATTCGTATCCTGGACAGATTGAAAATTGTGTGAGAATTTAAAGTGGATCAGTATATCGACAATCTAAGTGAATTATTTAATTCTGAATATGTAATTGAAGCTTAACGGTACTTGTGACTTGTCAAATAGCTTATATGATTCCCTAACACACTCATCAAAAATATGTTTGTAAATAGTTTACTTTTACTGCATTTTAGTTCTGTATTTTATTTCTAGTTTAGAAGCTTTATTAAAAATCCAAAAAGATTTTTCATTTCTGCTTTATTTTTGACAAACCAAAGTGGAGAGTTGATCTTAGGATTCGAAAGTTGAAAGCAGATGCAGGAGATTTCTGGGCTGGAGGATGAGTCGTGAGCTAAATATGATAAGTTGGTGAAAATTGTAAAGTTAAAAAAACGTTCATTAATTTGAAACTTGTAAATTTTCAGAAAAAGTTGAACTAAATGTCAGTGTGAATTATCTCTAATCAACCAAGGTCATTAAATTGGACTTGGTAGATAAATTGAGTAATCAGGGTTATTAACTTGAACCTGAATACTTAAGTGGATTTCTAACACTGAAGGTTAAATGGTAAATATGGATTGATATTATTATTGTCATATATCTTATATTTAGGTAGAGTATTTGCAGGTAACAGGAATCCCCATGGCAACAAAACGTTAAAGTTTGAACCAGAATTCAAGTCTCAGCATTTAGGGGAAATGAAATGGTATTGTTTCGATGTTTTCAATCGGTTTGATTTTGAAAAGATGAAAAATTGAAAACTAGTGTCAGTAGAAAAATGGGTGGGTAGGCGAAGATGGAATAAATATTTTTAGTTCACCAAATCCATCTCCACCACCACCAGCAACCATGTCCAACCAACTCCCACCACCAGTCATCGTATCCAACCACCCCCCACCACCTGCTGCCTTATGCAACGAACCCCCAGCCACCACCGTTTGAGCTGTGTTCACCCACCAACAGATCCACCTGAGAGGCCAACGAAGTATGTGTGATGTGGCTCATTTAGATCCAGCGTGATTTTGACAGAAATTATTTTTTAGATCTGGATCTTACCAAGATTTGTAATCAAAATGAAAGAAGCTTGAAAAGAGCCATCGACATCGAGAGTTGCAGGTTGTGATATAATTAAGGAAGTAATTTGTAAGGGACAAGAGGAAGGAGGTGGGGATTATCGTTTTGTAGAAGTAGAATGTTGTTTTGGTCGGAAATTGTTAAAGTTGGGATGGACAAGAACCATGTGGAGATACAAGAGAGAGAGTAAGCTTTTTTTAAGTGAGAGAGATTATATTTCTTTTTCAAAAGATTTTAAATGTTATATTCTTTTATTTATTAAATACTATAGATAATTAAGTAAAAAGACTAAACTGCCCTTATATAAATAGACTTAACTTAAAATTTTAACCTGATTAATATTAAAGGATGTAGAATGTAATGAGCTTTACAAATAAAAGATTGTGACGGTAATTATTAAAGTTAAAGGTCATCCATTGCAATCTGGTACAAACATAAAACACGAAAAGTGTAATTTACCCTTTAACCAATGTATCCCTAAAAAATAACAGGGTAAATTACTTTTTAAGTCCATGTGTTTTAGTTGTTTAACCACTTGAGTCAAAAATCAAAATGTTTAAAGCCATGAGTCCCTATAACCACTTTTCTTAACCATTTGAGTCCAAATTTCTAACCCAGTTAGAATTTTGTTGTTAAGTTTTGTTAAATGATCAAATTACCCCCATAATTAAATAATAAAAAAACTAATTTATTTAGATTTCTCTCTCTTATACATCTCTCTCCTTGTCTCTATATCTTTTAAACCATCATATCTGCATCAATGACCATAAGATCGCACATCAGAACATAAACGATACGATTACAAATCGGCATACTTAACAAACGAAGCTGAATTTCGGCACAAATATCTTATCTAGAACGAATCATTCATTCTAACTTGGCACAATAAAATTACAGCAATTCCTACTAATTTATCATTAGATTCAATCTCAAATCAAAATAAACAAAAAGTAACCGAAAATTCAGATCGCACATTGAATTTTGGCACAAATATCTTATTTAGAACGGATCATCCTAACTTCGCACAACAAGTTTACATCAATTCCTACTAATTTCACATCAGATTCAATTTCAAACTAGTTTAAACCTAAAATTCAGATCGCACATAAAAAAATCAATAATAAAGTGCAGAAAATGATTAAACAAACCTCTTCCACAGATCACCAGAGGCCGTCCATCTCGAAACATAGGGTTTGGATCTGAGAGATGTCTCGGCGGACGGAGACTGAGAGCTCCGGCGAGTCGATGGCGGCGAACAGGCGTTCGAGCTTCTCCAGATCATCTATGGTTTTCAAGAACCACCTCGATCTATTATACAGGTTTGAAAGTGTAGCTCCGCCTTCAACAGCCATGGGGAAGAAGATGGTGAAAACTGAAGGAAGAAGAAAGCAGAGGTGTGAAAATGTTATGGTTTAGTCTTTGTGTTTAGGATATGAAGGATATATATTGTGAAGGGGATGAGGAGGGTGTCACACCCCAACCGATGGCGGAAACATCGGGGTATGGCACTGAGCGAAACAGATTGTCCAGAAGTTTCCATAACAATTATCATTACCAATCAATTTAAAATAACATGTCCCATACCATGTCTCAAAAGGTAAACAAATTATTACAGACAAGATCTAGGCAAATAGTTCTATTCTGACAACTCAGATTTTTCAAATACGACAATTGTTTATCTGCTTCTAGAGACCCTTGATTTAATTTGTACAGACAACTATTTGTTGGCCTCTAGAGCCTTATTCTAGCCTCGATTTCCTAGCATATGTGCATCCTAAGCACCTGTCACATACGTTAAAATAAAGTCAATACATATAATGTAAAGGTGAGCATACAAGTTTGATAATAGCATATAGAGTTCGAATTTCGTTTACGCATAACCAGCACGTACACATAGTGAAATGAGGCATGTTAGTTATCGACATAGATCCATCGATACCAATGACTGCGGGTTGACTGCCTGAGGCAGTTCGCAATACATGATTACCACCGTAATCCATGCAAGTAATTTTCCTTAACAACCCATGCGAACAGGTGCTGAGTCCAAACTATAGTACTATCGTTGCTAAGGCAGGTAGACAGCATTCCATGTGTAAACATAACAAACAAGCATTCATAAGCCACGTATAACATGCATGAGCGGTTAGCATTCAAATAGTATTGAGTAGTGTGTTTATTGTGATTTGAATATTCGAAACGTATGTAACACCCAAAAGTGCATAAAGCAAAAAGGGATCGAGTATACTCACAGCGATGATGGATTGAAGGGAGCGTTTAGAGCGGTATTAGCCTGATTAGAACGATAACATAACGATGAGTGACGCGTAAAACGATGAAAAGTGTAAGTGGCTCGGACAGTAACTCGGTCGGATTGGTGATCCGATTGGACAGTCCAATCGTGCGGATTGACATTCCGTTCGGATGGTCATCCGGTCAGACAGGTTGTCCGGTCGGATGGCTATTCGAGTGGATTGTTTCTTCCTTTGATGTGTTTGTGTATGATGGCTTGTCCTTTGAAGTTTTCGTTGTAGCATTTTGAAAACATGAAAGTATCTCTACCTTTCAAGTCGGTCGATCGGTCGTGCGGACGACAATCCGCTTGTATGACTAATCCGGTCGGACGGCGACTCGAGTGGCAAGGTTACTTAGTGAGAACAATCCATAGCAGGTTGTCACTCGGTCGGATAGGTAATCCGATCAGGTGGCATCCTTAGTGCATTGAACATGTTGAAAAAGCGTTCGAGTGTTTAAGTCCAAGTATCTCATGATCCGAAGAGTAATCCGGTCGGATTGGTAGTCCGATCGGATAGCAATTCGTTCAATACTCAAACTTCAGATAAAGTTGATTAAGTGTGGGACCCAAAGTGTAATCCGTTCGGATGACCTAGTCGCTCGGGTGGCTTATCCGTTCGGATGGTAGTCCGGTCGGATAGCACTCGGTGCTGGTTATTCCGTTCGTCTTTCACTTGGCTGTTTTGATTGTTTGTCGCTTTTATCGAGACGTTTTGACAACGTGTTAACCAACGGAACCCCATCCTAACCCAAGTGACCCGATCAGACAGGAATCACCCTAGCTTGACCAGTTAACCGGTTCATGACAGTTGTTCTTGGTTAACCCGAAATCGGTGGTCTCGTGAGTAGAATCCAGATCTTTAACTAGTACGACACCGCGTATGAGTAGAAGACTAGAACAAGGTCCGAATCTATCGGTTTTGAGTGCATTGAGTGTAAAAGAGTTGAAAGAAAGTTAGAAACCATCTTTCAATCCTTTTTCACTATGATTATGTTTAGATCTATGGAAGACCTTTGTGACAACTGGCCCAAACCGGTAATTTCCGTACACTTTAATTATTGCTTAATGACTGCAATTATGTGCTTAATTGCCAGCCATGTCTGATTACATACTAAACAAGTGAATTCATGCATGTTGTATACTACAAAATATTGCTTTATGCATAACCGAGAGCGTTGCGTCAAAAATACTAGTAAACTCACCGGTAAGACACACTGTGTCAACAGAACTGCAGAAAGCAGTCGGACAATAAAATTGGAGCCTAGGTGTAGGTCTGACAACAAGAATGCATTAAAACCCAAGAGTACATACAAGGGTTTAATATATATACATTGCGAAAGCAAAATTAAGCACTAAAAAGCACCAGAAACGCACTTTAAGTGCAGAATTTATATAATTCAGCAATAATTCAACATTTAGACACATGAATATTTTGCAGAAATGTCGTTTTATTATCCAGAATATTTCCCTAAGTGTTGGGAATCGATAGTGTTATAAAAAGATACTTATTAAACACTAAAAGGTGCAATTTAGCACTTTAACGAATCGGTATGTAACCGAACAACCGGACTTTACCCGGAACATAAAAATATTGTCATTAACATAGTTGTTCTTTTTCTGAGCCAGTTAGGGTCCCTGAATACCCTAACACCCACAATAAAGCACAACACACTAGTAACCGGGTTAATCACTTAACTAACTAGATTAACCTAACTTTACACTAACTATTTTGGTTGGATTTGAACTAGCTACCCCCCCCCCCCTTAACCAAACCGTCCCCAAGAGGGGGGACACCCTTTGTACCCTTATGATTATTTTAATCATCTTGTTTAATATCTAAGTAGCATAAAATCCAATGGACCATGACCTTAACTTTGCCTATAAGTTCTAACTCTTGCACACATGATCATTCACTACACAACTCACAACAACACTCCCTCTCTCTCTCTCTAGAAAGCTCACGGCCGAACCCCCCCCCCCCCTTCAACACCCATCATATTTTCGATTTTGATCTTCACATTCCAAGTTCACACAAGCATTAAGGATCACGTATAAGGAGTCTTGGTGCATTCGGAACGCGAAGGACCTCACTCTATTGCTTTTATCCACTCATTTTGCGTCTAGATTCTTCCCTAGCCTCGAGCTAGTAGTAAGTTGCTTGAATCACACTCTCGAAGTATTTTGAAGTGGTTAAAATGTTATGTAACGGCTAAAACTCGTAAACATACAAGTTGATACATAAAAGTCTACTAAAAATGCTAGTAATGGTGGTTAAAAGCTAGAATGTTGTGTAAATCTTGTAGTATTTGATTTGTGTGGTTATTTAGGCCCGATCTATGTTGTGGTAGCTCGGATCATCGTTTAACCCGGATTGGTCATGATCATGGATTATGACATAAAGCTTGTTTAAGTGTAACAAGGGTTAGGTGATGAAACTCTACCACACATCAAACTTGAACTTGTGTAAAAATGATTTTTCTTACGAAATAGTGTTTAAAACTAGTAGATCTACGGATCTACAAGCGGTACTTTCAAAGGACCAAGTGTCCAAGAAATCATATTTTCTAAAGCCGGATCTTACATGAAAAAGAATGATTTTAGCAAACACACGAGCGTGTAAACACTTGTGTAACACAAAGTTTTGACAAAATAACTATTTTTGTAAATATTAACAGGAAGTTGTAAAGATGTAACTTCTTTAAAAACGAGACTTTCAAGAAACGAAGTTGATCTATACAAAGATCCACTAAAAATAATGGAAGGATACTACCTATTTTGGAAAAAACCACAAGTTCATGCATTTCTGCGATTATATCTATTTTAACTAGTTGCATATTGTTTATTGTTGAATGAGGAAATTGTTGACGATTTAAAAGAAAATAAACACATGTTTTGAAAACATGGGAAACCTCCATTTTTAGGGGAAACTCTGTCGAAATTTTTATAAATTTTGACACTTAGAAAAAAATATAAGTTTTTGAAAAACTTATTCCCTAAAAATGTGTTTAAAAGTATTACCAAGGTTTCCCTAATTTTTGGTAATAAGAAATGAGGATTTCTTCAAGAATAAAAATGGATATAAGTATGTATATTTTTGAGAGAAAAATATATATTATTTTATCGCCAACTTTTGTGCTAAGTGTGTATAGTATGTGTTATACGTGCTAGTGTATTAAGACTTAAAAATACACTAAATACTCATGAGGAGTATAAACATAAAAATACACATACAAAATACAAGATACATAATTCGGGTGCGAAGTGCAAAACACAAAAGACTTATATTTATTTTAGAGGAAATAATATAAGTAAGATACGTAGTTAAAAATATGAAATATTTTTAAACACAACAATACAAATACAAAAGAGAGTGACTGTACTTGTGCGATACAAGTTTAGTGACTAACGTTAAGAAAACGCGTATAGGTTACGACGTTAAGTAAGCAAATCCGGTGAAGTTTACGACGCACAGGAACGCAAAGTTGTGAGTTCATGCTCCCCCTTTTCTTTTAACTGTTTTCAGTTTTATACCTTCGGGGGTGAAATACATGTTACAAATATTACAATGTTTACAAATGGTATGATGGATACAAAAATTGAGGAATGATACGAGAAATCGTGTCACGAATAGGGTATCATAAGCACCATTAATCGTGTACATACTAAGACCGCAGAACAAAAGGTTAGATCTAATGGGTTTCAGGGCAGCCCCACTCTTGGCCACTCTTTTACCAAGCAGTGTTTTTGTGTCTCAGTCGTGAATCGACTACAGAAAAATGCCTATGGTTTGGTGACTTCCTATGTCGTGTCACATGTTAATGGCTTTGCAACCCATTAACACTTGATACATACAGAAATATTTGATTTATACATGAGTACGTGGTGTACACAAAAGACTTGATTTATACAAATTATGTTTTCATACAAAGTATACAAACGTGAAATACAAAAATTGCATGAATTCACACCAACTTTATGTTGACGTTTTTCCAAAACTCACATGTATTTCAGGTAACTAGGATGGATGTGCGCGTGGTCTTACTCATGCTCGTGGATGTCGCTTTGTCTATCTTTAAATAAAGTTGTGACTTTTAAGACAATATGTTATCTCGTGTTGTAAACACTTGACATATGTTTTCAATAATGTAATATTTAAAGATATTTTTGAGCATGTAGTATGTTTACTCTTCGTATGCAATGAGAACCTTTCATGATCACACCTCGTGCTTCCGCCGCAGAAAGGGGTGTGACAGATTGGTACCAGAGCTTTGATTGTAGTGAACCAGGATTCCTTCTCGAGTCTAGTCTACAATCTCTAGGATCCTTTCACGAAAACAATTTTCAAAGAGTTTTCATTGCATAAAACGTCCCGCGACATCCACTGCCTGAAACCGTCTACATGAGTCTAGAAAAGACACTACGAGACTTAGAGTGCACTTGAGTAGCACTTGTCGTTGACTAGAAATTACTTGCAATTATGTGTGATAATTAGCATGTACTAGAAGTAGAATGTCACAAGTATACGTGACTTTACCTGAAAGCAATGGCCCATCTGAAGGAAGAAATACGTGGATGAAACTAACTGTGCGGACTGTGCAAGGAGTTACGTAATTATGGATGCATACATAATTATGGAATTCAGTGCACAGAAACCACAGCAAGTCTTGTCACGTATAGATTCCCTCAGTGCAAGCCTACTAAGTACTCTGCTAGAGTAATAATTGTTTGATGTCACTTATGTGGTATATACCTGTGAATATATATACTACTACTGTCTAGTAGGACGATATCAAACAACTGTCTAACCCTGTTGTGTTATGTTCTGTCAGAACATGGCACCCAGGAAAACTGTGAATGCTCGCAATGACGATCAACCTCCTCCTCCCCCACTGCCAAGAACTGCTGAAGAGCTGAACGCTCTACTGGAGGAAAGGATCTCCGCTGCTATCGCCCAGTACGAGGCGAACCGAACTCAAGACAGTGGAGGACCAAGCAACGCTAGGCGTAATGGGAATGGAGATTCGTCTGGAGGCAATGCAGCTCTAGGTAACCTTAAGACACTGTGCTAAGCATGAGGAAATTTATGAACGGTCTTTGTTTCATTATTTCTTCGATTGCTCACATGTGAATTGGTTGAATCAATTCCAGGCTGCACTTTCAAGCAGTTCCTCGACTGCAAGCCGATGAACTATGATGGCACAGGAGGTGCAGTAGCATTTGTGCGCTGGACGGAGAAGACTGAAGCTACCTTCCGCATGAGCAAGTGTACCGCGGATCAACAAGTCACCTTTGCTACTGGGTTGTTTGTCGATGAAGCTCTGACTTGGTGGAACCTGCAAGTCCAAACTTTGGGCGATGATGCCGCTTATGGCTTAACTTGGGAGGAACTGAAGGAAAGAATGAGAGAGAAGTACTGCTCTCGTGCTGAACTCCAAAGGCTGGAGACGGAGTTCTGGCACTTGACCATGGAAGGTGCTGACATTAATGGTTATACTCGAAGGTTCCACGATCTGTCTAGAGTGCTTCCCTACATGGTGACTCCCGAATTCAAGCGCGTTGAACGCTACATTTGGGGACTGGCCTCAGAGTTTCGTGGCATGGTGACGTCGGCCAAACCACAAACAATCACCGAGGCTGTAACTCTGGCTGTCAGCCTTACTGAAAATTGTGTTTGAATGAAGACGCTATCACTGAACCCAACAGAAAATGCCGAGATGCATGCTGAGTCGTCTGGCGACAAGAAAAGGAAATATGCAAACTTGAATCAAGCAACTCGTAACAACAAAGGTTCCAACAAGAAGCGTGACCCTAACCCGCTTCAAGGGGCGAAACCTCTTGCAGCCATGAACGACGCACCAGCAAAGGGATACCTGGGCACCTTGCCCAAATGCCATCGGTGTAAACACCACCACGAGGGAGCTTGTCGCATCTCAAAGTGTGACAAGTGTGGAAAGTTGGGTCACCGCACTGAAGACTGCTGGAGTAAGAGGAACGGGAATGGAAATCGTAATGGGGCTGATGATAGGAACAATGGTGGAAATGGAAACGGTGCTGGCAACGGGAATGGGGGAAACCAAGGATGCTTTAGATGTAGAAGCAAAGATCATTTCATGAAGGACTGCCCAGAGAGAAACAATGCTCAGGCCCGAGCATTTGTGATTGGAGCAAGGGACGCACGCGAGGACCCTAATGTGGTCAACGGTACGTTCCTCATTAACAATCACTTTGCATCCATATTATTCGACACTGGCGCCGATTATAGTTTCATGTCTGTGGAATTTAAACGCATACTTGGAATAGAATCTAGTAGATTAGAAATTCCTTATTCCATAGAACTAGCCAATGGTAAACTTGTTGAATCGGGCGAAGTTGTTAGAGGCTGCACGCTAGAACTTGGTGAACGAAGATTTAGCATCGACCTCTTACCTATTCAATTAGGTAGCTTCGATGTAGTGGTCGGGATGGACTGGTTGTCCAAGAACAAAGCTGAAGTCATTTGTCATGAGAAAATCATTCGCATCCCTCTAACGAGTGATGAAACTCTCATAGTACATGGAGAAAGACGAGACGCGCCCCTACGGATCATCAGTTGTATGAAGGCACAGAAGTGCTTAAGGAAAGGATGTGTTGCTTTCCTAGCACACGTTGTAGATAAGAAGGCTGTGGAGCCAAAAATCGAAGACATTCCTGTGGTGAAGGAATTTCCTGATGTGTTCCCCGAAGATCTGCCAGGACTACCTCCGCAACGACAAGTCGAATTCCATATAGACTTGGTTCCAGGAGCCGCTCCTGTAGCCAAGGCTCCATATCGACTTGCGCCATCCGAAATGCAAGAATTATCTACACAGCTTCAGGAGTTGTTGGATAAAGGATTCATAAGGCCAAGCTTCTCGCCCTGGGGAGCTCCAGTATTATTCGTGAAGAAGAAGGATGGAACACTGCGGATGTGTATCGATTACAGGGAACTGAACAAGCTCACGATCAAGAATCGGTATCCGCTACCGAGGATTGATGACTTGTTTGATCAACTGCAAGGATCAAGCTACTATTCCAAGATCGACCTTCGATCTGGATACCATCAGCTGAGAATCCAAGATGAAAGCGTGCCAAAGACTGCATTCAGAACACGCTATGGGCACTACGAATTTCTTGTGATGCCGTTTGGATTGACGAACGCGCCAGCGGTCTTTATGGATCTGATGAACCGCGTATGTAAACCATATCTCGATAAATTCGTGATTGTATTTATCGATGATATCCTAATTTACTCGCGAACTAAAGAAGAACATGAGCAACATCTCAGAGCTATTCTGGAACTACTGAAGAAAGAGAAACTTTATGCAAAGTTCTCGAAATGCGAATTCTGGATTCGCGAAGTACAATTTCTTGGTCACGTGGTGAATGAGAAGGGCATTCATGTAGACCCGTCCAAGATTGAAGCAATAAAGAATTGGGAAGCTCCCAAGACCCCAACCGAAGTACGACAATTTTTGGGCTTAGCGGGCTATTATCGGCGATTCATCGAGAATTTCTCAAAGATAGCTCAACCGCTAACGACCCTTACACAGAAAGACAAGAAATACGACTGGGGTCACAAACAAGAAGAAGCCTTTCAGCTACTTAAGAACAAGCTCTGCGATGCACCGATACTATCATTACCCGAAGGCACTGAAGACTTCGTGGTATACTGCGACGCCTCACGACAAGGCTTGGGTTGCGTGCTCATGCAACGCCAAAAAGTCATCGCTTATGCTTCAAGACAACTGAAAGTTCACGAGAGAAATTATACCACTCATGACCTGGAGCTGGGTGCAGTGGTATTCGCCTTGAAGATTTGGCGACATTATTTATATGGTACTCGATGTACAATCTTCACAGATCACAAAAGCTTACAACACATATTTGATCAGAAGGAATTGAATATGCGCCAGCGGCGTTGGGTTGAGCTGCTGAACGATTATGACTGTGAGATTAAGTACCATCCTGGAAAGGCAAACGTTGTAGCGGACGCGTTGAGCCGAAAAGAAAGGGTTAAGACCCTAAGGGTTCGAGCATTGGAAATGACGATTCAAACGAACCTCACTGCACGCATTCGTGATGCACAACAAGAAGCTCTTAAAGGAGAGAACCGTAAAGCTGAATACCTACGGGGTATGCTGAAATACATGGTGCCAAACGAAGAGGGAGCCTTATACTTCAAGAAGCGTATTTGGGTTCCACTCTATGGTGGCATACGAGAAGTCATCCTTAATGAAGCGCATAAATCGAGATACTCGATCCATCCAGGATCAGATAAAATGTATCAAGATTTGAAAGAATACTATTGGTGGCCGAGACTCAAGAGCGACGTTGTTGTCTATGTTGGAAAATGCCTAACCTGTGCTAAGGTTAAGGCAGAATATCAGAAACCGTCCGGCCTACTACAACAACCAGAGATTCCCGTGTGGAAGTGGGAACAAATCTCGATGGACTTCATAACGAAATTACCCAGGACCCCGAGAGGGCACGATATGATATGGGTAATAGTTGATCGATTGACGAAGTCTGCACATTTCCTACCAATCCGAGAGAAGGATAGCACTGGAAAGCTTGCAGAGATATACTTAAGAGAAATTGTGGCACGTCATGGAGTGCCAATCTCAATCATTTCAGACAGAGATGGACGCTTTGTCTCAAGAATCTGGCAATCATTTCAGGAAGCCTTTGGATCTCAGTTAGATCTAAGCACGACATTCCATCCGCAAACAGACGGCCAGAGCGAACGGACTATACAAACGTTAGAAGATATGCTCCGCGCAAGTGTCATGGATCTAGGCGGCAGCTGGGATACTCATCTACCTTTAGTTGAGTTTTCCTACAATAACAGCTATCATACGAGCATAAAAGCCGCACCGTTCGAAGCTCTGTATGGCTGCAAATGCCGATCGCCCTTATGTTGGGCAGATGCCGGAGATAAGCGCATGGTTGGTCCTGAACTTGTACAAGAGACAACCGACAAGATTGTGCAGATCCGAGAGCGCATTAAGGCGGCTCAAGATCGACAAAAGAGCTACGCTGATCCGAAAAGAAAATCAGTAGAATTCAAGGTGGGAGACAAAGTGTTGTTAAAAGTCTCACCATGGAAGGGCGTAGTCAGATTTGGAAAGCGTGGAAAGCTGAATCCACGATATATCGGACCATTCAGAATATTGAAGAGAATTGGTACCGTGGCATACAAGTTGGAGTTACCGGAAGAACTTAATGGAGTACATGATACGTTTCATGTATCCAACCTGAAGAAGAGTCCAACACAAGAAAGCGTGATCATCCCGATGGATGAAGTGCATATTGATGAAGCCCTCCGATTTACAGAACAACCCGTTGAGGTTACCGACTGGAAAGTCAACAAGACCAGGAGGAGCAGCGTAAAACTTGTCAAAGTACGTTGGAACTCTAAGCACGGACCCGAGTACACATGGGAACGTGAAGACCAGTACAAGAAAAAGTATCCCCACCTATTCAAGAAGACTCCAGCGAGAGTTAGTTCAGCCTGAATTTCGGGACGAAATTCTTTTAACGGGGGGAGACTGTGACAACTGGCCCAAACCGGTAATTTCCGTACACTTTAATTATTGCTTAATGACTGCAATTATGTGCTTAATTGTCAGCCATGTCTGATTACATACTAAACAAGTGAATTCATGCATGTTGTATACTACAAAATATTGTTTTATGCATAACCGAGAGCGTTGCGTCAAAAATACTAGTAAACTCACCGGTAAGACACACTGTGTCAACAGAACTGCAGAAAGCAGTCAGACAATAAAATTGGAGCCTAGGTGTAGGTCCGACAACAAGAATGCATTAAAACCCAAGAGTACATACAAGGGTTTAATATATATACATTGCAAAAGCAAAATTAAGCACTAAAAAGCACCCGAAACGCACTTTAAGTGCAGAATTTATATAATTCAGCAATAATTCAGCATTTAGACACATGAATATTTTGCAGAAATGTCGTTTTATTATCCAGAATATTTCCCTAAGTGTTGGGAATCGATAGTGTTATAAAAAGATACTTATTAAACACAAAAAGGTGCAATTTAGCACTTTAACGAATCGGTATGTAACTGTCACACCCCGATTTTCCACGTGTCACCGGTGGGCCCGGTGGGGGAGTATCGTGACGTGGTTGGCAACATCATGGTCAAACAACACAATATAATAATGCACAGCGGAAGCAAAAGATAAATATATTACATTCCGAATATAAGTAATGTCAAAGTATTACAACGGAAGGTAAAGGATCCACAGGCGGATCAATAAAAGAAAACTGTTCAACAGACTTTAGGCATCTAGAACTTGCAAGATTCCCTAGTGACGCCCTGAGCTCCCAGCCAATTACGCATAGTACCTGTCACTTAACCTTTTTGGAAAATACGTCAGTTTACACTGGTAAATACAATTAACTGACTCATTTTGGAAAAAGAGTTTGAAAAGTGATTCGAGTGCAAACGGCACAAAATATCTTGACACATTGATTAAAATGCACAGAGGCAAAATTAATCTTTTATACTTGGGACAATTTTGTTAATAAAAATCTTGTATCCGATTTACATGGTTGTCCAACATTTAGGGCCGGTGATTATACAATACAAGCCGGACAAGATTAATCGACACACCACAAATATAATCTCACAAGAAGATACCCTTACGAGTGAGTATACGTTATACATATGCAACAGGAGGTGTTTTGCCTACACCTTGTGCTTACGTCGTGGCCATTCACTTTTTAAAATGAGCCAAGGATATCCAGGACACGGTCATTAACCCCCAATGTTATTTGTTATCAATCAATACAGATTAAAACGGGATTATGCAATTTAATCATCTCCGATTAAAAGGTTTCTACACCCGACCAAGCGGTATTTTTATAATAGCGTATCCCAAGCCCGTATAAGGGAAAATAAGTTAAAAGTATTTACCTGAGCTAGCAATGCAACTTACACTCAGCCGTATATCTTAATCAGCAAGCACAAGTACTTCTACTGGGGCTCTTCATAAGAGTCCTATGCACGAGATAAGATCAGATGGACCTGCTTGAGAGCTCCAGGAATGATCAAATTATGCAGATGAAGGTGTGAGGAATTGTTGCAACTCAAGACTCTATTTATAGTGAATTCAATCACCATAAGGTGTTGACAACAAAGTCTAGCACTTACCACAACATCCCAACATGTGTCCTAGTGTTCTAGGGGTTGTTTTAAGGGCCAAGGGATGTGAAAAATCGATTAAAAGTTGCTCACAAACTCACCTAGCAGGCCCCTATTCGAAAAATTCGTTTTCTGCCCAGATATGGCAGTGGCGTAGCGCCACTGCTAGAGCCTTTAGGCTCGCGCTACGCGAGCCCCTATGGGGTCAGCCAAACAACTTTTTGATATTTGCATTTTCAGTCCTTGGCTCTTCAAACGTCGAAAAGACTTTTGTTTCTTGCATTTTCTTGCATTATGATCCTTCAACCTTGATCTATACGGGCTTTAAAATATATACCCCCTTCGTTAAGTCCCCGGGTAACTTTATTGTTACCCGAAAAGGCCTAACTTTCAACGTTGACGCTTTAACCCCTTGCACACGAATTTGGTCACAACTTTCTCATACGTTGACGAAACTTTATGAAATTTTAATCGTGTATTCTAGTGAGCATAATTAACCGTTACAAAGCTTCGGGTTTGTCAAAAGGTCACTTAGAGGTATAAATTAAACATGTTGACACTTTTAACCCTTGTAGTTTGTAATCTCTCACTTTTAGCTTCGTATGATCCATGATTTATTCGTTTGATGTTATAAACATCATGTAGGGTTATTATGACGTATATTTATTCACTGTTGACATTCAGAACCCGTAAAATCACATACTTTCCATGTTTGTCAACTTTAGTCCTTTTATAACATTCTTTCACACGTTCAGACTTTATGACACGTGTCAACAAATTATAGGACGTGAATTTTCGAGGTGTTACATCCTCACCCCCTTAAAATAAATCTCGACCCGAGATTTACTAAAATAAGTAAGGGTACTTTTCTTTCATCGTGGATTCAACCTCCCACGTGAATTCGGGACCTTTATGGGCATCCCATTTGACCTTTACAATAGGTACATGCTTCTTCCGAAGCTTCTTTACCTATTGATCTTCAATCGACAAAGGTTCTTCCTCAAATTTTAAGCTCTCATCTTTATGCACATCCGTATGTGGTATAACCAGTGATTCATCAGCGAAACACTTCTTCAGATTGCAGATGTGGAACACATTGTGAATTCCACTGAGCTCTTCAGGTAAGTTTAGCTTATAGGCAACTGAACCGACACGTTCGATAGCCTCGAAAGGCCCTATGTATCTCGGGCTTAGCTTGCCTTTCTTACCAACCCGCATCACTCCTTTCCAGGGTGATATCTATTGTTGAATCTTATTCTTTAATAAGAATTTAGGAGGTTTGCTATTTTCATAATCCTTAATTTTCTGCCGAATACTGGCATCTTACTGATGATTATGAATTTGCGTGATCTTATTGATTGTCTATAATGAAATTTTCAGATCTTAATGTTTGGACTTACCAAACTATTGTCCTATCAATGAACGTTTATCATCCCATCTATACAAGGTTTTCAAGGGAGTAGCCTTGATACTTATATATCAAATATTATAGAGAAGTTTATCTTAAGGTGAGATGGTTATTCCAACCAGTACTTAACTAATATTAAGGAATAGCTAATCCTTGTCGTTAGTCGAACAATTCGACGATCCTGGTTAGCTGATGGCAAATTCTTAATCGTTGCCTAATTAGGATTGCGGTAATGTATGCATAAGCAAAATGAACCGTCTTTCTTATCTAACAATATCAAACTCTCGGAATATCGAGTTAGGATATATGAACCTATGTCTTAACACCTACTTACTCAAGGTTTCGTTTATTCCATAAACAATATGGAGTTTTCACAATACTCCAGCCCACGGCGGGCTACAATTCGTAATTCTACCTGCCTTCCAGGAGGTAAGCAGGGACAACCTTTGAAAAGATAATTAAGATACAAGGAGGCTACAGAGATTTTCCATATCTCAGGCTCCAGTTCATCCATCATTGTCCGTGCCAAATGAGTGACACCTTTATGTTATAAGTCCTCGAATTCATTAATCGGGAACATTTACTTGGAAAATTTTTTTTCCATTTTTGGATATCTCCCTTGAATACTACTAGTCGACTTTAGTACAATATGATCATTGGGATATCTTAGGGGTTCCATGTATTAAACCTCCATGCTGATCAGACATGGAAATAATCTATGGGACACACTAGGATACGCCAATCCTCATATGACACTTTTATCAAACATAGTTTGGCATTCCCAGGCGATAGAAAACAATGAGAAAAGAAAAATAATTAAAAAAACATATGTTGTCGTACTCTATGCGAAGAAAGAGTGCTCTTAGATTTTCAGAAGGATTCCTTGCCGATACGAGAAGAATCGGTTACTAAGGTTTCCTTGGTAATTATACTTTGTGGGTATAATAAAAATTTTGCTAAGTTTATGGTTCATGAAGATTTATTATTGCCTGTATTAAAAACAGGGCATTTAGCAGAAATTATCATTGATAAATGATAAGGAAGTTTATTGTACAAGTGCTTATATTAAATCAATAATGGAAGTTTCACAAACTAGGCACCTAGCTCAGTTGGCTAGGCGCGCGAAAGGGTGCGGCCTAGACCCGGGTTCGATTCCGGGGACGGCCAATTCCACCATTTTTTTTTGTTTAATATTTAACTTGTTATACTTATAGTTTATGAAGAATTTACTGGTATCCGAACCAAAATAAAACTCTTAGTATTTAAATTACTGATAAAATGCCAAGGAATGTACCTGATGCCATTATTTATGGACTAGCTCAGGCATTTTAGGCGCTTTCAATTTTAGGCTTTACTTCCTCCGCCGCATTTCCTTTGACATATTTATGGCACGTAGTCTTGATGTGGCCTTTCTCATTACAGCCGAAACAGACTGCATTCTTCATGTCCTTACAGTCCAACGTTTTATGTACCTTAGACTTGCAGATCCCACAAGCCCTGGGCTGCGATTTGGATTTTGGTTCGAACCTGCATTTCTCATAATGGCGCTTCTTGCAGGTCTCACATACTGGTTTCTGGTCGGACTTTTGTTTGTTCTTTTTCTTATAACTCTGGGAGTTATCTACCTCCCTTTTCCTTTTTAGTTCATCCTTTGCATCAGAGGCATGAACGAGATCCTTCTTACGATTGAGGAAATGTGGCCCTAGATAAAATTTGGACCGAGCATCATGGGGCTCCTTTAACTTTTTCACAGCTCTCTTCACAGCTTTTCCAACGGCTGCGTCTATCATAGTTTGAAGAACATCTTTGGAAATTCTAAGGTTTACAATTTCAGCATCATTAGCATGCGTCGCGTCATCAATGGCGCGATTGACTGTTGTCTTATCCGAGTTTGCCATACTCGATATTGGTTCCTAATACCAATAAAACAATTTCTTAGTTGAAATCCAACAACTGCTATTTTTCGTTCTGATGGCCTTAATATATACTGACCATGGTGTCAATAACCTATACCGGCTATTATAGCACTAACATCCTTAATGAACGTTATTTAAAATATATTAATATTACTTAGCCTAGGTCGCAAAAGACCATCAATGGCATTAAAGATTTGGACCTAGTCCATCACTTTTCTGACAGAGGATCAAAACGTCACATCTGTCTTTATTATATTAAAGAATTTAGGTAGCTTGAAAGCTTGCCATAGGAATATCAGAAAAGAGTGATTCCTATTAGATATAAAATATCCATCTAAGGTTTGTTGGGGCATTTTCTAAAGTATCATCGGCCAATTTCTACTTCGTATAAAATGACCGAAGTCCTACTAAGACGGAGACAACAGTTCTCAACAGTGATCGTTCATTATTGAATCACATGTGTCATCATCAAATAAATTTCTGCATAACTGCTTGATAAGGAAAAGTACCTGCTATATAGGTATCCTTCCTGGCGTTCATCCGGAAGACTCATGCGTTTGTTTTCCTGGCCTCTCCAGACTTCTTTATAAGCTTTGGGCAGTTGGTTTTGATGTGCCCTCCCTCGTTACAATTGTAGCATGTGGCGTTCTTTAACCCCTTGCAATCTAAGGTTTTGTGACCCTTGGTCTTGCAAATTCCACACAATTTAGCGCGTGGGTCTATTGTACATTTTCCAAAATGCTGTTTTTTGCAGTTATTGCATTTGGGTCTGTTATCAGATTGACTCGAGTTCTTCCTAAACACGGAATTCTTCCCGCGCTCCGAGCTTCCCTTCTTCTTCTTGTTAGTTTGATGAGAGTTTTCCTCCTCTCCTTCACTTCTTCTCTCGCCAGAAGCCTTAACAGACTTAATTCTGATTGCGTCTAAGGTGAGAGATAAGGATAAGTCCACCGCGGACCTATATGTGGTTGGCCTAGATGCTTTAACATTCCCTTTTATCTCTGGTGCTAGGCCTCCAATGAAACGCGCTATGCGTTTAGGTTCAGGGGTGACTAAATAAGGAACTAGGCGGGACATAGTGTTGAAACTTGTCACATATGCCTGACAATCCAAATTCTCCATGACCAGAGTCAAGAAGTCTGATTCTATCTTTTCTACTTCATGCTGGGGGCAATAGTTTTCCTTGACTAATGCAACAAATTGCTCCCAAGATAAGTTGTAGAGTAGAACCTTTCCCGTGGCTTGGAGCAATGATCTCCACCATGCCAACGCTTCTCCTTTGAATGATTGTGAAACAAATTTCACAACATCTTGCTGCGCACAACCGCTGACGTCAACAACAGCGTCCATCTCATCGAGCCATGTCATGCAATCGATGGCTCCTTTTTCTCCTGTAAAGTCTCTGGGCTTGCAGGAGACAAAATATTTATATGAACAGGTCTTAACTGGTGCCTCTTGATGAAATATAATTTGTCTAGACGGAATACTCCTTTGATTTGACAAGTCATGAACATCGTCCTCCTTTGACTCATGTGTTTTAAGAGGGGGCTTACTATGAGCCACAGTTAGAGTCTCAGAGTGGGTATCATTTGATTCATCATATTGTCGATCAAGAGCTCGAGTAATAGCATAATCTATTATTGCCTGCAATTCTGCTCCAGTTACATTAATCCTGGTAGTATCATTGCTCTCCTTCAAGTGACTGTTAACTTCATCTAATCCAGCCATGTAGCTTGATTGCTACATAAATATTAACAATGATTTATTCAGAGATTATTATGGAATCATCATCTTTGACGATTTATCAACCATGGTAATATAAACCATATTGGTTAACTTGTTAGTTATATTTAATTAATATTTTCCATTATAATTTATCCTAGTTATAAAACATTAAGGATATTAAAGTGGTGCATAAGGCCTAGTCACAAGGACAGTCCTAAATTTTATAAGCCATGATTTCAGAGAATCGAGGTATTAAGGTCTGAATCAAGTTCATTACCTTCTTTTGACAGGGAGTTGTAGACTTCAATTGTCTTTTGTCTTTTAGGACAATAGATATAGCCCGTGGGCATTTCCCTTCTGAGGGATGGTTATAATATGATCATCTTCTTAGATGCTATTAGTCGAGGTCGTATGGGTCCTACCGACTATTATGCTTGGACCTGATCCAACATTTTTAGACAGGAGGTCAAAGACCACCACTGTCGTCGTCTTATCGGACAACAAGTTTAGCCCGTAGGCACTTCATCACTACTGGATGTTTATAATGTGATCATCTTATAGGATGACACAAGCCATGATTTCTAAATCACTAGGCTAGGTAAGAAAATTGGAAGAATCTAATATAAGGATGACTGTTGTGATTTTCTCGAGTCACTTTTGTCAAGAGTGCTAACACGTTCTTAGGTGTTAACAAGGATTTGAATCTCTTGAGTAGGTTTCACCATCTTGGCCGCGTAGGCTAGGTTTCACCTTTAAGATTATCTTTAAAATGCATACTGGCAGGAAAGTAAGGATATTTATTTTATTCAGGATTTTTATCATAAATCCTTATTTATAATTTAATAATAGCACAAATGGCCTAGTCGCGTAGACAAGTTTAATTTATAAGCCAAGATTTCAGAGAATCAGGGCAATTTATGAATTAGTAATGGCACAAAAGGCCTAGTCACGTGGACAAGTTTAATTTATAAGCCAAGATTTCAGAGAATCAGGGCAATTTATGAATTAGTAATGGCACAAAAGGCCTAGTCACGTGGACAAGTTTAATTTATAAGCCATGATCGTTTGGGATCGAGGCATTTAGAAATAGCACAAAAGGCTTAGTCACGTGGACAAGTTTAATTTATAAGCCATGATCGTCTGGGATCGAGGCATTTAGTAATAGCACAAAAGGCTTAGTCACGTGGACAAGTTTAATTTATAAGCCATGATCGTCTGGGATCGAGGCATTTAGTAATAGCACAAAAGGCTTAGTCACGTGGACAAGTTTAATTTATAAGCCATGATCGTCTGGGATCGAGGCATTTAGTAATAGCACAAAAGGCTTAGTCACGTGGACAAGTTTAATTTATAAGCCATGATCGTCTGGGATCGAGGCATTTAGGTGTGAATCAAAGTTCATTGCCTTTTCTTGACAGGGAGCTGTAGGCTACCACCGTCTTTAGTCTCAGAGGACGTTAATTATAGCCCGTAGGCACTTCCCTTCTAAGGGATGTTATTTTCCATTCATTTCATATTTCATGTTCAGAATGAAAACTTAATTTAATCAATCCATTATATGAAAATAAAAGTACAAAGTTGCCCTAAGCTCTGATACCAACCTGTCACACCCCGATTTTCCACGTGTCACCGGTGGGCCCGGTGGGGGAGTATCGTGACGTGGTTGGCAACATCATGGTCAAACAACACAATATAATAATGCACAGCGGAAGCAAAAGATAAATATATTACATTCCGAATATAAGTAATGTCAAAGTATTACAATGGAAGGTAAAGGATCCACAGGCGGATCAATAAAAGAAAACTGTTCAACAGACTTTAGGCATCTAGAACTTGCAAGATTCCCTAGTGACGCCCTGAGCTCCCAGCCAATTACGCATAGTACCTGTCACTTAACCTTTTTGGAAAATACGTCAGTTTACACTGGTAAATACAATTAACTGACTCATTTTGGAAAAAGAGTTTGAAAAGTGATTCGAGTGCAAACGGCACAAAATATCTTGACACATTGATTAAAATGCACAGAGGCAAAATTAATCTTTTATACTTGGGACAATTTTGTTAATAAAAATCTTGTATCCGATTTACATGGTTGTCCAACATTTAGGGCCGGTGATTATACAATACAAGCCGGACAAGATTAATCGACACACCACAAATATAATCTCACAAGAAGATACCCTTACGAGTGAGTATACGTTATACATATGCAACAGGAGGTGTTTTGCCTACACCTTGTGCTTACGTCGTGGCCATTCACTTTTTAAAATGAGCCAAGGATATCCAGGACACGGTCATTAACCCCCAATGTTATTTGTTATCAATCAATACAGATTAAAACGGGATTATGCAATTTAATCATCTCCGATTAAAAGGTTTCTACACCCGACCAAGCGGTATTTTTATAATACCGTATCCCAAGCCCGTATAAGGGAAAATAAGTTAAAAGTATTTACCTGAGCTAGCAATGCAACTTACACTCAGCCGTATATCTTAATCAGCAAGCACAAGTACTTCTACTGGGGCTCTTAATAAGAGTCCTATGCACGAGATAAGATCAGATGGACCTGCTTGAGAGCTCCAGGAATGATCAAATTATGCAGATGAAGGTGTGAGGAATTGTTGCAACTCAAGACTCTATTTATAGTGAATTCAATCACCATAAGGTGTTGACAATAAAGTCTAGCACTTACCACAACATCCCAACATGTGTCCTAGTGTTCTAGGGGTTGTTTTAGGGGCCAAGGGATGTGAAAAATCGATTAAAAGTTGCTCACAAACTCACCTAGCAGGCCCCTATTCGAAAAATTCGTTTTCTGCCCAGATATGGCAGTGGCGTAGCGCCACTGCTAGAGCCTTTAGGCTCGCGCTACGCGAGCCCCTGTGGGGTCAGCCAAACAACTTTTTGATATTTGCATTTTCAGTCCTTGGCTCTTCAAACGTCGAAAAGACTTTTGTTTCTTGCATTTTCTTGCATTATGATCCTTCAACCTTGATCTATAAGGGCTTTAAAATATATACCCCCTTCGTTAAGTCCCCGGGTAACTTTATTGTTACCCGAAAAGGCCTAACTTTCAACGTTGACGCTTTAACCCCTTGCACACGAATTTGGTCACAACTTTCTCATACGTTGACGAAACTTTATGAAATTTTAATCGTGTATTCTAGTGAGCATAATTAACCGTTACAAAGCTTCGGGTTTGTCAAAAGGTCACTTAGAGGTATAATTTAAACATGTTGACACTTTTAACCCTTGTAGTTTGTAATCTCTCACTTTTAGCTTCGTATGATCCATGATTTATTCGTTTGATGTTATAAACATCATGTAGGGTTATTATGACGTATATTTATTCACTGTTGACATTCAGAACCCGTAAAATCACATACTTTCCATGTTTGTCAACTTTAGTCCTTTTATAACATTCTTTCACACGTTCAGACTTTATGACACGTGTCAACAAATTATAGGACGTGAATTTTCGAGGTGTTACAGTAACCGAACAACCGGACTTTACCCGGAACATAAAAATATTGTCATTAACATAGTTGTTCTTTTTCTGAGCCAGTTAGGGTCCCTGAATACCCTAACACCTACAGTAAAGCACAACACACTAGTAACCGGGTTAATCACTTAACTAACTAGATTAACCTAACTTTACACTAACTATTTTGGTTGGATTTGAACTAGCTACCCCCCCCCCCTCCTTAACCAAACCGTCCCCAAGAGGGGGGACACCCTTTGTACCCTTATGATTATTTTAATCATCTTGTTTAATATCTAAGTAGCATAAAATCCAATGGACCATGACCTTAACTTTGCCTATAAGTTCTAACTCTTGCACACATGATCATTCACTACACAACTCACAACAACACTCCCTCTCTCTCTCTCTAGAAAGCTCACGGCCGAACCCCCCCCCCCTTCAACACCCATCATATTTTCGATTTTGATCTTCACATTCCAAGTTTACACAAGCATTAAGGATCACGTATAAGGAGTCTTGGTGCATTCGGAACGCGAAGGACCTCACTCTATTGCTTTTATCCACTCATTTTGCGTCTAGATTCTTCCCTAGCCTCGAGCTAGTAGTAAGTTGCTTGAATCACACTCTCGAACTATTTTGAAGTGGTTAAAATGTTATGTAACGGCTAAAACTCGTAAACATACAAGTTGATACATAAAAGTCTACTAAAAATGCTAGTAATGGTGGTTAAAAGCTAGAATGTTGTGTAAATCTTGTAGTATTTGATTTGTGTGGTTATTTAGGCCCGATCTATGTTGTGGTAGCTCGGATCATCGTTTAACCCGGATTGGTCATGATCATGGATTATGACATAAAGCTTGTTTAAGTGTAACAAGGGTTAGGTGATGAAACTCTACCACACATCAAACTTGAACTTGTGTAAAAATGATTTTTCTTACGAAATAGTGTTTAAAACTAGTAGATCTACGGATCTACAAGCGGTACTTTCAAAGGACCAAGTGTCCAAGAAATCATATTTTCTAAACCCGGATCTTACATGAAAAAGAATGATTTTAGCAAACACACGAGTGTGTAAACACTTGTGTAACACAAAGTTTTGACAAAATAACTATTTTTGTAAATATTGACAGGAAGTTGTAAAGATGTAACTTCTTTAAAAACGAGACTTTCAAGAAACGAAGTTGATCTATACAAAGATCCACTAAAAATAATGGAAGGATACTACCTATTTTGGAAAAAACCACAAGTTCATGCATTTCTGCGATTATATCTATTTTAACTAGTTGCATATTGTTTATTGTTAAATGAGGAAATTGTTGACGATTTAAAAGAAAATAAACACATGTTTTGAAAACATGGGAAACCTCCATTTTTAGGGGAAACTCTGTCGAAATTTTTATAAATTTTGACACTTAGAAAAAAATATAAGTTTTTGAGAAACTTATTCCCTAAAAATGTGTTTAAAAGTATTACCAAGGTTTCCCTAATTTTTGGTAATAAGAAATGAGGATTTCTTCAAGAATAAAAATGGATATAAGTATGTATATTTTTGAGAGAAAAATATATATTATTTTATCACCAACTTTTGTGCTAAGTGTGTATAGTATGTGTTATACGTGCTAGTGTATTAAGACTTAAAAATACACTAAATACTCATGAGGAGTATAAACATAAAAATACACATACAAAATACAAGATACATAATTCGGGTGCGAAGTGCAAAACACAAAAGACTTATATTTATTTTAGAGGAAATAATATAAGTAAGATACGTAGTTAAAAATATGAAATATTTTTAAACACAACAATACAAATACAAAAGAGAGTGACTGTACTTGTGCGATACAAGTTTAGTGACTAACGTTAAGAAAACGCGTATAGGTTACGACGTTAAGTAAGCAAATCCGGTGAAGTTTACGACGCACAGGAACGCAAAGTTGTGAGTTCATGCTCCCCCTTTTCTTTTAACTGTTTTCAGTTTTATACCTTCGGGGGTGAAATACATATTACAAATATTACAATGTTTACAAATGGTATGATGGATACAAAAATTGAGGAATGATACGAGAAATCGTGTCACGAATAGGGTACCATAAGCACCATTAATCGTGTACATACTAAGACCGCAGAACAAAAGGTTAGATCTAATGGGTTTCAGGGCAGCCCCACTCTTGGCCACTCTTTTACCAAGCAGTGTTTTTGTGTCTCAGTCGTGAATCGACTACAGAAAAATGCCTATGGTTTGGTGACTTCCTATGTCGTGTCACATGTTAATGGCTTTGCAACCCATTAACACTTGATACATACAGAAATATTTGATTTATACATGAGTACGTGGTGTACACAAAAGACTTGATTTATACAAATTATGTTTTCATACAAAGTATACAAACGTGAAATACAAAAATTGCATGAATTCACACCAACTTTATGTTGACGTTTTTCCAAAACTCACATGTATTTCAGGTAACTAGGATGGATGTGCGCGTGGTCTTACTCATGCTCGTGGATGTCGCTTTGTCTATCTTTAAATAAAGTTGTGACTTTTAAGACAATATGTTATCTCGTGTTGTAAACACTTGACATATGTTTTCAATAATGTAATATTTGAAGATATTTTTGAGCATGTAGTATGTTTACTCTTCGTATGCAATGAGAACCTTTCATGATCACACCTCGTGCTTCCGCCGCAGAAAGGGGTGTGACAACCTTTGTACATTCGTGTGGAAATCGTTTAGATCTAAGTGGTTCTTGGTGGATTGAGGCCAAAACATGAAGTTCTTCAAGAACACATGATGACGTCATCCTAGAACACCTCAAATCTAGTGATTTCATGGTTAAAAGTTAAGATCCAAAAGATAGAAAGGTGTAGGAGTGCGTGTAGATCAAGAAAGTACAAGATTTAGGACGAAATCTTACCGCAATCGAGTGAAATCGAAGAAAATGTGAGGAGAGTGTGTTGTTCGGACAGAGAGTTTCCAAAAGTAGAAAGAATGAAAGTGACATGGGTATTTTTAGAGTTACCCAAAGAGGAAAGTGTGAGCCGGTCGGATGACATCTCGCTCGGATGACCTATCCGGTCGGATTGTCATCTCAGTCTGATGACACAAGGCACCGGATCAAGTGGCAGCCCGGTCGGATTGGCAATCCGGCCGGATGGCATTTGGTTCGGATGTTTGGCGCGGCGATTTTTGAGGTTTCGATTACGATTGCGATCGATGCGAATGCGATAGAGTTTCCTATTCAAATTACTTTTAATCCCAATCATTCATATCTCGCATATCCCTTCTCCACTAATTATCATAGTTCGATTTCGATTGAGTTCGATTGCGTTATGAGTTTGATTGCGATTCGATTGATTTCCACACATACATAATTTAAACATGCACAAGTAACACATAAGGCACACACACGTATAACAATATCCAAAATGCGTAGTTCGAGTTGCAAGTGCGATTGAGATTCGATGTCGATTCGATTAGCATAGTTTGATTATCGTTTAGTTAACTTTATCGCATTATTACTTCCTTTAGTTCTCAGTCGTAAGTCGATTGAATAGCGATTAACATACGTCGATTATTGTAATTATTGACACTTACTCCACATAATACAATACATAAAAGAAATTCACTACTAGTCAAGTCGAGCGAAAATGGTCGTTGACTTTGACCTTGACGTTGACTTTGACCTTGACGTTGACTTTGACTTCCAAAACACGGGGTGTTACACCCTCCCCTTGTTTAGGGAATTTCGTCCCGGAATTAGGCCGAAGCTGTAACAAACAACTGCGGGTACTTCGCCTTCATGTCGCTTTCGAGTTCCCAAGTGAACTCCGCGCCCCGTTTGCCTTCCCATCGGACTTTCACGATAGGAATGCGCGAGCGTCTGAGCTGCTTAGTTTGGCGATCCATGATTTCGAAAGGCTTTTCCACGAAGTGTAATGTTTCGTTCACTTGCAAATCCTCTAAAGGAACATGTAAGTCGTGGTCGGCCAGGCACTTTCTGAGGTTTGAGACGTGGAAAGTCGGGTGGACGTTACTAAGTTCCTCCAGTAGTTCGAGTCTGTAGGCGACTTTTCCGATCCTTTCCAGGATCTTAAAAGGTCCAACATATCGAGGCGCTAGTTTCCCTTTCTTGCCGAATCTGACTACACCCTTCCAAGGTAATACCTTTAGGAGTACGTAGTCGCCAACGTCAAATTCAAGGGGCTTGCGTCGTCTATCGGCATAACTTTTCTGTCGATTCAGAGCTTTCGTTAGATTGTCTTTAATTTGGAGAATTTTGTCTGTTGTTTCTTGCAATAGCTCGGGACCGGTTAATTACGAGTGACCGATCTCGTGCCATACAATAGGTGATCGACATCTTCTTCCGTGTAAAGCCTCGAATGGTGCCATTTGAATGCTGGAATGATAACTGCTGTTATACGAGAATTCGACTAGCGGCAGGTATTTATCCCAATTACCACCGAAGTCTATGACACACGAACGGAGCATGTCTTCAAGAGTACGAATCGTTCTTTCAGTCTGACATTCGGTTTGAGGGTGGAATGCGGTACTTAGATTAAGCGATGTACCGAGAGCCGTTTGAAACGTTTCCCACAGTCGCGAGGTAAACCGAGCATCACGATCAGAGATGATGTCGCGAGGCATCCCATGATTACAAATGATCTCGTCGGTGTAGATTCGGGCTAATCGTTCTACCTTGTAGCGTATTGGTAAGAAGTGAGCTGATTTGGTCAAACGGTCAACAACAACCCAGATGCTGTCGAGACCTGATGACGTGTGCGGAAGTTTTGTTATGAAATCCATAGCTATACTCTCCCACTTCCACATAGGGATCGGCAGTTGTTCGAGTAAGCCAGAGGGTCTTTGGTGTTCAGCCTTGACTCTTGCGCATGTTAGGCATTTCCCAACGTATAGAGCAATATCCCTTTTCATTCCAGGCCACCAGTACTTGTAGCGAAGGTCCTGGTACATTTTGTCGGCACCGGGATGAATAGAATACCAGGATTTGTGGGCTTTGTCCATCAAAATCTGTCGCAAATCGGTCCATTTAGGGATCCAAATTCGGTCCAGAAAGTGGAATATCCCATTCGACTTACTCACTAGCCAGGCTCCATCGTGGTAGATTATTTCCTTCTTCAAAGTGCGTTCATTAAAACACGCATGCTGGGCTTCGCGGATGAGGGTTTCAAGGTCATATTAGGCTTGCACATTGCGAGTGCTAAGCAGATAGCTCCGTCTGCTGAGTGCGTCGGCAACCACATTTGCTTTGCCTAGGTGATAACGAATCTCACAGTCGAAATCGTTGATAAGTTCTACCCATCGGCATTGACGCATATTAAGTTCCTTCTGATCAAAGATATGTTGGAGGCTCCTATGATCGGTGAAGATCGTACACTTGGTACCATATAAGTAGTGTCGCCAAATCTTTAACGCAAAAACAACTGCGCCTAGCTCGAGATCATGGGTTGTATAGTTCTTCTCGTGGATTTTGAGCTGACGAGATGCGTAAGCTATAACCTTGTCCCGTTACATGAGAACACAACCAAGACCAAGGTTGGAAGCATCACAGTAGAAAATGAAATCGTCGTTTCCGTCGGGTAATGTGAGAACAAGAGCATTGCAAAGCATGTGCTTAAGGGTTCGAAAGGCAGACTCTTGTTCAGTTCCCCAAACAAAAGGCTTGTCTTTATGCGTGAGAGCGGTAAGCGGCACAACGATCTTTGAGAATCCTTTGAGAAATCGTCGATAATAGCCCGCTAATCCGAGAAAAGAACGGACTTCAGACGGGTTCTTAGGTGTAATCCAACTCTTAACGGCTTTAATCTTTGCGGGATCGACGTGGATTCCTTGACTATTTACGATGTGACCCAGAAACTGAACTTCCTCCAACCAGAATTCACACTTGGAGAACTTGGCGTAGAGTTGGTTCCCCTGGAGCAGCTCAAGAACCAAACGTAGATGTCGTGCATGTTCGGCTTTCGATTTGGAATAGATCAAGACATCGTCGATGAATACGATGACGAAACAGTCGAGATATGGTTTACACACGCGATTCATCAGATCCATGAAAACTGCGGGTGCGTTGGTTAGACCAAAAGGCATAACAACGAATTCGTAATGGCTATATCAAGTGCGAAACACGGTTTTGGGTATATCCTCCTCTTGAATGCGTAGTTGGTGATAGCCTGAGCGTAGATCGATCTTCGAGAAACACGTAGCACCTTGTAGCTGATTAAACAAATCGTCAATACGAGGTAGGTGATAGCGGTTCTTGATAGTTAACTTATTCAATTCCCGATAGTCGATGCACATCCTGAACGACCCATCCTTCTTTTTGACGAAAAGGACTGGCGCGCCCCAAGGAGAGGTGCTCGGGTGAATGAAGCCTTTCTCAAGTAATTCCTGGAGTTGGTTCGAGAGTTCACGCATTTCGGACGGCGTGAGTCGATAAGGAGCTTTGGCAATAGGGTTGGCTCCAGGAATGAGGTCGATACGAAAGTCGATATCACGACTTGGTGGTAGTCCGAGAAGATCCTCTGGAAAAACGTTAGGAAATTCTCGAACCACTGGGACATCGTTTACTTCCTTCTTCTATTTCTTTTCCTTCTCCGCTACTACGATGTTAGCCAAGAAAGCTCTGTATTCCTTGCGGAGATACTTGCTAGCTTGGACACATGACATGAGCTTGAAACCTTTCGAAGCAGTTTCGCTATAAACACACAGTAAATCACCATTCGCGAGCGAAAATCGAATCATCTTGTCGAAGCACACAACTTCAGCATGGTTTTCGCGAAGAAAGTCCATGCCTACTATGACATCAAAACTTCCGAGTTGCATTGGAATAAGGTCGATTGGGAAGATGTGATTGTTGAGCTCAAGGGTACAATCACGAAGAACAGAATTAACGGCGACAGTTCTTCCGGTAGCGACTTCAACATCGAACGTCGAGGAGAGATGGGAGCATTTACGACTAAGGAGCTTCTCGAATTCGAACGACACAAAGCAATTATCGGCTCCAGTATCAAATAAACACGAAGCATAAATACCATTCACAAGGAACGTACCATTGACCACGTTGTTGTCGGCTTGGGCTTGGCGCACGTTGATGTTGAAAGTTCATGCGCGTGCTGCTTGTTGTTGTTGCTGCTGGTGTTGCTGCTGCTGAGGCTGCTGCTGCTGGGGCTCTTGTTTCACAACCCTGTTTAGGCACATGTTGGCGAAATGTTTAGGATCGCCACATGCGAAGCAGGCTCTGGCGTTGACCGCGGGTGCCGGAGGAGCTTGTTGACCCTGTGGGGCGGCGAGTAGAGCTTGATGAGCAGGAGCTTGTCGAGCACGGCAGTTGGTAGTGAAGTGGTCGTACATATTGCAATGAGCACAAAAACGGCAAGCGATGGTAGTCGGGTGGTGGTAGGTACAAGTAGGGCAAAACGGGTGTGGCCTAGTGTATGCACGCTTGATGTGTTCAAAATGCAACATATAAATTTCATCAATTGTGGCATAAAACTAACCCTTTTTTAGTACTAATGTTGGAAAAAGTGTGCTTTTGTCTTCTTTTTGTATTTTCAGGATTAAATGAACTCAAATTAGCAAAAGAAGCAAAAAGACATCAAAATCTAACATAAATACAAGAAAATGAACAAGACGTGATATGCCCGACCCCACGACAGCATCTTCCCAAGCAAAACAAGATAACAGAAGACTGAACACGCCCAGTGCTCAGCCAGCACGGGGGCGTGCCCAAGTGTCAGCAGAAAAGACAAAGTGGTAGAAGCTTCTATTGCCCACCACGGGGCCGTGCTCAGTGGACACGGGGCCGTGGTCAACTATAAGATTCGCACAATCCTAGCAAATCTTCATAGTACAAAGATTCTTCTGCACACGGGGTCGTGCTCAGCGGACACGGGGGCGTGGTCAACTAATAAGACAAGCTGCAATAAATGAAGAAAGAGAAGGATGTGGACACGGGGCCATGCCCACTGGACACGGGGCCGTGCCCGAGCTTCTGTTCAGCCTATAAATAGGAGTGCTTGGCTCAAGCTCAAACCATCACTTGGCACACCACCTCTCACACACTTCACCCACCACCCACCACCACCATAACACCATCATCCACCACCATCATCCATTGTCCATCGTAGAGTGTGTGAGTCGTCTCGGGATCCAAGATTGATCGTAAGAGTTCTTGACAATCAAGGCCATGTTTGCCTAAGTCTCTTACATCACTTGGTGAAGACAAAGTGTCTAGTGTAATACTTTTTATTTCTAATCTTTTCGCACTTTTTATTTGGTTTTGTATTAATGACTTTAATAACTAGTTGCTTATGTTGAAGGTGATCTTTCCTTATCGTTTGTCCGTGGTGTCTTGGCATTATTTTACTGTCTATATAAAATAAAAGATTTTCACCATTCATATCTCCACGGTCTATATGGAGGTATGTTGGCTACCTGGTCGGGGGTTAAGGGAACGGTTTGGTAAAGGTCTTGTCATTGTTCAGCGTTTAGAGGTCCTGCAATGGACCTGGGTCAAATTTAGTAGGACCTCCTTCAATACTTAACGGTATTGGATGGCGGGGGTCCAAACTCTTTGATCCCCTCATAAGTTAACTACTATTAATACTATAACCCGGCTATTTAGGACTGTATCCCTGCTGACTCAGACTACTTAGTCGAGGGTAACGTCACCTCCAAAAGAGGGGCCTACCATAATTTGCATTAATAACTTAATTAATTATCTTCCAATAATCCACCCTTTTAGGATTGTATCCTTGCTGACTCAAACTACTGGGGTGAGGGTAACGTCACCTTCAAAAGAGGGGCCTACTACATTAACTAAGATAATCTCTTAAAATAGTGCAAAAGTGCGGAAATAATCAAAGGTTACACTAGATACGAGTCGGAACCAAGTGATTCATCTTGTCTATCTGTTTTTCTTTTTATTTTCTTTTTCAGCATTTTTAGTTAGTTTTTTATTTTTCTTAGCTTAAAACATTTTTTCTAAACTTTTTATTTTGATTAGACGTTGAGGATAAACCGGTACTAAAAGCTCTTGTGTCCTTGGACGACCTCGGTATCTTACCAACATTATACTACGCTCACGATGGGTGCACTTGCCCATATGTGTGTCTAGTGTTAGTAAATATCGTGTTTTATAAATTTAAAACTTGACTAAAAAGTGTTAAAGGGGCTTAAAATATACACCTAATATATATAACACTTGACACCCATCAACGCTTGGCAAGTGGTGCATTTTCCGCAGGCGCCGCTACTTGACGCTGTTGGGCTGGTACAGCTTGTATCGGTGCAGCAGTGATCGCACAGTTCTTGTTGCTGGAGCTGTTCTTTCTCTTGTTCTTTCTCTTGTTGCTCGGTGTGGTGGTGGTTTCAGCAGTTGGTGTGGCGGTGGTAGCTTGATGCAAATGCTTCGAAGTTTTATCCCAGACACCGGCCTTGACCCGCTTGTCGTTGATTTCAGCGGCTAGTAGGTAAGTCTCTTCGATCGTCTTAGTCTTAGTCGCTTGCACGAAATCTGCAACACAGTCAGGCAGGGCTCGGATATACTTCTTGATCTCCATGTCTGGAGTCTTGACTTGGTCAGGGCAGATGATGCTGAGCTGCTTGAGCGAGCAGTAAGAGCAGGACTGAACTCATCATAATCGAATCTCACCTCACACGTCTACTACTTACTAAAGCCTAAGAACACCCAATGTAACATGTATCACATAAACACGTAAGCACTTAATCACAGATTCATATAAACACAGGAGCACATAAGCACGTAGAGCGCAGAATCACGGAAACATGTAAACCACGGAAGCATTTAAGCACAAGAGGTAGTCAGACTACAGAAACATATCATTCACAGTTCGCGAGCATTCGAATATAGCGATTGCGTTTTAGTATATCGAGTAGCGTAGTATAAGCGTATAACGTAGCATAAGGTCGTCCATAGTTTAGCGATTTGTTAACGTACTGAGATAGAAATGCAGTGCGAGTCGTGTGTGTCGATCGATGTGAAAGCAAAAATCGAGTAAATTTCCAAAATTTAAACACATAAACAGGTAAATACACACATAAGCACATAAAATCGACGAATCATCAGAGTCGGCAGTTACGGGCTCAGAATCGAAACACGTAAAAAATTCGAGAAATGGATCATCTGCGGCTATTAGACTTCGACTACCCAAAGTGATTCGACTATTCACATGGACTTGTCGTGCACGCTTGACCTACAGGGCAGTGCCTTTGCCTCGATTCTTGGGCGTTGGGCACGCATCCCATTAGTCGTATCGTGGTTTCAGGTCGTTGGAGTCCGTCGAGACTTTGGTGAGAGTTTTGTAAAATGAGCGAAACAAGTCGTCAAGGTTAGGGTTTCACCCCTAGCTTAACAACTTCGTTCCTGTTTTTAATAAAATAGAGGAGATTATTCATCAAAATACGGATTTCACTCCTGATTTGTCATAATTCTCCTCGTTTGTAGATAAAATGCGGGTTGATTAGGCAACTTTAGTCGAGAGTTTGTGGTTTTTCACACCTAATCTCGACTAAATTGCTTGTTCATAGTTGAAAATTTTGAGTGCAGTGGTAGTGTAGCATAAGCGATAATGGCGAGAAATAGCAGGCTCATACATAATCCCTAACGGATATGCACAAGTCGGTCTGTTGGTTCCTAACTATAGACTAGGTCTCTAAGACATCGACCTGGACTAGGTCGAGTCTTGCCTAATTCCCTATAGTTGTGGCTCTGATACCAATCTGTCACACCCCAACCGATGGCGGAAACATCGGGGTATGGCACTGAGTGAAACAGATTGTCCAGAAGTTTCCATAACAATTATCATTACCAATCAATTTAAAATAACATGTCCCATACCATGTCTCAAAAGGTAAACAAATTATTACAGACAAGATCTAGGCAAATTGTTCTATTCCGACAACTCAGATTTTTCAAATACGGCAATTGTTTATCTGCTTCTAGAGACCCTTGATTTAATTTGTACAGACAACTATTTGTTGGCCTCTAGAGCCTTATTCTAGCCTCGATTTCCTAGCAGATGTGCATCCTAAGCACCTGTCACATACGTTAAAATAAAGGCAATACATATAATGTAAAGGTGAGCATACAAATTTAATAATAGCATATAGAGTTCGAATTTCGTTTACGCATAACCGACACGTACACATAGTGAAATGAGGCATGTTAGTTATCGATATAGATCCATCGATACCAATGACTGAGGGTTGACTGCCTGAGGCAGTTCGCAATACATGATTACCACCGTAATCCATGCAAGTAATTGTCCTTAACAACCCCTACGAACAGGTGTTGAGTCCAAACTATAGTACTATCGTTGCTAAGGCAGGTAAACAGCATTCCATGTGTAAACATAACAAACAAGCATTCATAAGCCACGTATAACATGCATTTGCGGTTAGCGTTCAAATAGTATTGAGTAGTGTTTTTATTGTGATTTGAATATTCGAAACGTATGTAACACCCAAAAGTGCATAAAGCAAAAAGGGAACGAGTATACTCATAGCGATGATGGATTGAAGGGAGCGCTTAGAGCGGTATTAGCCTGATTAGAACGATAACATAACGACGAGTGACGCGTAAAACGATGCAAAGTGTAAGTGGCTCGGACAGTAACTCGGTCGGATTGATGATCCGATCGGACAGTCCAATCGTGCGGATTGACAATCCGTTCGGATGGTCATCCGGTCGGACAGGTTGTCCGGTCGGATGGCTATTCGAGTGGATTGTTTCTTCCTTTGATGTGTTTGTGTATGATGGCTTGTTCTTTGAAGTTTTCGTTGTAGCATTTTGAAAACATGAAAGTATCTCTACCTTTCAAGTCGGTCGATCGGTCGGTCGTGCGGACGATAATCCGTTTGTACGACTAATCCGGTCGGACGGCGACTCGAGTGACAAGGTTACTTAGTGAGAACAATCCATAGCAGGTTGTCACTCGGTCGGACAGGTAATCCGATCGGGTGGCATCCTTAGTGCATTGAACATGTTGAAAAATCGTTCGAGTGTTTAAGTCCAAGTATCTCATGATCTGAAGAGTAATCCGGTCGGATTGGTAGTCCGATCGGATAGCAATTCGTTCAATACTCAAACTTCACATAAAGTTGATTAAGTGTGGGACCCAAAGTGTAATCTGTTCGGATGACCTAGCCGCTCGGGTGGCTTATCCGTTCGGACGGTAGTCCGGTCGGATAGCACTCGGTGCTGGTTGTTCCGTTCGTCTTTCACTTGTCCGTTTTGATTGTTTGTCGCTTTTATCGAGACGTTTTGACAACGTGTTAACCAACGGAACCCCATCCTAACCCAAGTGACCCGATCAGACAGGAATCACCCTAGCTTGACCAGTTAACCAGTTCATGACAGTTGTTCTTGGTTAACCCGAAATCGGTGGTCTCGTGAGTAGAATCCAGATCTTGAACTAGTACGACACTGCATATGAGTCGAAGACTAGAACAAGGTCCGAATCTATCGGTTTTGAGTGCATTGAGTGTAAAAGAGTTGAAAGAAAGTTAAAAACCATCTTTCAATCCTTTTTCACTATGATTATGTTTAGATCTATGGAAGACCTTTGTACATTCGTGTGGAAATCGTTTAGATCTAAGTGGTTCTTGGTGGATTGAGGCCAAAACATGAAGTTCTTCAAGAACACATGATGACGTCATCCTAGAACACCTTAAATCTAGTGATTTCATGGTTAAAAGTTAAGATCCAAAAGATAGAAAGGTGTAGGAGTACGTGTAGATCAAGAAAGTACAAGATTTAGGACGAAATCTTACCGGAATTGAGTGAAATTGGAGAAAAGGTGAGGAGAGCGTGATGTTCGGACAGAGAGTTTCCAAAAGTAGAAAGAATGAAAGTGACATGGGTATTATAGAGTTACCCAAAGAGGAAAGTGTGAGCCGGTCGGATGACATCTCGCCCGGATGACCTATCCGATAAGATTGTCATCTCGGTCGGATGACACAAGGCACCGGATCAAGTGGCAGCCCGGTCGGATTGGCAATCCGGCCGGATGGCACTTGGTTCGGATGTTCGGCGTGGCGATTTTTGAGGTTTCGATTACGATTGCGATCGATGCGAATGCGATAGAGTTTCCTATTCAAATTACTTTTAATCCCAATCATTCATATCTCGCACTATCCCTTCTCCACTAATTATCATAGTTCGATTTCGATTGAGTTCGATTGCGTTACGAGTTTGATTGCGATTCGATTGATTTCCACACATACATAATTTAAACATGCACAAGTAACACATAAGGCACACACACGTATAACAATATCCAAAATGCGTAGTTCGAGTTGCGAGTGCGATTGAGATTCGATGTCGATTCGATTAGCATAGTTTGATTATCGTTTAGTTAACTTTATCGCATTGTTACTTCCTATAGTTCTCAGTCTTAAGCCGATTGAATAGCGATTAACATACGTCGATTATTGTAATTATTGACACTTACTCCACATAATACAATACATAAAAGAAATTCACTACTAGTCAAGTCGCGCGAAAACGGTCGTTGACTTTGACCTTGACTTTGACTTTGACTTCCGAAACACGGGGTGTTACAGAGGGGGAGGTAATCAAATTCCCCTTGTTTGGCCTCCAATTGCAGGTGCTCTGTAAATTTTGTTCAGTCTAGGGCATGGGTCGGGTTGAAGGAGAATCGAAGTTGCAGCGATGGAGGAGGTGGTGCGGTGGTGGAGGGGCTACAATGGTGGTTGTGTTGTGGTGTTGGTGGAGGTGGGGTGGTGATGGTGGTGGTTGTTTTGTTGAGAGAGAAAGTGATTAGGTAGAGAGAAAGACAGTGTTTGTGAATCTGGAGACAGAGAGAATGTGAATGGATATGTTTATATATTTAATAATAATAAAATGGTTTTTTTTTAGTACAAGGGTATTTTGGTCATTTAACAAAAGTTAACAGAATAATTCTAACAATGTTTGAAACTTGGACTCAAATGGTTATGAAAAATGGCTATAGAGACTAAGAGCGTTAAACATTTTAATTTTGGACTTAAGTGGTTAAAACCACTAAAACACATGTTATCAAAAAGTAATGAGTAAAATACACGGATAGTCCCTGTGATTTTGCAAAATAACACCTATAGTCCCCAACTTTTGAAAATTACACCGGTGCTCCCTATGGTTTGACAGTTTGTTACTCGGATAGTCCCTGGAGTGGATGACGGTTAGTTTTCTCCGTTAAGTGGATGTGAAATGACAAATTTTCCCTTAATCTTCTCCACTCCGTCAAGTTGCACACTTCAAGTGTTTCTTCGATAAACCTATGGTAATGGTGATGATGATTCGAAATGATGATGCACTGTGATGGGCGATGATGATGACGATGGTGGATTGCCGGAGGTAATCGGAGGTAACAGAGAAGATATGGTGACGAAGATGATGTTGAGACTGATATGAAACTATAATCTGAACGTGGAGATGATGAACTGAAGGTGAACAGTGAGACGATGGTGATGATACGTTGGAACTGAGATGGGGTTTGTTCAGTGATGAATTGGACGATGTTGATTGAGGTTGTATGGTGTTGCACGTCGGAGAAGATGATCAAAGTTAAGGACTATGACGGAGTTGCCGGTAAGGTGGTGGTCGACGATAAGTGTGGTGGCCGGAGATGGTGAGTTGATTGACGATGATGTTCTTATGATGACGATATGAACTGGCGATGGTTACCAGAGCTCGACGATACGGTGGTGCAATTCCGGTGACGATGATATGTATTGACGATACGGTTATCGGAACTGACGATATGAATAAACGGTGATGTCCGATAATGATGATGAACGTGATGATTTGCAGGTTGAAGATGATACGATGTCGAAGTGGTATGGTGATTCAATGGAGCCGATGATACGATGATGTTGACGGTGATCGATCGGTGTGCGGTTTCGGTGTTGAAGGTGATTGCGACGGTGATACGATCGATGTTGAAGGGTAAATTTGTCATTTCGCATCCACTTAACGGAGAAAACTAACCGTCATCCACACCAGGGACTATCCGAGCAACAAACTGTCAAACCACAGGGAGCACCGGTGTAATTTCCAAAAGTTAGGGACTATAGGTGTTATTTTGCAAAACCACAGGGACTATCCGTGCATTTTACTCAAAAGTAATTTACCCAAACTAATATTAAAAAACAAATGACCACCAAAAGTGAATAAATTAGGGGTTTGAAGGCATTTAGGGTTTTGCGATTTATTCGTTTCTCCAACTTTCTTTTCGGCAAACCCTAGCTGCATCACCATGGCTGCTCCCACACAAGAAGAACTTCTCGCCGAACATCTCGAACAACAAAAGATCCATGTAAGATCCATCTTCTACTGCTATTCCACACACCTCATCATACATCTAATTTCATTCATATGCAATCATGTTGTAGATTTATTGAATATGTTTATCATTCGTTACAAGTTATATATGATGTTAGACTCTAAATTGCATTATGTTAGGGTTTCTTTAATTAATTAATTGAGATTGATTAGTTTAGTTTTCTGCTCTAGGTTTGTTTAATTTTTTGTTGTTTGATCTTGGTTTTGTGCATAAATAATAAAACTATAAAAGAGATTACTTTACATCGTATACGCTTTAATTGTTTCGGTTTTGCACGATGGCGAAAATGTGAATTGTGTTTAGATCGATTAAATGATGGCTGTATGTTTAAATGGTGTTTTGATGCAGAATGAGGAACCTTTGGTTGAAGATGATGATGATGAAGATGATGATGATGATGATGAGGATGAAGATGATGTTGAAGGTGAGAGTATGTGCTTGAATGAGTACTGTGCATAAGTTTGTTGTCTGTTGCTATATGATCCTTTGTGTTTCGTCGTCCGGGTAAAAAAAAAACATTAAAATTTGAGATTTTGTCATAAGTTAATGTTGGATTAATCGGTTCGTTTACGGTTCAACGGGTCATGGTTTCAAGGGTTGTCGGTTTTGGATACGGGTCAGATGTGGCCCTAAACTGCAGCAGAAGATATCCATATTAATTATACACGTTTTATTATAGGTTAATTAGTTAGACTTAGTAGTTATGTTTGTTGCTATATGATTCTTTGTGTTTCGTCGTCCGGGTAAAAAAAACATTAAAATTTGAGATTTTGTCATAAGTTAATGTTGGATTAATCGGTTCGTTTACGGTTCAACGGGTCATGGTTTCAAGGGTTGTCGGTTTTAGATATGGGTCAGATGTGGTCCTAAACTGCAGCAGAAGATATCCATATTAATTATACACGTTTTATTATAGGTTAATTAGTTAGACTTAGTAGTTATGTTTGACCGATTATTATGGAGGTGAATTGAGTTGAAGAGTGGGTCACGTACCAGTTGTTTAGGATAGAAAATAGGTTTTTGTTAATTAGCTTTAATTTTTACTCAATAACTGACTGGAATTTGAGACTGTCATAAGTTAATTTGAGATTTTGTACAACCAAAAAAGCTTTATGTGTAACCAAAAGCTGCATACTAGATCTTCTGTTTGACCCGCATGTACATGAAGCGCCGCCTCAAGGCCCTGACGCGTTATTCTGATCAAATAATGCTTCATGCACATGTTTAAAACCAAGGGCGAGTGAGAGTTTATATGGAAACTCAAGTAGCTTCAGTGCGTTCAAGTGCTGTGTTTTTTTCTTTTTCTTTTTTTTTTTGCATTTCCAATAAAATTGCAATATTTTTGCAAATAGCTTAATTTAAATTACCCAGTTGCCACCAATGGTGCTCACTTCAAACTTACTTTTGGCTTGTTTTGGCTCATCACGCGTTCTTTACTTTAAATATAAGAGATGATGGCATTTGTACTGAGAAGTTTCTTTTTTGTATTTTTTTTACTCGAGAACGAATATAATAGAAACATACGACAGATGGTGTTCTACACTAGCTTTATCATGTTGATCATTGCTTACATTATGTATCATGATCATGTTACAAACCAAGTGTAGTTCGCTTTTTCTATCGAATCAGCATCGACATATTATTCTTGTGGTAAAAAAACTAATTGCATAATTATGTAAACAGGCCACGGAGATGCAAGTGGTAGGTCTAAGCAAAGCAGAAGTGAGAAAAAAAGTCGCAAGGCTATGTTAAAGCTTGGAATGAAGCCCATTCTTGGAGTCAGTCGTGTTACCGTTAAAAAGAGCAAGAATGTAAGTTCAATAGAACCCCACGTTGTAACCGAACCAAAAATTAATCACTTTATATCTATTAATAATACACTCTTCTAATTAAAAAAATATAGAAAGAGTCGTGGGCAATCGCCATAAAGTTGTGAACTACAGTTAATCATTCCATTATTTTGCAAGGGTCATTGATAAGAAAATACTTAAATTCAGAAATTAGTAGCCCAAAAGACGGAAAGCGTTATGTTTTCTGTAGAGGTGACAACTGCAATTCATTTGCCTAAAAATGGGTTAAATATTGTCTGTATTTGCCTCCAACAGGGTCAAATTGGTTAACTTAAAAAACTTTAAAAAAATATAGCTTTTGTAATCTTATTCACTACATTTTCTTACAAGGTAAAGTTACCTTAAAGTAGGGGTGCAAACGAGCCGAGCCGAGCTCGAGCTTGATTAACTTATGAGAGCTCGAGCTTTGTTTTCAAAGCTCGAGCTCGGCTCGTTGGTAGTTTCTCAAGCTCGAGCTCAGCTCATTTATAAGCTATTAATTATTAATAAAAATAATATAAATAATAGATTCATTTAGGCTCGCGATCTCGATAAGTGAAACTCGGGCTCATTTAGTAAACATGCTTATTTTTAGGTTCAGGCTCGGCTTGCAAACAAGTTTAAATAAGCTCGGCTCGTTTACTAGAATAGAAATTTTAATAAACACTATTAAGGCTTGACGAGCCTGACGGGCTTTACATGCTAGGCTCGAGCTCGGGTTCGATAAATAAAGGAGCTTTATTTTAGGCTCAAGCTTGATAAGGCTCGGCTTGTTTCGAGCTTTTTCTTGAGCAGCTCGCGAGTCACTCGGTTCGTTTGCACCCCTACCTTCAAGGCATTCATTTTGCCATTTTCTATTGTTAGTTTCCATAATTGTTTGTTGCTTGTAAATCATCAGTTTCATCATTTTGCAGATGCTATTTGTGATCTCAAAGCCAGATGTTTTCAAGTCCCCCGCTTCAGACACATATGTAATATTTGGTGAAGCGAAAATAGAGGATCTGAACTCGCAGTTACAGAGTCAGGCAGCAGAGCAATTCAAAGCACCTAACCTTAGCAACGTGATATCGACGCCTGAGCCAGCAGCCGCGGCTCAGGACGATGAGGATGTAGACGAGACCGGGGTGGAGCCTAAGGACATTGAGCTGGTCATGACTCAAGCCGGGGTCTCAAGACCAAAGGCGGTCAAGGCTTTAAAGGCCGCGGATGGTGACATTGTATCGGCCATTATGGAACTCACTACTTGAAAGTGATTGACTCACTGTCGTTTTGTTTTGCTGTTACTGTAATGTTTGAGATTGTTTGATCGTGTTGTTATGTATTGTGCATTGACAATTGGGTCTTTGCTGAATTTGAGGATTTGAGGAATGATAAAAGAAATGGTTTGTTTTACATGTTGAGATGTGGTTGGGTGTTTGATATAGTTTTTGCATTTTTAAAATTATATTTATAAGTAGATGTTTTGTGTTTTTCAAGTAAAATTTTAAATTTTCTAACATTCTCAAGTAAAATATTAACTTCTTTTTTTGTTAAAGTTATTTAGTTTAAAAGAATTTGAATAAATTTTGGATGTGCCTTTGGAAAATTTCAAGTAAAATCCAACGTCCAATTTTGTTTTTTATTTATAATTTAGAGTTAATTACTGTTTTCGTCCTTGAGGTTTGTCAAAAATAACGGTTTCAGTCCATTAGTTTAAAAATTGCCATTTCAGTCCATTAGTTTCATTTTCGTAACCATTTCAGTCCACTAACTTAACTCCATCCATTTATTTTGTTAACTTTGAGTTAACTAACTAATTCAGGGACGGTTTGCGTCAGTTTTAGAAACACAGGGACTTAAGTGTAAACTCTAAAACATTAAAATAAAAAAAAATAGTAAATTCCAAAAAATCAAAAAAATTCCAAAAAACCAAACAAATTCCAAAAAATTCTAAAAAATAAAAAAAATTCTAAAAAATCATAAAAATTCTAAAAAATTCTAAAAAATCCAAAAAATCCGTTTCGGCGCGAACTGTTTCGACCCGAACCGTTTCGAGCTGAACCGTTTCGACGCGAACCGTTTCGACCCGTACCGTTTCGAGCCGAACCGTTTCGACCCGTACCGTTTCGAAGCCGAACAGTTTCGACCCGAACCGTTTCGACCCGTACCGTTTCGAAGCCGTACCGTTTCAAGCCGTACCGTTTCGAACCGAACCGTGCCGTTTCGAACCGAACCGTGCCGTATCGAACCGTACCGGTTCGGCTTCGAAACGGTTTGCGTCGAAACGGTTCGGGTCCAAAGGGTTCGGTTCGAAACGGTTCGCATCGAAACGGTACAGCTCGAAACGGTTCAGCTCGAAACGGTTCGGTTCGATACGGCACGGTTCGGTTCGAAACGGTTCAGCTCGAAAGGGTTCGGTTCGAAACGGCACGGTTCGGTTCGAAACGTACGGCTTGAAACGGCTCGGCTTCGAAACGGTACGGGTCGAAACGGTTCGGTTCGAAACGGTTCAGCTCGAAACGGTTCGGCTTCGAAACGGTACGGGTCAAAACGGTTCGGCTCGAAACGGTACGGGTCAAAACGGTACGCGTCGAAACGGTTCGCGTCGAAACGGTTCAGCTCGAAACGGTTCGGGTCGAAACGGTACGGGTCGAAACGGTTTGCGTCGAAACGGTTCAGCTCGAAACGGTTCGGGTTCGAAACAGTTCGCGCCGAAACAGTTTTTTTGGATTTTTTAGAATTTTTATGATTTTTTAGAATTTTTATTATTTTTTAGAATTTTTTAGAATTTGTTTGGTTTTTTGGAATTTTTTTGATTTTTTGGAATTTACTATTTTTTTTTGTTTTAATGTTTTAGAGTTTACACTTAAGTCCCTGTGTTTCTAAAACTGACGCAAACCGTCCCTGAATTAGTTAGTTAACTCAAAGTTAACAAAATAAATGGATGGAGTTAAGTTAGTGGATTGAAATGGTTACGAAAATGAAACTAATGGACTGAAATGACAATTTTTAAACTAATGGACTGAAACCGTTATTTTTGACAAACCTCAGGGACGAAAACAGTAATTAACTCTATAATTTAAAAACTGATAATACTATATGGTACAAAATTATCGTGATAAATGTTTATAACTAGTAGTTAGGACCCGCTCGTTGTAGTGAGGCTATCATCGGCAAGATACCACCACCGGCGCCCACCCTCTTCTCTCTCCCTTTTCTCTTTCTCTCTTCTCGTTCTCTCTCCTCTCATTCTCTCTCCAGTTTTGAAAGGCTTGATAGGGCAAAAGGTACAAGTGTCTAAAGCGTGGGATGATCGTCCAAATAAATGAATCAGAACAAACCAACGATGATAACCGCCCAAATACATCAATCAGAACAAACCACAAGTTCAAACACTATTCATTCCCGATATATTAACATATTCTCCTATATATTAATTTGTGAATGAAATGAATAGTAATATATAATATAATATGCTGTTTTTTTTATATTTTTATTATTTTCGCATTATAATAGTTGTTATCTTTTTTAGTTTTTATGTTTGATAAGCTTAGTGTTAACCGGTACTTGTACCGAAAATACCGGTTCGTTATCGGTACATAAAGGTAAAAAACAACGCCAGTCTGGTACATAAAACGCCAAAACTCGGTACCGGATTGAGTTTGATAATCTTTTAGTTCTAGAAATTTGGTACTACTATCCAGTACCATTTGCTCATCCCTGATCACGGGTACCGTACGAACAACAACGGTATCGTACAATTTTTTTTAGTTTCAGGGGTAGGGATGAGCTCAGTACCAACTGATACCGAATCGATATTGGTACTGAAAATATCGGTTACGGTATCGGTATATGAAGGTAAAAACCGGTAGCGAACCGGTACCAGGAACGCCAAACATCAGTACCGAACTGGTACTTAGGATCTTTCGGTTCAGGAAATTCGGTACCGGTATCCATTATTATTTGCTCATCTCTGACTACGGGTTTCTACTGAACAACATCATTACCATACATCTTTTTTAGTTGATTTTCTTTCGGTTATTTTTTAGTGTTTTTTTCTACATTTTCTTTTTATTCTTCTCAGCGATTCCGTGTGCAACGTGCTCGTAGTGATTTCAAACATATATAAACACAGACTAAATAACAAAACAAATTCGCCGCAACGCGCGACAGTTTTTATAACTAGTATAACTATATATTAATAATTGTTTTTAACATACGTTGATTGTTTTTATTGGCTAATACTAAAAGTAAAAATATTTTGTTAGCAAAAGTCTAGAATTTTTTTGAGTGTCCAGTTGTCCACATAAAACACATCAAGAAGCTAATAATATAACATTGAAGTATCAGACATTTACCTATATATATATTATATTATATTTATATTTATTTATATATTAAAAACTCAACTGATTGAACAGTAACTTAATTAAATATTAAATAAACAGTAATAAAAAAGAATTGAAAAAATAGTAACATCACAAAGGAATCAGGAAATCGTATCGGGTACCGGTACCGGTATTCATCGGTTTTTACCCTCAAATATCTGTGCCGTACCAGTACCGACCGTATCGAGCCGTACTGTATCAGGTATATTCGGTACCAATACCCACTTTTGGGGATTTCGGTAACGGTATTTTCGGTACCGGTTAGTACCGAGCTCATCAAATCCTGTAGCAACGTAGCAATTCAAGTAATTGAACCGTTTAGATTAATTTTCATACACACAGTAAGTAAGCTGTATTTCGTTTGAATGAGGTTTTATATACACAACAACTTATTTTGCTTTATTTTTTGTCTTTTTCTGTATTTAATGAATTGTAGCATGTAAAATTAACTTGGATATTTAGATTATTGATGAGCAAATCGTATCAAATCCTGTAATCAAACCGGTATCGTATCGGTACCAAATTTACTATACCAAATCATTTTCGGTACCAATTTGGTACCCACCTTTTGGCGTTTTCAGAATCGTTACTTTCGGTTTGACACCGGTCTAGCACCATACCTGTATTTATTGATTTTTACCTTCAAATACCATACCGTATTGTACCGAGCATTTTCGGTGCCGGTACCTAATTTCGATGATTTTCCGGATCGGTACTTTCGGTGCCGTTACCGGTACCGAGCTCATCCATATTTTAACGTGTTAGCACCATAATAACTGAACTGAAAATAACCGAATTTCCAACGTGTAGGACGTGTGGGTCCTATTATTATATATTAGGTTATTTAAAATCAATTTTTTTAGGACAGAGTGACTATCCTTTTCACAACATTTTTATTTATGGTTCGATATTCGGTATCTGCTTGCCGTTACTGACACGCGTTTTGCTGTCATTGGGTCCCCGCCGCAACGCGCGGACGAAAAATCAACTAGTTTATTATGAAATTTACATACATATTCAGGCTTTATAAAACTACTTCACATAAACAACTTTTTTATATTATATGTTATAATATATATTAAAATACATCATGTTAACTACGTTAAATTTACTTTCTTTTCATTTTAGTCATCAAAAGTTTTTGATTTTTATTTTAGCCACATGACACATAGCAGGACCGTCTCCGAGAATGATAAAAAAATTTTGGGCCCCGGGCGAAAAAAAAAAATTGTATAATATAAACTCATCAAATATATATCAAGAAACCACAATACGACATGCTAATCATGAGTTTGAACTCATGACCTCAAGATTATAACCCAAAACATTAACCAATTAATCATATAATCATCTTGTTAACAAGATCGAAGAGTCAATTAATTAAGTGAATTGATAGTTCAAAACAGTTTAGAAAATAAAAAATGCATGGGATTAACTGAAAATTGTTTAGGAAATAAAAATCTAAAGGAAGTGTTTAGAACTCATGATTTTGGTATTCAAATTTGAGTATCTTAACCATTGAACTAGCTTCATTTTTTGTTACTGAAGTCATTTATTAAACATTTAAGATAACAGTGCTCATTTAAAAATCTTGACCCTAAATTTTTGTTGGGCCCTATAAACTTTTTGGGCCTTGGCGTCTGCCCGGGCTGCCCAGCCCTCAAAGCCGGGCCTGACACAAACATATTTTCTTTTATTTTTATAAATCAAATACAAAATACTTTTTTTTCTATGTATCAAATATGTTAAAAAAATTGTGTTACATTTTCTAATTTTTTTTTTTTTACTTTTTGAATATTTATAATTTGGTTTTCTAATTCTAATCATATTATATTATTATACTATATTAAAGAGCATCATGTTGCTACAATACCCAATATTCACTCTATTTTTCTTTAAATTACAAGAGTGTCGTCTACACTCGGATATTAACTTTTCTTCTTTATGCCATTTATGTAATTTACACATTTTCGAATGGCATTTGTAACTCTTTCACAAATTTATTTTGTTTTATGTTTTGACCACCAATGTTTTATTTTGCCCCTAGACTTTTTTTAGTTTTTTCTAAACCATCTCACAATATTTCTTTTGTTTTGTTTTATATTTTGACCACCAATGTTTTGGTTCTTACACTTTTGGCGGCTACATTTCTTTCTTTTTTTCCTTTTTTTTAAGTTTCAAATTAGCCCTGTACATTATAATAAATTACGTCTTTAACTCAATTGTTTTATAGTTTTATTTTCCTTTTATAACTTTCATTCGTTAGTAAAAAAAAAACTAAATATGCGATATAATTTTTTTTGAAAACGGCTCAACACCACGTCACCACCACCATTTTTCCATTCGTTTGTTCGGGTCGCAACACCACGTCACCATTTTTTCTTCCATTTGTTACATTTTATTTCACTTTTAGTTTTTTACGCATTTATATATTGTATATTCATATCGGTCTTTATCGTTTAGTTTGTACGCGAATTCCCGCCACAACACGTGGTGGAGAAATCTTAGTTTTGATTAATTTCACAAAAAAGTAACATAGGATTGAAATCATACATGATGACCCATTTACATACAAATATTACCTTAAAAAGGTAAAGAGTATAAGGCAATTTTAGTTTTTGTTACATCTTTATATCCATTTAATATAAGCAAAAGGTATACTATCTATTTATTGCAACCATTAAATTCATTTTTATAACTCATGAATCCGTTTAACCATTAGGACCAAGTATGAATTTTTTTCAAACCACAGAGATCAACCAAGCATTTAACTCACACGTTTATAATTTCGTTACAACTCATTTAGAACCCGTTAACCATTTTTACTTATTTAGATAAACAGGATTCACCAGTTTCATTCTTATTACTTTAAACCACTATCAGTTGCAAGTGGGCTTTATTTTCATACAAGAGTAAACTTTTTGTTACATTATGTAATTTATTACAACTTTCCCTTGCATATATTTTAGCTTCAGACGCAGAATCAGTGGCAAAATGGAACTGGAAAATCAACCCACACCCACATGAAGTTATTGAATTCACAGAATAAGTACACCGTAAAACCAAGCAAGTTCATGCTTGGCATTTTATATTTCTATCATAAAAGAGTAGCAACCACAAAAAATACTAATCCAGAACAAAATTCAAAATCTAAAAATACAATACAATACAAAATAACAGAAAATAAATAAATCAGCGTATAATATCTGTAGTACAAAGTTTCCGGTTTAAGCTTAACACTATAGATGCATACCCAGAGAGACTACCATCCACTGCCCCACCCAGCACTACTTCCTCCTGTTTGGGACTGCACAGAACTTCTCTTACTTCCACCACCTCCACTGCCCACACTTCCCGGTGACCGCCCATTTCCACGCTCAGCGTCTCGGTTGTTATATGACCCTCGTCCACCTCGGCCCGGCCGACGACCACCACCTCCACCATAAGGCCGCGGCAGACCACTTGGATGTCCGTCATGATTGCCACCATTCCTATAATCATTCCTACCTGCAATAGAGTTAGTTCACAAGTCATTCAACCAAAATCATCAATCACTACACCAAAGTTTGTAGGGGTATATATGAAATTGCCCCTACATACATACATATATGCCTTAACGTACGCGGTGTACGAGATGCAGTATCAACATGTGACTTTTTTTAACATGCGATTTTGGTTTTTTTTTCAGCAACATACGATTTTTTTTTTAAACAAGCGAAAAAATATTTTTTTAACATACGATCTTTGGTTTTTTTCAACATGCGAGATTTCCTTTCTGGGGTTATAACATGCGCACTTGCCATAGCGTACGCTTCGTATGTTAAGGCACTTTGTACGATACACTTTCTCTCTCTCTCTCTCTCTCTCTATATATATATATATATGAGATATTGAGATGGATCTTGAGAAACTCCTCTTTGTGAAAAAAACTCTTAAACCATAATCCCTAAACCCTAAACCTCAAAAAAACTAAACCCTAAAGGCTAGCGCCTAAAAGCTAAAAACTAAATACTAAAGTTAAACCCTAACCTCTAAAAATTGAACCCCTAAACCCTAAAAACTAAACAATTAAAAAATTCAACACAAGTATCAATCATTTGATGGAGTTTTCTCATGATCCTCTCCCTATATGTGAGGATCCTGAGAGAACCACAAGAAACCAAGTAATTTTTTTCAATTTTGTTTTTCAACTTTTTTTATTATCATATTATTGTAAAAAAAAAATAAAAAAATATATCTGCATTGATGATATACATATATGTAGCATGCGAATATACACATATGTAGATATATATATATATATAACAATCCCCTTGATAGTGAACTGTGTAACCTAATCGTAGCCCTTGATTATCAATACACAAGTGTAAATTAATGGTCAAGATTTGATCAGGATTCGATGATGAAAATACAATAGTGTATTTTACGATTTGTTAATGTAAATCAATGGCCAGGATTTGTTCACTCAGTTCACAAATACAATAATGTTCACTCTAGAACCCCACCCTAAATATATATATATGTGTGTGTGTGTGTAGTTTAGGATGTACGTACATGTAACCCGTCAATCTACATATATTTTTTCAAATTTCCTTTTATTTGGGTAAAGATTAGCAACATATAAATAAAAGTAAGAAAAAAAATTAAAATTTGCTTAGTTGATAGCGGTTCTCTCGGTTTGCAAATCTCACTTTGGTTCTCGTTTGATCCAATCCTCTATATATATATATATATAAAACTACCCACACGGCATTTTTTAAATTTTTTTTTTACGAATGTGTTTATAATACACACATCTAGTTGTAAAAAAAAAAATTTGGTCCACCTCGCCCCGGATGGTGTGGTTCTCGCGGTTCTCATAACTCGGGGTGGTTCTCATTCTAGCGGTCCCCTATATATATATATATATATATATATATATATATATAACTTGTCAAGATTCTTACCAGTTCTAGAGCTCGGGGTGGATGTTCTTTCTCGATCTCCAGACGAGCCTCGCCAGCCACCATCATTGCTACCACCCCAGCCACCAGAACCACCAGTTGCAGGGCTGCGCATCGGGACCATGGCGGCAACCGAACGTATTGACGGTCCAGCGTCTAGTGGATCATCAATATGTCTTTGAAAATACGCCACAAGTCTGTCAATCTCCTCAAACATCTTCTTGCGGAATTTGAACCCTTTCGGATACAATCCAACATACTCATGATGCGGATTCGAACTTCTAATGTAAGTCAAAATAATTGTGCCCGGGTGTTCAAACGATATACCAAAAGAGTAAACAATTCTCGACGGGTTCTCGTTTTTTTCTTTTCGTAAACTTTCATCCACTTCCGCTTTCCCCCCATCTCTAAACTTGCGGTACGCCAGCATTGTTTTCAAGTTAGCTACTAACGGATCAACATAACGATCCATTACCTGTAAATATATTGAAACATTATAAACCGTAGAATTTAAAAATAAATCCAAATAAAAAGAAATATAAATTTGACCTCATCGAGATCTTCAAACACGTCATCTCCTATTTTCAATGTTTTTCCGAGACGCAACATGCTTGTGATATCCTTATTCTCCTTTCCGCCTTCGATAATATCTTTGTGAGCGTAAACACCATCGTAGATTTTTAGCGTCAAAGTCAAATAGGAGGGCCCACGAGAGCTAGGACGAATGATACTCTCACCAGGTTCCTTATCAGACAGCATCTGTTGAATTTAAAATAAAAATAAAGAAATAAATAGATTGTCTCGATTAGTAAAATAATGATGATATAACTTGCACACTATGCAGTTAATGCGGTAAAATATCGGATATCGGTCATTGACCGATATTTGAGATATAGGTTATCTCGGTAAAAAGTCGGTGGGATATCGTTAATTTTAATATCTTGCAAAATTTATATATATAGCAATTTAACACTAACAATTCAGTGATATATCAGTGATATATCGGTCAAATATCGGTGATATATCGGTCAATATCAGTACCGATATTCTGACCGATATTTGACACCGATATTATACATGGGGACCAATAACCGATATTAACCGCATAACTTGTACACACACCTCCATTGCTTCATCAGCTGTAATATTCTGAAACCGAGGGTGAACAATCATTCTCGATTTAAAATGCTTCTTCGCTAACTCTTTAGCTTTACGCGCCTTCTCTTTTTCATTATCTAAATTATCGCGATCTTCATAATAATACGGATCCATTGCTTTATTGTTGTGAGATCGGTCACTTCTTAAATCGCTTTCTTTACAACTTAAAAACACCTGGTATCTGCCTTTCACAACAGACTTTATTTTACAAGTTAAGATATCGCCTTCATCCAACTTCTCGGTCAAATCATTGTCTCTACGGTCATCACTATAGTCTTCTTTGTTCAGTAGACCGGTCAACCCTGAGTCGAGAACACATACCGCTCTTTGAGGTTGAACCCTGCGAACAGTCGCCTGGACAATTTTACCCTCAGATAGTGTCTGTTCTGTCTCGCCAGTAAGCATATAAAACTCTTCATCGGAATTCGGTTCCACAAACGGTTTTCGCCAATCTTGAAAACCTTGAATCAACTCCAATCGTGTATGATTTAACGTTTCTTTTTTATTCTCGCGTTTTTTCGATCTGGCGTACTCGTCAACCTCGAGGTTTTTTAACAAATACGGGTTTTCTCTCACGTGCTCGATCGCCATTTCAAGCATATCTTCATCGTTAACGTCACCTTGACCATCTTCGGTGTAAATATCTTTAGCCAATTCCTGTGCGAGACCGTACGACTCCGGGTGGATTCTCGTATCGTCTAGCAAGTCAATGAATTGACTACTGCTAGCAGCGTTTCCGCTTCGACGAACCCGTAAGAACCCAACTGCATTTACAAACACTTTCTTGCCAAGCCCATGGTTCAGCAAGTCTTTACGGGTGTATATTGAGCTAGCCCGTACTAATGATCGCTGTAATGAAGCTGCTTTCCGGGGCCCAAGCCCGGAAATGAACTGTAACGGAGCAAACAACCATTCATGGCTTATGGCTAGATTTACGTCTAGGCCCACTTGGTTAGTGGCGTCTACCATAATTTGTTCGACCATGCTGTATTTTTCGTCGGGAGTTAAAAAACTTTCTAATGGAGTAAGTTTCCACGATAAAATCTCCTTTGCGGGCCCACAGAGGGTAGCCGCCATTGCTAATGGATTTTGAAGGTAACGTCCAAGGGCCACAGCTCGCCTAACGATGCCTAAAAGGAAGATGAAAGTTAGATTTGATATTTTTAACAGAGTAAAATGCCATTTTCGTCCCTGAGGTTTGGCCAGTTTTTGCGACTTTCATCCAAAGGTTTGTTTTTCTGCAACTGGATCTAAAAGGTATGAAATCTTGCCATTTTCATCCGGCGCGTTAACTCCATTCATTTTTCTCTGTTAAGTCAGGGGTATTTCCGTCTTTTTTGCTAACTTAAAGGGCAACTCGGTCTTTTTCACTTTATGTAAAAAGACCGAGTATCCCTGAAAAGGACTGAATTGCCCTTTAAGTTAACAAAAAGGACAGAAATACCCCTGACTTAACGGAGAAAAATGGATGGAGCTAACGAGCCTAATGAAAATGACAAGATTTCAAACATTTTGGATCCAGATGTGGAAAAACAAACCTTTGAACGAAAGTCACAAAACTGGCCAAACCTCAGCGACGAAAATGGCATTTTACTCTTTTAAATATGTTATATTCAAAAATAAATAAGTTAATTGATTACCCGATTGTGGGTGTAGCTGTTCTGATGATATACGTGAGTTTTCATACAAGTGTGGGAGAGTCTCATCAGCGTATACAACTTGTAAACTGTCCATTTCTTGCCCAACATCTCTCGGGTGATCTTCAACCATCTTAAAAACGATCTGATAAAAAAAAACAGGATTAACAAGATTTAATCTATTTAAAAATATAACGGATAAGTTAAAGTTAATTTCGCTTTTTTACCTCATAAATATCCTCCTTGAGCTTAGGACATAACAAATTAACCGCTCCAAGAACAGCAACATGAGGTTTGTGCTCCGTCATGAACTTAAGAAGACGTTGTTGGTCGTTCTTTTTACGCTGTTGATCATTAGCGTTTTGACCTCGTATGCTTATGGAACCGGCATACAACACATCAAGAACTTCCCCGTACGAATCCAACATCACAAACGTTGTTGTCGGCTTCCCCGGGCCCCAACAGCACGCCATAACTCTTGGTGCGGCTTCATAGTCGTCAGATGAATTAACATCATGGTCCTTTTTCTGATACGGTGCGACCGATACTTTATCCCATAAATTCTGTCCGTATTCCGTAAGCAACCAGTTTTTCGCTCGACTCGTTAATAACGCTCTCGCCTCTTTCGCCATTGACGGTAAAAGCAAACCGTCGAAAGCGTCGTTTATTATCTGTTTTCTTTGTTCGTTCCATAATTGAGCAGATTTACTCACACCGTCACTAAGATAGTAATTATGAGCATCGTTAATTAACTGATCGTGGATAGACGTCGGAAGCTTTACGGAAACTTGGATAAGTTTTTCTTCTTCGGCTTTTTGGATAAGAAGCCATTGAGCATCGTCGAATTTAGTTAACGGTTTGTCTTTTAACCACTTGATCCCTGCGAACTGATGATGTGCGTCTATCGACACGTTGCCGTCAGCGGTGGGATTAGTCGACACCACAGCGTTATCCATAAAAATACTTCGAACATGCCTTCGGACACATGGCTCGCAGCTAATCTCAACTGCCGCCTATAATAAGAGAGCGTAACTAGATTACATTACAATCATGTGAAGATATAACAATAAAAAGTAACCAAAAAAGACATATCAAGTAAGAGTGAGCAGAAAACCGAACCACACAAAAAATCGAAAAAAAAAAACAAACCGAAATTTACGGTTTGGTTACAGTTACATTTTATGAAAACCGGAAAAAAAAAGGAACCGAACCGAATAAGCTAAAAAATCATTTTTTTTAATGTTCGTTATATAATGATTTAGGAATTTTTTAGTTTTATTCTTGAATGATAAGTATTTATAATAACAACATTAACATGTTTATCTATCCTTGAAATGATAACATAATAAATAAATGATTTTCAACGTATTATAAAAACTGTCCTAATAAAAACTTCGGAAAAAACATAAAAATAGATTAGAAGGTTAGGTTTATGTGAACAATATTAATAAAAAGGTTAAATAAAATAACTTAAATGAAAACATCTAAGAAAGATTCTTAAATCTTGGATTATACTTTGTATTTTTGAATCTTACGTAATTTTGTTCCAAAAACCAAACCGAACGTTGCTAAAACCGAAACCGAACGGTTTTCAATAACCGAAAACCGAACATTTTGGTTACAGTTTCGGTTTTACCATAAAACCGAACCGTGTACACCCCTAATATTAAGCAATTACCATATGCCTAGCCCCCCTGAGAACAGCTTGAGGATTTTCAAACATTGCACATGTAAATCTTGAAGCCACTTCTTCTGGTGTTTCCTTTGCATCTTCTAATTCATCGGTTCTCTGCAATAAAAAAAAATCAGCATCATGCTAAACTATTATGTACAATTGTGAGTAGGGCTGTAAACGAATCGAACGTTTAGCAAACAGTTCGTGAACCGTTCGGCAGGAAGTTCGTTTAGGTCCGTTCGTTTAATAAATGAACGAACACGAAAGTTCTTCCTTAGGTTAAACGGACGAACATGAACAGATGTTGCTCATTTTTGTTCGTGAATGTTCGGTAATGTGTGCATTTATGTTCGCTCGTTTATGTTCATTTGTGTTCGTTAATTTAAAGGTTTTTATATGCTGTATTTTAGTTTTATTGTTTTTAGTTTTTAAAAATTTGAAATCCTAGTTATATACTATATGTTCATGTATATTCATTTGTGTTAATAACCGGTGTTTGTGTTCATTTATGTTCATGAACATTTGGAGTTCATTTGCGTTTGGTAAGCGTTCATTAACAGTTCATGAACATGTTCATTTCCTTAACGAACGAACACGAGCAAAAAATCTCATTCGGTAAGCGTTTGTGAACAGTTAATAAACAGACTCATTCCTTAATGAACGAACACGAACATTGTCTTGTTCATTTGTCCGTGTTCCTTCGGTTCATTTACAGCCCTAATTGTGAGGTTAAGAAAGTCAATTTGCTAACCATTTCTTCCAGAGAGATCAACAATCCAAATTCTTCAGAGCTATAGCCGAATTTCGTAGCAACCTCCCAAAGTCCCGATTTACTACAAATGCTATATTGTGATTTCCTCTTCGGTCTCTTGAACTGCCCTTCATCCACACCGACATCACCAGGCGGAAAGTGGAGGTTAAACTTTGAGTCCACATCATCAATCTCTCGTTCTGACTCAGCAACTTTGAGTGACTTTGTGATTGAATCGAACAGCTTTTGATTCAAATGAAGACGTGTTTCATCGTATACGCTTCTTTCTTCTTCAAACCGCTTGTTGTAGTAAACCTGTAGTGCGCTTTTTCGTTTTTGAAGCAGTAACCACTTTCTGTCCAACTCCAAGATAGCCCAAAGCAACTATAAAATGCATCCAAATATCATTAACTCCACAAAACAAGTTGAATCAAATATAACCAGGGTGGCAGAAAACCGAAAAAACCGAACCAAAACCAAAAGAAGAGATTTAACCGAACCGCACAAAAAAACGAACCAAAATTTACGTTCGGTTACAGTTTTGCATTTTATAAAAACCGAAATAACCGAACCGAATGTCCTAAAAATCGTTTTTTAATGTTTGTATATATACTGATTTAGGAATTATAATTTTATTATTTAATGTGAAGTATTTATAATAAGAACATGTTTATTTATATTTGAAAGAATTTATCCATTTCCTACATAAAATAACAAAATTTCACATAAAAAATAAATGATTTTAAAGTATAATAAAAATGTCTTTAATAAAAACTTTGGAGAAACATAAAAATAAATTAGAAGGTTAAATTTATATGAACAATATTAACTAAAAAGGTTAAACATATTAACTTAAATGTAAACATCTAAAAAAGATTTTTAAATCTTGGATTTTACTTTCTATTTTTTAATCTTACGAAATATGTTCCAAAAACCGAACCAAACCGTGCACACCCCTAAATATAACAATACACAAATACTCAAATTCAATTACCTTGTGCCATCTCAGCGTGGGTTTTTCATCAGGATTTTTTTTATCATCCTTGTCATCTTGTGGCTCGGGATCTTTAAAAAGACTCCGGCACTCTTCCTTTCTATACATAGCAATAAACGGTACCTGGTAACAAATACATTAGAAGGTGCACATCTATTTAAAAAAGGATGCCGAAATCTGTGATAGACGATAGTACGATACTTACATCTAACTTATGAACATGCATAAATTCCAAAAATCTAACGATATCGCCCTTATCTACCGCCAGCTCATGCCCTTCTTTGCTGACTAACGGTACCATTCCCGTTCCAAGTTGATTAAGAATCCAGTTACTCTCGTCGTCTATACTTATTCCGTCTGTTGGGGGTGGACCAGTGCTTTCCTCAGAGATCTACAAACACAACTTCCGTAAAACAATACGATAAAATAGGCTTGTAAACAAACTGAACGAACACGAACATATAATCGAACATATACTTTTTGTTCGAGTTCGTTCATTAAGAAAATGAGCATGTTCGTGTTCGTTTATTTTTGTTCATTTGAAACCTAAACGAACAGTTCGAGGACGTAAACGAACATAAACAAACAAACAAACTTATAAGAACATAATTTAACGAACACAAATGAACATAACTGACCAAACATAAAGTAGTTTCTTTTATTCGAAAGCCTACTTTTTATTACTAGGAAGACCTATTACTAATAGATATTTTTATATAACCAGTTAGAAATCCCGTTTAATGGTATATTTATACATTTGTCACTACTTGTGTATTTATAAAATTTAAATGAACGTAAATAAATGAACGAACAAAACATGTGTTCATGTTCGTTTGTTTATTTAAATAAACGAACATAAACAAACTTCCCGTCGAACCGTTTACAAACAGTTCATGAACGTTCGGTTCGTTTATAGGCCTACGAAAAAAACAAATATAAATAAAAAATAATATATAGAGAATTCACATAGTCACCTGCATTCTTTCAGGAATATCTATCTCCCGAATACGGTCATCACTTTCAGTCATGTACTTTTCAGAAAGAATGATCGGTTCAAATTCGTCTTCTAGCCTCCTTTCCCGCCATTCGCCACTTTCATCATACCTGCTAATCCTTTCGAGCCCTTGTTTTCTTTGCCTTAAGAGCTCATCTACATCACCGAAAATGTCATGAGCCTCCTGAATTGCGGTAGATGAGACCCCCGGGGCCTGCCTCGATTTTTTCTTGTTAACCTTTCTTCTCCTGCATTATGTGTCAATTATTAACAACAAACTCTTTGAAAAAAAAAACATAAATCTATGATTAATAGGGGTGTAATCAAGCCGAGCCGAGGGGAGCCAAGCCAGGTTGAGCTCGAGCTCGAACTTAAATGAGCCAGCAATGCTCAGCTCGTTTATTTATCAAGTTGAAAAGTCGAGCTCGGCTCGTAAAATGTTCGAGCCAACTCGTTATTATTTTTTTTTAATCATTGATAAAATAAAAAATTACACATATATCTATATGTACTATTTTTATTTTTTTAATATTAAAGACCGAAAGCTATATATTTAAAGTAATATTTTTGTTTATTTTCTAATATTTAAAATGTTCAACACTTCAACCCTATCCCACATATTTTTTTTATTTAAATACATTTAAATTAAAATTGAGCTTTATAAATTATAAAATAAAATAATTCGAGCTGGCTCGCGAGCTCACGATGAGCTCTCCTCGGTTACAAATCGAGCCGAGCCGAGCCGCGTCATTTACAACCAAGCTTTTTTTCGAGCCGAGCTTTTTTCGAGTTTTTTTTCTGAGCAAGCTTCGAACGAGCTGTGAGCTTTTTGAACACCCCTAATGATTAAGTAGATAGATGCACCTTGTTGGTTCTCCGTGTTCATCAACCTCTTCTTCGTCAACGATAAAGTCAGCCATTTCGTCCTCTTCTTCACCGATGTCACCATCTTCTTCTTCTAACTGTTGATCTTCTTCAGCAATATCCTCCAACGGCGGACCTAAAAGTTATAGGCATATTACAATTTTGTCACAAAGAAACTTTGTAATAACGATGGACCTAAAAGCTGTAGACATATTACAATTTTGTCACAAAGAAACTTTGTAAAATAGTATTCTGCATTCAAACTACACATATGGCATACCCTCATCGTCATCAAATAAACTACGTTTAATCTTATCCTCAGCGCTTCGCCCGCCTTTTCCAGTTATGTCATATTCCTCCTCGTCAGAAAATCCAGATTGCCCTTCATCAGCATCGGCCCTTGCTTTCTTTAATCGCTTAAACTTTTTACTCTCCTATAAAACATTAAACATAGAGATAATTAAAAAGTTGTTCAAGCATTGTCTTCAATATGATTTTTTAAGTGGAAATAAAGGGAGCATAGACTCACGACTTTTGGGCGTCGAAATCCAACATTATCTTGAAGAAGCTCATAGTCGTCTTCATCAAGAACGTAATTCTTCTCCGATTCTCTTAAAAACAAAGCACAAGTTAAAATGCTTCAAAACAAAACTAAAACTAAAACCGAATACGAAATTACCGTTTCTTCCTTTTCTTCTTCCTTTGTCTCTCCTCGTCGCTATCCGCTCTATCCTCTTCCTCCCCATCCTGTTCTTCCTCATCGATATCATCCACTATAAAACCATCCTTCTCATATTCATCTTGCCCTTCTTCTGATCAAGCCAATAACCAAAAGCACATTAGAAGCCATAACTTAAAAATGGTAAAATACAAAACATCAGTTGTTCTTCTAATGTCAAATAAACCGAACGAATCACGAAACCATAGCTAAACATATCACATTTCCAAAACCAGTATTACAAGAGCTAATTCACCTAAAGCCCAAATGACCTTCAATCAAAGTTCCAAACATCCAAAAAATCATAAATATTAAATCTGACCTCAAACATGACATAATGAATTAATTAATATCAACTTAAAAAGAAAAAAAACTTTCATTAGCTCTGCAAATAAAATAATAAATTTATTTGCAGCACTAATGAAAGTTTTCATCTTTTTAACTTCACATTAATCAATTAATTATGCCATGTTCAAGGCCAGGACTTATTTTCAATATCAACGCTTCTTCTAACATCAAATAAACCGTAAGAGTCACAACACCATAGCTATATACCTCACATTCACAAAAGCAATACTACAAGACCGAAATCACCTAAAGCCCAAATGACCTTCAAAGTTCAAAACACCCAACAAAATCATTGAAATTAAACCCGGACCTCAAACATAACATAATAAATTAATTAACACGAAGCTAAAAAGATCAAAACTTTCATTAACTCCGCAAATAAGTGGCAAAAAACTTAATAACAGATTCTGAAATTGGGGAAAAACATAGGAACAAAAAAGAAACCCTAACATGGCACAATAAATTGATTAATATGAAGCTAAAAATATCAAAACTTTCATTACCTCTGCAAATAAGTGACAAATAATTTAACAATAATCTGTAAAATTGGGGCAAAACATAACGAAACCCTAACAATCTTTCTACACAATCAATAACATCACCAGTATCCAAATTGAAACAAAATATAAACAATTACACAAACTTCATACCATCCTCTTCATCTTCATCATCATCTCGATCTCCAGGATCAACATCTTCACCATCAGGCTCTTCTCGCTCATCCTCTTCAACTTCAATCTCATCTATACACGCGAAGAAACAAGCACCGAGCAAAAAAACATCAAATTAAGATAGAGATTAGAGAAAATGGTTGGTTGAGGATGAGAAGAGCACCTTCTTCGTCGGATAAAATGGTGTTTCCGGCCATTATTATGCAAAAACCCTAAGTGAGAATGTTGCGTTGGAAGAAATAAGAAACCCTAAAGAAGGTTACGGTGGGTAAAGAAAGGAAGGAATTTGATGAGTGAGTTTGAAGGATTTTGGAGTCGCTGCAGCGTCGTTGAGAGATTGTTATACGGACCGAGTTTCGATCGAATTGGTGTTTGTTTGTTTAAAAATTGTAAATTCTCTACAACCTATTGTAGATCCAATGGCTTTTTTTTTTTTTTTTTTTTTTTTAGAAAAATGCCCGGATAGTCAAGTGGTTTGTTTGTTTTTCATCTTTAGTACCTCACTTTCTAAAATTACACATATAGTCTCTAATTTTTTGAATTTCGTACCAGGATAGTCCTTGACGTGGACGGATGTTAGTTTTTGGTGTTAGGTGCTTGTGAAATGACAAAAATACCCTTACTGTGTGTGGAAGATTGATGTGGGCCCCACTTTTATATTTCCCATACCTACCCCAAACCTTGCAACTATATCGCCACCCACATCCACCATAACCACCACCTGCAACCACCTTCATTAAATCCAGCCCCATTCACTTACCATTCTTCACCGACGACTAGAATGTGATTTCTGACCTCACCATAAACGATGACCTGCAACTATGTACCTGTTTTTTTTTTTTTTTTTTTTTTTTGTGACATCTACTGTATAGTGATCAGGATAACACAAAATGCAGCTAAAGAATAAGAAAACAATCAAAATCATAAATCTTGAAAGTAAAATGTAAATCTAAAAGGAGAATAATTTGCATAAAGAACCCTAATTTATTATTAAATCCCTTCTTTTTAAGGTATCCTTAAAAGCAAATAATCCCCAGAAGAATTTTGGGAATCTGACAAATCACAATAAAGTCATCGAGATTCATAAAAAAAGTAAGTTAACACAAACAAACCAGACAACATACCATTGAAGAACTCTCCGACAGTCGGGTTGGGTTGCACCAACGTCGGGACGGTTGACGGTGGAGGTGGTGTTGATGTTTGAGAATGGAGGTGGTCTTGCAGTGGTATGTGGGGAAGGTTGATGGTGGTGGTGGTGGTGGTGGTGGTGTTGATGTTTGCAAGTGGAGGTGTTCTTGCAATGGTGTGTGTGGAAGATTTATGGTGGTGGCGGTAGAGAGAAGGTGAGGGAGGGAGGTGTAAAGAGAGACGAGAAGGAAGAAGCAGAGAAAAAGAAAGAGAGAAAGGGGTGGGGGTGGTGTTTTTTTTATTTTTATAGTTGGTAGGTCCCACAAGTATATATAATATATATGTACTTAATTAATTTATTTTGTTTAATATTAAGAGCAATTTTGTCATTTCATACGCACCTAACACCAAAAACTAACCCCCATTTACGCCAGGTACTATCCGTGAACGAAATTCAAAAAATTGGGGACTATAGGTGTAATTTTAGAAAGTTGGGGACTAAAGATGAAAATTGAGCAAACCACAGGGACTGTCCGAGCATTTTTCTCTTTTTTTTTTCATTTTAATTGATAATAATGTGCTTTTAATTTTATTTTTATTTTAGAGTAAAATGTCATTCTAGTTTCTGTGGTTTGGGTTATTTTGTCACTTTAATCCAAATGTTTCATTTATAGTCTATGGGTCCAAAAAGTTTTTAGCGTTGTCATTTTAGTTCAACTAAGTTAACCATCCAATGACCTCTGTTAGTCAGGTGCACTTTTGTCATTTCCAATTACTCTTATTTAAAGCTTTTATTAAATTCACCCTATATAGGGATGAGTTAAAACGAAAACCATCCCTAGATGCGATTGATGGTTGAGATTAAAAGTGATTAAAACAAATATTTAATTCTTTTTGTCTTATTATCTTTTTAATATTTTATTGCCATAAGGGTAATTTGGCCAATTTGTTATTTTTGTCTTATTTGTTTATTAATATTTTAATACTTTACAAATCAGATTTTTTTTTGTTTTAAAAAAAGTGTTTTTGTCTTATTTGATAATTAATATTTAACAAATCAGATTTTTTTACAAAAAAACAAAATTTTTATAGATTTTTTTATAAAGCAGATTTTTACGCCCTGATTTTAAACCCACCGGTTTTAAACCTTTTTACGACCTGATTTCGAGTTTACGGAAATTTTTTATGACAAAAATTTGTTTACGACAAAAATTTTGTTACAACATTTTTTTTACGACAAAATTTTTTTTACGCCAAACATTTTTTTACGGCAAAAAAAATTTTTGCGCCAACATCAGCATCAAACTCCAAACCCGACCCGTTTCGGGTTTACGAAATTTTAGAATCTTAACAAAACGAACTCAACCAAAATCACGACTCATATATGTCTCAGTTAAGTTGATACTTGTCATCATCGATTGAAAAAAATATAAAAACCAACAACAAAAATCAAAACCATGTGTGGATCTTGAAAAAAAAACAGAGTTTGGCTCAATAGTTTCTAGAAATCATGGCTGCAAAGTGGGGTTGCGAGTAAAAAACCTACCCTCCACCATCATTCCCACGCCATCGTTATCAATTGTCGGAAAAAAATGTTTTGAACTATCATTGCCAACTCAACCCACTCTAAGGTTCAAATCTAGAACACTACAGTAAACAAACAACTAAACAAAATCAACTATCAAGATCAAAATAATCATCAATCCAAAATTCAATAAAGCAACTCACTTTATGCAAAAAAAAAAAAAAAAAAAAAAAAAAAACAACAACTAAACACAATCAAGATCAAACAACCATCAATCGAACCATTTCATAAAGAAAACCCAACAAAAAAACCCATCAAACCCATTTCATAAAGAATGCCCAACAAACACATCAACCCATTTCATAAAGAAAACCCAGCAAAAAAATAAACAAACAAAAATTTAGAACTCACCGGCACCACCGGCATCATCGGCACCATTGGCCCCACCGTGATGAAAGAGAAAAAGGGAAGGGAAGGCCAAGGGTTTAACGGCACCACCAGCACCACCGGCAGAACAACAACACCACCCAACACAGGCATTGCACCATCGACATCCACTTCTCACCAACACACCCACCACTCACCACTCATTTTCTCCTTTGATTTCACCTACCTACAACCACCATCACCGTCGACCAACCACCATCACTCATCTCCACCACTCACCGTCGCCAATTCTACCACCGATCACCACCCACCCACCATCATCCACCTACAACCATCATTACCCTTCGAGTTCACCTTCACCACCATTCACCGTCGCTCCTCACCACCGATCAACCACCTCCCACCACCGTCTTCCGCCGCCTTCGCCATCACCGTCACCCCCACCGATGCCTGAACCGTCACCCCTACCGCTGCGGTTCTTTTTTGTGGTGTTTGATGAAGAAAAAGTTTAGATCAGAGAGATAGAGAGGGTATTTTGTTGAAGAAGAAATGTGATATGAGGGATAGAGAAAGTTTAGATCAGAGTGAGTATTAGATCTGATGTTTTGAAAAAAAAAAAAGATATATTGGTATTTGTAATTGCATGTGTCAGTTTGTATAAATTACTATATTGCCCCTCAGTTAAACACAGTTGTTTTATTAGGTGTCCAATTTTGATTGGTTAATATTGGTTCTCGCGGTTCTTGCAACTGTGGGTGGTTTTCATTTGAACCGATCCCCACCCTATACATACATACATACATACATACATACATACATACATACATACATACATACATACATACATACATACATACATACACACACATATATATAGTGGGGTACGGGATCAGGAGAAAACGCCCAAAAGTGTGAGAACTGTGAGAACGGATTCTGGCGTAACACGTGTCACGCGACTTAGTGAAGGGCGGAAGAGGCTTTTTTGTCCTTTTATATTCTTTTTTTAAACGCGTCTCACATCACCTCTCCATTTTTTGGCGTTTAACAGATACGAGGCGTTTTATTGTTTTTTTAGATTAGGAGGATAGTAAATATTTTGGCGTTTTAACTAAGTATGCCTTTGATTGTTGTGCCAATTGGGATGCGGGCCTATAATGTAAAAAACATCAGTAATTTTCTTGATGTTTATTTTTTTCTATTAATTGTTGTGCCATGTAAAATGTAGACCTATAATGTGATAGGCAATTATGCGTTTTAAAAAGATAAACAAATTCAATTTTCCATGTGGTGGCTTTTAATATAATAAATGTTTGGCAATAATGTTACCGTCTCTTTATTTTTACTGTTTTGCAATTACTGTTTCGTTCAGTTTCATCTGTCAATTAGTGTTGCTTTTTCCAGTAATACTTTGTTTGGCATTTTTTGGCGTTTTATATAGCAACAACATGCTTTGCTAGCATCCGTTGTCACAGTTTTTATACTATCAGGCGTTTTGGTGTTTGTAGTTTTTGGCGTTTTATACTCAATTTTTTTAATTAGAAGAGAATTAGATAATAAACAACAGAGAATTAGATAATAAACAATAGAAAATGAAAAAAAAATCTAATCTAATTTCTCATCGAAATCTTCACTGTCATCAGCCTTTTCTACTTTAACCTTTTTGTCGGTTTGAACCTGTTTTGAACACCTTACCTAGATCCTTATTTTTCTACATAATGCCAGTCTTTAGAAGATGCTTATTTTTAGTGGCATCCTGTATTGTGGTTTGATATATACTTGTTTGGTGACATGTTGAAGATCAACGCCTGCTCGAATGTATTGATCGCTTCATACCATCAATATATCCATCAAGAACAAAGTGACATGATGACATATCAGTGTCATCATTCTCTTTTTCATGAATATTTGTCCATCTCATTCAGCAAAAGCTTATAGAGATACCCACCTCAGAGAAGAATCCATTCAGTGAAACTTCAATAAGAACAATACTCAATATAGAAAAAACGAGGTTTCCCATCTGTGGTTTTTTTAACTATTTTTTGGCGTTTTAAAGTGAGTGGTTTCTAGGAAACATAGTGTTGCTTTTGGGTGTGATCAATTGATTGTGCAGAGACGCCTGTCTTATAGGATGTTTTTGGCGCGTAGTTTAGGCGGGATTTTATTTATAATAAATTATATTAATAAAGTAGTTGTCTTTTCAGTTACTGTTTGTATTTTTACTGTTTTTGTTCAGCTTTTTATGAGTTTTTAGGGTGATAGAGGTGTCATCTTCCAAGTTTAGTGTTTTTAATGGCTTTAAGTAGTTTTTGGCGTTTTTTTTTTTTTCATTTTTAGCTTTTAATAATACATGTCCAAATTACTTTTATTATAGTTTGGGAGTTTTTGGCGTTTTATGGCATGATGGCGTTTCGCAATCATTATGTCTGTTTGGCATTTTTATTAAAATAATGTATTTTTTATTCTTAGCTGAAAAATACATAACAAACAACATAAAAAGAATATTAAAAAAATAAAAAGAGAAACATTTCATCTTCCAAATCTTCACTGTCATCAGTCTTTTTTTTCTTTGAAACATGTTCACTGGCGGTTTGACTTTGGCATGCTTCATTTTGTGTTTTTGTTGTTGAAGTAGCTTTTTTGTGGCCGTTTGGAATGACAAAATGATGTGAGTTTTTTTTTTGAAGTTCATCTTATCTTCAAACCACTCATCAGTGTCATTCGTCAAGAACAAAACATTAAAAATGACATAAGTCTGACACCATCATCTTTTTGTTGAAGATTTGTCCATCTCATGCAGCAAAATGTTATTGAGTCACAACACCTCAGCCAAGAATGCATTTTGCGAAACTTCGCGTAGAACAATATTGAATATACAAGAAACGATGTTTGCCATTTTGGCGTTTTACTGAGGAAATAGTGTATCTAAAAGAAACGTCGATTTTTGAAATCCCTGATGTTTGAGTTTTTTGGCGTTTTTTAAGATGATTGGTATATAGTAAAATATGGCGTTTTTGAGTTGGTGTGTTTGATGTTTTGGGTTTTTTGGCGTTTCTAAGATGAATGGTATATAGTAGTAAATATGGCGTTTCCGATTCGGGGTGTGTTTAATGAATGTCTGAGATGTTTTGTTTATATAGGATGTGTTTTGACCTGTAATGGCGTTTTATTCATTAGTTTGGCGTTTTTGGTAGAGAAGTCTAAAGACCATTTTACCCTTAATGAAGCGCGTCCACTTAATAGAATTGGTGTTATTTACGAAAACGCCACAGTGCCAATCTAGTCCATAGATTGTTTTGATCGGACGATCCATAACCGTTCGCACCGTTCTCACACTTTCCACCGTTTTCTCTAAATCCCGACCTTATATAGTGGTGGGTTCAAATGACAAAAAAATTTTGTAAGAAAAAAAAAAGAAAAAGTTTCAACCAATAAAAATGTATCATTTTACTTCATTTAGTATTTGCATTTAATTTTAATGTACGTGTATATTTGTAAACTTCTTTATAAGTCTTGTTCGTAAATAATATACCTGATTAACCCATTGGGTTGTCCGGACATGGTATCAATAACCCCCAATTATAGTAATTATCAAGTAAACGGAATAAAACCGTATTCATACACTTTTGCGCAATCATAGGCGACTTACTTGTGTAATAACCGTCCCAAGAGGCATATTTGCCATCCCAAGTTTACACTAAAATAAGTCAAGAGTATTTACCTTTTTGCTAGCTTCCAATCAATAAGACTATATTTGGCAAAAAGCCGCAAGTCTAAGTATATTGACCCAAGTCCGATTATCTGGGAGGGTACTACATTCTGGAATGAACAGATTTATTATCTGTTAGAATGTATACGGGCCAAAGGTAGATCCTTTAGGTATGACCTGATACTTAAGAATAGGTTCGCTAGATTAAGCGTATACCAAATAGAATGTGGTTTAAACCCAACAAGTAATAGGACTTGTATAATATGGGTAAACATTGTACATTCTGGATTTTGAGATCAAACGATAAGGTTAAACCCTTTTTGGTAAACCTATGTAAACTAGTTACGTAAGTCTAATCGTACGCGTATAAGTGATAACGGGTAACCAGATGAGTCATGAACAAGTTCCATATGCCAATACACTTTAAACAAGTTATAATATCAGTAGGATATCAACTTGTATGCCCGTTAAGGTTTTAAAATCAAACTAGGCCTCATAAGGGCATTTTGGTAATTTTACAACTTATAAAAGGAGCTTGCAAGTAAACTGATGTTATGGTCATAAACATTCTGTAAAAATGTTTAATTTATGATATCATATCAGTAGGATGTCAAATATATGCGTGGTTTATGCTTTAAGACCAAACTATGCGCCGTAGGGGCATTTTGGTCATTTCACACATAGTTTTGAGAACTTATTTGGGATTCTGAGTTCATGACTTATCCCTCTTGTAAAAACATTTAAAATAGTTTATAAAATCAGTAGGTAACATGCCTTGGTCCATAAATATGGTTTAAAACCACAATATGCGCCTAAACGGCGTTAATGTCGTTAAATGACGATTTATGCGACGGTGTATGAAATCTGACGTTATGACCAGCATTGAATAGTTAATATATTTTACTTGTCATAACATATCAGTAAGCAAAAGGTTTGGTTTGAATATTATGCTTAAAACGCATTTTATGTGCCATAAGGGCATTATCGTCATTTATCGGCATTGGATAAGAACTTGAGGTTAAACTCAATTCATAACCTGATCTAAAATCCCAATAATTCCTAAACATGATATCACATCAGTACAAAATGGGTTTTGCCAAGAATTTATGTTTAAAACTCATTTTAAATGAAAAAGGGCATTTTAGTCCTTTTAAAAGCATAGTTTACGACCATATGCGTAAACTCAGTTTATGACCAGTTTACAATCACCAAAATATCCTAACCATGTTTACTTATCAGTACATAACTCACTTGCATGCTCATTTATGTCTAAAGCCTTTTTTTTAATCAAAAGGGCATTTTAGTCAAAGTATGGCATAATAACGGAACATGCGCATAAACTCATATTCCTAGTCCGATTGTGTAATATAACCTTAAGGGGCTATACTACATTATATTACGATCATAATGGAACCTAAAATCAGTAGCATACTAGTCTAATTCGGTTTATAATCAAAAGTCAACGTAGAAGTCAAACTACGCGACTTTCGGTTGCGAACCGACCCTAAAACGGGAATTGATGAGCCGAACATGTTTGCACATGTTCTAATAATTATTTCCGAGTTGTTTAAGTGATAAAACGTATTTTAGAACACTTTTAAACTCATATCGCAATTATTTTTACGTTGACTTTTTAAATTAATATTACTTTGACTCGTCAATTGACCAAGCAAACGTGATTCTTAGGAGGTGCCCTTTTGAGGGATTAACACCTACCTAATTACGATCACGTAGCCATGTTCGTTGCGATCAATGGCTTGACCGTTTAAGGTCTAACTAAAAGTCAAAGTGTTTATCATAAACGCTTGAATTTTCGGCTTTAAAAGCCAAATAAAAATAACTAGCCATGAAAGGAACACTTACAAGTGTCCTAAGGAGTGAAAAGAACTCAATGGCATGCTCCAAATGTTCAGGAGCTCCCTCAAGAGATAGAAAGAAGGAATTGTGCAAGGTTTCAAGTGAAAGATCACTTCTATTTATAGTATTAGGGGACTTTGTGGATGATTGACAAGTGTTAGTGTGTTCCCCAAGGATTAATCAGGATCACAACATGTGTAATCCAGGTTTTATAAACCATTAACAAGTCCCTAGTATTGATTTATGTGAGTATGAAAGTTGTGTGGTGACCAAGGAAAATAAAACAGCAGCTGGAAGTTGTATTCTGCCCAGACGTGGCCCTCGCGGCACGCGACCAACATCATTGGTGACCGTCGCGCGACGCGACCCCTTATGAGTTCAGCAAAACAAGTTTTAAAAATGACATGATCAGTCCCTGCACCTTATAACTTGAAATAACTTTCGTTTTTAGCACTTTTGGCCCTTCAAGTCATATTTTAGGTGTTCGTGGAAATATAACAAACACCGTTAAGTGTCGGGTTTGTTAAAAGGTCGCTCGAAGGTGTAGATTTATACGCTGACGCTTTTAGTCCTTTTATCGCACAAAGTTATGCGTAATATCGTTTAACAACATCAAAGCCTTACGTAACTCATGTCAGGCATTCCCGTGAGTATTATCGAACATTACGATGCTCCAGTTCGTTAAAAGGTCACTCAGAGGAAAGAATTTACATGTTGACGCTTTTAACCCCTTTAACTCGCAACTTGTGCGTATTATCGTTTAACGGCATCAAAGCCCTAAACGGCCAACATAGGCATTCTCGGGAGCATGGTTGCAAAAGTCGCTAGGCGCTCCCTAGTCGGATTCGGGAGTACTCGGGAAGTACTCGGCTTAGGCGGAGATTACTCGGGGAGTAATTGGCCTGGGAGACCAGTACTCGTGCCTCGGCAGCCTACCTTGGAGCGAGTACTCGGAGCCTAGTCGGGACTTTTACAACCATGCTCGGGAGTATGAAAGAATATTATGAAGTACCCGGTTTGTTAAAAGATCACTGAGAGGTAAGAATTAACATGTTGACACTTTTAACCCTCCGTTACCGAAACTTTGGAGTTTATTGCAAACAGTTTCGATTATCCAACAAGTGGCTTAATATGAGAACACGAATACTGTATAATGTCACTCAGAGGCTTAGTTTAAGCATGTTGACACTTTCAGTCCTTTCGCATTCAAAATTTTAACTGTTTGGCGATAATGGTCCATCCTAGTCAACGTTTGACATAATTAGGATTAAGGACACGTGTCGATACATTATTGGACACGATTTCACGAGGTGTTACATCCTCGCCCCCTTTAAAGAAATCTCGACCTCGAGATTTGCTCAGAGCAATACGGCCAATTCCGTATAGTAGGAGGTTTCAACCTCTCAAGAGTATTAAATCCTATTCACATTTACGAGGTAAACTTGGAACTCTTTAAATTCTCATGGTCCATAATGGACAAGGTTTTTCAATAAGCCTTAAGCTCACGTTTAAAAGTCATGGCGAAACATGACAAGTGCTTATCAGATAAGCACTTTGCTAGAATTTTCCCGAGATTAGAATATATTTAGTATCATAATTCGATACTTTAGACATCAGCACTCCATAAGGAGATTCGATGTTGTCTTTATATAGCTTAACTTGTCGGAAATTCTAAAATTTTCCTTAATTGACAAGAAGCGTCGACTTAGTAAGTTTGTCGACTATAATTTTTTTACGTCGCGTCATTGCCGCGATTTATTTTAGGTAATTTGGAGATTAGATCCATTGTTACCATTTCCCAAGTCTATGTGGGATTTTCTAGTTCATTATGCTGACAAAAAATGGTCTACGATGTTCGACTTACTTGCGCACATTCTAAATATTAAGCTTCCCAGGTGGCTATGGACTTTTCATGTCCATTCATACAAAGGTCTTCAGTATCCGACTTTAAATTCGTCAGAATTTACTTGTGTCATGTGGTTGGCACATCCTCCATTAAATCACTTGCATACTTAAAGCATAAAAGCTTCCTCGACAATCCATGAGATTTGTTCTTCCTCGAATGGTGAGTATATCACCAGATGAGGATTTTAATCTCGATAAGTTTCTTACTGCAGACAATGTGGATTTGGTTTTTGGACTAACCAATCCAAGTCTAAGAACATATCGAATCCCGCAGGGTTTATAAATAAAAATATTCAAAGACAGATTGCTTCGTGAAGGATATATCATATGTGAAACCATCTAGATTTGCCACTTGATTTTATAAATGACATTCAAACCTTGAAAAGGCAGATTTTAAAGTTTTATTAAATTTACAATCGATGAAGCTTTAACTGGCTCTAGAGTTTAAAACAAGTTTCTAATAAATAAAACATTTACGAGATACAAATGCTTAAAGATATGTCTTGAACTGCTTCTGCTGTAGCAGATTGGAAGGCCCAAGCATTGCCTTTCTGGCCATCAGTGGCCTTGTTTTTCTTGTCAGTCGCCCTCTTTCGGCAGCGGGTCTTTATATCCCATTTCTCGCCACATCCATAGCAGGTGGGGTCTTTCAATTCTTTGCATTCATGAGACTTGTGATCCATCTTCTTACAGATGCCACATCCCTTGGTATGGTCACGGAAACACTTTCCGAAGTGTCGCCTCCCGTAGGTTTTACATTTGGGTTTTGCCTCATTCGGCTTGGACTGGTTATAATTCGAACCAGTCTTACCCTTTTTGAAACCTTTACTTGGTGTATCATCATGCTTTCGCTTGTGATCCTCCTTGGCCTTAATCGCCCTTGCTCTTATTTCATCTTCAGTGAGAGAAAGAGCCAGATCCACAGTGGATCTATAAGTAGCAGGTTTGGAGGATTTAACCATCCCCTTGATTTCTGGAGCGAGCCCTCCAATAAACCGCGCAATGCGCTTAGACTCCGGGATAATTAAATACGGCACGAGTCTTGATAAAGAGTTGTATTCAAATAAATAGGCTCGACACTTGAGGCCTTCCATGGTCAGCTTTAGAAAGTCAGTTTCAACTTTCTCCACCTCGTGAGGTGGACAATAAGTCTCGCGGATCAGATCCACGAACTTTAACCAACTAAGGTTGTACATTTCAACCTTGCCAGTGGATTGGATCAGTGTCTTCCACCAAGTCAGAGCATCCTCCTTGAAGGATTGGGACACATATTTAACAGTGTCCTTGGCAGTACAACCGCTTATATCAACAACGGTTTCCGTTTCATCCAGCCACTTTAGAGCATCAATTGCTCCAATCTCACCCGTAAAGTCACGGGGTTTACAAGAAACGAAGTATTTATAAGTACACCCCTTCTTAGAGTCACGCGACTCAGTTTTCTTGATACTCTTAATACTCTGCTCACTTTTAGTTGAGGAGAAATGAGACTTTTCAGTCTTATAAGTATTAGAACGGGGTTTAGTAACGGAGTTCTCCTTCTGTACTGATGGCTCTGGCCCTTTAAATGTGGCCATAAATCCAGCCAGGGCTTTACCGACTTCATCGGCAACTATGGTTCGAAGACGATTCTCTTCGTCATTACGGTTCTGGTGCTCTAAATCGTCACCACCGTTTTTCTTACTTGCTTCACCAATATTGGGGTTTGCCATAAGTTTAACTGAAAGATAATAAATCCATCAGTAATACTTCGAGAACTAAATAGCAAATCAATTTATTTGCATTAGATCTTGCAGATCTTATATACATATCATATTCACTTGCCTTACTTACCGCAGTTGGTAATGGACCTAGTTATATAGCTCATTGGCTAGTCATAAGATACATTTAATTATGGCACATTGGCCTGTTCGAAGGACATTTTGGATACTACACATTGGCCTGTCATGAAAGACATATTGAAGAAACACTAGTTTAATTGACCGGAATCAACTGAACCAGGGGGTTTGAATCTGCATAAATGGGTTTAATCTCCTCGTCCAATTCATGGGTGAATTATCTTCTTTCTCTCACAATAACTGCAAAACAACCACCGTTAGACTCGCCAAGGGGAGAATGGGGGTTCTCTCCGTGACCACCCTCCGGCGTGAGAATAAGTACAGGTTTGAAGAAGAAGAAGTGAAAGTGAAGTGAAGTGAATGTAACTTGAGAGTTATACCTGAATTATCCTTCTATTTATAGCCGAAGTTTGGGCGGGAAAACCTGTTGTGGAAATATTAACGGAAAGTGCTTTTTCTGTAAGCGGTTATTTTCCCTCCGTTAATCGCTAACGATTTGAGTATGTACACGGATCGCGATTTTGATCAATGGTTGGGGTTTTGCCACGTGGAAAGTGGGCAAGTAAGGATCACTCTTCAATTCCGTGCCATCATCGTGACTTCAAGGGAGCCTGGGATGATGCCACGTGGCCATTTGGTTATAACCGACTGGTGGTGCACGATGGAGCCTTCTAGAAGAACATAACTGTAATCCTATGTGGCTCTCCTTTATGTTAATTCTATGGTAACAGAGAAATAATATCCAAGTCTGGATATTATTTATGCGGAAGTGTTTAGCTAGGATTTGTATCCTGTCTGCTATGGAGATAAGCGCAAGGATTTGTTAGCTTCCTTTGGAGCGCAGATGTTTGAACATTGTTTCTCGAAATTCTCTTTGTAAGACCAGTGCGCAGCTGTGCAAGGTCTAAAGAGGGTTTTTTGACGAGGTTGTGGTATGGTCCCAAGTACTTGAAGCAAGGTTTTTGGGACCTTACCCCTTCACATATAGATGTAGCTCATTGGCTTATCACGAAGGACATGGAAGATATGGCATAAGGCCTGTCACACAGACTGTGAAAGATATGGCAGAAAGCCTCGTCACGATGGACATGAAAGATATGGCACTAAAGCCTTGTCTCGAAGGACATTTAAGATATATATAAGCCGTGATCTCATTTGATCAAAGGGCTTTAAGGTTTGAACATAGTTCATCACCTTTGAATACGGGTTCGTAGACCACTACTGTCGTCGCAATTGACGATATAATATGGCCCGTAAGCAATTTGATTGACATCACAAGGATGTTAAATTAATGGTCATCGCACTGATGATATCAGTCATGATTGCACTTGATCATATAGACTGTGAGACTTGGGCATGGCTCCCCACCTTGGACAGAGAACCATAATGGTTACAACTGTCATTTTCTCGAATGGAGGATATAATATAGCTCGTAGGCAAATCATCACTAAGGATGTTAAATATGAGCATCATATAGATGATATTAATCATGATCGCGTTAATCATATAAATTATGAGGCTTGAGCATAGCTCACCCCCTTGGGCAAGGAATCATAAAAGATTACAATTTATCTTGTCACAATTGGACAATATAATATAGCCCGTAGGCAAAACATCATTAAGGATGTTAAATATAATCATCATATCGATGATTTTAGTCATGATCGCATTGATCATATAGACTATTAGGCTTGAGCATAGCTCACCACCTTGGACAGTGGATCATAAATATCATAATGTCAATGTCTCAAGTGGACATTATGTGGTAGCTCATAGGCGAAACATCGCTAACGATGATAAATGATATGATCATCTTATGAGATGATATTAGTCATGATCGTATTGATCATATGGACTAGGAGGTTTGGGTATAACTCACCACTTTAGACAGGGAACCACAAAGGTCACAACTGTCTTTGTTTTAACTGGCAAAGCAGTATTATGATTCCTCTCCTTCCACATAGTTGGGAATTGTTGGAGATTTAGAACGAGTATCATCATAAAGTTGACAAAGATTTTCTCCTTTCCACACAGTTGGGAATTTAGTTGGAGATTTTAATGATACGTTTCAATCAACGTATTGAATATGAATTCTTTTCCTCGTTTGGGGATGCGTCTCAGTTGACATTGAAAATATAAGTCCCTCTCCGTATTGGGAGATTTGGGAATACGTCGCAATTGACGTTTAAATATAAGTCCTTATCCACATTTAGATATTTGGGAATACGTTGCAATTGTCGTTTAAATATAAGTCCCTATCCACATTGGGATATTTGGGAATACGTCGCAATTGACGTTTAAATATAAGTCCCTATCCACATTGGGATATTTGGAAATACGTCGCAATTGACGTTTAAATAAAAGTCCCTATCCATATTGGGATATTTGGGAATACGCCTCAATAAAGTACAACGTATATAATACAGCTCAATAAAGTACACTGTATATGATACGCCTCAATAAAGTACACCATTTATAAATATACCCTTTCTCCTTATGAGGAGATTCGGGAATACGCCCCAATAAATACACCATTTATAAATATACCCTTTCTCCTTATGAGGAGATTCGGGAATACGCCCCAATAAAGTACAGTGTATATAATACAGCTCAATAAAGTACACTGTATATGATACGACTCAATAAAGTACACCGTTTATAAATATACCCTTTCTCCTTATGAGGAGATTCGGGAATACGCCTCAATAAAGTACGACGTATATAATACAGCTCAATAAAGTACACTGTATATGATACGGCTCAATAGAGTACACCGTTTATAAATCCTTCTCCACATTGGGAGTGTTGGGGATGATTAGCATCGCATAGATGAATGAAATTTCTACCTCCTTTCCACTCATTTGGAAATTAGTTGGAGATCTTAGATAAGTGTCGTCCTATAGTTGGACGAGAATCACTTTAAGATTTTAAAGATTATATGAGTGTGAGGGAATCAGTTTTCCACTTCTATCACTCTTTTCAACCACTACCAATGGTGGGAAAATATATATTAGAGACAGAGTCTTTTATCATGGTCTTATTTACTAGTCTCAATTTCATTAGAACTAGTAGACCGAGTAATTTAAGAGAGATTTATTTGCTTGATTGCTAGCGGTTCTTCGACTAATTGTCTTCACCCAATAGAGTTGGCACTTTTAGTCCTTCTCCTCAGTTGGAGTCTCCAGGACAAATCTCATTTGACGTTTTATTATATGCACTTCTCCTTAGTTGGAGATTTGGTATACACCTCAATATAGTACAGTGTATACGATACGGCTCAATAAAGTACACCGTTTAAATATATACCCCTCTCCTTTATCGGGAGACATGGGGATATGCCTCAATAAAGTGCAGCGTATATAATACAGCTCAATAAAGTACATTGTATATGGTACGGCTCAATAAAGTACACCATTTAAATATATACCCCTCTTCCTTATCGGGTGACATGGGGATACGCCTCAATAAAGTACACCGTATATAATACAGCTCAATAAAGTACACTGTATATGGTACGGCTCAATAAAGTACACTGTTTATAAATATACCCCTCTCCTTATCAGGAGAATTGAGGATATGTCGTCTCATATTTGGACGAATATCTTGCACTATTTCAACCACTCATTAGTGGGAACACGTGCTTTTTGGCCTTCGTCTATTGCGCAATCAAGAGATCTGTTTGATAAGGTAGGAGCAATAAATGTGACCTTCATATTTTTTAAAAAGAAAAATCATAAAATGGGCTCCCTAAAATCAATGATTCTTCTTATGGCAGTAATATCGCCAAAGTATATTAGATGCTTACAGTTAGCCGATATCAGTACAATATGACCGTTGGGAGATCTTAGTGGTTCCATGCATTAAACCGTCATACTGGCCAGGCATGAAAGCAATCTATGGGACACACTAAGATACTGCCAATTATCATATGGAGCTTCCATCAAACTAAGTTTAGCATTCGTAGTTGCTAAAAATCAATGAAATAAAAATCATTGTCGTATTCCTTTTGCAGAAAATTGTTGGCAAGAGTTGCCGAAATAATATAATATACACCCAGATGGGTTTGAATTCATCGAGCTCGAAGACTCGAAATTATATGCTTTAAGCATGAATCAGAAAAAGTGAATCCTTTTTCTGCTTATTCTTTGGAATGAGAGAACCATTGAATCAAGAATAGAAATTTTGGTGCAAGGTGCATATATATCTTTGCCATGATACGGCTTTCCATAATTGTTGTTGTTTCAATCAGCTGGTGAGATATCACCGGAACGTCTATCGAATATGATAGACTTTGGATAAATGATATTAGGATATCACAAGAATATCAAAAGATATTTCATTAGGTGATGAGTTTTATCATCCTCGTATCGGAGTCATCGTCTCCAAAACATATGTAGTTCACCATATGGAACTTCAAGCTACTCAATGGTAGAGATCCTTGAGTCGGCGACCCACTATAGATTCTTCATCTTGTCCGCGACATCTTGGCGGTATAAAATCAATAACAACTATATAGATTAAGAGTAGTCTTATATTCAGGTTTAGACTCGGAGTTTTTAAAGGAATCTGCATTTGTGATATTTGAGATTAGACACTAAGGGCTAGTGTCTAATTCACTCAAACTGTAGCTCTGATACCAACCTGTCACACCGCGACTTCCGGTGGGCCCGGATGGGTACACTCGTGATGGCTGGATAATAGTTATCACAGTATAATAGAATGCAGTGGAAGTATTGGATTAAAATTAATAAAATAAAGCTTGAATGTATAAAAGTATTACAAGCGTTCGATACAAGCCCACATGCAGGATCCAAATAAACAGAGCTTTAGGCATCATAGGCCTTAAGAATCAGGAGTGCAAATTCCTTAGCCTTCATTCTAGCCGACCCGTATTCCCAGCCTATTATAAGGTTCGGTACCTGATGTTCAATCTTTTGAAAATACGTCAGCCAAAGCTGGTAAATACACTTAACTGACTCTTTGGAAAAATAGTTTTTCAAAAAGAGTTTTATACATATAGATAACCCGTAGGTGATATTTTAAAAATATCTTGGGATTATTCTTGTTACGAAATTATATACCTGATTAACCCATTGGGTTGTCCGGACATGGTATCAATAACCCCCAATTACAGTAATTATCAAGTAAACGGAATAAAACCGTGCAATCATAGGCGACTTACTTGTGTAATAACCATCCTAAGAGGCATATTTTCCATCCCAAGTTTACACTAAAATAAGTCAAGAGTATTTACCTTTTTGCTAGCTTCCAATCAATAAGACTATATTTGGCAAAAAGCCCCAAGTCTAAGTATATTGACCCAAGTCCAATTATCTGGGAGGGTACTATAGTCTGGAATGAACATATTTATTATCTGTTAGAATGTATACGGGCCAAAGGTAGATCCTTTAGGTATGACCCGATACTTAAGAATAGGTTCGCTAGATTAAGCGTATACCAAATAGAATGTGGTTTAAACCCAACAAGTAATAGGACTTGTATAATATGGGTAAACATTGTACATTCTGGATTTTGAGATCAAACGATAAGGTTAAACCCTTTTTGGTAAACTTATGTAAACTAGTTATGCAAGTCTAACCGTACGCGTATAAGCGATAAAGGGTAACCGGACGAGTCATGAATAAGTTCCATATGCCAATACACTTTAAATAAGTTATAATATCAGTAGGATATCAACTTGTATGCCCGTTAAGGTTTTAAAATCAAACTAGGCCTCATAAGGGCATTTTGGTAATTTTACAACTTATAAAAGGAGCTTGCAAGTAAACTGATGTTATGGTCATAAACATTCTGTAAAAATGTTTAATTTATGATATCATATCAGTAGGATGTCAAATATATGTGTGGTGGCGTTTTGGTCATTTCACACACAGTTTGAGAACTTATTTGGGATTCTGAGTTCATGACTTATACCTACTATAAAAACATTTAAAATAGTTTATAAAATCAGTAGGTAACATGCCTTGGTCCATAAATATGGTTTAAAACCACAATACGCGCCTAAACGGCGTTAATGTCGTTAAATGACGATTTATGCGACGGTTTATGAAATCTGACGTTATGACTAGCCTTGAATAGTTAATATATTTTATTTGTCATAACATATCAGTAAGCAAAAGGTTTGGTTTGAATATTATGCTTAAAACACTTTTTATGTGCCATAAGGGCATTATCGTCATTTATCGGCATTGGATAAGAACTTGAGGTTAAACTCAGTTCATAACCTGATCTAAAATCCCAATAATTCCTAAACATGATATCACATCAGTACAAAATGAGTTTTGCCAAGAATTTATGTTTAAAACTCATTTTAAATGAAAAAGGGCATTTTAGTCCTTTTAAAAGCATAGTTTACGACCATATGCGTAAACTCAGTTTATGACCAGTTTACAATCACCAAAATATCCTAACCATGTTTACTTATCAGTACATAACTCACTTGCATGCTCATTTATGTCTAAAGCCTTTTTTTTAATCAAAAGGGCATTTTAGTCAAAGTATGGCATAATAACGGAACATGCGCATAAACTCATATTCCTAGTCCGATTGTGTAATATAACCTTAAGGGGCTATACTACATTATATTACGATCATAATGGAACCTAAAATCAGTAGCATACTAGTCTAATTCGGTTTATAATCAAAAGTCAACGTAGAAGTCAAACTACGCGACTTTCGGTTGCGAACCGACCCTAAAACGGGAATTGATGAGCCGAACATGTTTGCACATGTTCTAATAATTATTTCCGAGTTGTTTAAGTGATAAAACGTATTTTAGAACACTTTTAAACTCATATCGCAATTATTTTTACGTTGACTTTTTAAATTAATATTACTTTGACTCGTCAATTGACCAAGCAAACGTGATTCTTAGGAGGTGCCCTTTTGAGGGATTAACACCTACCTAATTACGATAACGTAGCCATGTTCGTTGCGAACAATGGCTTGACCATTTAAGGTTTAACTAAAAGTCAAAGCATTTATCGTAAACGCTTGACTTTTCGGCTTTAAAAGACAAATAAAAATAACTAGCCATGAAAGGAACACTTACAAGTGTTCTAAGGAGTGAAAAGAACTCAATGGTAGGCTCCAAATGTTCAGGAGCTCCCTCAAGAGATAGAAAGAAGGAATGGTGCAAGGTTTCAAGTGAAAGGTCACTTCTATTTATAGTATTAGAGGACTTTGTGGATGATTGACAAGTGTTAGTGTGTTCCCCAAGGATTAATCAGGATCACAACTTGTGTAATCCAGGTTTTATAAACCATTAACAAGTCTCTGGTATTGATTTATGTGAGTATGAAAGTTGTGTGCTGACCAAGGAAAATAAAACAGCAGCTGGAAGTTGTATTCTGCCCAGATGTGGCCCTCGCGGCACGCGACCAACATCAAGGGGGACCGTCGCGCGACGCGACCCCTCATGAGTTCAGCAAAACAAGTTTTAAAAATGACATGATCAGTCCCTGCACCTTATAACTTGAAATAACTTTCGTTTTTAGCACTTTTGGCCCTTCAAGTCATATTTTAGGTGTTCGTGGAAATATAACAAACACCATTAAGTGTCGGGTTTGTTAAAAGGTCGCTCGAAGGTGTAGATTTACACGCTGACGCTTTTAGTCCTTTTATCGCACAAAGTTATGCGTAATATCGTTTAACAACATCAAAACCTTACGTAACTCATGTCAGGCATTCTCGTGAGTATTATCAAACATTACGATGCTCCGGGTTCGTTAAAAGGTCACTCAGAGGAAAGACTTTACATGTTGACGCTTTTAACCCCTTTAACTCGCAACTTATGCGTATTATCGTTTAACGGCATCAAAGCCCTAAACGGCTAACATAGGCATTCTCGGGAGTATGAAAGAATATTATGAAGTACCCGGTTCGTTAAAAGATCACTCAGAGGTAAGAATTAACATGTTGACACTTTTAACCCTCCGTTACCGAAACTTTTGAGTTTATTGCAAACAGTTTCGATTATCCAACAAGTGGCTTAATATGAGAGCACGAATACTGTATAATGTCACTCAGAGTCTTAGGTTAAGCATGTTGACACTTTCAGTCCTTTCGCATTCAAAATTTTAACTGTTTGGCGATAACGGTCCCTCCTAGTCAACGTTTGACATAATTAGGATTAAGGACACGTGTCGATACATTATTGGACACGATTTCATGAGGTGTTAGAATTTGTATGTTACAACCTTGTTTTTAAGCACACATAATTATAGTCTTGATTAGTGGCATAAGGACATAGGAATGTATAAGTAAAACATAAGATTAAAGAATGTTTAACAATGTTTTCTTCCAAAATAGAAAGTTGGACCTAAAAAATGGGATGTTTCACCTTGGATTTCCATGGAAAACCTTGTGAAAACAATCATAGAGGTGTTCCACACTTTGTAGAGGAAGGAGAAGTGAAAAAGGATGAAAGAAATGTGAGTTTTGACTCACTTTTGCACTTGAAAGTTCTCGCCTTGAATTTGATCTTAAAATAAGATTTAGCTACTGATTTGGAGTGTTTAGGGTGAGGATTAGTGAGTTTGCAAAGGAGAAATGAGGGTTAGGAGTCTTGTACTTATGGTGGGTGATGTGTGAAAAATGCAACATATAAATTACATCAAATAAGGCATAAAACAAACCCCTTTTAAGTACTAATATTGGAAAAAGAGTGTTTTTGTCTTCCTTTTGTATTTTCAGGATTAAATGAGCTCAAAAACACAAAAGAAGCAAAAAGACAGCTAAATCCAACATAAATACAAGGAAAGGAACATGAGTGGACTGCCCGACCCCTCAACGGCATCTCCGAAGCAAAATAGAGAAGGCAGAAGACTGAACACGCCCCGTGCTCAGCCAGCACGGGGCCGTGCCCAAGAAGCAGCAGAAAAGACAAACCTATAGAAGCTTCTATTGCCCACCACGGGGCCGTGCCCAGTGAACACGGGGCCGTGGCGAAAGTACAGCAGGCGCATTAATTGTAATTGCGAATTACAATTAATGAGGAGAGAGAGTGTCAGACAGGCACGGGGCCGTGCCCAGCGGACACGGGGCCGTGCCCAGCGGACACGGGGCCGTGCCCAGCGGACACGGGGCCGTGCCCAGCCCTCTGTTCAGCCTATAAATAGGAGTGCTTAGTTTCATTTCAACTCATCCCTTGGCACACCACCTCTCTCACACTTCATCCACCACCACCCACCACCATCACAACACCATCATCCACCACCATCATCCATTGTCCATCGTAGAGTGTGTGAGTCGTCTCGGGATCCAAGATTGATCGTAAGAGTTCTTGACAATCAAGGCCATGTTTGCCTAAGTCTCTTACATCACTTGGTGAAGACAAAGTGTCTAGTATAATACTTTTTATTTCTAATCTTTTGCACTTTTTATTTGGTTTTGTATTAATGACTTTAATAACTAGTTACTTATGTTGAAGGTGATCTTTCCTTATCGTTTGTCCGTGGTGTCTTGGCATTATTTTACTGTCTATATAAAATAAAAGATTTTCACCATTCATATCTCCACGGTCTATATGGAGGTATGTTGGCTACCTGGTCGAGGGTTAAGGGAACGGTTTGGTAAAGGTCTTGCCATTGTTCAGCGTTTAGAGGTCCTGCAATGGACCTGGGTCAAATTTAGTAGGACCTCCTTCGATGCTTCACGGTATTGCATGGCGGGGGTCCAAACTCTTTGATCCCCTCATAAGTTAACTACTATTAATACTATAACCCGGCTATTTAGGACTGTATCCCTACTGACTCAGACTACTTAGCCGAGGGTAACGTCACCGCCAAAAGCGGGGCCTACCATAATACTGCATTAATAACTTAATTCATTATCTTCCAATAATCCACCCTTTTAGGATTGTATCCTTGCTGACTCAAACTACTGGGGTGAGGGTAACGTCACCTTCAAAAGAGGGGCCTACTACAATAACTAAGATAATCTCTTAATTATGTGCAAAAGTGCGGAAATAATCAAAGGTTATACTAGATACGAGTCGGAACCAAGTGATTCATCTTGTCTATCTGTTTTTATTTTATTTTTATTTTCAGCATTTTAGTTAGTTTTTATTTTTCTTAGTTTAAAACCTTTTTCTAAACTTTTTATTTTGATTAGACGTTGAGGATAAACCGGTACTAAAAGCTCTTGTGTCCTTGGACGACCTCGGTATCTTACCAACGCTATACTACGCTCACGATGGGTGCACTTGCCCATATGTGTGTTTAGTGTTAGTAAAATATCGTGTTTTATAAATTTAAAACTTGGCTAAAAATAAGTGTTAAAAAGGGCTTAAAATATACACCTAATATATATAACACTTAAACGCGCATCAAGTTTTTGGCGCCGCTGCCGGGGACACAAGGATTTTAAGAAAGTTAGGAATCGACGGCCTAATCATTTTTTTTATTTTTCTTTTTATTTTTTTAGGATTTTCTTAGTTTTTCAGCTTCTGCAGAGCTCAGCACGGGCCGTGCCCGGTCAGACACGGGCCGTGCCCAGCATCATCACTGGCAGTTTTTATTTTCTGAGTTACAGAGAGCTGAACACGGGGCCGTGTCGGTGCAACACGGGGTCGTGTCCAACTCCCAGTAACAGGGATCCAGAAAACAATCACTGTACCTCTGACCACGGGCCGTGTTCGCTGAGCACGGGGCCGTGGTGAATATTCTAACCAACGTTCTTTTCTGTTTTTATTGCAGGACTTGGAACCTAGGCGCCACATTTGAACATCCTACGTAGTGCATGAGCTCCAGTTCTAGTAGAGACATAAAAGAACCTCTAGAAGAACCCGAACGCTTTCTCAGAAAAAGACTTAAAGCCAAAAATCAAGAGAAAGTTTCGGGGGACCCACTTCCAATGGCGGATCAACGTACCCTCATGGATTACCTACGGCCCACCGTAGGCAATCTCGGCGCCGCTATCAATGCACCGAATGTCGAAGCCAACAACTTCGAACTTCGGCCGCATTTGATACAAATGCTCCAAAACTCCGCAACCTTCCACGGGCTTGCGGACGAGGATCCCCATCTACATATTACTAACTTCTTAGAAATATGTGATACCTTTCGGATCAATGGAGCATCAAATGACGCCATCCGCCTTCGAATGTTTCCATTTTCACTAAAAGACCAAGCTAAGGCTTGGCTTAACACCCTCCCAGTTGGATCGGTAAACACTTGGGATGAACTTGCCCAAAAGTTTTTATAGCCCAAAAGTTTTTATATAAGTATTTCCCTCCTGCTAAAACGGCTAAATTAATGACTGAAATTAATACATACTCACAAGAGGATGGGGAATCCTTATATGAAACTTGGGAAAGGTTCAAGGAGCTTCTAAGAAAGTGTCCTCATCACGGTCTAGCGGTGTGGCAACAAGTATCCACTTTCTACAATGGGTTGTTGCCACATACAAGACAAACACTTGATTCAAGCTCCGGGGGACTTTTAGGTAATCGTCGCCCGAATGAAATATATAACCAAATTGAGGAAATTGCTCAAACCAATTTTCAATGGCACACTCCCCGAGGTAATAAATCTATTGCCCCGGGCGCCCATAAGGTTGATGAAAGCACCTCTTTACAAGCCCAAATCGAGGCCCTCTCTTCAAAAATCAAAAAGCTAGAAATGACAAAAACGGCCTCGGTTATGGCTTGCGAAGGGTGTGGTGGGTCACATGAAAATTGGAGTTGTATGAAAGAATTAGATGAACAAACAGAAATGGTAAACTACATTGATAATAGACCTAGGCCGTCGGGTCCTCCAACGGGTACCTACAACCAAGGATGGCGTAACCACCCAAATCTTGGTTGGAGGGATTCCGGCAATAGTAGTAACCAACAAAACCAACGAACTAATTTTCAACAACCACAAAATTTCTCTCAACAACAAGGTGGAAGAGAAAGGCTTGAAGATACTGTATCTCGCCTCATCTCTGACACTGAAAAGAAAAACTCGGATCGATTTCAACAATTGGAATCGAATTTTAGAAATCAACAAGCTAGCATTCAAAACGTTGAAAAACAATTAAATCAACTAGCTCAAAATTTCTCCGAGAGACCACAAGGCGCGTTACCTAGTAATACCGAAACCAACCCGAAGGCACAAGTACATCTAATCACATTAAGAAATCGAACCGTGGGTCCCGAGGATGCTCCATTGCCGCCAAATGAAAGAAGCCATTCTAGCCAACCTGTGACTCCTCATGCGCCAGAAAAGGCTTCTCTATCAACTCAAGAGCCCACCAAGACTCCTCCAATTCCGTACCCCGGTAGGTTAAATCGTCAAAAGACCGATGAGCAATTCGCTAAATTTGAAAATTTACTAAAACAATTGCATGTTAATATTCCTTTTATCGAGGTCCTAACCCAAATGCCTAAATACACAAAATTTATGAGGGATTTCCTCACAAACAAAAGGAAAATTGAATCATTGCAATTAGTTAACTTAGGCGAAGAATGCTCCGCCTTAGTGCTCAACAAACTTCCACAAAAGAAAATCGATCCCGGAAGCTTCACAATTCCTTGCTCGATTGGGGAGTCTCCCGTTCGTAATGCATTAGCCGATCTTGGGGCTAGCATTAACCTCATGCCCACATCAATGTTCAAACGACTCGGCCTAGGAACAACAAGCCCTACAAAGATGAGCATACAACTCGCCGACAGATCCGTCAAATTTCCACAAGGTGTCGCTGAGAATTTGTTGGTAAAAGTTGACAACTTCGTTTTCCCAACCGACTTTGTCATCCTAGACATGGAAGAAGACACCGATGTCCCTCTCATCCTCGGGAGGCCATTTCTAGCCACCGCCCAAGCGGTGGTAGACATGAATGACGAAACGTTAACATTGAAGTTTGGGGATGAGGAGGTGAAGTTTGAATGTGGAAAAAGAATTGAGGACGAAGACCCGGTCAACTACATGCAGGCCATAGACTCAAACTTGGATGATGCTCTCCGACGGTGTAACATGGGATGCAATACATCCCACTTGGGTGACATATGACCGGCTTTGGGTCTAGCCAAGGACCCTTATAAACGTGGCGCACCACGGAGGCATTCCGCGGAACTATCCTTAGTTTAATTTAGATTAATTTTTATGTTTTCTAGTTAGTTTTAATTTTCAGGAATAAAACACACTCATGATGGTAAGGGATGAAAAGGGGAACGAGAAAAATGACCTAATGCACAAGAACAAGGCAACCCGACAATTCTCTCCATTTCAGAAGGTTCAACACGGGCCGTGCCCAACCAACACGGCCCCGTGCTGAACCACCTGCAGAAAAACGCTCAGTTCAGGTAACTGGACACGGGCCGTGTTCACCCGACAAGCCCCCGTGTCTAGACTTCTGTTTCTCTTGTTTTAATTTTGTTACTGGCACTTGAACACGGGGCCGTGCCCGGACAACACGGGGCCGTGTTCAGCGCCCAGTAACACAAAATTTTTGCTTTTTAACACCATTTTACACATCTAATCAACCTGAAAATTTATTTTTGGGACACATTGAGGACAATGTGTAATTTAAGTGTGGGGGGGATGCTAAAACCTTGAATTTTGCAAGTCCTAAATACAAGCCTTACACAAAACTCTATTGGAACCGCTAATCACCCCAAATTTTTTCAAAAATTTCATTTTTCTTACTTGTCTAGGTTTAATTTGGGAAATTCAAGTTCTCAAAAAGGTTATATTTTTACGAATTTACAACCGATAGCGTAGTGATAAAAAGAACCAACATAAGAAAATTATGAAAAGACATGGCAAACTTAGTTAAAATTTGATTATATATACTTGATCACATAAAAACCCATTCCCACAAAAGTGAGTTTTGAGCCTTTATTGAGCATACAAATTTACATCTTTAGACTAAATGCTCATTTTTCGTTTCTTGTGTGAATAGCCGCTTGGTTCTTACGACTCTAGAACTTGCCATGATGATACATTCCCGGTCCTTATCAACTTAAACCCGAGTAAGTAAATGATGGAGGCATTAGGACTAACCCTTTTTATTTCTACACCATTATTTTTCTTTTTCTTTTACCACCTACCCAAAAAATCCCCCTAGTTAACCCCTTTGAGCCTAAACCTTTTCATTTCATCACCCAAACCAAAAACCCTTTTACCCACCAAAACCTTTTTATTTTTAACCCTTTGTTTTAGTAACAAGTTCGATTTTTCGTAAGGTGATAAAAAAAAAATCTGTTGATGATGAAGCAAAAAGAAAATAAACAAACAAGTTCATCAAAAATAACTTTGTTTGAATAAAAGCTTCATCAAAATAAAAAAAGTTGCAAAAATAGAAAGTCTTACGAAAACCGACACTTGTTACGCTTTTCGCTTTTTTTTTCTACTAACCACTAACCAACTATCCCAACCACCTACCTTTAACCCAAGCCTAACCCTTAACCCACAAAGTCCTCTTGATATTTACAAAGGTATAAAAGTTAAAAAGGAGGAGGATTGATTGCTTGGCAAGCTTATGGTAGGAATAAGTTCCATGCCGCTCTCGAGTGATTCACTAAAAATACACCTTCGGCCGAGTGTGAGTGATTTCTCCCGTGAGGTATGTGAACTTGTATATAAATGGAATTTTAAAAAGGCATGTTATGCCCAAATAAGTAATTTCTCCTATGAAACGTTCTAAATAAATCATTACGAATAGGATTGTAAATAGATAAAAATAAAACCCAAAAGGATCTTGGATTCCCAACACTCTACGACAAGCCAAAAACCTTCTCTTCTACCCATTCCATTCCATTTGGGAGTGTAAGCCACATATTAAAGAGTTTTGCTTGAGGACAAGCAAAAGTTCAAGTGTGGGGGTATTTGATGTGTGAAAAATGCAACATATAAATTACATCAAATAAGGCATAAAACTAACCCTTTTTAAGTACTAATATTGGAAAAAGAGTGTTTTTGTCTTCCTTTTGTATTTTCAGGATTAAATGAGCTCAAAAACACAAAAGAAGCAAAAAGACAGCAAAATCCAACATAAATACAAGGAAAGGAACATGAGTGGACTGGCCGACCCCTCAACGGCATCTCCCAAGCAAAATAGAGAAGGCAGAAGACTGAACACGCCCCGTGCTCAGCCAGCACGGGGCCGTGCCCAAGAAGCAGCAGAAAAGACAAACCTATAGAAGCTTCTATTGCCCACCACGGGGCCGTGCCCAGTGAACACGGGGCCGTGGCGAAAGTACAGCAGGCGCATTAATTGTAATTGCGAATTACAATTAATGAGGAGAGAGAGTGTCAGACAGGCACGGGGCCGTGCCCAGCGGACACGGGGCCGTGCCCAGCCCTCTGTTCAGCCTATAAATAGGAGTGCTTGGTTTCATTTCAACTCATCCCTTGGCATACCACCTCTCTCACACTTCATCCACCACCCACCACCATCACAACACCATCATCCACCACCATCATCCATTGTCCATCGTAGAGTGTGTGAGTCGTCTCGGGATCCAAGATTGATCGTAAGAGTTCTTGACAATCAAGGCCATGTTTGCCTAAGTCTCTTACATCACTTGGTGAAGACAAAGTGTCTAGTATAATACTTTTTATTTCTAATCTTTTGCACTTTTTATTTGGTTTTGTATTAATGACTTTAATAACTAGTTACTTATGTTGAAGGTGATCTTTCCTTATCGTTTGTCCGTGGTGTCTTGGCATTATTTTACTGTCTATATAAAATAAAAGATTTTCACCATTCATATCTCCACGGTCTATATGGAGGTATGTTGGCTACCTGGTCGGGGGTTAAGGGAACGGTTTGGTAAAGGTCTTGCCATTGTTCAGCGTTTAGAGGTCCTGCAATGGACCTGGGTCAAATTTAGTAGGACCTCCTTCGATGCTTCACGGTATTGGATGGCGGGGGTCCAAACTCTTTGATCCCCTCATAAGTTAACTACTATTAATACTATAACCCGGCTATTTAGGACTGTATCCCTGCTGACTCAGACTACTTAGCCGAGGGTAACGTCACCGCTAAAAGCGGGGCCTATCATAATACTGCATTAATAACTTAATTCATTATCTTCCAATAATCCACCCTTTTAGGATTGTATCCTTGCTGACTCAAACTACTGGGGTGAGGGTAACGTCACCTTCAAAAGAGGGGCCTACTACAATAACTAAGATAATCTCTTAATTATGTGCAAAAGTGCGGAAATAATCAAAGGTTATACTAGATACGAGTCGGAACCAAGTGATTCATCTTGTCTATCTGTTTTTATTTTATTTTTATTTTCAGCATTTTAGTTAGTTTTTATTTTTCTTAGTTTAAAACCTTTTTCTAAACTTTTTATTTTGATTAGACGTTGAGGATAAACCGGTACTAAAAGCTCTTGTGTCCTTGGACGACCTCGGTATCTTACCAACGCTATACTACGCTCACGATGGGTGCACTTGCCCATATGTGTGTTTAGTGTTAGTAAAATATCGTGTTTTATAAATTTAAAACTTGGCTAAAAATAAGTGTTAAAAAGGGCTTAAAATATACACCTAATATATATAACACTTAAACGCGCATCAGTGGGTGAGGTTAGGTGAGTGTTTAATGAGGTTTAGAAGCCCATTGGTGGAGAATGGAGGTGGAGGTTGGAGCCAAAAAATTAGATTCAAAACGTGGGTTTTAGGAGAGCTTTGGCTTTTTGTCACAAATGGTCCGTCAAGTTTGATAAGTATGCAATTAGGGCCCCAAAGTTACGTTTTAGGGTGTTTTCGAGTGCTTTTAGCTTATTTTCTAGCGTGTAACAAGCATACAAGTATCTTAAACTTAATAGTGATGTAAAGTATGTCCATGTATGTGAAATCATGTAAAACAAGTATCGATAATGCCGGTTGTAACACATAGTTGTCGGTTATCGCACAAAATGCAAGTATAGGCGATTTACGATCTATAACACATAATTGCAAGTATAATTAATATGTCGAAGGTGGTTACAAGTATAATAAGATTTATTATGATGTATAATAAGTATTAAAATCATTAATTGTTGGTTAATCACAAGTATTGCACGTAAACGCGTTGAAAGTCGGTTATTTGCACGTATCGTCACATAGTTTCGAATTAGGGTTCATTGCATGCGATTACAAGTATAAATTGAACATAACAAGTATAAATGGAACATAATTGATATAAATATGACTTTCATTATGATCGGTATCTCGGATTACAAGGTTTCAAAACAAAATACGATTATAAGGAACACAAGTTTCCAAAAATAGAATTACATGACAACTTTCTAATTAAGGAAAGTTACAAAAAAAGCGGAGCGTTACAGCTAATCTCTTATATCACTTGGTGAAGACAAGTCTTTAATCTATTACTTTTTATTTTTAATCTTTCGACACTTTTTAATTGGGTATGTATTAATGACTTTAGTAACTAGTCTCTTATGTTGAAAGAGAATTTTCCTAACCATTTCTTAATGATGTCATTGATTTGCTCATTCATGTCTTTACGGTCTATATAAAGCGCGTTAACTACTTGGAATGGGGTTAGAAGGGTGGTTTGGTAAAGTTTTTGTCACGTTCAGTATATAGGTTCTGCGAGGACTTGGTTCAAGCTTACTAGGACCTCCTTCAATGCTCCAATGGTATTGGATGGTGGGGGCGCTAATAGGTTGAACCTCTCATATGTAAACTACTATTAAAACATTAAACCAGCTTCTTGAGATTGTATCCTTGCTGACTCAAACCACTTAGATGAGGGTAATGTCACCTTCAAAAGGGGGCCTACCACTTTTTGCATTAATAACTTATTTAATTATCTTTCAATATTCCGACCCTTTTGGATTGTATCTGTCACACCCTGACTTTTGCGGAAGCGTGATTATGGTGTGACTTTCTTAATACCATTGCATTCAATCAAAACAACAACTATATGATAAAAACAATAGATTTGTCATCCATTAAATAAGTTTGAAAACATCACAAGATCATAGTTTAAACATAATTGTCAAATTTAAGTTAAAACCCTTTGGAATTGTTTAGGAATTCACTTAGGACTCATCAAAAGATATTAAATAAAACGAAGGTTTGGAAGTGGTGTCTCGTCCAGGATTAAGACACCCAACCCAAACCTCAAAACCATGGATGACATCTTTATTCACAACGCAGCATGAAACTTCCAACGCCCACCAGATCCACTTACTAATTCCCTGAAATACATGTATTTTGAAAACATCAACAAAAGTTGAGCGAGTTCGTGTGTTTGTTTGTGTGTATGTATAAACCTTTGAAATCACTGTAAGTATGTTTGTAAGTTTATAAATCCCTGTATGAAAACAACAAGGAAAACAGATCACCAATGGGTTGCAAGGCCATTGATATGTGTGACGTGATGCAGGTAGCTCAAACCTAGCAAATTTTGCACCGGGCTTCCGGCTGTAAGACATAGTCTACCCATGGGCCAAACCCTGGTCCAACATGGGCGGGGCACGCTACACCCAAATAGATCTATCACTCATGTCTCTCGGTCCTATAACTAGGATTGATGGCCTTAAGCGTTGTGCCCACCACTCACATGATCTAAGTGTACCCTTCCTTAGCTAACCATACCAAATAACAATTTATGTAAACAATTGTAACATGTATTTCAACCCCTAAGTTATAAAACTGAAAACAGTTAAAGTAAAATGGGGAACACGGAACTCACAGTCTTGCGTCTTCAACAATTGTAACTCGTACTTCTCCGGTGAACACGACTACCTACAACGTACTAATGTCTATTAGACAAAAGGGCCGTGCCTTGACTTAGTGTTAACGATTCTGAGCTACGTTTCTTTTACGCTTATGATATTATTCCAAGTTATATAATTATTGTCAAAATAGTCAATATTTTAACTTAAGTTATATTCATCGAATTTTGGAATAATTGTTAAACAATATATATTAATTAATACTTCTCAAGTATTAATACTTGTATTTCTTCCCAAGGATGGGGGTATCTTATACATGTGTACTCGTATTCTTGTATTTGTACATTTTTGCCATGTTTTGGTGTCGTATTCTGGTGAGTATTTATACGCGTGAGATTACGTATTTTATTGCAGTTATTAAGTATCCTCATACTTAATTAATTATTAAACTTTCCGGAATATTATTTCAAATAAAAGTCTGTTGGTGCACTGAATGTCTGCTGATTACGTCTTATCAAGCCTTTTGTCTAGATAGAATGAATGAGCACACAATAGATTAGAAATTAGGGTTTTACATGTTTATCTAGGGTGTTTCTCTTGAAGGGGTTTCAAGGCAAGTTCAAGAGAAACCTATTGATCAGCTTTCTCTTGAACTGATATTGTGCATATTCAATAGAAACCTATTGATCAGCTTTCTATTGAACTGGTAGTGTGTCATTTTCAAGGGAAACCTAGGGCCTATATATAGGAGAGTGTGTCATTTGAATAGAAACCTGATGGTGTTTGTGTGTGAGTCAAGGTGCTGTCGAAATTTTGTTAGAAATTGATTGTAAAGACTCAGAATCGATTAATAGAAGAAGAATTGAAAGGAACAAAGCTGTTATGACTTTATATATGTTAATTCCGCCTTCATATTTGAAGATGAACTGCCTTAACTGACTTTTAGGGTCACGCAAACGGTCCAACAAGTGGTATCAGAGCTCAGGACGAGGAGTTCATACCATAGCAGCTTGATTCTACCAGATTTTCTTATTTCTACTCACTTCTTCTCATTCTTTTCTGATTTGAACGAGTTCTAACGGTTGAAATGGCCTGATTTTTTCATATGTCGTGTAAAACATTGAATTAACAAATCCTACAAAGTATCAGATCAAAATTCAGAATTAAAACTGATAAAAAATGGCTTAAAACTAGGTTTCGTTTGAACTGTTCTTCGAACTTTCTCTTGAAGAATACAGCTTTCTCTTGAAAAACTCAATAGAAACCAGCTTTCTCATGAAAAACTCAATAGAAACCTCCATATAATACAGCTTTCTCTTGAAAAACTCAATAGAAACCAGCTTTCTCTTGAAAAACTCAATAGAAACCTCCATATAATACAGCTTTCTCTTGAAAGGTTCATATAATCAGGTTTCTCTTGAAAGTAATCAGGGCTTTCTATTGAACTTGGCTTTCTCTTGAACTGTTTCAAGAGGTTTCGTTTGAATTTGAGTTTTTCAAAATAAAAAATTTTCTAAGTGTTTTGTTGATTTTTCAGGAACGTACAAGATGGCAAAAAACGATGAACCTATTCCGTGGAAAGACGATAGAACTGAAGAGCAGAAATATAGATACAGAAAAATGCTGGCTGAAAACAAAATAATTAGAATATCTCGTATCTTTCTGGAAGCGAGGAGAGCAAATAGATGGGATCCGAACAGAGAGTGTTATCTTGATGAGTATGGAAATATTGCGATCGATCACAAAACTCTTGATATCGAAGCCATAATCCAAGAGTATAAAAGGGAAGATGATTATTGGCAAAGAAAATGGTGGGGAGATGAAGAAGAGAAAAAGAAAAAGAAAGAGTTAATAGATGAAATAGAAAGAAACTCAGAAAATATGAGTTTGGTTGAATTTCTTGAATTAATCAAAAAGATTAGAGAAGGAATGACAAAGAATGAAGAATCAAAGAAGGATGAAACTTCAAAAGGTGAAGTTGTGTGCTCAAAATGCGAAAAATCCGAAGCAGAAAATTTCAATCTCTTGAAAGATGTGGAGAATTTGACAGTGGAAATCAAAAGCTTGAAGGATGAGAAAGAATCTGATAATAAACAGATTCTTGAAATGAGAGAAAATTGTGAGAAATTGACGTCTGAAAATGTCAAACTGTTGAGTAGTTTGGACAGTTTGACATTGGAAATTAACAATTTGAAAGAAAAAGAAAAATATTTTCAAAGTCAAATGAAGGTTTTAGAAGATGAAAAGTTTGTTATTTTTAACAATAATCTTGAAAAACAGATTGAAATAAATTCTCATCTTCAGAAAATCATTCGACTTGAAAATGAAGCTGAAATTGCTCGAAATAAAATTAACGAGCTTGAGAATAAATTGAAAGGTTTTGTGAATTCTACATCACATGTTTGTTCAAAACCGATCAATTCTGTTCCAATAAGTGACAATGTCACAAATTTTGACAAAGTCAAAATTGAAGATTGTGATGAAATATCTGATGATGAAAAAGAAAAGAAAAGAAAAATATTTTTAGATTTACAAGAAAAATTTCAAAATACTGTTTTGCAATCTACTGAAATAGGTGAATGCTCAAAGCAAAAACTTGTTAAGAAGAGTGTAGAACAGAAACAAAAAGTTAAGAATTTGAAAAATTCTAAAAATGAAAATAAAAGCTCATCAGATAAGTCATCCAATCATTATCAAAAATCACAAAAATCTAAAAATGAAAACTCACAAAATGTTGGTAATAAGTGGTGCTGGTTTGACCACAGTGCTTCAAAGCCAAAACAAGTTTTCAAGAAGAGTGATGATCACCACAAAGCCAGACAATGTTATGATCTAAGCATATGGTGTGAAAGTGGTGAATGGTACGATAACAGAGTGTGCTACACTTGTGGTGTAAGAGGACACATTGCTGTTAACTGCCAGAATTGGAATTATGAAACAAGAAGATGCTATAATTGTCATATCAGAGGACATATTGCCAGAGATTGCCCAGGGAGATCAATGGGAAGATCGAGGGTTGAATCTCAAAAAATGGCAAAGAAGTCAGTCAACGTCAAGCCCCATGAACAGAAGGTTCTAAAACCTAAAGTTCAGGATCAGATAATTCAAGAAAAGAAAGTTAAACTTTCACAGGGGCAGAAAGACAGACTGCGAAAGAAAAGGAAGAAGGCGAGAGAGTATCTCGAGAAAATTTTGTCCTCGGGTTCACCGGACAGATTGAATAAGAGTTCTGATGAATCAACTAACTCGATTCCAAAGTCAAGAAAGATGAATTCATCGGATACAAATCTGAGGACGAAAAAAGAAAAGAAGAAGAAGAAAATGGTCGGTGATGAATCTGACGTCTCAAAGTCAGACAAGCCACCATCAGGCAATGAATCTGACAGGTCAAAGTCAGACAAGCCATGTGCAGGCAATGATTCTGGCTCGTCAAAGCCAGAGGAGCCTAGTGTTGAGGTAAAATCTGAGAATTCAGGTTTAACAATGGATGATGCAAATTTTCCATCATTGTTGAACAAGAATTCAAAATCACCCAAGGCTGGTCAGGCTTGGGTGAATCTTTTGAAATAGAAAAACCTGACCTGCCGGAGTTCCCAGGTTGGTAAGCGTGGAACATGAATCGGCACATTTCTTGAGAAATTTCACTCTGGTGATTTTTCGCCTTACATGTGGTAAATCAGGGACATTAAGTTGTACTTGATTTTCTACAAGTGTTTGTGTTGATAGAATCTTGAACTGTTAAATTTTTCAAAATGGTTAAAGGAGAACAAAGTGATGAAGTAATCTCCTAACCAACAAGTGGTTTGTTAATTCAACAAAACTAATTTTCCAAAAGAAACATTTGATTAAAACAAACTTAAGTGTTTTGAAATCACAATGAGAAAATAGTTTGTTGTCAGGGGGAGTTCTGATTGTTTATGCCAAGTGGATGGCGAATTGAAGTAATTCGATATCGGTTGTCAGTTTGTTTTCAAATTTTCCTTGAAAATCAAAATTGAAACATAGCTTGACGAAAGGGGGAGCCTGAAGCTGATAGGAGAGAAGGATTGATGGATGCTTATAATGTTACAATTTGGACAAGAAGGTAGAATGATCAAGACCGAAGATGTGTCATACTGAAGACTAGACACTGAAGACTTCGTCAATATCCGAGGGGGAGTCTGTTAGTGCACTACGTCTATTGACTTCGTCTTGTATCATGTAATAGAATAGGATAGGATTATCGGTGTCCGAGGTGCAAGAAACAAAGTTTAGTGGGTTTACATGAGGTTCCCTTTGAAAGTGACATGTGACATGTTCAAGGGAAACCAGATCAGACAGGTTTCATTTGAACTTGTCATGGTCAGCTTCAAGAGAAACCTCCACCACTATATATAGGGCACTTGTCATTTCATTTGTATTTCAAGTGTATTCAAGAAAATATATATATAAACTTATTTTCATCCAAAAATAATGTATTTCAAGTGTATTCAAGAAAATATATAAACTTATTTTCATCCAAAAATAATGTATTTCAAGTGTATTCAAGAAAATATATATCTTTCCAAAAATCATATATCTTCTAATAATTCAAAAGAAAATATATATTTTTATACTTGTCAAAAATACTATATTTTTCCCTTGTCAATATGTGATATACCCTTGAAGTAATTGTGAAAATCATATTTTCATTCCTTTGTATCCAAAATACTATTTACCAAAATATATTTTGTGAACATATTTTCCGGAATATTTTGTAAGTTACATTTCTTGTTCGGTTTCGCCAATATTTTGTGTGTAACTTATATACTTATTCCTTGGGGTTTTGGTAATATTTTGGATGGTAATCCTTTGTATTTTGATGTGTTATATTCTTTCAAGTCCTAAAATAATATAACAATTACACAAAGTATACACATAATCACACATATGTGTCTTCAATGTATATATATTCTAAATATATGTTTAACCACTTTTATTTATAAAAACTAACCTCCAATATTTGTATTTTTGTAACAAAAAATTATGGCAAAGTTTATATAACTATTTATTGTTGAAAATACACTTGTAAGTGTAGGTTTATAAATATTTTTCTAAGTGTTTATATTTTTAGAAAATTTTGCCATAGTTTCCCCTATAAATGAAGGTTTCCATGCTTTCAAGCATATCATTTTCTTTTGTAAAATCATCACAATCAATCCATAATCAACACTAAACAACTTACACTTACCAATTTTGCCAAAACCATACTTAATCTACTACTTCATGAACTTGAAAGTTTATGAAAATTTGTAGTAACTTGGTAGTGTGTTTAGTGAGTTTAGTTACCCTTAAAAATGTGTTTACTTCTTTAAAAAAACTTCATTTTTAAAGAAGTTGGATGTTTACAACTTCAAAACACATTTTCTAAAAATGCTTCTTTATGTAATCTTCTTGTTACACAAGTGTTTCTACACTTGTTTAACCATTAAAAATAGTGTTTGTTTATGTAAGAACCAAGATCCATTAAAACTCATATTTTTAAGCTTGGTTCTTTTGAAAAACCATTCATAAATTTTAGATCTATATGATTATTAACTCACTTTGATTATTATTTTTCACGAAACCAAAGCATCTTTTCAAGTTCATGATTCAAGTGTGGATGATCTTTCATCCTACAACCTTCTTACTTTCTCATCTTGCTAAACTATGTTTCTAATCATGATTTAGCAAGATGTTATGATGATCAACATCATCTTTACAAACAATCAATGATCAACATCATCTTTACAAACAATCAATGATCAACTAGCATTCATATCATAAACAACTTAGTTTCATCAAGATTACTTCGTAAATCAAGCTTATGTTCAAGTTTCATGCTTATGTTCTTTAGTGTTCTTGATGTTTTGAGTATGATATGTAAAATAGAGTGTTTAAGGATCTTACCACTAGCTCAAGTCTAGGGATGATTCAAGTGAAGAAAGTGAGTGGATAAAAGCAATGAGAGAAGGTCCTTGAAGTTCCAAAGCCACCAAGCTTCCTTATCTTGCTTCTAACACCTTTGTATGGTCTTGTAATGGTTGAAGATTGAAGAAAAATGATGGAGGTGTGTGGGTGATGGTTCGGCCGAGAACAAGCAAGGAGAGGGAAGAAGAAGTGTGTGTTAGTGGGTGTGAGATAATGAGCTCTTATCCTTCCATGTATTACTTATAACCAAGTTTCCACAAAATCCCTTGTGTAATGTGTCAATTAGGGGGAAACAAGATCTAATTAAATATTCAAACAAATCATCTTTGTGGGGCCATGTTGGGCCGATTACATTGGTGGGGGGGGGGGGGGGTCTAGCATAGGTTTAAACCAATTTAGTTACAATCTAGTTGAAAACCAAGTGTTAGTTACATGTCTTGGTTATTAGATATTTTTAGGAGGTGTTATGATGTTCGGGGGATCATAACTAGCTTGGAAACATTAAAACAATGCTTCTAGTGTAATTTTGATGTTTCGGGCAGTGTCCGGTTGTTCGGTTAGATACTGATTCGTTAAAGTGCTAAACTACACAGTTTAGTGTTCTTTATGTACCCTTTTGTGACACTTTTAATTCCCGACACTTAGGAAAGTATTCAGGACCATTTTACCATGTTTCTGCATAAAATAAGTATGTTAAAATGCTGATTTATGCTGAATTCTGCTGAATTCAGCACCTTATGTGACTTTTAGGCACTTTCCGGCACTTAACCTATCACTTAAGAAGGCAGTTTTTGTGATCCTTACTTTCCTACACTCTATACTAGTGTAGTGCTTTGTTTTTTGGCTCATTCTGTGTCTCAACACACTGTCTGTCTAGGTACTGAACTTCGTCAGCATATTCCTGATTTATCAGATAACTGTGCTAACTGTATTTAACACATCATTTGAGGCCATATAGCTTTCAAGCAATATTGGTATGACATTTAACAATGTATGATGCACATGTTTGTGTATGGCAGTAATCAAAATGCAGTTACTTGAAATTTCAGCACAGTCATTAAGCATTAATCAAGAGTAATTAATTGTACGGATACCTGGATTTTTGACAGTTGTCACATTCTCCCCCTGTTAAGAAAATTTCGTCCCGAAATTTTAAGCTTTACTACTAGCAGCAGGGGTGTTAGGGAATAAGTGCGGGCATTTCACTTTCATGCGGTCTTTATGCTCCCAGGTAAACTCTGGGCCGTGACGTGCGTTCCATCGAACCTTAACAAGCTTAACACTACTCCTTCGAGTTTTGTTAACTTTCCAATCTGTGACCTCAATGGGTTCTTCGGTAAAATGGAGCGTATCGTCAATGTGAACTTCATCAGCAGGAATAACCACCGTTTCCTGCGTTGGACTCTTCTTCAGGTTAGATACATGGAATTTATCATGGACACCATTCAGTTCAGCAGGTAGGTCCAACTTATAAGCTACAAGCCCAACCCTTTTCAAGATTTTGAACGTTCCAATATATCGTGGGTTTAACTTTCCTCGCTTCCCAAATCGTGCCACACCTTTCCAAGGTGAAACTTTTAACAGAACCATATCGCCCACTTCAAACTCCAAAGGTTTCCTTCTTTGGTCCGCATAGCTCTTTTGTCGATCACGAGCTGCCTTAATGCGCTCTCGGATCTTCTTGATCTTATCTGTCGTTTCTTGGACCAACTCGGGACCAACTAGCTGTCTATCGCCCGCATCTGCCCAGCATAACGGCGATCGACACTTGCATCCCTAAAGAGCTTCAAACGGTGCAGCTTGTATACTTGTATGGTAGCTGTTGTTGTAGGAGAACTCAACCAAAGGTAGGTGAGTGTCCCAACTGCCACCCAAGTCCATAACACAAGCTCGCAGCATGTCTTCAAGTGTCTGAATTGTTTTCTCACTCTGACCATCCGTCTGTGGATGAAAAGCAGTGCTCAAATTCAACTGAGAACCAAACGCTTCTTGGAAAGATTGCCAAATTCTTGACACAAATCTTCCGTCTCTATCAGAAATAATCGAGACATGCACTCCATGACGTGCAACTATCTCCTTTAGGTATAGCTCAGCTAGCTTACCAGTGTTATCCTTTTCCCTGATCGGCAGAAAGTGTGCAGATTTTGTCAAACGGTCTACGATTACCCAAATCGTATCATGACCTCTGGGTGTCTTTGGTAACTTAGTTATGAAATCCATCGAAATCTGCTCCCATTTCCACATGGGAATCTCAGGTTGCTGCAAAAGACCTCAAGGCTTCTGATACTCGGCCTTTACTTTGGCACAGGTTAAGCACTTTCCAACATAAGTTGCAACATCACCTTTCAATCTTGGCCACCAGTAGAAATCCTTCAAATCCTGGTACATCTTATCCGATCCTGGGTGGATCGAGTACCTCGATTTATGAGCTTCATAAAAAATCACGTCTCTAAGACCGACCACCAAAGAGGGGAACCCAAATTCGTCCCATGAAACACAATGTTCCTTCCTCATTGGGTACCAATTGTTTCTCCATCCCACGAAGGTATTCATCCACAAGATTCTCCTTCCTAAGAGCTTCTCTCTACGCAGCACGAATGCGCAATGAGAGGTCTGTCCGTATAATCATCTCCAATGCCCTAACCCTTATGGGCTTAATCCCCTCTTTCCGACTCAAGGCGTCTGCCACTACATTCGCCTTTCCTGGATGGTATTTGATTTCATAATCATAATCGTTTAACAACTCCACCCATCGTCGTTGTCTCATGTTAAGTTCCTTCTGATCAAATATATACTGTAGGCTCTTATGATCTGTAAAGATCGTGCATCGGGTGCCATACAGATAATGTCGCCAAATCTTTAAAGCAAACACCACAACGCCTAATTCCAAGTCGTGCGTGGTGTAGTTCTTCTCGTGAACCTTCAACTGGCGCGAAGCATAAGCGATAACCTTCTGTCGCTGCATCAGCACACAACCTAATCCCTGACGCGAGGCGTCATAGTACACCACGAAATCGTCGGTGCCTTCGGGTAGGGATAAAATAGGTGCATCGCAAAGCTTGTTCTTCAGCAACTGAAAAGCTTCCTCTTGTTTATCTCCCAATTCGTACTTCTTATCCTTTTGAGTAAGGGAGGTCAAAGGTTGAGCGATTTTTGAAAAATCCTCAATGAATCTGTGATAGTATCCAGGCAAACCCAAAAATTGTCGAATTTCGGTTGGCGTCTTCGGAGTTTCCCAATTCTTGATCGCCTCGATCTTGGTGGGATCCACATGGATTCCATCTTCGTTTACCACGTGACCAAGGAACTGAACCTTATGCAACCAGAACTCACACTTTGAGAACTTTGCGTATAATTTATCTTTCTTGAGCAACTCTAAGATGGCTCTAAGGTGTTGCTCATGCTCTTCCTTCGTCCTTGAATAAATCAAAACATCGTCGATAAATACAATTACGAATTTATCGAGATATGGCTTACAAATCCATAAATACTACTGGAGCGTTTGTCAACCCAAACAACATTACTAGAAACTCGTAATGTCCATAACGAGTTCTGAAGGCAGTCTTCGGTATACTCTCTTCTTGAATTCGCAGCTGGTGATAACCTGATCGAAGATCGATCTTGGAGTAGTAACTTGAACCTTGAAGTTGATCGAAGAGATCATCAATTCTCGGCAAAGGATACCGATTCTTGATGGTTAACTTGTTTAGCTCTCTGTAGTCGATACACAAGTGGAAACTACCGTCCTTCTTCTTGACAAACAAAACTGGAACTCTCCAAGGCGAGAAGCTTGGTCGTATAAATCCCTTGTCCAAAAAGCTCTTGAAGTTGTGTCGACAACTCTTGCAATTCTGAGGGTCCAAGTCGATAAGGTGCCTTAGCTACAGGCGCGGCGCCTGGAACTAAGTCAATGTGAAATTCAACTTGTCTTTGCGGCGGCAATCCTAGCAAGTCTTCGGGGAAGACTTCAGGATATTCCCTTAAAACTAGGATATCTTCCAGCTTCGGCTCTTCGACCTCTTTATCCACAACGTGCGCGAAGAAGGAAACAAATCCTTTCTGCAAACATCTTCGGGCCTTCAAAAAACTGATAATCCTTTGAGGCGTATCATGCTTCTCTCCATGCACTACAATCATCTCTCCATTCGCCAACGGGATTCGGATTATCTTCTCATGGCATACGATCTCCGCTCGGTTGCTCGATAACCAGTCCATTCCAACTACCACGTCAAAGCTTCCCAACTCGACTGGCAGAAGATCAAGTGTAAACTCATGCTCTCCGAGCTCTATTACACATCCTCTAATTACTTCGTTCGCCTCTACTAGTTTTCCATTAGCTAGTTCTATCGAGTATGGAATATCTAGCTTACTAGCTGCTAACCCAAGTATATTCTTAAATTCTAGCGATACAAAACTATAATTGGCACCAGTATCAAACAGTACAGATGCAAAGTGTTGGTTGATAGGGAACGTACCCATGATTGCGTTTGGATCTTGGCGAGCTTCCCTAGCTCCAATGTTAAAAACTCTCCCCTGAGCTTGGTTGTTCTTTGGGTAATCTCTCTTGAAGTGCCCCACATCTCCGCAGCTGAATCATCCTTGCTTGTTTCCAGTACCACCCTGGTTATTGTTGCGGTTTCCATTTCCAGCTTGGTTCCCAGTAACACCATGATTACCATTACCGCCATTTCCTCCTTGATTGTTTCTATTCCCAGGACCGTTTCCACCACGGTTTCCACTTCCACTACCATTACCTCTCTGGCCACCATAACCATGACCATTACCGTTACCACCCCAGCATGTCTCCTTTGAATGACCATTCCTTCCACACTTCTCACACTTCCTATACCTACATGGGCCAGCATGATGTAACAGGCATACATCACACTTAGGCAAAGTGCCCATGTAACCTTTCCCCTTATTCTCTGAACTTGCAACACCAGTTTTGACCTCAGCTGGTGGGTTTGCATCTCTTTTCTTGTTGCTACTGTTGCTTCCTTGAGTACCTTTCTTGAAGTTAGAGAACTTCCGCTTGTTCTCTCCAGACGACTCGACATGAGTCTCCTTTTTCTTTCCATCAGAGATTGAAAACTTGTTCTGCCTAATCGCTTCTTCAGTCAATGCCATACTTAGATCAATGGCCTCGGTGATCGTTGGAGGCTTTGATGTCGTCACCATGCTCATGATTTGGGGTGCCAATCCCCAAATAAAACGCTCGATTCGCTTGAACTCTGGATCAACCATGTAAGGAACAACGCGAGATAGGCCATGGAATCTCTGTACGTACTCAGCAATCTTTGGACCATCCATCTTGAGGTTCCAAAACTCTGTTTCCAATTTCTGAATCTCAGCCATTGAACAATACTTCTTGCGCATAAGTTCCTTCTTCTTGTCCCAAGTCATGGCGTATGCAGCCTCTTCTCCCAGGGTCTGAACTTGGAGGTTCCACCATGATAGAGCTCCCTCTAAGAACAGTCCAGAAATGTAGGTGACCTGGTGCTCCAGCGCACACTTGCTCATTCTTAGCACATAATCGATTTTCTCCACCCATCCAACGAAAGCTACAGCACCCCCGGTGCCATCGAAATTCAAAGGCTTGCAGTCAAGGAACTGCTTGTAGGTGCAGCCGGTACAAGCAACATTATTCACAGAAAGCATTAGTAAACGCACATGGAATATCCAAATGTAACATAATGTGTCTTTAGTGACTTAAACATTACCATGAGGTGGGTTATTTCCTAAGGTACCTCCGCTGTGTTCAGAGCGCAAGGTCTCGTGCTGTGCTATTGCTTGTGAAATCCGTTCTTGCAGTTCCGCCTCTGTTGTGGGCAACTGATTATTTCTTCGAGGAGGCATCTTCTAGAGGAAGATTGTATAGGTCAGGTCTTATGTATATAAGTCTGTAGTATGTGTATGTAATAGCATTTATTAATGTAAGTAAGCACATAACATCACAATCACATTACCAATGTATAATTTAACAACTCATATAATGAGAACATTGCGATTGAGCTTTCATAAATTATCGACCACAAATACAGTTACATGTTCTACAAATGTATCGTATCTCATCAAAAGGGACTACAGGGTCACACCACCCTTGTCCAAAATGTCTATCAGTCTACAACAGGCATATACTCAAAAAGTGGTCTCCAAAAGGCTTTGCAAGCTAGGCTCAATAGCGATACTCTCATCAAAAGCAGGCTACCTGCATAAAACCAAAAACCGGCAATGCTGATCGCGGTGGAGGAACAAAAAGCAAGCTGCGCAGATGCGCTAGCTCCTCCTCAAGGGCATAAACATGTCGCAACAGATAACTGATCTGCTGCTCCATGGTGAGAAATCAAACATCAAAATCTGGATAAGGGAAAAGTGGAGCAGGTGGAGTCGCAAAAGGTGACGAACATGAACAAGGTGGAGGACGTGGAATCCTCTCAAGCTCCATAACTCTACGACACAGGATCTCCTGCTGAAGCTGCAAGGACAGGAGTAACTCATCCCTCGTGTAACCAATAAAGTGGGAGGGATGGTATGGATCAGAAACTGGCATAGTATTCGGCGAAAACCATATGAGTGGCTCGCCTGGCGGTGCAGAAGTAAAATGAGTAGCAGGAGTATACTGAGGTATGTGAGAAAAAGATGCTGACACGTGTGGAACATGGCTAGGCTGCTGGCTAGACGGACCTTCCCTTGGACGGGGTGCGGGAATGTCCTGTAAGAAAGTGATAGGCAGGTCAGTGCGGTGTACATCAGACACAATTGGGTGAAAAGGAGCAACATCAACAGGTGCATGTGTATGATGGGGAGTAACAGGCTCAACAAAATGGGGTATATCATCATCCTCTATCCACCCATTGCTGGTGAAAGCGTATCGGGGATCTATCTGATCGGCAAAAGCAGCAGGGTCAGCGGGTGTAGGAATCGGGCCTGGTATAAGGGGTGCAACAACAGGTACGCAAAATGGTACAGGATCATGATCAGGCAGAGGCTCAGGAGCAGGTATCGGCTCAGGAGCTGGCATCTGCTCAGGATCAGCGGGTGCATCAACAGGCTGATCGTCGGGAATAAAGTCAATCAGTGCAGCCGACATGGCTGTGTCGTCATCAGTATCAGGGGTGTAACGTCGAAATCCCACTACATGCAAGGCGGTGGATGACACAGACTCGAAAGAATCTAGAACAGAATGATCAGATGAAACCTCAATAATAGGAATCTCAACGAATGGAACAACAATGACATCCTCAGCTGGAACTCCATCACCCTGGGTAGCATCAGGGGGACCATCAATGAAAAGATCGACATCATCATCAGACAAGTCATTAAAAGGAAAATTCTCGAGAGGAAAAGCAGCAAGAGGCAAAGGGGCGAGGATCGGAACCACGACATGCTCACCATCAGGATATCCGAGGATGAGATGGTCCTGGTCAGGAATAGGAACAAGAAAGGGATCCTCATCGGGTAAACCATCCGCATGCGGTACATCGTCGCCAAATTCGGGTAGTGCAAAAGGCTGAAAATCATCGTCATCATCAGACATCATCTCCGGGTCACTCTCAGCGTCTGAGGTAAAAATCTCAGGCTCTGGGACAATCTCATCGTCCGAAACGATAGCCATAGGGTCGACAGTATCAGATAGTCCACTCTTAGACGAAGACATAGTGTCTGTAACAAAACAATCATAACATAAGCACATATATCAACAATCATCAATAAGCATGTAATCAATAACAATGTATGCACGTATCCATCCTAGTCTTCCCAGACTATCCCACCCGGTCTCCCAGACTGAACTACCCAGTCTCCCAGACTAAACCGCCTAGTCTTTCAGACTAAACTCCCAGTTTCTCAAACTGAACTACCCAGTCTCTCAGACTGAACCTCCCAGTTTCTCAAACTGAACTACCCAGTCTCTTAGGCTGAACCTCCCAGTTTCTCAAACTGAACTACCCAGTCTCTCAGACTGAACTTCCCAGTTTCTCAAACTGAACCATAAACATAACCTTGAAATGTGTTTCGTGTCTTTTGTTTGTAAAAATGTTTGTCTCCTGGATTTGGGCGTTGTATGCAATGAAAGTATGTTGTGAAAACATTTTCGTGAGAGCACTAATGATTGTAGTCTAGACTCGAGAAGGAATCCTAGTTCGCCACAATCGAAGCTCTGATACCAAGCAGTCACACCCTGACTTTTGCGGAAGCGTGATTATGGTGTGATTTTCTTAATACCATTGCATTCAATCATAACAACAAGTATATGATAAAAACCATAGATTTGTCATCCATTAAATAAGTTTGAAAACATCACAACATCATAGTTTAAACATAATTGTCAAATTTAAGTTACAACCCATCCGAATTGTTTAGGAGTTCACTTAGGACTCATCAAAAGATATTAAATAAAACCACGGTTTGGAAGACGTGTCTCATCCAGGATTAAGACACCCAACCCAAACCTCAAAACCATGGATGACATCTTTATTCACAACGCAGCATGAAACTTCCAACGCCCGCCAGATCCACTTACTAATTCCCTGAAATACATGTATTTTGAAAACATCAACAAAAGTTGAGCGAGTTCGTGTGTTTGTTTGTGTGTATGTATAAACCTTTGAAATCACCGTAAGTATGTTTGTAAGTTTATAAATCCCGGTATGAAAGCAACAAGGAAAACAGATCACCAATGGTTTGCAAGGCCATTGATATGTGTGACGTGATGCAGGTAGCTCAAACCTAGCAAATTTTGCACCGGGCTTCTGGCTGTAAGACATAGTCTACCCATGGGCCAAACCCTGGTCCAACATGGGCGGGTCTCGCTACACCCAAATAGATCTATCACTTATGTCCCTCGGTCCTATAACTAGGATTGATGGCCTTAAGCGTTGTGCCCACCACTCACATGATCTAAGTGTACCCTTCCTTAGCTAACCATACCAAATAACAATGTATGTAAACAATTGTAGCATGTATTTCAACCCCTAAGTTATAAAACTGAAAACAGTTAAAGTAAAAGGGGGAACACGGAACTCACAGTCTTGCGTCTTCAACAATCGTAACCCGTACTTCTCCGGTGAACACGACTACCTACAACGTACTAATATCTATTAGACGAACGGACCGTGCCTTGACTTAGTGTTAACGTTTCTGAGTTACGTTTCTTTTACGCTTCTGATATTATTCCAAGTTATATAATTATTTTCAAAATAGTCAATATTTTAACTTAAGTTATATTCATCGAATTTTGGGATAATTGTTAAACAATATATATTAACTTAATACTTCTCAAGTATTAATACTTGTATTTCTTCCCAAGGATGGGGGTATCTTATACATGTGTACTCGTATTCTTGTATTTGTACATTTTTGCCATGTTTTGGTGTCGTATTCCGGTGAGTATTTATAGGCGTGAGATTACGTATTTTATTGCAGATATTAAGTATCCTCATACTTAATTAATTATTAAACTTTCCAGAATATCATTTCTAATAAAAGTCCACCAACATATATATTTCCAAAATAGATATTTAAAGAATATTTCTTATGGCAAAATATTTGTAGTTCCAAAATAATATATTTTCAAGTCCAACTTAGAAAATATATATATAAACTTATTTTCATCCAAAAATAATGTATTTCAAGTGTATTCAAGAAAATATATATCTTTCCAAAAATCATATATCTTCTAATAATTCCAAAGAAAATATATATTTTTATACTTGTCAAAAATACTATATTTTTCCCTTGTCAAGATGTGATATACCCTTGAAGTAATTGTGAAAATCATATTTTCATTCCTTTGTATCCAAAATACTATTTACCAAAATATATTTTGTGAACATATTTTTCGGAATATTTTGTAAGTTACATTTCTTGTTCGGTTTCGCCAATATTTTGTGTGTAACTTATATACTTATTCCTTGGGGTTTTGGTAATATTTTGGATGGTAATCCTTGCTATTTTGATGTGTTATATTATTTCAAGTCCTAAAATAATATAACTATTACACAAAGTATACACATAATCACACATATGTGTCTTCAATGTATATATATTCTAAATATATGTTTAACCACTTTTATTTATAAAAACCAACCTCCAGTATTTGTATTTTTGTAACCAAAAATTATGGCAAAGTTTATATAACCATTTATTGTTGAAAATACACTTGTAAGTGTAGGTTTATAAATATTTTTCTAGGTGTTTATATTTTTAGAAAATTTTGCCATAGTTTCCCCTAAAAATGAGGTTTCCATGCTTTCAAGCATATCATTTTCTTTTGTAAAATCATCACAATCAATCCATAATCAACACTAAACAACTTACACTTACCAATTTTGCCAAAACCATACTTAATCTACTACTTCATGAACTTGAAAGTTTATGAAAATTTGTAGTAACTTGGTAGTGTGTTTAGTGACTTTAGTTACCCTTCAAAATGTGTTTACTTCTTTAAAAAACTTCATTTTTAAAGAAGTTGGATGTTTACAACTTCAAAACACGTTTTCTAAAAATGCTTCTTTATGTAATCTTCTTGTTACACAAGTGTTTCTACACTTGTTTAACCATTAAAAATAGTGTTTGTTTATGTAAGAACCAAGATCCACTAAAACTCATATTTTTAAGCTTGGTTCTTTTGAAAAACCATTCATAAATTTTAGATCTATATGATTATTAACTCACTTTGATTATTATTTTTCAAGAAACCAAAGCATCATTTTCAAGTTCATGATTCAAGTGTGGATGATCTTTCATCCTACAACCTTCTTACTTTCTCATCTTGCTAAACTATGTTTCTAATCATGATTTAGCAAGATGTTATGATGATCAACATCATCTTTACATACAATCAATGATCAACAAGCATTCATATCATAAACAACTTAGTTTCATCAAGATTACTTCATAAATCAAGCTTATGTTCAAGTTTCATGCTTATGTTCTTTAGTGTTCTTGATGTTTTGAGTATGATACTTCTTTAACCACTAAAAATGGATGTAAAATAGAGTGTTTAAGGATCTTACCACTAGCTCAAGGCTAGGGATGATTCAAGTGAAGAAAGTGAGTGGATAAAAGCAATGAGAGACGGTCCTTGAAGTTCCAAAGCCACCAAGCTTCCTTATCTTGCTTCGAACACATTTGTATGGTCTTGTAATGGTTGAAGATTGAAGAAAAATGATGGAGGTGTGTGGGTGATGGTTCGGCCGAGAACAAGCAAGGAGAGGGAAGAAGAAGTGTGTGTTAGTGGGTGTGAGATAATGAGCTCTTATCCTTCCATGTATTACTTATAACCAAGTTTCCACAAAATCCCTTGTGTAATGTGTCATTTAGGGGGAAACAAGATCTAATTAAATAATCAAACAAATCATCTTTGTAGGGCCATGTTGGGCCGATTACATAGGTGGGGGGAGGGGGTCTAGCATAGGTTTATACCAATTTAGTTACAATCAAGTTGAAAACCAAGTGTTAGTTACAAGTCTTGGTTATTAGATATTTTTAGGAGGTGTTATGATGTTCGGGGATCATAACTAGCTTGGAAACATTAAAACAATGCTTCTAGTGTAATTTTGATGTTTCGGGCAGTGTCCGGTTGTTCAGTTAGATACTGATTCGTTAAAGTGCTAAACTACACAGTTTAGTGTTCTTTATGTACCCTTTTGTGACAGTTTTAATTCCCGACACTTAGTAAAGTATTCAGGATCATTTTACCATGTTTCTGCATAAAATAAGTATGTTAAAATGCTGACTTATGCTGAATTCTGCTGAATTCAGCACCTTATGTGACTTTTAGGCACTTTCCGGCACTTAAACTATCACTTAAGAAGGCTGTTTTTGTGATCCTTACTTTCCTACACTCTATACTAGTGTAGTGCTTGGTTTTTGGCTCATTCCGTGTCTTAACACACTGTCTGTCTAGGTACTGAACTTCGTCAGCATATTCCTGATTTATCAGATAACTGTGCTAACTGTATTTAACGCATCATTTGAGGCCATATAGCTTTCATGCAATATTGGTATGACATTTAACAATATACGATGCACATGTTTGTGTATGGCAGTAATCAAAATGCAGTTACTTGAAATTTCAGCATAGTCATTAAGCATTAATCAAGATTAATTAATTGTACGGATACCTGGATTTTTGACAGTTGTCACAGTATCCCTGCTGACTCAAACCACTAGGTTGAGGCTAACGCCACCTTCAAAAGAGGGGCCTACTACTATAACCAAGATAATGTGACAACTGTCACTTTTCCGTACATTCTGTACACAAATTGAACAGTAATCTGTGCATGATCTAGCTTACAAGACAAATGAAATTCTGATTTCTGTTATATACATACAATGGCATTTCATGTTGCAAGACTTTTAGCATTACTACATGCAACACGATATAGTTCTAATAATGCACAGAACAGAATTGGCACCATTATCAGACAAACTAAAATGCTGACATTGTTCAGTACATAGACAGACAGTGTTTTGAGACCCAGTATGAGCCAGTAACCAAGGTACTACACTAGTATAGTGTGTAGGGAAGTAAGGACCACAAAACTGCTTCACTAGGTGATAGTTTAAGTGTCGGAAAGTGCCTAAACCCCACATAAAGTGCAGAATTCTGCATAAATCAGCAAAATTCAGCATTTTAACAAGTTTGTTACATGCAAAAATATGACTAAATGGTCCTGAATGCTTTCCTAAGTGTCCGGAATTAAAAGTGTCACAAAAGGGTACATAAAGATCACTAAACGATATAGTTTGACAATTTAACGAACCGGTATCTAACCGAACAACCGGACACTACCCAAAACATCAAAATTATACTAGAAGCATTGTTTTAATGTTTCTGAGCTAGTTATGATCCCCGAACACCCTAACACACTATATAACACATCATACACTTAAATACTAATCAATACACTTTGGATTTCAACTTGTAACCTAACTTACCATTGGAAACCAACTAATACCCCCCCTATATTTACGGTCACATATGTCACCCCACTTCCAAAATCTTACAAGATTTTTCTTGATCCTCCCTTGATCTCCTAGGATTTGTTGTAGGATTTGCTATGTACTTAACAAACACATAAACCATTGGATAAAAGAATTAGAGATTATAAGTAGGATTGGAACTCATCATTCTTACACACTCCACACACCATCATCCTTCTCCTCTCCTTCTTGCCATTCTCGACCGTAAACAACAACAATACCACCACCATCATTCATTCAAGCTTCATCTAATATCAAGTGTACACAAGGTGTAAGGAGCCGTATAAGAAGGTTTGGTGGTCTTGGATCTTGAAGGACCTCTCCCGATTGCTTTTATCCAACCTATTTGTTATCAACAACATCAAGTGTTCTTCCCTAGCCTTGTGCTAGTAGTAAGGTCCTTATGATCTCTTGATACTTCATATATTGTTGGTTAATAGATGATGAACATTGTTAAACATGATGAACACTAAAGAACAAAATCTTAAATCTCTAACATAAGCTTAATAACATATGAGTACTTGTTGATTTGTGTTTATTTGCTTCTTGTTGATTGACTATAAGTGTTAATGATGTTAGACATCACATGGAACCTACTAGATTATGATTAAACACACGATCTAGTAAGTTAATGTGATGATCTTGTGAAAGACCAAGATCATCATGCCTTATGTTTACATGAACTTGAATAATAAAAGTTGTTTTCATGTAATGACGATTTAAACAAAATACAAGTCTTGTGAGTGGATGATTTCTAAAATAGTTTTCCAAAGAAACCAAGCTAAATCACAAAGATTTACATGAACATTGTTTTAAAAGAAACTAATCATGTTTCTAGCGGTAACACAAGTATAAGAACACTTTGTTTACAAGAGAAAATTTAAAAGAATGATTTTTGGAAAAATCATCTAGTAAGTTGTAAACACCTAAATCCTTTAAGAATGAGATTTTTAAAGAAATAAACACACTTTAAAGGGTAACTAAGTCTACTAAACATACTACCAAGTTATTACAAGTTTTTCTGAAAACTCAAGTTCATGATCATTATGTAGATAGCTTTGTTTTAGCACTTGGTAAGTGTAGATTGATTGTTGATTGTTTGTAATGATTTTTGAACAGAAAATGATATGCTTTGATAGCATGGACACCTCCATTTTTAGGGGAAACTATGGCAAAATTTTCTAAAAATATAAACACTTAGAAAAATATTTTCTAAACAAATATTTACAAGTGTGTTTTAACTATTGTTTTCAATATAAACTTTGCCATAGACTTTGCTACAAAAATACAAGTATTGGAGGTTGGTTTTTATAAATAAAAATGGATAAATATGTACTTAGAATATATATTTACATTAATAACACATTGTGTGTGATTATTTGGTGTAATAGTTATATTATTTTAGGATTTAAAGTAATATAACTTAACAAAATACCAAGGATTTACAATCCAAAATAATACCAAAAATCACAAGGAATTAATATATAAGTTGCACACATAATATTGCGAAACCGAACGAAAGAACGTAACTTACAAGATATTCCGGAAACTACATGTTGAGCATATTTTTGGTAAATATTATCTTGGATACAAAAGAAATGAAAGTATGATTTTTATTATTATTACAAAGTATATCATATTTTCGACAAGGAGAAAATATATTATTTTCGGAAGTTAAAATATATTTTCTTGGAATACTTAGAAGATATATGATTTTTGAGAAAAATTTTATATTTTCTTGAAATACATTATTTTTGGGACAAAACAAGTTTAAATATATTTTCTGAAGTAAGACTTGAAAATATATTATTTTGGAAACTACAAATACAAGAATACGAAAATACATGTATGAGATACCCCCCTCCTTGGGAAGGAAATACAAAAATAAATACTTGAGAAGTATTGTTACAAAAATATGGTTTAATCAATTATTCCAAAATTTGATAAATGTAACTCAAGTTAAAATATTTATTATTTTAACAAATAATATTATGACTTGGAATAATACCAAAGGCACAATAAACGTAACTCAAAAACACTAACTAATACAAACTCAAGGCACGACCCATTCGTCTAATAGACCCTAGTACATTGTAGGGAGTCGTGTTTGCTAAGGAGATTTGAGTTACGAGTACCGAAGACGCAAAACACTGAGTTCATGCTCCCCCCTTTTCTCTTAAATGTTTTTGGTTTTATAACTCTCGGGGGTGGAATACATGTTACGAATGCTTAAACGGTATGAAATGCCTATGAAATGCACTATTAGATCATGTGAGCATAGACTTAATATTGAAATGCCATTAATTCTTAATTAGGGACGGAGGTTAGATCTAACGGGTACGGCCGAGCCCCACTCATGGTCCTCATGTGATCACTTGAGTGCTTCGGTGTCCCAGTCGAGGGAAATTGACATAGTCAAGGTAAATTGACATAGTCGAAGGGAAATTCGACATAGTCGAGGGAAAATCGACAAGGGCATAAGCCTACTCATTTCGAGTGCTCCCTATGTCCTCACATGCCTTAATGTCCTTGTAAAACATTTATTTGTTATGTTCATACACGCTTTTCATACCTGTTTTCAAAGGAGTCTCTCAAAGGTTTACAAGTTTACCAGTACTCAAACAAGACGCATGAACTCGCTCAACTTTTGTTGATGTTTTCCAAAATTACATGTATTTCAGGTGACAGGTTGGATCTTGGGCGCGTGTGTTGTTTCTAGAAGTAGACTTCAAGTTTAGATGTCATCCACTTTTGTTGGTTTGTAACCTAGTCGAAGGTTGTGTTTTAAAACTTAAATAACCAGTGTTTGTAATACTCAATTTTTATGAATGGATGAACATCGTTTTGATCATATAGTTGTTTATTATGATTGAATGCAATGATATTAAACCAGTCACACATCATACGTGTAACACCCCAAAACCCGAATGTTTATAATTATCGTGTGTCCCATATGACTTAGCATGAAATAAATGACTAGGCTATTTAACCTAGTTAAGTGTGTGGTTAGAAGTATGAAAAGACAAGAGTTTTGCCAATATTATGAGTAAGTAATAAACATGAGGGACCAAAGTTGAAAAAGGGGAAAGTTATGTTTAAAAAAAAAACAAACACACACACGACACACACATCGTGTGTGTTCTAGATCGATTAGGGGAACTCCCCATGAACCAAACCCTAGTTCTAACATAATCATCAAATTGAGGAGTCAAACGAAGCTCAAATTCATAACCGAGCATAGATTAATGATCACCTTCACAAGAGGATCGCAAGGTATGTCTTAAAAGTTAGTTTGGTGATTATGCATGAAGCAAGTTATGATGTAAATCACGAATTTGTATGAAATTGAGTATGAGTGTGTGTTAGAATCATCATTTGGAACATGGATTATGCATGAATTAGGTTAATTTGATGTTTAAGGGTGAAACCCGTTAGTTATGGTGAGAATGATGATTTGAATCATCATCCATGTCTAATTCTTGTTGAATGTTGATGTATTTTGATTTGTATGATGGATTCTTGTTAGAGGAATTGAAAGAAATGTGATAGTAGTATGTTTGATGTTTATGCATGTATGATTCATGTTGATTAGAAGGAAGAAATTGATGAATTATGTATGAGATTTGAAGGATATGCATGAACTAGTTGAACACTATGCTTAGGAGGTAGTACACACATCAAAAGCATGAAGAAATTATGAAGAACTTAAGATTTGATCACTTGTAAGTGATTAGAAAAATAGTTATGAAGTGGGTTTTGATGATATGATGAAAATGATAATATGCTCATATTATTGATGTTTGAAATCGTTTATATGTGTGAATGTTTAAAGAAATTGGATAAGAAATGATGAATTGTTGTTAGATAAATTGAATAAAATGTGATGATAATATGTTTGATGTTTAATTTTAAATAACACATGTTGATTAGTAGAAGGATTTGATGAACTATGTATGAATTTAGAAGATTGTGCATGAATTAGTTGTACGTTATGCTTAAAAGGTGGTACGCACACCAATCGTATGATAAAATGTATATATTGTCGTCCGTATAGTCGATTATGATGTTACCGGTATATAATGATAAGTCGAAAGTTAAATTAAATGAACCGTTGACTTCTAAAAGTCAACTGGGTATAAGAAGAATGGTTAGACGTGTTGTCATAATTGTAAGATTAGAGTAAGTTATACGGTGCGTGTTAGACTTATGTGTGTTTAATGCGATGACATGATGAATTACATGAGTGTAAATGGATATGGGTATGGCTATATGAGTTACGTTTGTTAGAAATGACTAATGATATGACCGTTAACATGTACAAATGAGTATGCTAATAAGAGCGTGATTTCGATGAAATGGAAGCATAGGAATCACATCGAGACGAGCTCAAGCACGAGGTGTTAACGGGCCAAGAGGAGGCAAGAGATCGGGTACGAGCACGGACGCATAAGGTAAGTGATTCCATAATCACTTCTTAGTTGTTTATGTAAAGTTATATGCAACTTAATTAAATATGATAATTGAGGTCAAATAGGAATGAATTGTATGATGTCGATGAAGTATTAAATGGATCTTAGTTTTGATCCGAGCAAGGTATGTGTGATTAAGAATTGTAGCTAAGTAGTAGGATTGGTTACTTATGTAAGGAATTCCTTTGTTGTTAAGGATAGAGCGAAATTGACAAAAACGCCCTTGATAGGTATATCGGGAAAACGACCTTAAATGTCTATTGGAAACAAGCGAATTGATTAGAGTAATGTTTTGGTCATGTGTGAAAGCGAAGAGTATGGTTTTGGTATGTCATAAACCATTTAATGCGCAAATACCCATAACGGGTCAAATAATTAGAAAATGATAATAAGCCGATAGGGCGTAAGATAAGAATTTCCTTAATCCGGATGTGGGATTTTAAGTTCATATGATAGAATGTGAATTTACAAGCATGTAGGAAGAAACGGGAGGTTAAACGGGTAAACGGTTCAAAAGTTATGCGCGTTTTAGTGCGTACGAACGACAAAACAACACAGCAGAAAACTGATGTTTCTGGAGGCCGTCGCCGACGCCCCCCTGGAAACACCAGTTTTGCCAGACGCCTTAATTACCTGTCTACGGGTGTTTCTGGCTACGGGTAATTGCAAGGCCCGTCGCCGACGCCCCTAGGGCCGTCGGCGACGGCCTCCCCATGTCTCGAAAGCTGAAATCTTGTTATTTAAGTTGATTTATGTATCGTGGGCTTCGGTTTGTTATCCGTGGACTACGGTGGGCTTTCTAAACTTGATTTTGATCGATCCTTAAATGTTTATGGGCTATAAATCAAAGTTTAAGTCCCATGTAGATAACGTATGAGTATGTAAGAGGTATGCAAGATGTTGTACGTGTATGTAGATGCGTATGTGTGTATATATGAATATACGTATGATAACATGTATATATGTAAAGATGTAGGAAAGGTATGTATGTATGCATATGTGTATTTATGTATGTATGAAGATATGTACGCGTGTATGCATGTATGTAAAGATGTAGGAAAGGTATGCACGTATGCAGATGTGTATGTATGTATGCATAAAGATATGTACGAGTGTATGCATGTATGTAAAGCTGTAGGAAAGGTATGTACGTATGCAGATGTGTATGTATGTATGTATGTATAAAAATATGTACGAGTGTATGCATGTATGTAAAGCTGTAGGAAAGGTATGCACGTATGCAGATGTGTATGTATGTATGTATGAAGATATGTACGAGTGTATGCATGTATGTAAAGCTGTAGGAAAGGTATGTACGTATGCTGATGTGTATGTATGTTTGTATGTATAAAGATATGTACGAGTGTATGCATGTATGTAAAGATGTAGTAAAGGTATGTACGTATGTAGTTGTGTATGTATGTATATATAAAGACATGTATGAGTGTATGCACGTATGTAAAGTTGTAGGAAGGGTATATACGTATGTAGATGTGTATGTAAGTAGGGATGTAAGTACGTATGTATGCATGAATTAGATACGTTGAGTGTTAACGTTATTAATGGTGTACCTTGAGAATGAAAAGAAATGCAGGTGCATTATTGAAGCCTCACCAAGAAATGGATACGCAGATGAAATGCTTAAAGTTTGAAAAATGACGAAATGTGAAGTGTACGTGAATGAATCTTGTTTATATAATGTGTGCTATTGTTATGAATGTATGTGGTGAGTGCAGGTTGTGCGGGTCATGGGCGATTATTCCAAGGGGTAGAGATCGAAGACCGAGTCACAAGATAGATTGTACGGGAATAATCGAGTATGTACTTTAGTAAACAGGAGTTATGCTTTTGTTTTGTAAAAGAGATATTTTTAAAACAAACTTTCAAGTAAGTCAAGACGTTTTTAATGAAAGAAATTTTATGGCACGAATTTCCGTTGCGACTTTTGTCAAATACCTGTTAGGGTCTTACAAGTTGGTATCAGAGCCCTGGTTCGAGAGAATCAAGTACAAGAGGATAGGTACTTGAACTCGAACCTGTGTGCTCTTATGACAAGAAACCCGTCAATCTGAGACTCGATCATGATCTAATGGTAGAAATAAAGGTAAGTATGTGCCTTAGTATGTATGTTTGACGAAAACTAACAATATGTTATGTGTAAAGTAAGCATAATTGCTTGGAAAAAGATGATCCGTGAAAGCGGTCTAGAACCGGCATCAAGGCAAGTGATAAGACAAATGAACCCCAGGTACGTAAATTCAACGTGAGAGCGTATGAAGTGGTATAATTAAGCAAGCGAAAGAAAATTATAAATGAAATATAATAGTGACATAGCAATGAAGTTTTGAAAATGATACACGTGCCGAAACTTAATTCTTCGGACATAAGGTGTCGATTACACGAAGACACGAAACTAGTATGTGGAATGTGTACCTGGCCAGCACACAAGAAACATATGACGTTCGTGAGACCATGATAACTGATACAGGTATGTCCGTTAGAATTAAGTAGTAGGTGGACGTGAGGGTGAAGAGAAATGTAAGACTCTCAGGAATGAAAGTATGAATGCTATGTTAGAATCCGCGAGACGGATTCAAAACACGGAAGAAGTTAAAGTATGAATGCTATGTTAGAATCCGCGAGACGGATTCGAAACATGAAATAAGTTAAAGTATGAATGATGTGTTAGAATCCGCGAGATGGATTCGAAGCATGAAAGGAATAAAGTATGAATTACCTGTTTGAATTCGCGAGGCGGATTCAACACATGTAAGGAAGAAAAGGTACGAATGATATGTTTGAAGCCGATAGATGGATTCAAACATAGAAGGAATGAAGGGTATGGATGTTACGTTTAAATCCGTGGGACGGATTTAAAACATAAAAAGGATGTAATGAATGCCTTTATAAGTAGGCATTATTATAGGTTTGAATATATATGTACGATGAACTGTTACTAACCGGTCAAGGAAATGAGAAGGTTACGTGGAAGTATGGCATGGAAAGTATAGATTTGTTAAGAAGAAGTCAATTGTATAAATACTTATGAATTGAGATAGGATGAATGCTTATAATTATGATGTGACCGTGAAGTCAAACATAGATATGTGTATAAACGGAAGTGAGAAAGGTTTCGGGGACGAAACCTTGTTTAAGGGGGGGTAGACTTGTAACACCCCAAAACCCGAATGTTTATAATTATCGTGTGTCCCATATGACTTAGCATGAAATAAATGACTAGGCTATTTAACCTAGTTAAGTGTGTGGTTAGAAGTATGAAAAGACAAGAGTTTTGCCAATATTATGAGTGAGTAATAAACATGAGGGACCAAAGTTGAAAAAGGGGAAAGTTATGTTTAAAAAAAAAAAAAAAACAAACACACACACGACACACACATCGTGTGTGTTCTAGATCGATCAGGGGAACTCCCCATGAACCAAACCCTAGTTCTAACATAATCATCAAATCGAGGAGTCAAACGAAGCTCAAATTCATAACCGAGCATAGATTAATGATCACCTTCACAAGAGGATCGCAAGGTATGTCTTAAAAGTTAGTTTGGTGATTATGCATGAAGCGAGTTATGATGTAAATCACGAATTTGTATGAAATTGAGTATGAGTATGAGTATGTGTTAGAATCATCATTTGGAACATGGATTATGCATGAATTAGGTTAATTTGATGTTTAAGGGTGAAACCCGTTAGTTATGGTGAGAATGATGATTTGAATCATCATCCATGTCTAATTCTTGTTGAATGTTGATGTATTTTGATTTGTATGATGGATTCTTGTTAGAGGAATTGAAAGAAATGTGATAGTAGTATGTTTGATGTTTATGCATGTATGATTCATGTTGATTAGAAGGAAGAAATTGATGAATTATGTATGAGATTTGAAGGATATGCATGAACTAGTTGAACACTATGCTTAGGAGGTAGTACACACATCAAAAGCATGAAGAAATTATGAAGAACTTAAGATTTGATCACTTGTAAGTGATTAGAAAAATAGTTATGAAATGGGTTTTGATGATATGATGAAAATGATAATATGCTCATATTATTGATGTTTGAAATCGTTTATATGTGTGAATGTTTAAAGAAATTGGATAAGAAATGATGAATTGTTGTTAGATAAATTGAATAAAATGTGATGATAATATGTTTGATGTTTAATTTTAAATACCACATGTTGATTAGTAGAAGGATTTGATGAACTATGTATGAATTTAGAAGATTGTGCATGAATTAGTTGTACGTTATGCTTAAAAGGTGGTACGCACACCAATCGTATGATAAAATGTATATATTGTCGTCCGTATAGTCGATTATGATGTTACCGGTATATAATGATAAGTCGAAAGTTAAATTAAATGAACCGTTGACTTCTAAAAGTCAACTGGGTATAAGAAGAATGGTTAGACGTGTTGTCATAATTGTAAGATTAGAGTAAGTTATACGGTGCGTGTTAGACTTATGTGTGTTTAATGCGATGACATGATGAATTACATGAGTGCAAATGGATATGGGTATGGCTATATGAGTTACGTTTGTTAGAAATGACTAATGATATGACCGTTAACATGTACAAATGAGTATGCTAATAAGAGCGTGATTTCGATGAAATGGAAGCATAGGAATCACATCGAGACGAGCTCAAGCACGAGGTGTTAACGGGCCAAGAGGAGGCAAGAGATCGGGTACGAGCACGGACGCATAAGGTAAGTGATTCCGTAATCACTTCTTAGTTGTTTATGTAAAGTTATATGCAACTTAATTAAATATGATAATTGAGGTCAAATAGGAACGAATTGTATGATGTCGATGAAGTATTAAATGGATCTTAGTTTTGATCCGAGCAAGGTATGTGTGATTAAGAATTGTAGCTAAGTAGTAGGATTGGTTACTTATGTAAGGAATTCCTTTGTTGTTAAGGATAGAGCGAAATTGACAAAAACGCCCTTGATAGGTATATCAGGCAAACGACCTTAAATGTCTATTGGAAACAAGCGAATTGATTAGAGTAATGTTTTGGTCATGTGTGAAAGCGAAGAGTATGGTTTTGGTATGTCATAAACCATTTAATGCGCAAATACCCATAACGGGTCAAATAATTAGAAAATGATAATAAGCCGATAGGGCGTAAGATAAGAATTTCCTTAATCCGGATGTGGGATTTTAAGTTCATATGATAGAATGTGAATTTACAAGCATGTAGGAAGAAACGTGAGGTTAAACGGGTAAACGGTTCAAAAGTTATGCGCGTTTTAGTGCGTACGAACGACAAAACAACACAGCAGAAAACTGATGTTTCTGGAGGCCGTCGCCGACGCCCCCTGGAAACACCAGTTTTGCCAGACGCCTTAATTACCTGTCTACGGGTGTTTCTGGCTACGGGTAATTGCAAGGCCCGTCTCCGACGCCCCTTGGGCCGTCGGCGACGGCCTCCCCAAGTCTCGAAAGCTGAAATCTTGTTATTTAAGTTGATTTATGTATCGTGGGCTTCGGTTTGTTATCCGTGGACTACGGCGGGCTTTCTAAACTTGATTTTGATCGATCCTTAGATGTTTATGGGCTATAAATCAAAGTTTAAGTCCCATGTAGATAACGTATGAGTGTGTAAGAGGTATGCAAGATGTTGTACGTGTATGTAGATGCGTATTTATGTATATATGAAGATACGTATGATAGCATGTATATATGTAAAGATGTAGGAAAGGTATGTATGTATGCATATGTGTATTTATGTATGTATGAAGATATGTACGCGTGTATGCATGTATGTAAAGATGTAGGAAAGGTATGTACGTATGCAGATGTGTATGTATGTATGCATAAAGATATGTACGAGTGTATGCATGTATGTAAAGCTGTAGGAAAGGTATGTACGTATGCAGATGTGTATGTATGTATGTATAAAAATATATACGAGTGTATGCATGTATGTAAAGCTGTAGGAAAGGTATGCACGTATGCAGATGTGTATGTATGTATGTATGTATGTATGAAGATATGTACGAGTGTATGCATGTATGTAAAGCTGTAGGAAAGGTATGTACGTATGCACGTATGCAGATGTGTATGTATGTATGTATAAAGATATCTACGTGTCTATGCATGTATGTAAAGATGTAGTAAAGGTATATACATATGTAGTTGTGTATGTATGTATGTATAAAGACATGTATGAGTGTATGCAAGTATGTAAAGTTGTAGGAAGGGTATGTACGTATGTAGATGTGTATGTAAGTAGGGATGTAAGTATGTATGTATGCATGAATTAGATACGTTGAGTGTTAACGTTATTAATGGTGTACCTTGAGAATGAAAAGAAATGCATGTGCATTATTGAAGCCTCACCAAGAAATGGATACGCAGATGAAATGCTTAAAGTTTGAAAAATGACGAAATGTGAAGTGTACGTGAATGAATCTTGTTTATATAATGTGTGCTAATGTTATGAATGTATGTGGTGTGTGCAGGTTGTGCGGGTCATGGGCGATTATTCCAAGGGGTAGAGATCGAAGACCGAGTCACAAGATAGATTGTACGGGAATAATCGAGTATGTACTTTAGTAAACGGGAGTTATGCTTTTGTTTTGTAAAAGAGATATTTTTAAAACAAACTTTCAAGTAAGTCAAGACGTTTTTAATGAAAGAAATTTTATGGCACGAATTTCCGCTGCGACTTTTGTCAAATACCTGTTAGGGTCTTACAATACGCTTCCACAAAAAGTCAAGGTGTGACAGTTTGGTATCAGAGCATCGATTGTAGTGAACTAGGATTCCTTCTCGAGTCTAGACTACAATCACTAGAACTCTCTCACAAAAACATTTTTACAAAAAAAGGTTTTTCATTGCATTCACGTAAGCGTCAAGATCCATGAGTCAAACATTTTTCAAAGAAGAGACAAGGCAAGGACATTAGTAGGGAGGAGAATACCCCAAAATAAGGTGCCAACTAAGGCATAGTCTACACGAGTTAGACTTGCCAAAGACAAAATGACCCCCCCCCCAAAGGATAAACGAGAGTTATATGTGATATGATGCATCGAATTGCCCGTTTATGTTAAGTAACATATTTGTTTATTGATATATACATACGAATAAGTGTACGGAATGATTATTGACGTGAATAAGATACCTTCGACTCCGACTCCTATTATTGTTCTTACTCGCACGATGAAGCTATCGGCCTCGCGTTCATTGCAAAGCTCATGGCTGGAGTGATTACCAAACAAGATTCCGAGCTAGCTTCCGTAGGAGATGGCTGCTCTTCCCTCTCAATCGTGAAGGTGCCTGACTACGGTAATGATGGCGAGGCAGAGGCGGCAACCTTGGACAACTTCTTAATCAGCGGGACAAGGTCCCTGCGGCTTTTGTGAAGCAAGATTGACGACACACTCGACCAGACAAGGAAGATGAAGTATTCATCTTGAAGGTGCCCCTCCAACTACTAGGAATTCTCCTTATTCCTATTTCGTTTAATCATCGTGCCTATTCGCGCGTAACGATAACGAGTGTTAGCCCTTGGACCACCGCAATGGTCCTTTCCATGTCAGAGGTATAAGGACAGTAGTGTCCCCTCCTTGGTTGATCATCAGCTTGGACGAGGGAAAATTGGGGTAACTGTGCAAGACAATTTATTATTACAGGGGCCCACGTAATAACAACTTGTAGTGCATGGAAATCCTGGTGGACTCTGCGGGTCAGGTTAATGATCACCATCCCTCCAAAAATAATCTATAGGTGTTCACACCTTCATCTGGTAGAACAATACATAGACCATTGCTTTAGCACTTTATAAAGTAGGAAACCTGTCTTTGCCTACTTCATGTCTGACACTTCTTCCCGTATACGAGACGTTTGAGAACCGATATTTAAGCAAGTAAAGATGGATAACATTCGGAAAGATTCAGCGACGTTACACTCTCTATCACCCCTACATGGACAACCCCCATCTCAAGGGAAGTATACCCGTCTTGTAAAGCTATGAAGAAGGAAAACAACTACCACTTCATGAAACTTGTATGACCAAGGCGATGTAGCCTCGAGTTCATTTTATTTTTCCCATTACAAACAATAAGCCAAGTTGCCAAGCCTATGTGAAGGCTTAGTAATCGTTTCCTCACTCATACATTGTTGAGTATATATGCATGTGATATTGGGTGATTACATGTTTGCTTGTGGTAATATGTACCCCGTAGACAATTATGGAATGTTATCTAACCTACTCCCTACCATTTTGACAGAAGAGAATGCCGCCCAGACGTGACACAAACACCAGTACGTTACCAAGGACAGAAGCCGAGCTTCAAGAACGCATCTCACAGGCAATTGCACGACATAAAGCCCTCCTCTCCAAACACAGCGGAGGCACTTCCGGAAATAACCCTCCAACTGGCTGCACCTATAAACAGTTCCTGGACTGCAAGCCATTGAATTTTGATGGCACAGGAGGTGCCGTTGCATTTGTTCGTTGGCCAGAAAAGACTGACTCCGTTCTAAGGATGAGTAACTGTTCGCCCCAGCGGAGTGTTACCTATATCTCAGGGTTGCTTTTGGACGGCGCACTCTCTTGGTGGAATCTTCATGTTCAGACCCTCAGTGACGAAGCTGCTCATGCACTGAGCTGGGACGAGCTCAAGGAAATGATGGAGAAGAAATACTGTTCTAGGGCTGAAATCCAGAAGCTTGAGGTGGAGTTCTGGAATTTGAAAATGGACGGGCCGAAGATTTCTGAGTACGTCCAGCGATTTCACGACTTGTCTAGGGTCGTTCCCTACTTAGTCAAGCCGGAATTCAAGAGGATTGAGCGATTCATTTGGGGACTTGCACCTCAAATCAGGAGCATGGTTACTACCTCAAAGCCCCCAACCATCACAGAGGCTATCGATTTGAGTGTCACTCTTACTGAAGAAGCTCTACGCATGGGAAAATTTTCGGAATCTGAGGATAACAAGAAAGAGACTCATGTGGAGTCATCAGGCAACAAGAAGAGGAAGTCTTCAAACCTAAAGATAGGCTCCCAAGTCAGCTATGGAAGCTCTAAAGCAAACAAAAGAAAGGAAGTGAACCCGCCGCATGGCAAGAAAGCCTATGGAGTCACTAATAAGGATGGTGGTAAGGTTTACTTGGGGACTAAGCCGAGGTGCGAGGAATGCAATTTTTACCATGAAGGTCGATGTCTGAGGCTTAGGTGTGGAAAGTGTGGAAAGGAAGGGCACAGCAAGGATGCCTGTTGGGCAAAGGATCCAGATGGAAGAGATAATGGAAAAATTCCAGGCTGCTACAGGTGTGGTGAGGTAGGGCACTTTAGGAAAGATTGCCCTAGGAAGAACCAAGCAAGGAAGGGTCTTCATGACCGGAGCTCGTGAAGCACGCCAGGACCCAGATGCGGTTACGGGTACGTTCCCTATTAACCAACCTTATGCGTCTATTTTGATTAATACTGGCACCAACTTTAACCTTGCATGCGTAGAACCTAAGAAACTGCTTAGCCTAGTTTCGAGTAGAATAGACGTCCCGTATTCTTTAGAAATAGGCATATAGAAGGCTAGTTAAGCAGACGAAGCAATTAAGGATTATATTTTGGGGACTCAAAAGGCCGGAACTTTTTGTTACCATTGACTTGGGAAGTTATGATATTATAGTCAGAATGGATTGGATATCCAAGTATAGAGCTGAAGTCGTTCGATATAAGGAAAATCAGTCGCACCCCTCTTGCGAATGATGAAACACTTATAGTACACAACCTTCTTGCATTAGGTGCAAGGGTACTAGGCCCCATAAGACCATGGGTCTGCAACATTTCTCATTGGTCGAAGAGACACAGAAGCGCCTCCGAGTAGACTGCATAGCCTTCCTAACTCATGTTGCCGATAAGGAGACCTAGGAGCTGGAGCTAGAAGACAACCTCGTGGTGGAGGAATTCCCAGAAGACCTTCCTGAAGACTTGCCAGGAATACCTCCACAGCAGCAAGAGGAGTTTAGGATGAACCTAGTGCTAGGAGCGGCACCAGTGCCGAATGACGCCTTACCGACTAGCTTCATCCGAGAAGCATGAGCCTCCGATATAACTGCAAGAGCTGCTAGACTGAGGGAATTAAGGACATGACACCCTTAGTTAAGGACACGAGAAGAAAGTCGGCAGTTTCCACTTTGCATAAATTTCAGAGAATTGAGAATCAGAATCCTCTGCCAAGGACTGATGACATGAACGGGCCAATTGTAAGGTCCCAGTTACTACTCGAAGATCGACTTGAGGTCAGGATGTCCTCAGCTGCGAATACAAGAGGAAAATATCCCTAACACGACCATAGGGACTCGCCTTGAGCATTACGAGTTCCTTGACGTGCCGTTTGGCTTAACACATGCACCAGCAATATTCATGGACATCATGAATTAGGTATGCAAGCCGTACATGGATAAGAAAATGTTATATTTATTGGCTACATTCTCATAAGCTCGAAGACCAAGGAAGGTCATGAGCAACATCTGCAATTTATCTTGCGACTCTTAGAGAAAGAACAATTATGTGCTAGGATATCGAAGGGCGGATTTTGAATCCGCAAGGTAGGAACTTTAGGATACATGATGGATAAGAATGAGATTCATGCCAACCCTGCAATAAAGAGCTAAGGAGTTAGAGTTGCAATTATGTGACGCTTGTCGACAAAGTCTCGATTGCGCGTCGATGCAATGAGACCACGACATTGTATACGCGTCACGTTGATTAAGGGATCACGAGAAGAAACCTTGATCTAGATACAGTAATTGCGCACCGCAAATTTGACGTCATTACCTGTAAGACAACGCTGCACGACCTTTACTGATCTCAAGGGTTGCAGCACACCATTGATCGTAAGAGCTTAAATATTAACGAAGATAGACTGAGCTACTAAACGATGCAGTCTGTATGGACATGTTGCGTGCTTGGGTGATAAACTTTGATGAAAAGTTGGAACACTCACTTGCCCTTAGTGGAGTTTTCCTACAACAGTATTTATCACACCGCTGTTTAAATCGCTTCGTGTGAAGCTTTAGATGGAACATAATAAGTCGATCCCCGTTGTGTTAAACGGAGACCGGAGATAAACAATCTACTGGCCCGAGTTGGTTCAGGAAAAATTAGAGGCAAGATAGTTCAGATATGTGATCATATCAAGACAGGCCGCGGAATACAGAAAGATTGCGCCAACGAGCGGCGAAAATCATAGGAATCTGAGATAAGAAGTATGGCTTTAATGGGAGCCTTGCCTTGGGAAGGCGTGGTGCGATGTAGAAAACATGGAAGGTTGAACCCACGGTATATTAAACCATTCGAGATCCTGGTAGGGATCGGGACCATTGCTCACAAACTGAAACTTCCAGAAAAGATCAGTAGTGATCGCGACACATTCTATCTAGTCTTTAGAGGAGTCTGACTCAAGAAACATTCGTTGTTCCCACAAACAAGATTCACGTCAACAACAAACTCCAATTTACTATAGAACTTATTAAGGATGCGGACTAAGAGTCCACAAAACATGGAGAAGACATAGTTGATTTACTTGAGTATGCTAGAATTCATATCATGACCCAGAGTTACATGGGAACATGAAGACAAATTTTAAACCTAAGTGACCACATTTGATTCACAACTCCCATGCGACCGATGGCATCGCTTGAATTTTGGGACGAAATTCTTTTAACGGGGGGAGTCTGTGACAACTGTCACTTTTCTGTACATTTCGTAGACAAATTGAACAGTAATCTGTGCATGATCTAGCTTACAAGACAAATGAAATTCTGATTTCTGTTATATACATACAATGGCATTTCGTGTTGCAAGACTTTTAGCATTACTACATGCAACACGATATAGTTCTAATAATGTACATAACAGAATTGGCACCATTATTAGACAAACTAAAATGCTGACAATGTTCAGCACATAGACATACAGTGTTTTGAGACCCAGTATGAGCCAGTAACCAAGGTACTACACCAGTATAGTGTGTAGGGAAGTAAGGACCACAAAACTACTTCGCTAGGTGATAGTTTAAGTGCCGGAAAGTGCCTAAAACCCACATAAAGTGCAGAATTCTGCATAAATCAGCAAAATTCAGCATTTTAACAAGTTTGTTACATGCAAAAATATGACTAAATGGTCCTGAATGCTTTCCTAAGTGTCGGGAATTAAAAGTGTCACAAAAGGGTGCATAAAGATCACTAAACGATATAGTTTGACAATTTAACGAACCGGTATCTAACCGAACAACCGGACACTACCCGAAACATCAAAATTATACTAGAAGCATTGTTTTAATGTTTCTGAGCTAGTTATGATCCCCGAACACCCTAACACACTATATAACACATCATACACTTAAATACTAATCAATACACTTTGTATTTCAACTTGTAACCTAACTTACCATTGGAAACCAACTAATACCCCCCCTTATATTTACGGTCAAATATGTGACCCCACTTCCAAAATCTTACATGATTTTTCTTGATCCTCCCTTGATCTCCTAGGATTTGTTGTAGGATTTGCTATGTACTTAACAAACACATAAACCATTGGATAAAAGAATTAGAGATTATAAGTAGGATTGGAACTCATCATTCTTACACAATACACACACCATTATCCTTCTCCTCTCCCTCTTGCCATTCTCGGCCGTAAACAACAATAATACCACCACCATCATTCATTCAAGCTTCCTCTAATCTCAAGTGTACACAAGGTGTAAGGAGCCGTATAAGAAGGTTTGGTGGTCTTGGATCTTGAAGGACCTCTCCCGATTGCTTTTATCCAACCTATTTGTCATCAACAACATCAAGTGTTCTTCCCTAGCCTTGTGCTAGTAGTAAGGTCCTTATTATCTCTTGATACTTCATATATTGTTGGTTAATAGATGATGAACATTATTAAACATGATGAACACTAAAGAACAAAATCATAAATCTCTAACATAAGCTTAATAACATATGAGTACTTGTTGATTTGTGTTCATTTGCTTCTTGTTGATTGACTATTAGTGTTAATGATGTTAGACATCACATGGAACCTACTAGATTGTGATTAAACACACGATCTAGTAAGTTAATGTGATGATCTTGTGAAAGACCAAGATCATCATGCCTTATGTTTACATGAACTTGAATAATAAAAGTTGTTTTCATGTAATGATGATTTAAACAAAATACAAGTCTTGTGAGTGGATAATTTCTAAAATAGTTTTCCAAAGAAACCAAGCTAAATCACAAAGATTTACATGAACATTGTTTTAAAAGAAACTAATCATGTTTCTAGCGGTAAAACAAGTATAAGAACACTTTGTTTACAAGAGAAAATTTAAAAGAATGATTTTTGGAAAAAATCATCTAGTAAGTTGTAAACACCTAAATCCTTTAAGAATGAGATTTTAAAGAAATAAACACACTTTAAAGGGTAACTAAGTCTACTAAACATACTACCAAGTTACTACAAGTTTTTATGAAAACTCAAGTTCATGATCATTATGTAGATAGCTTTGTTTTAGCACTTGGTAAGTGTAGATTGATTGTTGATTGTTTGTAATGATTTTTGAAAAGAAAATGATATGCTTTGATAGCATGGACACCTCCATTTTTAGGGGAAACTATGGCAAAATTTTCTAAAAATATAAACACTTAGAAAAATATTTTCTAAACAAATATTTACAAGTGTGTTTTAACTATTGTTATCAATATAAACTTTGCCATAGACTTTGCTACAAAAATACAAGTATTGGAGGTTGGTTTTTATAAATAAAAATGGATAAATATGTACTTAGAATATATATTTACATTAATAACACATTTTGTGTGATTATTTGGTGTAATAGTTATATTATTTTAGGATTTAAAGTAATATAACTTAACAAAATACCAAGGTTTTACAATCCAAAATAATACCAAAAATCACAAGGAATAAATATATAAGTTGCACACATAATATTGCGAAACCGAACGAAAGAACGTAACTTACAAGATATTCCGGAAACTACATGTTGAGCATATTTTTGGTAAATATTATCTTGTGTTAGGAAACTTTATTTGTAAGTATTGAAGAAAATCACAATCAACTGGATCTATGAAGAGATCACAGTCCTGAAGATCACGAACAAGAAAAAGAAGATCAGATGGGACAACTGGAATGCACAGCATCTACTTCAAAGAATCACAAGTTGATCAAGAGCTTAATTGGATTATCAGATAAGGTCATTTCTGATGGATCTGATGATATTTCTGATGAAATATCATCAGTTTCTGACGATATTTCTGATGAAATATCATCAGTTTATGACGATTCTGATCATCAGGATTTTTCTGATGATTTGTTCATCAGAATTTCTGATGAAGTGGTTTATCAGAATTCTGATGAAATACCCCACTTGTCTGAAATTGGCTCTGTCCTGCCACACTTACCGAAACAAGTTGACATTAATTGATATCATTATGAAAAAGGCAACTTGAACATTGGATTCAATGAATATGTCAATTGGGCACTTTTAGCAGGACTTATTGCATGAGTAAACTATTGTTTATTCATACACCCAGCCGTCTATAAATAGAAGGCTCAACCAGGAGAAGCAAAGTGAGTTTGAAGCTTATCATTCATACATACATCAAAACTCCATTGCCCTCTCACCCACAGAATTCAAGATTCGTTTGTACTAGATAATAATCTTACAATCACCTTGTAAACCATTTTGTTTCAAAGTGATATAAACTTGATAATTCTGTAGGTCTTGTTTCTTGAAAGTCTGATTTCCATTTCCGCACATCTTTTTCACATCTACTGAAATCACTTGCCATATTACGTGAAAATAAGTTGTTTAAAGGCCATACTGGGTCTAACAATTGGTATCAGAGCAGATTGAATAAAATATTTTCAAACGATCAATCGCTCATCTTCTTTTCTCTAAATATGGCCAGCTTTCAATCCTGGAATAATGCTTTTAACATTGGTTCTATGTCCAATCCTCTGACTCTGGTCAGAGAGGAATACCCCCAATGGAAAATCAGGATGGTCAATTTCCTTAATGGTCATGACCGAGCTCTGTTTCAATCCATTGAAAGGGGTCCACATATACCAATGACAGATATACCCGCTATTCCAGCAACTGACCAATCACCAGCTATCCCTGCCTCCCGTGCTCCCAAAAGTGAAATTAACTGGAGCACGGAAGACAAGGACCTGGTGGCTGGGGATGAAAGGGCAAAGTCACTTTTAATAATGGCCATCCCCAATGACATATTTTCACAAGTTGATGCATGTGCATCAGCTAAGGAAATATGGGATCAGTTGGAAAATCTTTGTGAAGGAGGAGAAAGGATGAGAAGAAACAAGAGAACAAATAATGTCTCATCTTATGAAAGGTTTAAAAGTTTGCTAAATGAAAGGTTAAATGATACATATCAAAGATTTACAAAACTTTTAAACGAGCTAAAGAAATTTGGAATAACAAAGTCAAATGATGAAAGAAACATAAAATTTCTTGATGCCCTTCCTAGAGAATGGAGAAGTCTAACCATGACTTTATCATCAACCTTAGAACTAGGAAACATGAGTCTTCATGACTTATACAGCATCTTGATTCCCAGAGAGGAAGAAATATTTGAAGAAACTATTCAAAGAGGGGGATCTTTAGCTCTTATCTCTAACTCACAAAGAACAATACCCACCAATGATCCACAACCATCAAGCATCCAAAGTTTTGAAGATTCTGATACTTCATCAGATTTTTCAGCCTTTGCTGAGGCAATAGCACTGCTCACCAAAACATTCGAGCAGAGGTTGAGGGGAGGTAGCCAGAGATACCAGAGGAGTGACAGAGGAAGGATGGATGGAAGATCTAAAGAAGAGGTTAGATCTAAGGATAAGGGGAATGCTGAAGTTGTGTGTTACAAGTGCAAGCAGAGAGGTCATTATGCATCAGAATGCAAGACCAAAAAGCTGAAGGATGTTGCCTATTATGAGAAAAAAGCTTGAAGAAGCAAAGAAGCAGCAACAAGTAAGCTTAATTGCTGGAACAGATACATGGTTATCTGATGATTCTTCTGATGATGAAGAAGAAGAATTGGCAAATTTCTGCCTCATGACACTCTCTGAAGGACTACCAGAAACTTCAGAACAAAAGGTAAATTTAGACAATCTTGATCTTGAACACAAGCTAAACAAGCTCATGTCAGATTTTCTAAATCTGCAAGAAAAACATCAATCAGATATTAGAAAATCTGATGAGTTGCAAAGGACTTTGAATAAAATCATTCTTGAAAACCAACTTCTTATAAAGGATAGTCTAGATCAAATAGCTAAAATTGAGTTTTATGAAAATGAAAGAAAAGATCTTTATAAGAAAATCAATGACAAAGAAATCAATGTAAGAGGTTTTCAACAAGCTAAAGAGTTCATAAATTTTATTGAGTCCACACCAAAGAACAAAGGAGAGGGTTTAGGTTATACAAGATCAAATAGAGGAAGTAAACCCACTGTCTTTGTAAAAGCAACTCATCATATTTATGATAAATTTGTATCAGAATCTGAATCTGAATCTTGCAAAACAACCTGTTCTGAATACTCTTTTGAAAAACCAAACTTCAAAACAAACAAGAGTGAATGTAGTCGAGAATCTGTAAACACTCCAGAAGCAGTTCACTCATCTTTTCAAAATTATCCACTCATTCCATCACAAGAGGAAATATCAGAAAATTCTGATACATCTTGTATGTGTGTTGACATACTGAAGCTTGTTCAACACCATCTTCAAAAGAAAAATTTAAAATCTGTTAATGGCTCAGCATATAACAGAGTTTCTGATGCAAAACCAAGAAGAAGAAGAAATAAAATGATTAATATTCCATCAGAAATAGTACCCAAGCATGCTTGGGGTAACAAAAACCCTCTAATCATTCCATTTCAGGACCATCATGTGCAGCAGATCTGGTAATGCGACTTAGGAAGCTCCAAGCACATGACTGGTGACAGGAGCTTACTCAGCAACTTTGTTTCAAGGCTGGGTAGAATGGTAAATTTTGGAAATTGAGTGAAAAGGAAGGATCATGGGATATGGATGCATAAGGTATGGATGTCTGACCATAGAGAAAGTAGCCTATGTTGAAGGCTTAACAAATAATCTGCTTTGATATGGTCAGAACAATGATAAAAATTACTCAGATAATTTTATCACCAGAAAATTTGCTTGATAAATTTCTTTAGTGGTAATCAAAATCATTTATCTTATAAATCACCAGAAAATTTGGCAACTTATCATAAATTCTGATGAAGTCATCAGAAAATTTGACACAACATCAGAACACCTGACAAGTCATCAGAATTCTGGTGAATCATTAGAAAATATGTTGGATAATCAGAATTGTCAAAGTTCATTAAAACAAATTGCTGCATGTCATCATCCTTATTCATATCTCTTGACTGTATATTCATAAATTGCACATTAGCTTTTCTTTTAATTTTTTTTATTCTTGTTAGTGCTGATAACGTCATTCAACAGAAAATTTCTGGGAACTCGTTAATATGGAACTTTCTCTCTCCTTCATTTATTACACCCCATCATGTTTTAAGAAGGTTGAAGTGACATATTGGTAGGCTATCAGATTACATCACCAGAAATTAGCCGCCTATATCATTAAATGCATATGAAGTAGAGAAGAAACATATCTATGTTATTTTTTTCTGTCCTCTGATAATCATTAAAATAACGGAGATTTCGGTGAAGAAAATCTACAAGTTGGTAGCTTCCATTTATGGCAAATATTAAATTTACTATAAATAATCACCACTTTGGGTTAAAATCTGTCTTCTTCACTCCTCTTCTTCACCTCATATTCACACACTCTCACAAAAATGAACACCATCAAAGATGAATGCTTCACACTTGTTCTTTATCCATATCATAACCTTAGATTGAGGACCAATCTGGAAGGTCCTCAATGGGAAGGGTGTCAAGTTATGCTAAAGATGCTCATGAGCAGTAACTTGAGCTATGCCCTCACTGCTCATATAACTGTTCATCCAGAGATTCTTCAAATCTTCTGGAAAAATGCAACATTATCTGAGTATCAAAACAGGGAACAGATGGCCATCAAGAGTGTGGTGCTAAATCAACAAATTTTGTTAAATGAAGCCACCATCAGGACAGCTCTTCAACTCAATGATGATAATGACGTCCTGATGTTCACAAGGGCTCAGAAGGATGATGTCTTAAGGCAAATGGGTTATCACACACAAACCCAACAACGAGCAATCAACAAACATGGCTTCATCAAGCCATGGCAATATCTGGTCACACAGATGGGTACATGCTTTTCAAAGAAGGTCATCAATCATCATGAAGTATCTCTTAGATTGATGGAACCCATACTGGCACTCGTACTCAAAGTACCTTACAACTTCTCTCATTATCTAATGAGTGATTTTGCAAGTAATATGTGGGTTGGCAAGCCATTCTTGATGTATCCTCATTTTCTGACAAAGATAATAACGAGCCAGCTAGACTTTGCAGGCATACCTGCAAGTTATCCAAGAGCTGATATGAGACTTCAAGAAAACATGGGTCTCAGCAGGCTTGTACCCACCAACCACAACTTTGGGAACATAACTGATCTGTTGTTGCTCCTAGAAATGGAACATGATGAAGGCATAGATATTGATTAGGTCTTATTTGCTTTGTTTGTACAAGTTTTTCTCTGTTAATATGTTAATATTTTATGCCTGCTAATTTTTCTGATCTATGGTTTGTATTTTTTTTGGGAAATGGGTAAATATGAAATGATCATCAGAAATAAAAAATCCTGACTCAAAACTCAAAGTTTCTGATGACAAAAGACAAAATCTGGTAAAAATGGATCTTAAAATTTTTCTGATAAAAACTTCAAGATGATAAAATGTTAGAAAATCTCTGAGAAGGGACATGGATGCTACCAGAAAAACAAATGTGAGTCTTCTGATCTTATCTTATTCCCTCTCATCTAAAAAAATATGTTGAAAAGGATCACAAGTTTAGGGGGAAATCTCAATCAAGAGATTTTGCTGAAAATTCTGTTGACTTTTGTTGACCACATCTACAAGGTCAACAGAAGTCAAGAAAAAAAAGGATACATATGATCAACAGAATTTCTGACTACATCATCAGAATGGGACTTTTTGACTAATGAAGAAAAGAGGATACATATGAAGAAAGATGATTGGGCCTCCTATCAAATGGGGACCACAAAGAAGAAAAGGTGTCATAGAACCGATAGCTTTCTCCAATAAAAAATCAGAGCAACACTTTCAAGAAGGAATGATTGAAGAAACTACAATTTGAAGAGTCAAGTTGAAATGGTATAACCACAATTCCATGATAAACAATTTCATTAATGTCTTAACACCCACGATCCAACGGTTACATTTTGAACCAAAAACTCAGCACTCACGATCTAACGGTTATAAAGACAATTAATGATCTCTTTATCACTATTTCATACCACGTTCTATACCCTTTCAACTCCTCTAACTCCATACACCCACAATACTCTGCTGAAACACTCCTATATAAGACACCCATAGGAGAAACTCAAAAGTCACTCATCTTCCTCACAAAAAACAACTCTTAAAATCCCCTGTTTTTCAGCCACAATTCAAAAATCCCTAAATTTCAAACCCTAAACTTACAGAGATCAACAATGGCAAAAGTTAACCTCAATATTCCAATTGCTCAACATGAAGTACCTTTTGTTGAGATAGCAGAATTTCTACCAATGAAGGAAAACAATCTGCTGATGAATACAGAGCATTCAGAGTATGATGAAAGATGTCAACTTCTGGTAGAATATTTCACAAAATGTCCAATCTCAGGAGCACTAACAAAAGGAAGAGAAGTACCAGAAAGGCTACTACAGCAATTTGTTTACACCTTTAATGAAGTTAAAGAAAATCAGGTATCTGCTCATGTATGGGGAAGTGTTTATGTAACATTAACCCCTGCAAGAGTAAGAGAATGGCTTGAACTGCCTATTCTTGATAGTTACACTGAAGCCCCAAACAGAGAAGATTTAATAAACTTCGTCATTGGGCTTGGCTATAAGAAAAGGGATATCAACAAAATTGGAGCAATAAGAAGAAGTGAATTGTCAGCCATCTGGCAAGTAATGATGGAAGTGCTAAACAAATGTCTCACCTCAAAGATAGGAGGAACTGATCAAATCAGTCAAGCTATTCTGACAATCATGTTTGGACTCATAAATGGGTTCAAAATAGATTATGGGTCAGAAATTTTTAATCTTCTCAAAAGATCAATCATCACCAGAAATGGAAAAATAACCTCTCATCTGCCATATCCAAGGTTAATCTCAATTTTCATTTATGAAGCATTTATTGAAAGAAATATGGAAATTCCAATCTTAGAAGATGTCTGGAGATCAAAAACCATGAAGGCCTGGAGTTCTAATCATGGATGGGAATCAGACAAAGATGTCCCTGTGTTGTCAGAAAGCATGTTATGCTTCATTGCACCAGACTCACAATACAGAACACAACATGAAAAACTTCTGACAAAATCAAATTCTCCAACCGAAGAGCCCAGCAGAGAAGTTGTGAACTGTTCTTCATCAACCGAAAAAGGAGATGATGAGAAGTCCTCACCATCAGAAAAGGAGGGTGCAGAAGGAAAAAGAATTCAGGAGATAGCTAACTCACCAGAAAACAAGAAAGAACATGCTGAAAGTCAACAAATTCATGAAGCAGGAACTCATCATGAATTTGAAATTCATCAAGAACATTATGCAGAATCACATATTGCTGGAGAAACACATGCTGCTGAAATTGAAGCCACTGAAGTCATTCATTATGATAAATCTCACATTGCTGGTACATCTCTTTTAAACACTGTTCTAGTAGAAACTCACAGAGAAGAAACAAAATCAGAAAGTTCAGTTAATGTTTCTTACAAAATAGAATACAGAACAATGAATGTTGATGAAGAGGTTACTAGTTCCATTAATCTCAACTCTGAATAAGAAAATGAGGAAGAGGATGAGATCCCAACAGATGGAGATCAGGAAACTGATCAAGGAAATCTGGCTAAAGGTAATCTGTTTACCTCAAAAACTTATGGAGGATCATATGTTGATATGATTCAAGGACATAAGGAAGCCCAGGATGAAAATGAGTTTTTCATCACTGGTGGAGATGATACTGGTAAACTTAAAGCTGCACCAAAATCTGGTAAAGCCAAAAGTGATCCTATCATTTCCAAAACAGCAGCAAATGTGTTTGCAGCTGGAATGTTAGAAGGAACATCTGTTCTTCCAATTATCCCTGAGAAACCCATAAACCAAGAAAGTTTAGAAACAGTGCTGGAAAATGTTTACAAAGTCTGCAAAAGAAATCCAGTGGAAGAAAAACTTGATATGTTGCTGTCAGAAATACAAGGTCAAAGAGCTGATATGAAGACTGTGTCAGAATCAGTGGAGGCAATAAAGAAACAAACTGATGAAAACACTGAAGCACTAAAGTCTCTTCAAAAGATGAAAGAAAAGGCACCAGAATCCAACATCTCTGCATCAGAAATCCAAACGATTCTCACAGAAATAGAAAAGATCAAAGCACAAGTTGCAAATGTGATGGAATCAAGGCAGTCATGTGCAAACAGAGTTTTGGAGTAAGTTACCATGCTAAGGGCAAGCAATAACAGTATCACACATGCTCTTGAAAAGCTGTCAAAAGAATTGGTTGTAATTCAGACGAAAGCTCAAACTGAATTCACCAATGTTCAGAAGAACATGGCCAACAACTCTAAACAAGTAAGAGAAGTACAACAACTGGTGGAAAAGATGCAATTCAACATTGCAAGATTGGCCAAAGTGGATCCACAAGAACTCATGAAAGAAATTCCTGCTGAAAGCTCACATCAAGAAGCTCCAAAGTCAACTCCTCAACAATCATCAAGCACACCCACCAAAGCTGGAACCACAATGATGGGACCACCCCCAAATGTCCCAAAAGAAGAAATGCTGTAAAGGTTAGCAACTGCAAAACCTCAAGTTATTACAAATTTGAAATTGCTAGCATCTGTCCCAAATCCAACAGTGTCTTATGACTCAGCCATAAGTAAGTACATGAATATACAAACAATGAATGAATGAGAACAAGAAGGTGATTCATCAACAAAATCAAAGATTGTTAAGAGAAAAATCTCTGAAACCAAGTCTGTTTTGGGTAAAGAGATTGCCAGGGATGTAATGATATTCCCTGAGAACAATCTGGTGAGCTCTTATTTAACAAAAGAAGATGAAATACCAAGATCACTGTCTCCTACCAGACTGGGTTTAAGAGAAGAAAGGATGAAAAGAGGGCCATATAGCATTCACAGACAGAATGGGAATCCAGTAAAGATAATTTTAAAGGTGAATGAAGTAAAAACTGCAACTGATGATGTTGGAGGAACTTATATACAAAACAGATACACACTTCAGAGGAAGAATGGGGAAGAACAAAAGGTGACTGATGAAGAAATAGCTGACCAATTGCATCCTTTAGACATTTTGTTTATGAAGGATCACTATGAAAAAGGAAAAGAAAAATAACCAAGAAGTCAGAAGAGCATTAAATGGCATATCAAAAGCTGGAATATTGCTATTTGAAAGAATGACTTTTTCAGACTTTGATCTATGCATCAATTTTGAGCATGTATACAACAAAAATGTGTATGTCAGATCACCAAAGACAAAAGTTCCCTCATATATATTGGAAGATGCAAGATCTGGAGACATCATTATGCTGACAAATAAAAATGGAGAACAAGACCATGGTGTAATCTTTAGAGATCATGATAATAACAAAGCTATGTTCAGAAGTGTTGACATCTGCAAGTACTCAAATCAAACCCTGAGGTATATCTTGAAAACCATGAGAAAAAGACAAGAACATCTTCAGAAGATAGAAAAGAACTTGGAGGGAAGCAGAAAAGAAATTGAGCAGATGATTGAAGAATGGATCCAAGCAAGAGAATGGTACAAAGACATGTATGTCAGCTGCAACAAATATATCTCCTACAAAAAGAAATTAAAGAAAGGAGATGTGCATAAGAGAGTGAAGCTGAACTGAAGAAACTGTTTATTTAATTTCACATCTTTTATGTAATTTTTTTTCTTCAAAAACATCAGTAACTGGTTTAAATTTGCAAGTATTATGTTTCCACTGTTTGGAAATTTTTCTGTTTCTGAGGTAGTTCATTTTCTTACAATACTTAGAGGAAAACTGTTAGGAAACTTTATTTGTAAGTATTGAAGAAAATCACAATCAACTGGATCTATGAAGAGATCACAGTCCTGAAGATCACGAACAAGAAAAAGAAGATCAGATGGGACAACTGGAATACACAGCATCTATTTCAAAGAATCACAAGTTGATCAAGAGCTGAATTGGATTATCAGATAAGGTCATTTCTGATGGATCTGATGATATTTCAGATGAAATATCATCAGTTTCTGACGATTCTGATCATCGGGATTTTTCTGATGATTTGTTCATCAGAATTTCTGATGAAGTGGTTTATCAGAATTATGATGAAATGCCCCACTTGTCTGAAATTGGCTCTGTCCTGCCACACTTACCGAAGCAAGTTGACATTAATTGATATCATGATGAAAAATGCAACTTGAACGTTGGATTCAATGAATATGTCAATTGGGCACTTTTAGCAGGACTTATTGCATGAATAAACTATTGTTTATTCATGCACCCAGCCGTCTATAAATAGAAGGCTCAACCAGGAGAAGCAAAGTGAGTTTGAAGCTTATCATTCATACATACATCAAAACTCCATTGCCCTCTCACCCACAGAATTCAAGATTCATGTGCACTAGATAATAATCTTACAATCACCTTGTAAACCATTTTGTTTCAAAGTGATATAAACTTGATAATTCTGTAGGTCTTGTTTCTTGAAAGTCTGATTTCCATTTCAGCACATCTTTTTGACATCTACTGAAATCACTTGCCATATTACGTGAAAAGAAGTTGTTTTAAGGCCATACTGGGTCCTACATCTTGGATACAAAAGAAATGAAAGTATGATTTTTATTGTTATTACAAATTATATCATATTTTCGACAAGGAGAAAATATATTATTTTTGGAAGTTAAAATATATTTTCTTGAAATACATTATTTTTGGGACAAAACAAGTTTAAATATATTTTCTGAAGTAAGACTTGAAAATATATTATTTTGGAAACTACAAATACAAGAATACGAAAATACATGTATGAGATACCCCCATCCTTGAGAAGGAAATACGAAAATAAATACTTGAGAAGTATTGTTACAAAAATATGGTTTAATCAATTATTCCAAAATTTGATAAATGTAACTTAAGTTAAAATATTTATTATTTTAACAAAACAAATAATATTATGACTTGGAATGATACCAAAGGCACAATAAACGAAACTCAAAAACACTAACTAATACAAAGTCAAGGCACGACCCATTCATCTAATAGACCCTAGTACATTGTAGGGAGTCATGTTTGCTAAGGAGATTTGAGTTACGAGTGTGAGTTCATGCTCCCCTCTTTTCTCTTAAATGTTTTTGGTTTTATAACTCTCGGGGGTGGAATACATGTTACGAATGCTTAAACGGTATGAAATGCCTATGAAATGCACTATTAGATCATATGAGCATAGACTTAATATTGAAATGCCATTAATTCTTAATTAGGGACGAAGGTTAGATCTAACGGGTACGACGGAGCCCCACTCATGGTGCTCATGTGATCACTTGAGTGCTTCGGTGTCCCAGTCGAGGGAAATCGACATAGTCAAGGGAAATTGACATAGTCAAGGTAAATTGACATTGTTGAAGGGAAATTTGACACAGTCGAGGGAAATCGACATAGTCGAGGGAAAATCGACAAGGGTATAAGCCTACTCATTTCGAGTGCTCCCTATGTCCTCACATGCCTTAATGTCCTTGTAAAACATTTATTTGGTATGTTCATACACGCTTTTCATACCTGTTTTCAAATGAGTCTCTCAAAGGTTTACAAGTTTACCAGTACTCACACAAGACGCATGAACTCGTTCAACTTTTGTTGATGTTTTCCAAAATTACATGTATTTCAAGTGACAGGTTGGATCTTGGGCGCGGGTGTTGTTTCTAGAAGTAGACTTCAAGTTTAGATGTCATCCACTTTTGTTGGTTTGTAACCTAGTCGAAGGTTGTGTTTTAAAACTTAAATAACCAGTGTTTGTAATACTCAATTTTTATGAATGGATGAACATCGTTTTGATCATATAGTTGTTTATTATGATTGAATGCAATGATATTAAAACAGTCACACATCATACGCTTCCGCAAAAAGTCAGGGTGTGACAGATAATCTCTTAAAAAGTCTGAAAGTGCAAAAATCATCAAAGGGTACATTAAAGAGGAGTTGGATACAAGTGATTCTATCTTGTCTATTTGTTTTCATTTTATTTATCTTTTAATTTTTAGATTTACTTTCTTGTTTAAAAACTTTTATCAAAAATTTAGATCGATTAGACGTTGACAATAAAACGGTATTAAAAGCTCTTGTGTCATTGGACGACCTCGGTATCTTACCAACACTATACTACACTCGCGATGGGTTCACTTGCCCTAGTGTGTGTTTAGTGTTAGTACAATATCGTGTTTTATAAATTTAAAACTTAACTAACACGTAAAATGAACGTAAAATATAAATAAAATCATATCACGCTCGACACGCACCAAAAACACAATTCCAATCAAAAGTAGCCTATTCGATACTAAAAGCTATGTAAAAACATAAACTCAAACATAATAGAGCACGGGTATTCGACCACGCATCAGGGATTTGATCAAGGATCTGCCATGCTCGCTCAATGGAATTCACACTGTTAGTAAGTTTAACGATACATGTTAGGGTACTTGAATTCATAAAGAAACTTAAATAAAAGTGCATAACTGACACCAGTTCATATGTATTTAACTGAACAAACCATGTGTTTCACTCCTATCTATTATGTTAGGATGATCGCATAATGGATTACACTATGATTGGTTTTAATTTCCTATATATACCTGAACAAACCATGTGTTTCACTCGCCATCTCTTGACCCTTGATTTCATGAAATCATTATACATCATATATATGAAAAAAATGATTATCCATTAGACAATGTAAGTAACCTTCCCAAATGAGCCACATTGCGAAGGATATGGTCAAGATAAGTAACCAAAGATGATAAAGAAGCAGTTGTCCCTGTACGAATCATTTCTTCACTGAATATGCGTAACCTGCATGAATTTAGACTAAGACATATAATTAGAGCACAAAGGGGCAAACATACATATCTTTATCTATAATAGTGGGTTGGCCTGCGCAATGCGCCTGGTGTCACCTAGGCTCTTTAGAGCAAATAAGAAAGTAAAGCACCAACGTGAAATGAAAAGTCTGATCTTGACTAAACATGTTTCCACAAGTGATCTTTACTTAACATGTTTTAAATGTATATACTCATATTTCTTCTCTACCACCCTTGGGAGTGAAGTTGTGCAGTTTTGTTGTGTTTATCTATGATATTATAATAGCAAGCAAGTCTCTCATTTTTTACCCCAGTTACTCCAGCCATAATGCTTGATACATGCATCAATGTATGTGTACGCAAAAAGTCAAAAACCACTCTCCCGGATGGTCCCCATGGTCGTCCAAGATATGAATATCATGTCCCTCCGTTGGCTATAATGACATACCTACATAAACAATAATGCTAGGGGAATAACATGGGTAGTATAAGTATATACCTATAAAAATGTGAGCCTTGGTTCTTTGCAACCAAATCAACATATCTATAAGTAAATACCTAGCAAGAGACAATACTCATTGAAGGAAAATAATGAAATTAATAATGAATTTAATATTTAAATATGTTTTTTGAGTTTTACATGCACGAAATGGTTCTCACTTTAAAAATTAATTGTATTAAAACTAAAATAGGTACTCAAGGTACAATTTGGCACACCCCAAATAAATGATTGGGGTGGGCCTTATTTATCGTGTTGTTGGCAGCTAGCATGCACGTATGTGCACCACTATGTGTATGGTCGTGGGTGTCCTTTCTGTTGTAAATTCTTCTAGAAGATGCCCTTTTTTGTCGGGGTTAAGGTACATGCACAGGCGTGCCCAGCTATTCACGACCATGCATAGGGACATGTACAGCCAGACAAGCACCACAATTGTTTTCAGCTAGCGTACTTCTTGTATTCATTTTATTTTGTCTGATTTGTCTCTGCTAGTAGGCACGACCGTGCACTAGAGTGCATACAGACGTGCTTATCTTTGCCCATGAAATCTTCTGCTTTTCTAAAAGGTGGAGTTTGAGGTGGCATGGTCGTGCGTCAGCACATGCTTGGGCATGCATGAGGTAAACTCACATTTTTATTTCGTTTTTCATCGTTTTTTACTTCATTTTATTTCTAGACTCTAAAATCATACAAAAATAAAAAAAAAGGAACGAGTTAGGTAGTGTTTCCTTATAATAAAGCCTCAAAAATACATAAAAATGAGGAATAAATATGCATGTAAAACATGTATAAATGATGGTATATCACATCACTTCCAAAGTTTCCATTTAGACCCAAGGCTACATCACTTCTAGATTTATATTAAATAACATGTACCATCTAGCACATGGCAAGTAGAACTAGCAAGTTCTTTGACACATACTCAACGCAACTAGCTTGGCCACATAATTTATTATACCAAACTAGTGTAAGGAACAACTAATAAATTATGTAAGTGCAACTGTGCAATCGAAAGAATGGACATTTTTTACTATACCATATTTTGGAAATATCTACTCACTCTAGCATTTGCCTATACTAAACCCTAAACTTTAAACATGTATCATTCAAAACACCAAAAGTATGTTTATAAGAGAACAATGTGCATATGGTTATTATACAACAATAACGGTAAAATATTAGATAACATACACACACATAGAAACACACGTTGGGACTCTCATTTCATAAGCAATACCTTTTTGAGAATCATGAATATACATAAGCATAAGCATATATACATAACGCTTCAACTAAAAGGATAAAAAACAATGGGTTATTTCTTCCCCCTACCATTTACTCAGTTTTATCTCATCTCTCATTTTTTTTTTGTTAAACATAAAAATGTGCACATTTGCATTTACACAAAAGACTATCAACATTATATATATATATATATATATATATATATATATAGGAGAAGGATCCGTTAGGAACCACCCTTTATTGCGAGAACCGCGAGAACCAGTGTGAACACAAACAGTAATACCTAAAAAACACCAAATTTTTTTTTACTATTTTTTTTTTGAAAAATCGCTATATTTCGTTTATAATAAAAAAAATTAATTTTTTTAGTAACAGTTATCCATGAACACGTGCATTTGTATCATTTCTTTGATAAATTCCATAATTCATTACAAATATTAGACAATTGCACTTTCATTTACACTACCACGTGTAATACACTACTTTTTACGTTAACAATATTAGAAATGCACATGTGCATCTATATGTATTAATATGAAATATGGTGTGTTCGTACACTACTTTCTCTTTCATCTATTATTCCATCCATAATACACAAATATGCACATGTGCATCTTTGTCATTTCTTTGACAAATTCTGTAATTCATTACAAATATTAGACAATTGCACTTTCATTTACACTACCATATGTAATACACTACTTTTTACATTACCAATATTAGAAATGCACATGTGCATCTTTACGTATCAACATGAAATAAGGTGTTTTGGTACACTACTTTGAATACACTTTCCCTTTCATCTATCATACCATCCATAATACACTACCATTACCTTCTACCATCCATAATACAATACCATTACCTCCTACCATCCATAATACAATATGAAATATGAAATAATACATGTGCATCTATATGTATCAATATGAAATATGGTGTGTTGGTACACTACTTTCTCTTTCATCTATCATTCCATCCATAATACACAAATATGCACATGTGCATCTTTGTCATTTCTTTGACAAATTCCGTAATTCATTACAAATATTATACAATTGCACTTTCATTTACACTACCATATGTAATACACTACTTTTTACATTACCAATATTAGAAATGCACATGTGCATCTTTATGTATCAACATGAAATAAGGTGTTTTGGTACACTACTTTGAATACACTTTCCCTTTCATCTATTATACCATCCATAATACACTACCATTACCTTCTACCATCCATAATACAATACCATTACCTCCTACCATCCATAATACAATATCATTACCAATATTTTCACTTTATTACATGTATATCAACACCATTTATACCATCCAATCAACATATTACATCATAAATTGACAACTATAACCAAACCATCAACCACTAGATATAACTAACCAAAAAACATGTATATGGGCTTACTTCTCCATTCAAAATCACAAACTTTTTTTACCAAAACACGTTATATCATGGTTATACATAATGATGCACATGTGCATTTTGAATATTGGTAATGTAAAAAGTAGTGTATTACGGATGGTATTATAAATTAAAGTGCAATTGTCTATTACTGATAACGTATTACGGAATTTGTCGAAGTAATGATACATATGCACATGTGCATGGACAACTATTACTCGAAAAAAAAATGTTTTTTTTTTTGCTAACTAAATATAGCGATTTTTTTAAAATATTAAAGAAATTTTTTTTTGAGTGCTTTTTGATTTTTTTTTAGATTTTATTTTGTGTTCATGTTGGTTCTCGCGGTTCTCGCAATAAGGGTGGTTCTCAAATGAACCTTACCCATATATATATATATATATATATATATATATATATATATTAATAAATGTTAGATATGCTGAAATCTACATGCATTTTAGTCAATTTTATAACTAGTGTTATACATTATCGCGCGTTGCGCGTTTTACAATGTGTTTTTTGCCGTGTTCCGTATATGATGTATTCGACTCTCTAATATGTGTGAATTAGACTTTATACAATGTACATACACACAATCTGTGTTGAATTGGGTAAAATGTTTCAGTTGAACCAAAATATTACATATTTAGGAAGTGGACCCAAAAGATTACATGTCCACATACATACCTAGAAGCAAAAGGACTTTTGCGTTGACCCTTCAAGCCGATTTCCCTTTGTGGTGTTTGCTGCTTTCTTCATCTCTAGTAGAGTGCTTAATTGTCATCCAAAGTTTTTGTATTCATGTGAGCGAAACGGAAGTCGGGTCGTATTAGAATGCCTTATAGGCGTGCACTAGCTTTTTTTTGCTAATGTCTTAATCTTGTAATATGTCGATTACACCAAATAAGAGGATGATATTATAGAATTCTGGTGTTGAATCACCAACTGATTCCCGTGACTTCTAACCATGAGTTCGACATGTTAACGCCAAGGGCCCCACCTGTATAATTTTAATTTATCAAATACGTGCTTAATAGTATGGGTGGATTGGTAACGGTTAAAATAGGGTTGGCTTAAAACATGTGAGCTGCCTAGCATTATTTACTAATCTATTCGGTTGTCTTACTCAGGTGTAAAAACCAAATAGCCTTAGTGCCTTTAAAACTTAAAAAAAAAAACATTAAGCTTTAATTTTTAGGAATAATTTTGACCTATTTAGTAAATCAACAATGCCAAACAAAAAACAAACAAACAGAATATTAATCAATAACAGCAAAGCTCCAGCATATATGATCAAACCAATAAAGAAACAACATATATGTTCAATCTGGACACTAAATAAAAAGTCATCCACATGATCAAGAACACACTTAATACACAAATTTGGGAGTTTCAAATGCTTAATAATTTACGAACAAAAAAGAACTCCCTGTCTTTTTCCGTCACCCATTCCGAGACCCGACCCGCTTGCTTTTTCTTTCCTGCCTATCCTGACCAGCGTACCATTTTTCCTACTTTTAGAGCTACCCATCCTAGCCCAGTAAAATTATTATTAGCTCGAAACAACCCAAAAATTATATTTGAAGTCAAAACAATCCAAAGTTAAATAGTCGGGTCAGGATAGACCAAGACCAGTTTTGAGTATACTGGAGGTATGGAAGTCATACATCCAAAAGAATTCCAAAAAAAGGAACAGAAAAACAGGCAGCAATACAAAAAATCAGGATTACAATCATAAATCTCATCCTTAATTCTCGCGAAACTTGAGTGATCTAAACAACATCGATTTCTACTCCAGACAAGCATGGGAACGCAAGAGAGTTTTCAAATTTCGGACTCTTGATCTTTTTTAACCGCGCATTCTATGGTCACCTATGCATAACAACTTTGTGGTCAAGTTTCAATTCAATTTCACTTAAAACATACTCAATTCACTTTACCGAGCAAATGACCATATATCAACGGATAAAATAGGCGAAAGTGGTGAAGCAAACCTTTTTTAGATGGATTGCAGCAAAGGTGTCTCTATGACAAAGAACGATAAACAGCAGACGTGATAGTTGAAACAACTGATGTAAAAAAGCCTAATCTATGCAGTGGTGAGAAAGAAAAAAACTAATATGACTCATTGTTTATTTCCATATGTCCTAGTATATCAGCCCACTTTCCCCAAGACCAACCTCTTCCTCATCAATTTCTCTTTTGACTGACATTTCTTTATCAGATTTTGGTTAAAACCTTATACCTACTGTGGATCTGAGACCAAATCAACTCATAACCTGTGTAATTGAAATAGCAAATCAACTCATCACCTATATAAGTGGTGTGCGTTAGGTGTGATATGTTTTTATTGATATTTTGAGCCCATTTTACGCATTAGTCAAGTTTTAAATTTATAAAACACGATATTCTACTAACACTAAACACACACTTGGGCAAGTGCACCCATCGTGAGCGTAGCATAGTGTTGGTAAGATACCGAGGTCGTCCAAGGACACAAGAGCTTTTAATACCGGTTTATCATCAACGTCTAATCCATCTAATTTTTTTTGAGAAAAGTTTTGAAACATAAAAATAAAAACTAAAAATGCAAAGATAAATAAAATAAAAACAGATAGACAAGATAGAATCACTTGGATCCGACTCACCTTTAATGTATCCTTTAATGATTTTCACATTTTCAGACTTTTTAATATATTATCTTAGTTATAGTAGTAGGGCCCTCGTTTGAAGGTGACGTTACTCTCAACCCGGTGGTTTGAGTCAGCAGGGACACAATCCCAAAGGGTCGGAATATTGAAAGACAATTAAGTAAGTTATTAATGCGAAAAGTGGTAGGCCCCTCTTTTGAAGGTGACGTTACCCTCGGCTAAGTGGTTTGAGTCAGCAAGGATAGAATCCCAAGAAGCCGGTTTAAAGTATTAATAGTAGTTTACATATGAGGGCTTCAAGCTATTCGCACCCCCACCATCCAATACCAGTGGGTATTTAAGGAGGTACTAGTAAGCTTAAACCAGGTCATTGCAGGATCTATACACTGAACAAGGCAAGAGCCTTACCAAACCATTCCCCTAACCCCCGACCAGGTAGTCAACATGCCTTTGTATAGACCGTTAAGACATGAATGATGCAATATTTTACATTATATAGACAGTAAAGTAACCTCAAGACACCATGGAAAAATGATAAGAAAAATTCACCTTTAACATAAGAAACTAGTTATTAATGTCATTAATACAAACCCAAATAAAAAGTGCCAAAGATTAAAAATCAAAAGTAATACATAAAAGACTTGTCTTCACCAAGTGATGTAAGAGGCTTAACCAAACATGGCCTTTGATTGGCATGAACCCTTACAATCAATCTTGGATCCCGAGACTACTACACACTCTAAAGATAGATGATGGATGATGGTGGTGGGTGTTGGTGTTGTAGTGGTGGTGGAGTGGTGACAAAGTGGGAGAGTAGTGGTTTGCCAAGGGATGCCTTTGAAGTGAACCAATCACCCCTATTTATAGCCTGCACAGAGCTCTGGCCACGACCCTGCGTCCAGCGGGCATGCCGCCGTTGCCAGCCTTTTCTCTTCCTTCATTAATTGCAAGTGTCAGCAGAGGGCCCCACACGGCCCCGTGTCTCCTGAGCACGGCCCCGAGCTCAACTTCGTACCTGTACTATCAAGATTTAGCAAGAATTTGCGTATCTTTGCGTTGACCACGCCGCGTGCTGAGCTGGGCACGCCCCCGTGGTGGGCGTGGAAGCTTCTACAGGTTTGTCTTTTGTGCAGGGCCCTGACCACGCCACATGCCCAGCTGGGCACGACCCCATGGTCAGGCTGCTATTGCCTTGTTTTTGCTTTGGCGATGCTACCGAGGGGTCGGGCATATCACGTTTATTCCTTCTTTTTGTATTTATGTTGGTTTTGGTTGCTTAATTGCTCCTTTTGTTCGTTTAAGCTCATTTGGTCTTGTAAATTCAAAAAGAAGAAAGAAACACGCTGATGTGCACAAAATGCAACATATAAATTACATCAATTGTGGTATAAAACTAACCCTTTTTTAGTACTAATGTTGGAAAAAGTGTGCTTTTGTCTTCCTTTTGTATTTTCAGGAATAAATGAGCTCAAATGAACAAAAGAAGCAAAAAGGCAGCTAAATCTAACATAAATACAAGAAAAGGAACAAACGTGGCATGCCCGACCTCCCCGACAACATCTTCCCAAGCAAAACAAGAGAACAGAAGGCTGAACACGCCCCATGCTCAGTGAACACGGGGGCGTGCCCAAGTACCAGCATAAAAGACAAATCTATAGAAGCTTCTATCGCCTACCACGGGGCCGTGCTCAGTGGACACGGGGCCGTGGTCAACTATAAGATTCACAGAATCCAGGCAAATCTTGATAGTACAGATACGCTTCTGCACACGGGGGCGTGCCCAGCGGACACGAGGGCGTGGTCAACTAATGCAGACAAACTGCAATTAATGAAGACAGAGAAGAGGATGGACACGGGGCCATGCCCACTGGACACGGGGTCGTGCCCGAGCTACTGTTCAGGCTATAAATAGGGGTGCTTGGTTCATTTGCAAACCATCCCTTGGCACACCACCTCTCTCACACTTCACCAACCACCCACCACCATCATCCACCACCATCATCCATTGTCCATCATAGAGTGTGTGAGTCGTCTCGGGATCCAAGATTGATCGTAAGAGTTCTTGAGAATCAAAGGCCATGTTTACCTAAGTCTCTTACATCACTTGGTGAAGACAAGTGTCTAGTGTAATACTTTTTATTTTTAATCTTTTCGCACTTTTTACTTGGTTATGTATTAATGACTTTAATAACTAGTTTCTTATGTTGAAGGTGATTCTTCCTTATCGTTTGTCCGTGGTGTCTTGGCATTATTTTACTCTCTATATAAAATAAAAGATTTTCACCATTCATATCTCCACGGTCTATATGGAGATATGTTGGCTACCTGGTCGGGGGTTAAGGGAACGGTTTGGTAAGAGTCTTGCCTTGTTCAGTGTATAGATCCTGCAAGGGCCTGGGTCAAATTTAGTAGGACCTCCTTCAATACCCACCGGTATTGGATGGCAGGGGTCCAAACTCTTTGATCCCCTCATATGTAAGCTACTATAAATACTTTAACCCGGCTACTTAGGACTGTATCCCTGCTGACTCAGACTACTTAGCCGAGGGTAACGTCACCTTCAAAAGAGGGGCCTACCATAATATGCATTAATAACTTAATTAATTATCTTTCAATAATCCGACCCTTAAGGATTGTATCCTTGCTGACTCAAACTACTGGGTTGAGGGTAACGTCACCTTCAAAAGAGGGTCCTACTACAATAACTAAGATAATCTCTTAAAAAGTGCAAAAGTGCGGAAATAATCAAAGGTTACACTAAACACGAGTCGGAGCCAAGCGATTCATCTTGTCTATCTGTTTTTATTTTTTTATTTTTCAGCATTTTAGTTAGTTTTATTTTTCTTATTTAAAAACCTTTTTCTAACTTTTGATTTGATTAGACATTGAGGATAAACCGGTACTAAAAGCTCTTGTGTCCTTGGACGACCTCGGTATCTTGCCAACACTATACTACGCTCACAATGGGTGCACTTGCCCATATGTGTGTTTGGTGTTAGTAAAATATCGTGTTTTATAAATTTAAAACTTGACTAACGTGTAAAAAGGGCTTTAAATATACTTAAACTTATATACACACTCGCACACATCAACGGTGGTGGCCCTCTGGTCACCGCTTCTCTCTTCTCTCTCCCTTTTCCCTCTTCCCGTCCTCTCTCATCTGAAGCAAACCGGAAAGAGCCTAGCGATCATTCGTATAGAGATTAAAAACCCCACAAAACAGAGAGACAACAGATGGTGACCGCGGTGGTAGTGTGACAGTGATGACCCTCTGATCACCGCCTCTCTCTTCTCTCCCATTTTTCCCTCTTCCCATCCTCTCTCATCTGAAGCAAACCAGAAAGAGGGGTAAGGTGTTAACCCGGAAGACACGCATCTAATGGGGAATGGCCATCCAAATAGGCCAATTGGGAAAACCCACGAACATAAACACTCTTCATTTCCACTGGCCTATTAATAGATATTATTAATAAAGGTTTAAAGTGATTCTCGTATCTCACATGTGATTTGCTTTTAAATAATCACCTTTGCATGTATATATATATAAATATATATATATATATAATATATATATATATGTGTGTGTGTGTGTTATGTGTGTCATGGTGGTATGACATGATATGGTATGGTATGGTATGATACGATATGATATCATATGGCATCGTATTTAGATATTATGGTATGATATATTATAGGCTATTTTAGTACAACGTAATATATAATCATACACTTAAATGCTTATTACATATGGGGAAGGTTCATTTGAGAAGAATATTAAATTGAGAAGAAAAAGAATAAATGGTACAATTGTAAAATATTAAATAGTTTTTTCTCATCTTATTTATTATTATCTTTGACTAATTAATTAGTTATAAAGAGTGTCATCCTCCACACTAGATTTTTTGCCTACACACATCTAAATTATCCTACATGTTTTGAAATTTATCCTGCATATATTGAAATTTATCCTACACAGCTTGTAATTCATCCTACACACCTCGTAATTTATTCTACACTTTAATTTTTTTTCTATGAAAAAAAATTATTTTTTTGAAAATAAATTAAAAATTTAATGTAGTTAGCTATTAAAAAGGAAGACAACCAATTGATGATCTATCTAAATTTACCAATATACCCTTACACTAATATTAAATCCAGAAATTAAATGAAGTAAAATGAAGAATTCTTATTGGTTGAAGTTTCTTATTTTTTACCCTTACAAAAAAAATCTTCTCATTTGAACTATCTACTATTACATATTAAATTATGTTGAACTATATAATACATACATACATATAATTGCTTGTGTATGTGTTAAACAATTAGAAATATACTAAAAACACTACTTATACAATTAGTAAATAATAAAACAAGTCAATACGGGTAGACCTCGAACTTGTGAAATATTCACGAGCTTTATGCATAGGGTTCAAGACAAATTGCATTCAGTCTCATTTAAGTGAAACTAGCCTTGCTCAAGCTTAACCAACATCAGGCTAGACTCAACTCGTTTACACCCTACATGAAAACGTTATTTGAAAAAGAAGCATTTTGTTCAGAAAGTCAAACCATCAGCTCAGTTTATCATCATATTGTTTTATGATACCAAATAAATACTCTATTTTGAATATATGTTTGCTTTTAACAAAACTTATACAAAAATGTCGAGGGAAAAAATTAACGAATGTAAGTTATTAAAAATTATCAAATTAACTAAAAAGGGAAATATGATTTTAAAAGTGAAAATAGCTATTAAAAATAGAAAATACATACTAGAGTAAATATGGTTGAAGAAAATAATAAATGAAAATACGACAAAGTTAAAAGTAAATATAATAATTAAGTATTACAATATTAAAATAATAAAATATTAAAAAATTATATATTATTATAAATTTAAAACCACTATTCATGGTTCTTTGTCATATACTAGATTTGTTGAATTCGCGCGTTGCAGCGAAACATAGCAAGTGATAAGGTAAAACAAACGTTATTTGAAAAAGAAGCATTTTGTTTAGAAAGTCAAACCATCGGTTCACTTTATCATCATATTGTTTTATGATACCAAATAAATACTCTATTTTGAATACATGTTTGTTTTTAACAAAACTTATACGGGAATGTCAAGGGAAAAAAATTATCAAATTAACTAAAAAAGGAAATATGATTTTAAAAGTGAAAATATCTATTAAAAATTGAAAATAAATAATAGAGTAAATATGGTTTAAGAAAATAAAAAATGAAAATACGACAAAATCAAAAGTGAATATAATAATTAAGTATTACAATATTAAAATAATAAAATATTAAAAAACTATATATTATTATAAATTTAAAACCACTCGTGGTTTTTTTTCAAGAATATATATAATAATGCTTTAGTGATGGATACATCTTTTAGTTTAAAGCCAGTGGCGGACATACAGTGTAAGTAGGGGCAACCTCCGCTACGGCTTGGCGCTCCGGCAGTAGTGTAAAATTAGTGTAAATTTTGGAAAAAAATGACGTTTTTTCGATTTCGTTACCGCTTATTTATAAAACGTTACGGCTTGGCGGATTTTCTAGATCCGCCACTGTTTAAAGCGCACCACTAATATAACGTACTATATTACAGTTGGGTAAATATACAAGGAAAAATCTTGATTTGACATGTGACAACGAAGTGAACAGAGAAATTTGTGGAAGTGTAGAAAATAAAAAGGATAAGAGGAAAAAAGGGAGTTACATATACACGTTTGAAAACTTATGTAAAATCATATCCGTCCGATAAGAAAACGTCATCAAATATATCCATTCAAAATACTTCAACTACTAATTTCTATCTGTTGGTGCACTGATGTCTGTTAACTTCGTCTTTATTAAGTCTTGTATTGTACTAAATAGATCAGGGCGCGCAAAACGAGAAATCAAGTTTTATAGGTAATTCCGCTTGAATTATAATTCCGCTTGGAATTATAATTCCGCTTGAATTGCTAATCTCGCTTGAAACGGAATATCGTTTGGACTGTTTCAAACGGAATTAGGTAATTCCGTTTGAAATGTAATCCCGTTTGTATGGTTTCAAGCGGAATTAGTTTGCCTATAAATACCTGATCATGTATGTCATTTGAAACGGGATTAGAAGTCATTATTTGAGAGCCGAGGTGCTGCCGAATTGTTATCAGAATTGTAAAAGCTCAGGAAATAAATAAAAAAGGATAATTAAAAGAAAACAAGCTGTTTTACATCAATTACACTGATTCCGCCTTTGTTTTTGATGTTGAACTCTTCATATTGACTCGTTAGGGTCACACGACGATCCAACAAGTGGTATCAGAGCTCAGGACGAGGAGTTCATAACAATTCAGCTTGATCTCACCGGATTCTTTCACTTCTACTCTTTTTTTCTGATTTGAACGAAATTTAACGGTTGAAATGGCTTAAAACTTACACATATCAAGCGAAACATAGTTTTAACTAATCCGTGAAAGATTTGGACCTTAATTCGAACAAATTCTGATAAAAACTTGTAATTCCGTTTGAAAAACTGTTCGAACAAAATGACGTCATCTTAATTCCGCTTGAATTTGCACGTGTAATTTCAAACAAAATTAGCTTTTGTGACTAATTCCATTTGAAACTGCTGTTGATTTCAAACGAAATCACTATTCCGTTTGAAAGTCACTAATTCCGTTTGAAAGTGACTTAATTTCGTTTGGTAATTTCGTTTGAAAGCCTTGATTTCGTTTGAAAGGGGTAATCTTGTTTGAAATACTTAATTCCGTTTGAGGGAGTATTTCGTTTGAAGCAAGTAATTTCGTTTGAAACAATTCCGCTTCAACTGATTCCGTTTGAAAATATTTTTCAAAATTTCAAAAATTTTTCTAAGTGTTTGTTGACTGTTTCAGGTACTTGAAAGATGGATGATTTTATGAATCCTTTCAGTGACATGTTTGTTTTCGTGGGAAACAGTGGAGATGATACTTCAAACAAAACAAATGATAATGCTTCTAATTCGAGTCCGAAGAAAACTCTTTCTGATACTTTGAGTGTGGAGAGTGTTTATGGGACGTACAACAAACCTCCCAAGCTGATGGCGATTGAAGATTACAATAAATGGGCTATAAAGTTTGAAGAATGGCTAAAAGCGTTTGCATATCCAAGTTGGAGAATGTTCAAGAATGGCTTCGTTATGGGAAGATCAGATTTTGAAAATTTGACAGAAACTGAGGAGATAGAAAGATATGTTGCTGAACAAAAGTGCATTGCGTTAATTCATCAGTCTGTGAGAGACGACATAATAGCATTGATTGAGTACACAAATTCGAAAGATCTTTGGGAGAAATTAAGAGTTAAGTGTGTGGGTAGTGCAGAAATAGTCAAAAACAAAAAGAAATTGTTAAGAAAAGAGTTTGATCTTTTTGGTTGTTTGAAAAATGAGTCTGTTTCTAAGATGATTGAAAGATTCGGACATCTGAAAATGGAGCTGGCGAGACATGGAATCATTTATTCTCAAGAAGAACTTGTTGATAAGCTGTTTTATTCATTGCCGGATGACAATGACTGGCAGTACTTTGCATTGATGCTGAAGAATACTATCGAGTCGGAGAAATTGACAGTTGACTTGTTGATTGAAAGACTAGAAAGCCATGAGCTGGAGATCAAAAAATCTTTCAAAGTTAATCATTCTTCATATCAATAGAATGTTGGTTTATATTACAGAGGATATGGAATTCCAAAGAATGTGTCTCCTAAAACAGCTTTCTCAGCTGAAGGTTCTTACAAGACAAATCAAGAGAGTCCGAGCAGTGGTTTTCATAGTGGTTCATCATCAACAACTCCAAGCCAATCTATTCCGAAGAATCTATTCCAGTGTAATATTGCTGTAGATCTGAAGAATGCACAAAACTTCAGTGAGGAATCATCAAAACAACAAATAGTGTTTTTAGCGTCTGTTCTAGAGTCGTACGAGAGCCTGGTTGCGGGTAAGATTGGAAACACAAACCTCACCAAGGAGGATTATGACCAGATCGACCCAGAAGAGATGGAGTTGATCAACATCAGGTGGTGTATGGCTAGTGCGGTCAGACGAGCTCAAAGGTTCATGGAGATTACTGGCAGACATTCAATTGGCGGACCTTCCACCAAACTTGGTTTTGATAAATCAAAGGTCACGTGCTTCAGATGTAAACAAAAGGGACATTTTAAACGCGAATGTCGAAACGCACCTGGTGATGATACTGCAAATCCATTCAGAGAGGATTATTACAAGAGAGCTATCTACCATCAAAATAAATCTGAACCTCTTAGAATGAAGTAGCTTGAAGACACCCCCAAAGAAAAATCAAGAGCTCTTGCTGTTATTCATGATGATGAGGGATACGATTGGAGTGATGTGCTACCAGAAGAGGATGCAGTGGGCTATGCGTTTGCTGTAATAAAATAAGTTCCTTTCAAAGATAGCAGGAATGAACAAGAAAAATATAATTACAGAAAGATGAAAGCTCAAGACAGGATGATTAGAATGTCTAAGATTTACAACGAAGCAAAGAGAGCAAAAAGATGGGATGCTGATAGAGAATGTTACCTAGATCCCGATGGTAACATAGCTATTGATTCAAAAACCATTGATGTTGAAGTTCTCACCAAACAAATTGCTGAAGAAGAAGAAGCCAATCAGAGAGAATGGTGGGGAGGAGGAGAAGCTGAAGTAAAAACTGTAGAAAAAGAAAAGGAAAAGGAGAAAGAGCAGCAGCCAAAGAAACTTGATAATGGGATTATTGATACGACACAAGAGTTTACCACTGAAAATCTGAAGAAAATGGCTGACAAAGTGTTCGCTGCGAAAGAACTAGAGGTAGTTTCTGGTTCTGGCACTGAGTCCAAAAACAAGGTCAGTCAGAATGATTCTATCAAAGAGTCAGGTAAGAAAGATAAAATTGAGAGTGACTGCAAAAATTGCATGAAAAACTGCAAGGTTTGTAGTACAATTACTTACCACAGTAGTAAAAAGATTGAGGATCTGACAAAAAGAGTCAGAGATGTGGAGGATCAGATCTTAAATCGTGATAAAATGTTAAAAGCTTCAAATGATCGCATAAAAGAACTAACTGAGAAAATTGAAAATGATAAAATTGAAGTAGAAAGAGTTAGGAAAGAAAACGAAAAGTTGATTCATGAAAATCGTAAACTTTCAGAAAATTTTGAAAAGCTAAAACGAACAGTGAAAGATTCTGATGAAAGAAATGGTAAGACATGTACAGAAAATGTGCAATTAAAAGGAGTTCTTAGGGTTAAAGAATAGTTAATCAACCAACAGCTGGATGAAATTGCTAAGTTGAAGCTTCAATTTTCAAGAAGCTAAAATTGAAAATGAACGCATCCAGTTGAAACTGAACAGTTACAGCTCCGCAAGTTTTGTTCTTCAACATATTGTTCCTAAACCGATTGGAAAGAACAAAGCAGACGAAGATGTATATGCTGATGGAACCGGGGTGGGGGTATCATCAGGTTCCGCCACCAGTTCTAAACAATTATTCAAAGAAAAATTCAGGGTTGGTTAATGATGAAGATGAAAATGAAGTGAAACTTCCAGACACAATCGATGTCACATTCACTTCATCATCCGATGAAGGAAGTGTTCAATCTGAAGTTGTTAAAAGTGTGGTTGAAAGTGTTTTGAAATCTGATAGTGACACTACTGAGGATGATGAATGCTTTTTGGACAAATATATTCCAAAATCAAAATCCAAAAACAACTTAGGTGATGAACCGGGTCTTGTGATGTACAAGATGGCTGGATCTGATAAGTTGTATTCGGATCTTGATTTTCCTTTAGAGAATGTGAATGTTGGAAAATTGAGGAATGTGTTCAAATTGATAGACATTGATGTGACTGAAATTGAAGGTTTGAGAAATGCGAAAAGGCAACTGAATTTTGAAAAAGATAAAGCTTACTACAAGAAACCTGTTGTTCCACCGCGTTTTTATAACAACAATCAAAACAAATGGTCGGGTGGATATCAGGGTGGTAAAAATTATCAGAAAAAGAATGTTCAAAACAAAAGGTTTGCTGAGAAAAAGGTGTTTGTTTCGAGTTCAAGTTCACTTTCTGATGAAGAATCTGAAATTTTTTCAAAATCAAACAAAGAATTTTTTGAGAAGAAGGCCTCACAGCCTCAGTCTGCAGGTACAAGTCGGGTAGTTGACACCCGAACATGCTTCAAATGCAATCAAGTTGGACATATTGCACGAAAGTGTACCAACTTGAAGCCTAAGACTGAAGTTGTTGAAAGACAGAAAAAGAAAGTTGATCCAAAAGGAAAAGCTCCAATGGTTGTTGAGAAAATTTTGAAAAATGAGAACACAAAAGTCAAAATTGAACATGTTAAGAAGTTGGTAACTAAAACTGACAAATTTTACAAACGAGTTGCTTCATCTCAACAAACATGGAAGCCAAAAAGTTCTCCAAAACCAAAGGTTTCAGAGTCGGAAAAACAATCGTCTTCTACCACTCCGGTAAAGATGGATGTTCCTTTGGATTATTATGAGAAATTTGAAAAACAAGAGTCTGTTACTTCTGAGAAAAAGGTTTGGTTCGAAGAAAGACCAACCATCTGGTCAACCTCAAAAAGACAAATTTCTCTTGTATAAAGAGGTTGAGGTTGGTCTGCAGAGAGCTTAAAGATGAATAATAAAAATTTTCCGCCACTTTATACTGTTAAATCTCACATCAAAGTCAACCTACCTGAGTCAAAAGAGGCTTGGGTAGCATCCAAATCTCACTAAGTGTTTGTGATATGTGCAGGAGCTTCCAAGATCCGTTTCACGATGGATTATGGATAGTAGAGCTTCTCGGCACATGACGGGGAAAAAGACCCTACTGTACGATGTTCGTGGGTTTAATGGATGTTATGTAGGATTCGTAGGAAATCAAGGTGGTCGAATAATCGGTGAAGGAACTTTATCGAATGGTATTGTAACGTTTGAAAGAGTTAACTACATCGCCGAGCTTGAAAACAATCTTCTGAGTATCTCTCAGATTTGTGATAGCATGTATACAACGCACTTTACAGACAAAGAATGTTTGATCTTGAAACCAGGATTTGTTGTTCCCGAAGAGTGGGTTATCATGAGAGCGCCCAGAGTCAATGATCTGTACGTGTTGGACATGAGTGTAGCAACTACTACCACGGGTCAGGCTCACTGTTTTATGTCAAGAGCAACGGAAAAAGTATCAAAGTTATGGCATCGAAAGATGGGCCATATTCATCTGAGGAAAATGAATCACCTGGTGCATAACGACTTAGTTACTGGTGTTCATGTGAAAGGTTTTCATCTGGAAGGAGAGTGCATTAGCTGCATCAAAGGCAAGCAAAAGAAGAAATCACATCCTCAAAAGAAAGTTAACTCAGTCTCAAGACCGTTAGAGAGACTCCATATGGATTTTTTTGGTCCAGTGAGTGTCAAAAGTATAACAGGAGATCTTTATTATCTTGTAGTAACTGATGATTATTCCAGATTTTCATGGGTATCATTTTTGAAGTCAAAAGATGAGACATTTGAAAGCTTGATGGCGTTGTTCAGAAAAATTGAAAACTTGTACCAAACCCGAATTAGAAGAATCAGGTGTGACAATGGTACAGAGTTCAAGAACAACAAAATGGAAGAATATTGTGATGAAAGAGGTATATTGCAAGAATTTAGTGCTCCTTATACTCCGCAACAGAATGGGGTAGCTGAAAGAAAGAACAGGACGCTAATTGAAACGGCCAGGACGATGCTTGCTGATTCTAAACTACCTGTTAATTTTTGGGCAGAAACAGTGTCAGCCGCTTGCTATACACTCAACCGGGTTCTCACAGTAAAGAAATTCAACAAGACATGTTTTGAGCTGATCAATAACCGCAAACCGAATCTGAAGTATTTAGAACAGTTTGGGTCTCCCTGCACAGTTCTAGAGCCTTTTGGTAAATTTGGTGCAAAGAGCATTGAAGGAATTTTCGTGGGTTACTCAAGTCCATTGAAACGAGTCTTTGTTCCGAGCCTGAAGCGGATTATTGAAGCACAAAATGTTGAGTGTCAAGGTTATACTATGCCGCCTCAGAATCCCGGTGACTCATGGCGTTTTAATTACGATAAACTATGGGATTCGTTTGACATGGAAGAAGAAGAACCAGAGTTCTTTGATGAGTTGGATATTCTTCGAGAGTATGAGTCATCAGGAGAAAGATTTCCAGCTGAGTATACTTCAAGTCGACGACAAGTTTCAAATGATGATGAAGCAGGTCCAAGTAATGCTGGAGAACATGATGATGTTCAACAATCTTCGGAACAAGAACAAGCTCCTGAAAATCAGACGGCAATCAACGATAATCAAGAATCTGATAATGGACCAGTATTTGATCATGGTGATTCAGATTCTGAGGGGGAGCAAATCCAGATTTCAAGTCAAACAGTTCCAGTCAGTGAACAAGGTGCAAATCAGAATGTTACAAATCTGGAAGGCGAGGTAGATGTTTCAGGCGAGGTGATGCCGAGATCTCTTTCATACCATCCAGAAGAGCTGATTATTGGAGAATTACAATCAGGCGTTCGCACTAGACGACAAATTGACCGAGGACTTACTTGTTTTTATTCTACAGTTGCTCCTTTACAAACTGAGTTTTCACTATGTTGTTTTATTTCGCAGATTGAACCGCGAACATATAAAGAGGCGCTAACTGAAGATTCTTGGGTCAATGCTATGCAAGAAGAGTTGAGTCAGTTTGAGAAGTTAGGTGTGTGGAAATTGGTAGATTTGCCTGATGGTCAAAGGAAGATAAACACCAAGTGGGTGTTCAAGTGTAAGAGAGATGATCGAGGGGATTATTCGTAACAAAGCTCGACTCGTAGTCTAGGGTTTCAGTCAGCAAGAGGGGATAGATTTCACTGAAGTATATGCTCCGGTTGCTAGACTTGAAGCAATCAGAATCTTCCTAGCATTTGCATCTTGGAAAAATTTCAAAGTTTATCAGCTAGATGTTAAATCGGCGTTTCTCTATGGGAAGGTAAAAGAGGAGGTATATGTCGGACAGCCACCGGGCTTCACTGATCCAATCCACAAAGACAAGGTTTACTTACTGGATAAAGCGCTGTATGGTTTACACCAGGCCCCGAGAGCTTGGTATGAGACATTGTCTCAACACCTGCTAGCCAATAGCTTCATCTGAGGAAAAGTGGATGCCACTCTCTTCACCAAAGAGGTCGACGGTCATCTTCTGATAGTTCAAATATACGTGGACGACATCATATTTGGGTCTACAAATGAGAATCTGTGCAAAGATATCGAAAAAGTTATGAAGCAAAAATTTGAAATGTCATCGATGGGTGAGATGAAATTCTTCTTGGGACTTCAGGTTGATCAACTGCCTAAGGGAATTTTCATACATCAAACGAAGTATATTCATGATATCTTAGAGAAATTTGGGATGTCAGGTTCTACTCCAGCTTCCACCCCATTAGCAACGAACCATGGGATAAACCCTGATCTCACCGGAGAGATGGTAGATGAAACAATGCATTGTTCCACGATCGGATTGCTGATGTACTTGACAACTTCAAGACCCGATATTATGTACCCATCCTGCCTCGCAGCAAGATTTCAATCTAACCCAAGAGCGTCGCATATGGTAATTGTCAAAAGGATATTACGCTACCTTAAAGGAACTCCATTGTTGGGGTTGTGGTATCCAAAAGATGGCGAATTCATGCTTGAAGGTTATTCCGATTCCGATTTCGGATGCTGCAAAGTTAACGCTAAATCAACAACAGCGGGGTGCCAGTTTTTCGGATCACGATTGGTCACCTGGCAATGCAAAAAGCAGACCTCTGTAGCATTATCCACATGTGAAGCTGAATATGTATCTGCGAATAGTTGCTGCTCTCAGATCTTGTGGATCCAGCAACAGATGCGTGGCTACGGTTTGCAATTTCTTAACACCCCTATCTTTGTTGATAATGAGGCAGCTATTAACATTACGAAAAATCCTGTTCATCACGCTAAAACGAAACACATTGAAATTCGTCATCACTTCATTCGCGACTGTTTCGAGAAGAAGTTGATACGAATTGAGAAAATCCACACTGACGAGCAAAAAGCTGATTTACATACCAAAGCATTTGATAAAACTCGTTTTCAATATTTGCTAAAACTGAATGGTATGAAGCTTTTATCGGTGTTGGAAGAGATTATTGGCGTTGATGAAGGAAACATTGTAGATGATGTTGAGAAGCAATCTGCAATGGTTTGTCGATTTTTTACCTGTTTTGGTATTTAGGGGGAGAGTATAGGGTAATATTTTCAGAAAATACAAAAACAGTAAATTTTTTTAAAAAAATACAAAAACATGAGATATTTCAAAATCCAAAAACAATAGAAAATCTGAAAAAGAGCTTGTGTAAAAAGGGAAAATGATAGTACATCGGTTTGACAGTTACGGTATGCTAAAGATATGGAAAGTTTATATGCGTTAAACAGTCTCGCTGATGATGTGCCGATAGGTTTTTACACATTTAGTAGGTTTGTTCGGGATATAAACCTAAAATCTTTACTTACTTATTTCGTGGGGAACACTACTTGGATATATAGGTAACCCCTGAAATCTTGTTTGAAATATCCCTTTTTCTGAGATACCAGGTCTTTATACTCAGTGATATCTGGGGTATTATCCCGGGACTTCTGATTTTGTGGAAGCAATGGCCTAGTCCCCGTATAATACTTTACGCTTTGCTTGAAATATAGCACCGTCATCAGCATAAAAAATGATGAAACATTGAAAAATGATAATCATGTGTTGTTGTAAAAAAGATCCTCTAAAGGGGACCCACTTAAAGTCGAACCCGTCATCTCTCTGCTGAACGGAAGTTCTGACCTGAGCTCTCACGGTTCTTCGCAATTTAACCCCTTACAGATATCATCTGTGGTATATTCACCTGTAAGACTGAATATTGGGATTTGGATACGGGAGTATATTCAAGAGGTGGGACACATGAATGAGTTTAAGTTCTTAAAACACTAATTCGTATCCTGGACAGATTGAAAATTGTGTGAGAATTTAAGTGGATCAGTATATCTACAATCTAAGTGAATTGTTTAATTCCGAGTATGTAATTAAAGCTTAACGGTAATTGTGACTTGTCAAACAGCTGATATGATTCCCTAACACGCTCACCAAAAATACGTTTGTAAATATTTTACATTTACTGCATTTTAGTTCTGTATTTCATTTCTAGTTTAGAAATTTTATTCAAAATTTAAAAAGATTTTACACTTCTGCTTTATTTTTTCGACAAACCTAAGTGGAAAGCTGATCTTCAGATTTGATTTGAAGCAGATGCAGGAAGTTTCTGAACTGGAGGATGAGTTGGGAGCTTAACATGATAAGTTTGTGAAAGTTGAAAAGTCAAAACAAGTTCATTAATTTGAAACTTGTAAATTTCAGAAAATTGTTTGAACTAGTTTGTATAAAATGTCAGTGTGATTTGTCTCAGATCAACCAAGGTCATTAAGTTGGACTTGGTAGACAAATTGAGTAATCAGGGTCATTAATTTGGACCTGAATACTTAAGTGGATTTATAATTCTGACAAAACGACAAATGATATTGAATAGTAAGTTTGGATTGAAACTGTTATTGTCATATATCTTATATTTAGGTAGAGATTGTGCAGGTAACATGTATGAATTTATGAAAACAGCATAGCAAAATCCCAACTAACTGATAGGGGGAGTCTGAAGATTTAAAAGTCAGATGCAGTTCCAGAATCTACATTCAAGGGGAAGTTTGAAAGTTGTTAAAGATTCAGATTCTGTGATTCATGCTAGCTGTTGATAGAAGAAGAGAAGATTTGAAGGAAGCTTTTACAGTGTCAGATAATTTAGGGCAAAGATTGATAGATCAAGACTAAAGACTGAAGACTGGATGCTAAAGACTTCGTCAACATCCAAGGGGGAGTCTGTTGGTGCACTGATGTCTGTTAACTTCATCTTTATTAAGTCTTGTATTGTACTAAATAGATCAGGGCGCGCAAAACGAGAAATCAAGTTTTATAGGTAATTCCGCTTGAATTATAATTCCGCTTGGAATTATAATTCCGCTTGAATTGCTAATCTCGCTTAAAACGGAATATCGTTTGGACTGTTTCAAACGGAATTAGGTAATTCCGTTGGAAATGTAATCCCTTTTGTATGGTTTCAAGCGGAATTAGTCCGCCTATAAATACCTGATCATGTCTGTCATTTGAAACGGGATTAGAAGTCATTGTTTGAGAGCCGAGGTGCTGCCGAATTGTTATCAGAATTGTAAAAGCTCAGGAAATCAATAAAAAAAGGATAATTAAAAGAAAACAAGCTGTTTTACATCAATTACACTGATTCCGCCTTTGTTTTTGATGTTGAACTCTTCATATTGACTCGTTAGGGTCACACGACTATCCAACACTAACCGACTTATTCAATTACACATTCAGTTATTTTGTTTTTTAGGTAAATTGGGGTGACTTATTTGGTTAACTGATGATTTTGGGAATGCATCAATTTAAGCCCACTTAGGTTATGCATAGTGGCCTTATGAAATTCCATTTCACATCCAACCACATGGGGTACACTACCCTCTTGCATGTGAAAGGCGCTCTTCTTGGTTTGTATCACACGAGAAAAGGGAAAGATAGAGTGTGTAACAACCCTCAAAACTTTTCCCGAAGACAATCTGTAATTAAAACCTTAAGTGCGCACGACGAAACTTGTAATAATAAATCAGCAAAATTAGCGGTTAAGAAAACTTGGCGGTTGATGAACCAACCCTCACAAAAATACATTTTCTAAACTCATAATTAAAAACCGAACCATTTAGGATCAAGACCCAAGCATACACGATAAGAACCGACACAGAAATCGAGAAAACACCCAATTGGACGAAAAAGGCAGCTAAGGACATGTGTTATGCCCATACGCCACGTGTCAGACCTACCTAGGTGACGTGGCAGATCTAGGCCAGGCGGACCTCCCAGGCGCCACGTGGGAGAAACCTTGTCTCCTCCCGCGACGCACGGGATAATTCAACCTGGGGTATATAAGTCTGGGACAGAAACATTCGCTCACTTTCGATCTCTGAAATCAATCTCTATATCCCTCATAATTATGTTTCTCTGTATTTGCGTGTATTAAACCCTAATCACTGAAACAATACCATGTCCGATAGATTATAAAACCAATCAACGGATGCCAAAGTGCTACCTGAATAAGGCTATACTTTGTTAACTACGTTGAGGTTTTGATCTCGTGATTATCGTTAAAGTTGGAGTTGGGTTTTGAAATTAGGGGCTAGAATCAGAAGACTAAAAACTATAAATTCACTGATAAAATAGATGCTTATTATCAGAAGACTCGGAACTATAAACTTATTGCTAATCAAAAGGCTTAGTATCAGAAGGCTTAGAATCAGGAGGCCTGTTAAATCAAGAATTATAGATTTACAAGGTGGGTCGTTCTCTTTTAAATGTTTTCCAGTTATTACTTATAATTATAGCGGATTAAGTCTTTGTATTCTTAAATTACTGTCGGTGTGTAGGGTTTTGTATACGCTAGTTGATATTGTCACTAGTTGAGAGAATGATCAACAGTGATATGATCACAGTCACTGAAATAGGCGAGTGACAAATATTGTTGGGTAATTGAAAAATATAAACAAATATAAAAAACCTTGATACTGTGATTATAAGAATGTCTTATTTTATAGAAATGAATGATCTTACCAGTATTTTCTGCTGATAAAATGTTTTTAAACATGTTTCAGGTGATTACAGTAGATCTGAATAAGAGTTGTGATACGACACCAAAAGAATTAAAGAAGTGGCTTATTTTATCAATTAAATTAAGAAACGCTGTTTTACGTATTCAGGGTTTATCCCCTATTAAAGTTACCTTTGTAAAACATGGGTTTTATTCCCATTTGTTATAATTAAAATTTTGGTGTTTTTAAACTCTGATATTTGTCCTAACTCATGGTCTTGATAAAATTTCCGCTGCAATGTTTTTAAAATAACCACCGGTACCATTTGACTGTTCACGTCTGCCGTCCAGGGTGTGATCAGGGGTTGTGACAGAGTGGCTGGTTTTGTTTGATGATAGAGAGCGAGTGAGTGTGTATGGAAATTGGGTATGGGTTGGTTTTCGTTTGATTCACACGATTCACACCGCTACACCATTTTAGGAGTAGTTTCACCCATGCTGACGTGGCGCCACATATTTTTAAGCTTTTATCAGATCTTATGTTGTTGATTTATAAAACGGAAGAATGGAGATAATGATATGCTATTTTTCAAGAAAATATAACAAACCTTATGTATGAAAGTTTAGTTCAGTTATTTATATATATATAACCAAAACTTAAGAAAAAAACTTGGATATAAAAAATCATAATCGTATCATCGGTTTCTCATTTCGTTCGGTTATGATTCAACCATTAGTTTTTTTAGTCACCCTACTATTTAATAATATCTTAAGAAATGCGAAAAAACCACGTTAATTCTCATTTTATTAGTTATATAAATTGACTAGAGTATATGAAAATTTCAATGTGTCAAAAATTATATTTAAAAAATTGTTATTGTTAACAATTTTTCTACATGCATATACACTTCACACACATATAAACATTCTTATACTATATTTTAATTCAAAATAAGAAGAAAAAAAATATAATTCTAAAAAAAGAATGGAAGGATAGAAATAAACACATTTTTTAATCATGAAGCGCTATTTATACGTGTTTATACACAAACAACGGAAAAAGACCCATGAAAAATTAACAAGTAAATAAATCCACGTATGATCTATCAAGTATTAATTATGTAATGTTCTTAAATAGAAAAATATCAAGTATCTACAAGTCACATTCTTCTAATAATTCTAGTTATTATATTTCATTCTAACCATAATATAAATCTAATCTATAATAAATAACCAAGTCCAAATATCATGTCTATTTCAACCATTTATCCCATCATCCACACCCCCAAATCACCAAAAAACCGTTAAAACACAAACCATAAATTTCAAAGTAAATCACAACACGCAACAACACATCACATTCTCTACACTCACCCCCATCACTTTCCTTGACACAAACACACACTTAAAACAGTAAACACAAAGTCACAAACTTAATAAAACTTCACCCCCAAACCCTATATTATTATTATTCAATATTCATCCACACTTCTCTCTTCTCTTTCACCTGCAGCCATGGACGCTTCAACAAACAGCAACAATGGCGAACAACAAGATTAATATTCACTCTCACTCCACCTGCATTCTCCCATGGGGAAGCTGGAAGAACAGCCTGTGCCTGCTGACGTCACTCAACCGCAACCGCCTGTTCGTGTTGCAGACAGTTGTAGCTGTTGTTGTGTTAGGGTTTCGCGTTTGTTTCGGTTTCGATGTGTGTTTGTTTTGATACTTGGAGTGTCGGTGTTGCTCTCTGCTGTTTTCTGGTTGCCGCCGTTTTTTAGTGATCGAGATCGCGAGGATCTGGATCTGGATTCGCATTTTAAAGGTTAGTGGTTGTTGATTTGGATCTGTTTGTTTCTGATTGTGATCTGGTTGTGGTTAATTTGGATCAATTTGGTGCTGGATTAAGTGAATTGTGTAGGTTAGGGTTTAATTGGATTAATTTGTTTAGATTTGGTTGTTTGTAGGTTTTGGATAACTTGTTGTGTTAGGTTTTGTTTAGTTTGTATCGTCGGTGAGTAATCGGATATGATTTGCTGCAGTTAGGGCTTTTGATTGAAAACGGTTAACTGTTTAGAAGTAATAATGATGGTTTGAAGTTTTAGGGCTTCTGCATTTTCTGTTTAGTTGAAGTAATTTTGGTGTGTATGTTTGGGATATACATGAATGTATGGTTGGATGAATAGATGTTGGTATGCTTTACAAGGTAATGTGATTATGGTTTTTGTTAGGTGCATTAAGTTTTTTTAGCGTCTATTTAACACCAAACGTCTTTTCCCAAGTTTCGAGCGTGGTTAGGTGACTTTTTTCGTAGATTTAGTTAAGATAGTTTATTTTTCGGGTAGAAAATGGGCCTTAGTTTAGTAAATTATCTGGTCACATGCCTAATGGATTTCCTGCTGATGTGGCATTATTAGGATTTAGGAGTGTGACTTATGTTGAGTTTCTTTTCACCACATGTAACTTAATATTGGATTCGTTTGAGATACTCGTACGGAGTGAGACATTGGGTTGAAATAGGAATTGTGTGTCGTTTCAACCGTTTGGTTGATAAATTTGTCAGTTGGAGTCACAAGTTTTGGTGAAAAAATGAGTGATATTAAGTGGTACGTTTCACTAAACTTAATTAATTAGTTAAGACTCTCTTTGTTATATCATCTTCCTTTTACAATCCTGTCTTTCTCTGGTCGACCCTTATCGAAATTCCTTTTTTTCTGCTTTTGGCCTTCTTTATCTCTTCTGTTTCAGAATTAGAGTCTTGTCTAGATAAGGCAAACAGTTATGTTTTGCCAACAAGCGAATTCTCTTCTTGATTTTAATCGCTCTTAATTTGCCGAAGTTGCGCTTGATTTGGCGGTAAAAAAATCCCACTTTATTCCAATATGCAAAATCTTTATCTCTTTTCATCTTATTACTTCCACGAGTGTGTGTATTTATGCACTTATATTCTTTACTATGTTTCTCCTTTGTAGTAATTTATATTCTACAAATATATTGTTTACAGATAATACTGTTGAGAAAATATGTAATTAGCATTTTCCGGCATTCATACTCTACTCTTTAGAAAGTAGATATCGAATGTCATGTTTTATGGTACATTGGCTTTAAACAAAAAAATCTATGAGTTTATAATCTCATCATGTTAGTTGAAGCTTGCTAATCTTTGAGATTTAACATACGAAAATAATCACTTTCTTTGTGACCTATGAAAAGCTGAACTAAAATAAACACTCACAAGAAAGTTGAATGTTTGTCTTGATAATCCCAGAGGCCTTAAAATAATCACTTTCTTTATTTCATTTCATCATCTTAAAATAAAGTTTGTGGTATAACTGATACTCTATCTTGTGGTTCAAAAGTCAACCAACCAAAATTCGATCAATCGGTTTTGACTTTTCCACTTTCCAGGTCATGATATAGTAGCAACTTTCATGGTTCAGAAGCCGTTGTCTTTACTGCAAGATGATCTTCCACAGCTTGGGGGTGATATATTTGATGAATTAAGAGTTCCCACTACAAAGGCATTCTCTCTCTCTCTCTCTCTATATATATATATATATATATATATATATATATCACACACAGACTGTCTTTCTCTCTCTCTCTCTCTCATCTCAACCATCTTATTATACTTGTTTGTTTTTTCAGGTTGTAATCATAAAAGCTGAAACATCCGACAGCCCAAATGCAACCAAGGTTATCTTTGGTGTAGATCCCGATGAACACAATTCTAAGATTTCGTCATATGCTAAAAGTTTAGTGAGAGATTCTTTTGTATCTCTTGTTCTACACCAGTCCCCTCTACGTTTGACCGAGTCTCTGTTTGGGGAACCGTCTTCTTTCGAGGTACTGAAATTTGTTGGAGGAATAACTGTCACTCCTGACCAGAGCGCGTATCCACTTCAAAAGGTTCAAATTCGGTTCAACTTTACATTGAACTTTTCTATTCAACAAATACTTGACCACTTTGTTGAGTTGACTAGTCAACTCAAGTCAGGTCTGCATCTTGGTCCATATGAGGTAATTGACAATTCTTTCCTTGTTTTATTTATGAAGAACACACATATGCATAGGCCTGTAAATGAACCGAATGAACACAAACGCGGGTATGTTCGTGTTTGTTTATTTGACTTTAACTGAACACAAACATATAATCAAACACATTTTTTTGTTCATGTACGTTCATTAAGAAAATGTGCGTGTTCGTGTTCGTTTAAAACTTAAACAAATAGTTCATGAACGTAAATGAACATAAATGAACATAAACATACAAACTTACGTACATAATTTAATAATTTAATAAACGTAACAAACACAAATGAAGATAATTGACCAAACATAAACACACATAAAGTAGGTTCCTGATATAAGGTAGTGATTAATTACGATAAGTTCAATTCGAAAGCCCATTTTTTATTAATAGGAAGTCCAATTACTAATTAGTTATTTCAATATAAGTAGTTAGAAAGGGTTAGGTTAAAATGAGAACTACCTTGAGTTGTGAGAACCATGAGAACTAGGCCATCCAAAAGGGTTTTCCAATTTTTTTTTCTCAAAAATCTTAAAAAAAATCACTTGTTTCAGCAAAAAAAAAGTCGCATACACAAATTTACATGAGGTGTAAAAAAAATATTTATCGTCGTAACAAAATTTACATCAGCGCGTAAACAAAACTTACATCAGGCAAAACTACCGACTGGACAATTTTTTTTTTGCTTTTTTTACAGATGTGTTTATAAATATTTTCATCTACGTTTGTGCAAAAAATTGTGGCCCAACTCGCGCGGGACGTAGGAGTTCTCATGGTTCTCACAACTCGTGGTGGTTCTCATTTGAACCGAAGCCTAGTTAGAAATCCTCTTCAAATTTATATTTATATAAATATAACTACTTATGTATTTATTAGATTTTAAACGAAAATAAATGAACGCGAATAAAGGAACATAAATGAATGTACATAACCGAACGTTCACGAACATAAATGAACGAACAAAACGCGTGTTCATGTTCGTTCGTTTAATTAAATGAACGAAAAAATGTGTTCATGTTCGTTCATTTATTTTAATAAACGAACATAAACTAACTTCCCGCCAAACAGTTCACGAACGTTCGGTTCGTTTACAGGTCTACAAATATGCATGAATATGTATATTGATTTACTCATGTATGTACGTATGTATACGCACAGATGCACGCACATTATATTACAGGGTATGGACTTCTGTATTTTGGCTAACATAGGTTTTATAGTATGCGAACTGAAAACTTAAGTTGGCTTTTGAGTGGTAATCGTAGCTTCCTAACATTTCAAAAAAGGGAAATGTAATTATATTGAGAGGTTTAGAAATGGAAATAAACATAAGTTGAAAAGAAATACAACTCAAAAGAAATAAAATTCAAATAATTGTCATCTACTTTGCAGAACCTACATGTTAGCTTGACAAACGCAAAAGGTTCAACAATGGCTCCCCAAACGACCGTGCAGTCATCAGTTGTTCTGGCCATTGGGACTCCATCAACAGCTAGGTCCAAGCAGTTGGCTCAGACCATCAAGGGTTCACCAACAAAAAACCTTGGCCTAAATAACACTCAGTTCGGGCGGGTCAAACAAATTAGTCTTTCGTCTTATTTTAACGGTTCTAGTGGTGGCGGTCGTGCCCCGGCACCTTCTCCAGCTCCATTACCTCACCCTCCCCAACAACCCAACCGTAACCACCATCACCACCATCATGATAAACAACTTCCGCCTGCAAAACCACCTTCCGTTGCACCTCCACCTGTCCCCGCCCCTGCGCCTCATAAGTTTCACGCAAAGCCGCCAGACTGTCACTCTGGCTACAACAGAAAGAAGAGGAATACTAATAAGCATCCTCCTTTATATCCTCCTGTATCTCAGCCGGCCCTTCCACCACACACCCCTCCCCCACCACTACGGAGAACAGCACCACGGCCGCCGCGACCTCCGCTACCGCCACCACCGCCCAGACTACTACCACCGCCACCACCACTATTGTCACCGCCACCACCATCATATAGGACGCCACCGCCATCATTAAAGCCGCCGCCACCATCACCACCGCCACCTAGACCACCATCACCACCACGACTTATACCACCACCACCACCACCACCACCACCACCTGTACCTGATATGATCCCTGCATCAAGCCCGTTGCCCAATGTAGTTTTTGCACGCACTCATCCACCATCAAAAAGTGAGTCTGATGCAGACCCACCTGACACAACGCCGCCAGGTTCATTTTTGCAACCTTCATGTAAGTTGACTGTTTAGCACTTTTTTTTAATCATTAATGCAACATACATGCTTATATTGCATATATTGGTAAAAAGTGAATAATATATTGCATTGACAATGATATTGTGTCTCAATATTTGCTTGTCTTTCAGTAACTACTAACTAACATCTGGATGTGTTTTATGTTTGGCAGCAGCTGCAGCATGTGCAGGAGTGAGTTTGAGGGCAATTCCAACGTTTCTAGCTGTCATTATTATATTAAAAAACATAATACCTTTCAACTGAGACGATGATGTTGGAGGTTGCGCAAGTCGGGGAGCTAGCAATGCGAAAAGACGAGCGTGCCCTCAAAAGTCCTAAGTGGATATATAATTAATTGTTGTTTTGTGATTGTAAATATTTGAATTACAAGTTGTTGATGTTTTCAGGTCAAAGTCACGGAGGTGACAGGCCCTTGATTACATTGGCCACTGTGATTCTCTTCACCAAGTTAGAAGAGAAAACAAATGTGTAATACGTTTTATTTGGCTAATCTATTCAAATGCCACTGAGTATGCTTTATCTCTCGACCACAAAAACAAATGGTTATCTTCATTCATCAGGGCTTCTTGTGAAGTTCACATTTTTTCATTCTTCGTAGTCGCGAGTGCATAGAATGAAAAACACACATATGCACACATGAGTGAAATACAATACGAGGGATATAGATATCAAATCCATAACAACCATTTACACATGTAAATTAAGACACTATACATGTTTTATGGGTTCTTTTGGTGATTGCAAAACCTGAATGTTGCTGTAATTAATAATCTGGAATGTAGTGATCTTGCTTTGTTATCTTTTGATCATTCCTAAATTAAATAAAGGCCTGACCGGTGATTAGTGACTATGTTCCTATGTCTTCCATCAGTTCTTCGGCTCCTGTTCAATCTGTTCAACATTTCACAATCGTTGTCGAAGATGATCCTTTGTCTTTGAAATTTATCTTTGTCGAATTAAACACAAGCGAATATCACACGAAATACAAACGACTTGAACAACTTGTTCGACTCTTTTCTATTATTCAAGAGAGAATTACCACAATGAATGAAAAATAATTAACCCTACCAACCTTTTTATAGGTTAAATTACTTCGAAACAAAAAACATTTAAATTAGGAAACATAATCCCACTAAACTTCTAATTTAAATAAAGATTTTGTAAATAAAACTAATTTAACTATTAGTCCTTAGACTTTAGATCTCCTCCAAACCACCACTTTGAGATCAACCTTATTGCCCTTTGATGTTGTAGCTTTTATTAATCTTTGTTGATTGTTTCTCTTTAGGCTCAAAAAAACGTTAAGCTGACCATGCATATGATTAGAGGTGAAAATGACACGGATTTGAGATGAGTATTGGTAACCCTGGTCCCATACACAATTATAAAACCGTGTCCGATACTTGACCTAATCCTTGTTGGGTGGGTTTTGGGCAATTACTTACCAGTTATCGGGTAAACCTGTTAGTTTGTTAAAACTTGCCCACTGAGATTCCTAAATACATTCTTACTATTTTAAATTCTTTAAAATATTGCCACATGTCATAATTTTGTCACATGTCATAATCCTATTGCTTCCTATCTTTTGTAGCAAAAATAAACTTCCCATTTGATCCCCTTCCATAAAAGTATAATGTTAATAATAGATTTGTTACTAATAATGATGATAAATAAAATTAAGAGTAAACTGCTAAAATGGTCCCTGAGGTTTGGTCACTTTTACCACTTTAGTCCAAAACTCAAACCTTTTAAACGTTAATAACTCTTTCATACGACATTATTTTTTTTTATAAAAATTGCACCAAAAAACGAGCGTTGTTTAATCTTCAAAACGAGTATACTATTGCTATATTTTCGAAAACCAATTGAGTAAAACGCAATGGACAAAAAGCGTAAAAATGATTTTTTTTTTTCTAAAACGCAATGGACAAAAAACAAAAAAGAAATGTGTTATTTCTAAAACACAATGGCTGAAAAACACAAAGAATTTTTTTTTTGTAAAACGCAGTGGACTAAAAACACAAAGAAATGTCTTTTTTTTTTTTCTAAAACGCAATGGCCAGAAAATACAAATAAATGTCTTTTTTCTAAAACACAATGGCCTAAAAACATAAAAGAAAGTGTTCTTTTTAAAACGCAATGGACTAAAAACACATCAAAATGTGTCTTTCTAAAACACAATGGACCAAAAAATACATAAAAATGTGTTTTTCCTAAAACGCAATAGACAAAAAAACATAAAAGAAAGTTATTTTTTTTTCCCTAAAACGCAATGGACTAAAAACACATAAAAATGTGTTACCTAAAATGCAATAGACTAGAAACACTTAAAAATGTGTTTTTTTTTTAAAACGCATTGGACCAAAAAACACATAAAAATGTGTTTTCTAAAACGCAATAGACAAAAATACAAAAGAAAGTGTTTTTTCTAAAACGCAATAGACTAAAAACACATAAAATGTGTTTTACCTAAAATGCAATGGACTAAAAACACAATAAAATGTGTTATTTCTAAAACGCAGTAGACTGAAAAAAAAAAAAAAACTGTTTTTTCATTCCTTTGTAAAACGCAATTACCCAATTCAAAAACCTAGATCGTAAAAATGCAATTCAAAATTATCTTAGGGGCCGTTTGGCAACTTCTGAATGGTTAAGTGCTGAACAAATAAGAGGTCTGAATCATTAAGTGCTGAATCAATAAGAGGTCTAAACCATTAAAAGCCAATATAATGCTTAGCCGTTTAGAGACAAATGTCTGACCAATTCAGATTAGAGGTCTTAACCATTCAGACTTAGTATAATGCTTAACTATTCAGAGGCAAATGTCTGAACCATTCAGACATCTGCTCGCGAAACAAAAAGTCTGAACCATTAAGTGTTGAACCAGTAAGATGTCTGAACCATTAAGAGCCTCATTAAGAGGTAAACAAACAACCCCTTACATAGATTGAAGCCGATTTCTTCAGATTTATTCAATGATTGACGAAATTTGAATGCTAGAATCACTTATCAGCGATCGAATAGAACGAATCGAGTGATTTGCTTCAAAATCACAGGAAAAAAATGAGATATTGTATGAAATTAAACTGGGTTTCTTCAAAAAAGTTGAAGAATACATTGATTGGGTGTTTGAATCATTGATTGTTGTAACACCCCAAAAATGGGTTTGGTAATTTAAGAGGGGTAGACACGTCATGAAATAAATAACTAGGCTACTTAACCTAGTTAAGGGTATGGTCAAAAGTATTAAATGATGAAGGTAGTGTCAGTTATGTTTTAAAGGTAAACCCGAGGGGCTAAAGTGGAACAAATGAAAGTTTATTTACTAATTAAAAGAAATCAAAACACAAATAAACACACATATCGTGTGTGTTCGAGAAAGAGCCAGGAGCTCCATGAGAGCTCCACAAACCCTAATCATGAAGATCATCAAATCGGAAGGCAAGATGAAGCTTAAATCCATAACCGAGCATGGATTAATGATCACCAACACGAGGGGATCATAAGGTATGTCTTAAATCTAAGATTGGTGATCATGTGTGAAGTGGGTTATGTTCAAATCCATGAATTTATATGAAATTAAGCATGTAGAGGTATTAAAAACACCAAATAGAACTTGTGTCATGAATAATTTCAAGTAATTGGGTGATTTAGAATGAAACCCATTTCATGAGTGTGAAGATGATGATCATGATGAACTTGTAGATGTTATAGTGTGATCTTATGATGTATAAGGTGTTATATGATAGTATAGATAAACTTGATGTGGAATTTATGATTATGAGATGTTGCTTGAATGTGATAGTTCATAAGATGAAATAGGGAAGAACATGCTTAAAGCACTTGTACCTTATGCTTAGGAAATGATATGCACACCAAGTGTTTGATGAAATGCTTAGGAGAAAATGATAAGTGAGAAAATGATAAGTGAGATTGTATGCTAATCATGTTATGATGAATGTGATGACATGTACGGATAGGAGTCATGTCAACATGGACACAAGCATGGAAGGGCAACGGGCCAAGGATAAACACGGAAGCTATGCTTGAACTCGGACGCATGAGGTAAGTGAACTCCTAACTTACCCTTTTGTTTGGTACAGTAGTTATGATATATGGTAATTATTGAATGTAGTGTGAGAAGATATGAATCGATGTTATTACTAAGTTAAGTTTTAGTACAAATGAGTTGGGAGTGGTTAATAAAGAGATTCGATTAACTTTGGGTAAGAAAGAGAACTTACATAATGAATTAGGTATAAAGATGATTTAAGGAGTTATACATGTAGGATGTAAATTGTAAATACATGTATAAATAGAAAGTGAATACATGCTTGAGGGAGTATTTAATTATATGCTGAATGAATAAGATGAGTTATAGGTATTCGGGAATATGTTCATATGAAGGGAAGCTAATGATACTAACCGTTTCTATTGAGAATTAATGTAAAGTATAGGCATGTTAACACTGGAAGTGAAGGGTAACTCCGCCATCCGATGCTAGTGATCGAAGGGATGCATGAAGAGGCTGGTATAAGAGAAAGCAGGATATGTTGACGCTTTACTATGCATGTGTTAAGATTTATATTTTGTTTATTATGTCATCTGTTGCTAATGATTTGATTGAATGTGGTGACTGCAGGCCGTACAGAGTTTTGTATGTCTCATCAAGAAGTGTACGCGGTTGAAGATCGAGTCAAGACATGGATTGTACGTGGGGGGTGTATGTGGTCACTTAAATTGATATAAGTATATTAGTTTTTGATTAATTTTTTAGAAAAAGGGATTGATGTATTTAAGAGAAAGAAAGATTATCAAGTAAGAAATTTTAGGTTTGTACTTTCCGCTGCAAGTTAAGGGTAATAACGTTTTAGGGCGTCACAAGTGATTGGTGACGAAAATCGCACTATAATGTAGTGATTATTGAGATAGAAAGTGAAGAAAAGGTTAAAGATGGTGGATTTTGAAAAGGGCGTGTTTTGAAGTTACAAAGAGAAGAAGGGAGAATATTGGATAAAATTGACTAAAATACACTTCCTCTTTATTTTTAAATTTTGCCACATGTCATAATCCTATTGCTTTCTATCCTTCTAGCCAAAATAAACTTCCATTTGATTCTCTCCCATAAAAGTATAATGTTAAGGCTATATGGTGTGGGTGTAACACCCTTACTATTATTAATCGGTTTTCGTTTAATTTAAGACCATAATCATGAAATTATAATTTCAAATACATTGGAAAATACAGGTTAATTAAAACTTTTCTAAGTATTAAAACTTTACATCAAGATTGGTAAAAATTCGCCGTTTAAAATAACGACGAAACTATGTGCGGAAGCTTGTAACTGTGTCGTGTTCGGTTCTTCGATGAGCTTGATCTTCATCCGAAAACTCCTGATATTCACCTACAATCAAAACCAACTCAAAAGTTAGTTTTGATAACTTAAATAATAGTTTAAACAAGTCTTAGCATCAACAACAATTAAAATCCAAATTTTTGCCAGCTATTACGTCTCTCGTGGGCCGCGAGAGACTGTAGCAACTTCTTCGCGTGGCGCGCCCCATTCCATTTTCTCCCTCGCATGGCGCGAGGGTCACTGTTTTCCAGCAGATCTGCTTCTGGACCTGCATTTTCTGCCCAGTTCTATTTTTAACAAATTATCGTACTTATAATCGCCATAACTTTCATTCTAGATGTCCGTTTTAGACGATTCTTTTTCCTACGCGTTCGTAATTTAATTCTCCATCTCATGGAGTAAAATCCTACATCTGAACTTACAAAATTTTAGATTTCAAGCTCTCGGCTTGAAATTCAATTTTAACACTTTTTGACCCGTTCATGATTTTATCAAACAAACTTGTTTATTACCTTTAAAATATCATGGACATCACGTTACATTAGTTTATTAATATTCAAGGTTCAAATCATGGGTTTCTTATGAAATCTTAACCCGTTTTGCATATCTATTCATTTTGACCCGTTAAGGTATTTAGCACTTTCAAGCTTACATCACGCTTTTTTTTAGTTTACATCCTATCCCCATTTTTATGCTTATCCCAAGGATTCAAATTATCAAAATACTTATTTCTAAATAACTCTTAAAGGTTGTTTGTCCTATTTGCCCCTGAAGGGTATTTTGGTCAATTTTAGTCCTTCATTTTGCGCTGAAGGACTTTCGCTAATATTTGACCAAAGCATCGCTTTTAGCTATAATTCTAAACACGCGTACCTGGCTCGGGTCAAAGCTAAAACCCGTTTTAATACCACATCAATTAAATTGCAAATTAATAGCACTGCAATTCCTTATGCTATTCACCCTGTGATCATAATACTTGACCAAAAATCATTATTCGAAAATGTCAAATGGTGATATCGTCACCATTCAACCCATTTGGTCTAACGACCATTTTACTCTCATGAGATGGAATTTATTTACCATTTCGTCCATGTAATCCGTTCCGGTTTACACTTTCCAATCATTTTACTTAAAGGTCTTTTCCTAATTCATTTGACACATCATGTTTTACGCTTTTGAGCGCCTTTTTCGAAAACAGTTGTTTGTTCATTTAGCTCGTAGCCAAATTATCGTATTACCCTTTTTACTCATTTAAATTTACGCCATAATAAATCGTTTCTTAAAATTCTTTGTTTATTCGGTCTACACATGACCGAATCAACGTTTTACTACTTTTACTTATTCCGACTCGTATTGTTACGCCTCGGATTACCATAACCAAACTACCGTTTCATCTTATCCATAACTACTACAACAAGTAGGTGATCTAGTAGTAAAGTATAAGCTTTACTTACCTTGTGCTCAAATACACTTTTCCTTCATTCGTGACCCGTTTGACTCGTTTCTTCTCCAAGCTTCCACCTAGCTTGTCTACCGTCAAACTATCATTTATAATTCGCAAGATGGTCAGATTACTCATCAGTTTTCACGACTATGACATCTTACAGATTGTATATCAAAATCGTTATTCAATCATATTATAGGTCAGTTTGACTTTCAAAAGTCAAATGCCTTTAATCATATAAAATGCACAATCTAGTTCAACCACTCATTTAGGCATTTTATCAAACATCTTGTAGGCGAGATTTTTATGCATTCATTGTTCAAGTTCATGATAAATCTCTAACCATATTTTCGCACCATAATCAAGTCTTGGTGTCTAGTATACATAAACAACATCTATTACTTGCATTTAAACATCAAGTTTCACAATTTTAGCACTCTAACTCAAGTGTTCATCATATTTTCATAAAACCCATTTACCACTTACGAAGTTAATACTTCAATCACTAGTTCATGACACCTAATTACCAAATTTCACATCTAGGGTTCGTTCCTAGACTTGTATTAGTGTCAATTTCACTATAGCATTCAATATTCACACTAGAATTTCGTTCATGCATGATTATCACAAATTTCGAATGTCACTAAAATATAATTTTTGACCAACCTTACGATCCCCTTGACTTGGTGATCGTTTATATATATTCAGATTCGAATTTGGCCTTCAATTGTTCCTTCAATTTGAAGATTTGTTTGAGCTAGGGTTTATACCCTCTCCCTCCTGCTCCTAGTCGATCGAACACACACACACACACATGTGTGTGTGTGTTTTGATTTTTAATATTGTTTTTAATTAAAACATTTCCTAAGTTGCCCACATTGGCCCCTCTTGTTTGGCTAATTTGTTTAGTAGGCTACAACCTACTTATTTCTAATAATATTTCGTCTTGTTAACTGGGTTAAACATTCCTGGTTAACTTAGTGGGTTCGAGTAGATTATAACTCGTTTTATTTTAAGTCCTGTCAACTCGGGCTTCTTATATTTTTGTTTTCTCAAAGCATTTATTTTCCCTTTTAATTAATTTTAGGATTATTTGTTTAAGTCCTAATATTCACCGGGTAAATTTTCACCACTAATAGTATTTTACCCGTCATTAATATTAACGTGGTTTGATTACCAAACCCGTTTTTGGGGTGTTACAAGTCTACCCCCCTTTAAGAGGTTTCGTCCCCGAAACCTTTCTTACGTAGTTCTTTAGGTTTATCTCCATGGGTTTAGTTTTGGGAATTACTTGAGCATTGCTCGAATTCAATAATCTTACCAGAAGAGTATGGTAACGTCTTTTTGGTTTCGGAGCGTATGCGCTTTTCCCGTGTAAGGCTCCGTGAGCTGTTACTTTCATCTTATGCCCCTTATCTCTATTAATTACTTATCTTGGCGCTTAGACTTATTAGTCACCGGTTACCTTATACCCCTTCGCTCGGGTGTAAAACCCCAAAAATATAAAACTTTATATTAGAATTATAAAGTATAAAATAAATGAGAACAAACTAACTAGGAATAAATAACCCAGTTAGTCATGAGTCTTGTGGTAACATGCAAGTGGATTAAAACATCTAAAATATAAACTAAACAATACTTAAGGGGCTAAATGTGACAACCCGAACTTTCGAGGTCAGTGTCTCGTCGTCACGTGATCCTGTTCCTTGTTATTTCTCTTTCACAATCCCTTCGACGATAAAAATTAGTAAACACTTGTGACTGTGGTATAATTTAATTGTTAAACGTAAATGTGTCGGGTTATGCTCGAGTGTGTTATTAGGCCATGTCTGTGTCAATATTATCATACTGGGCCACACGTGTTTGGGCCACACACAATTGCCTTGGCCTACACTCCCTGAAACCCAAATCCGAACCCAATTGATTATGTAAACCCAATTTAGTTGGGCCGGCCATATAGTCAACATAATCATTCACCCACACGCCATATTGTTACCCGATTCGACCCTTTATGTTTGGCTTCGGCTCACGGATATGTTAGGCCCGCAACTCATGGACCACATTATGTTATGGGTTCGTTTAGGTGTATATTAAGGGGTTAGGGGATTCATAATCTAGGATATGATAATACAAGAAAACCCTTACCACCTCTCCCCTACTTCTTCTTAATCGCGACGGCTGTGGACACCCCTCCCCATCTCTATCGAAGCATCATCCCATTCAAACAGGCTATTGGTTAGTTGATTTATATTTATGTTATTCCTTAATTGTTAATCTTGTTTATGCATGATTCTGATTAACAAAAATATATATGTATGCGCATGAATGTGTCGTCAAGCTGATCATTGCATGAATGTGTTGCATGAGAATTGATTATGGGATTTGGACTTTTGCAATTGATTGTAACCGTGAGTGGAAAGAATTGGGGGGGGGGGGGTCCACCCATGTGCTTGCATGTCACGAATTCAAATAGTTGGATCAGTTATCATTTAGAGTCTATATGCACTAGGGTTTAGTGGGTGGGTGTCCTTGAGTCATGTGCAGATTTTTAGTGATAACTTTGATTAAAACATAGCCATAACTACTGAATGATATGCGTAAGTTAGATTGGAATGATGCTTGAATGTTCATTACGATGATTTGAGTTATTAACAAAACCCAAAGTCACCTCCACTAATCCAGCCGCCACTTTATGTGCATAAGTCGGCTCAAGAAGGGACAACCCATGTGAAGATGATGAACCATTGTTGCTAATTACATCTGCTTAGTCGTTGCTAGTTTTGTATGGCAACTTATAATAAAGTGGGTTCAAAACAAAGTGAAATTGTTGTGATAATTGAATACATGATATATGTGCTTATCGGATGAATAAGTGTCATAGATTGACCCTAGTTTGTTAAATTAAAATGATGTAACCAAGTTATGTAATCTGTTGGATCTTACTAATGGGCCACACAGGTTAGATGAGGATTGGGCCGATGGGATTTAGTGGGTGGTATGAACTAGTTAAATCAATTTTGATTAGTAATGCAGTGGGCCGCAAATGTATTGTGTTATACTTCAGTTAGTTTGCAAGCCCAACTTTAATCACAATAAGTGGCCCAAACACGAACCAGTGGGCTAATACAACTTAATGATCGCACATGTTACAATCTGATGAGCTGGGCCGCGTATTTGATGTGGGCCGATCCAGTTTAAGTATTCAAGTAAGTAACTAGGAGGGGTCGGTGGTGCATAAGGCAACCCAATTAGTAGTGTAATCATAAACATGAATAACCTTATGACATGCCAAGTTATGTTAAATGGATTGTAATGTGTACTCGCAAACTTATTAGATGATTTCATGATAGCAATCGACTTGTCATGTGCATGTTTTCTTCTTGTCATGACTTACATGATTACTTGAAGGTAAAGTGAACCATTTAACATGTGCTTTGGTGTGACATGAACTTATATCGCAAATATACTATGACCCGGATGCTTGTTATGACATACATGATGTTATATGTTTGGTTGTTTATCGCTTGAGCAATATGTGTGACTAGATACGTGAATTGTGAATTCATGAAACTGACTGTCTTTGGTAACCACGGTAGGGTTTGGTTGATCCATTTGGAACAAGTAGTGTAACGTAGATAAACATACCGAGCAAACCGAGGTGAGTTCACACACTTTCTAAGGCATGGGATCCCCGGTGGTTGGGAATGGGTTAAAGAATTAAAACGGAACCTACATATCCTCCTTGGGTAGGATATGTACGGCCATCCTCCGTGGGTAGGATGCCAATCTTAATCCTGCGTATTCTCCTTGGGTAGAATACGTACGTTCGTCCTCCTTGGGTAGGACAACAACCTTAACTTACTAGACAAAACTCTATCATTAAGTCCCTAATTTTATATCGACTTAATCGCCGAGGCCGATGGCGAGCGGGTCATTAGTTAATAGCGCTATTAGGTTTGACAAACCTCACACCGTGTCGGTCGGACGGGCGTGTACTAATGGATCATGGAAAACTGTCAATGATGATAGACATTGACGTAGGGCACAACTATTGTTTGTCAGTTGTCGATATGGTAACGGTCTAGTGGTTCACTTGGGGAAGCCCCCACTGATTATGGATATGGGTTGGGAAACAAAGATACTGGTTAATTCGTGGTTTACGAAACAACTTATGGTTTTCAAAACAAACTTTTAAAACTAAACAACCAACTGTGAACTCGCTCAACTTTGTTGTTGACTCGTTGTTACATGCCTTGCAGGTCTAGATGCTTATATTATTTGGAACTTGTTGTCTAGGAAGCTGGAGTGGTCATGGGTCGAGATACATGGAATCTCAATACAATTCCAATGGTTTATGTACTCTTGGTTTACTAAACACTTAACAAATGTTTTATGCTTCCGCTGTACACAATGAATGATATGTAACGTTTATAACGCTTTATGTTAATAAATGAAAGTTTAATTTAATTATAATTATGAGTTCAATGTGACTGGTGGCTTGGATCCTGGTCAGTCACGCCTCCTGCGAGGATACTCCGCTTGTGGATTTTGGGGGTGTGACACTAAAGTTGTTAAACTTGAAACTTAAATTAATAAAACAAAAATAACTACACCAAACACACACTTAAGTGTGTGTCTGGTCGATCAAAACACAGGGGCGATCAAGGATTCCCCACCAAACCCTAGTTCTTGCCAAATTGATCAAATTGAAGGCCCTAATCAGTTCCAAATCGATTTTCAAGCATAAATAAGTGATCACCTTGTTGAAAGGATCATAAGGTATGCAAAATTTTAGTGTTTAGATTCATCTCAAATTCTTGGTAAATTGTGAAACCGAAATTTGAGCTTGATTTTGTGATGTTTAGATGAAACTTGTAGTGAAAACAAGTTTAAGAGTGAATCCTAGTTGATAACTTGCAGGAATCATTTTTGAAATTATGAAATTGATGATAATCCATTCATAGGTTAAATGGGTTCTACAAAATAGGATAAACACATAAATTATAACTATCAAAAGTAGTATTTCTTGATTTCTATATGATGATTTTGATGATGATATGCATGCTTGACATGATGAAATCAAAATGTGTGATTATATTTGACAAAAATAACAAGTATTGAACTTGATTCTAGTTGTGTAAAAATTAAACCCGTTAGGTGTTCGTTAAAATGCCTAAGTGAGGAATAAAGTGTTAAAAATTGGATGAAAACGCATGTTTGATGTTATGGCAAATTATGCGTTAAAGTTTGTAAAAAGGGTTCTAAATTGGTTGTGAATTGAACTCTTTAGGCAAGAATCTGGATCGTCTAGTGGACAAGCCGGAGGGGATACATGTTTGAAAGGGGTGCTTTGAAGGTACGTAACTATCAGTTTCGTTACTTAGTTTTAAAGAATGTTTAGTATGTTTGTAAATAAAGTTATAGTGTGAAAAAGGATGTTTGATGTATTGTGAAAGTGACGGAGTTCACTCAATAGATCAAACAGGTCGTTTTAATTAAGTCTTGGTAGTCATTAAAGTGAAGGTTTTCACTTGACAACCAAACGGGTCAAAACTATGCCTTTAAAACAATGATGTATGTAGGGACTTGAAAGTCTCATAATACGCTAGTGTTAGAAAGCAATATGCCGATAATTTGGATATACTAAGCTGAATTTATGAACACGTGAAATCGGGTCAAACGGTTAGTAACTACTTGAAAGAGTTGCTTAAGATGTCATGCTTGAAAAATGAAAAAAATGAGCATGAAATTCTATTGTGAGCTTAAAACCATGTAATGGTGCTAATACGCCAAAGTTTACAAGCCCCGAGGATGGGTAATTGAGTCTAGTATGCTATAGAATTAAATGATGATAAGTATGCACACATAGCTAATGGGTCAGATAAACAAAACAAGGATTTGTGAACAATCCGTTCATAAACCGGGTTTCATCATGTGAAAATTTAATGATTAGATCTATATTTTTATTATGGGCGCGTAGGAAAAAGAATCGACTAAAACGGACAAGCAAGTAAAAAGTTATGAGCTTTTAAAGTTGAAATTGTTAGAAAATTTGATGATGGGCAAATATGCAGGTCCAGGAACCGGACCTGCTGGATAACATGCTCCCCCGCGCCACGCGACGGGGTGACTAGATTCTGGAGCGACCCGCGGGGCCGCTCGCGGCACGCGAAGGATGAACCTGAGTCTGTCGCGTGGCGCGACAGACTAAAAAATGAGATTTTTTTTTCTGTTATTCGTATGATATTGGAACTTGTTTAGGCTTATTATAATGTTGTCAAAACTTACAAATGATGTGGTTTTGACCTTAGGTGATGTTCGTTTCATTCTGGATGCCGATCAAGCAAGAATTCAAGAACCGAACACAAGTTTTGAAGCTTCCGCACTAATCTGCTCTTGTTTTAGACAATGTTTGTTATGTAAACACTACTTAATGTCGAATGTTTTTAACTAATTAGTTGGTTATATTAGAACACTATAACTATGTATATCTTAGTTTATTAACTAAGTTTTTGATAATTATGCATTTTGGTTTTTAAAGTGCGTATCCTATAATAAAATAATAAATAAACGAGACGGGTGTTACAAGTTGGTAATCAGAGGTCAAGGTTGTTAACAAAGTGTGTTCAGTTCAAGCTTGATCAAACATCCGGTAAGAATTAGTTACTTTAGTAGACTTATTAAATGTAGAAGAGAGATATGAATTGTTGTGCACGGGAAGAGTGTATTAACGCACTCAAACCTGGAAAGTGCACTAAAGGAAAATGGTTAAAGCAAGTTGTGAACTTGGCTAAACCAAAGTAAATAAAGTATGTGTTAAAAAATGAAATATTTAACGATTGGTGTAAACATTTCAGTTTCTAGATGACGGAAAAAGGTAACGATAATGCGGTGCCGATAGTCACCGAGCAAATGAAAGAAGTAATTGCCGAGGAGGTAGGAAAGGCAATCGAGAATAGCCTATTCGGTTTTATAGATAAGATCCAAAATACGGTACTTTCGGTAGTCGAAGAGCGGATCAAGAAGTTGGAAGATAGTACCAACATAGCAAAGGAAAAATCAGGAGAGCGGAAGGCTTGCTCATATAAAGAATTCATGGCATGTAAACCACCACTTTATAATGGAGAGGTGGATCCGATAATATGCCAACGATGGCTAAGTGATATCGAGGGGGTGTTTGAGAGAACCCATTGTGACACAAATGACTTTGTAGCTTACGGTACGGGCCAATTAAGAGGCCAAGCAAAAGATTGGTGGGATAACAAGAAAAAGGAGATCGAGAATGAAGCGGCGAGGGCGATGGCAGGGGAAGAGTTTAAGGCACCATTCCTTAAACACCATAGTCCCAAAGCAGTCATCAACAAGATCAAGGAAGAATTTATTCAACTAAGGCAAAGAGGTGAATCTATTAATAAGATCACGGGGGTCTTTCTCGACAAACTGAGATTTTGTGACGAGTTGGTGACGTCCGAAGAGCAGAAAGTATATTATTACTATAATACGCTGAGTGCATAATATCGGGAGTTTATGACTCCCTCGAAATATGAAACCCTCACCGAAATCATAAACACTGCTCGAGAAAGAGAGATAGAGCTGAAAAAGCAAATCGAGCGAGGTGAACGGAGGGAACATGTTGTCAATCCAAGCCCTACGAAGAAGGCGCGTATAACAGAGACGTCTAAGAAACAAGATGTGAAAGGTGGGTCACCAAGTTGCAAAGTATGCGGGAAAGGGCACAAGGGCGAGTGTCGGTTCAAAGATAAGCTGTGTCCTATATGCGGAAAGACAGGGCATACGGCTGCACTATGCCCGGGAAAAGTGTCGGTTTGTTATAAATGCTACCAGCCGGGTCATAAGAAATCAGAATGCGCATAATTAGTCGGAAAGAAGGATGGCAGGGATTCGCAAGCAGAAACTCCAAAAGCAAAGGCCAGACCCTTCTAGTTAACCACGACTGAGGCAAAGATGGAACCCGATGTTGTCTCAGTTATATTCGTCGTAAATTCAATTCCCGCACATGTATTATTTGATACGGGTGCGAATAAATCCTTTATTTCACATGGATTTATTCGACATCCTTCATTTGTATTGACAAAATTACCTATGCCTCTAGAAGTAGAAATAGGCGACAACAAAAGTTTTATTGTATGTGACGTGTGTCAAGATTGTAAGATGAGTATCGACGATGAAGAATACTCAATAGACCTGATCTCGATGTCAATGGGAGAATTCCAAGTAGTGGTCGGGATGGATTGGTTATCCCGACATCACGCGAAGATCGTGTGTTTCCGCAAGGAGATAAAACTAACGTCTCCAAGTGGAAAACACGTTACCATCTATGGAGAAAAAGGGGGTAATCCCGTAATATGCTCAATGTTAAAGGCTCACAAACTCATGAGGAGCGGATGTAGAGCATTCATGATATAAGCAAACGAACCAGAGGAAGGATCGCCAAGGATCGAAGACGTACCGATAGTACGTGAATATGCGGATGTGTTTCCGGAAGATCTTCCTAGAATTCCGCCTGAACGAGAGGTAGAGTTCGGAATTGAATTAATTTTGGGTGCGAAACCTGTAGCCAAGGCGCCGTATCGGCTCGCGCCATTGGAGCTACAAGAATTAATGTCTCAGATTCAAGACCTGCTCGACAAGGGGTTTATTAGGCCGAGTGTGTCTCCGTGGGGTGCACCGGTGCTATTTGTGAAAAAGAAGGATGGGAGTATGCGAATGTGTATCGATTACTGGGAGTTAAATAAACTCACAGTGAAAAATCGATACCCGCTGCCAAGAATTGATGATTTATTTGACCAGCTACAAGGCGCGAAATGGTTCTCCAAGATTGACCTCAGATCGGGTTATCATCAGTTGAAGGTCAGGGAGGAGGATATACCGAAGACGGCCTTTCGTACACGGTACGGACATTACGAATTCCTCGTGATGTCCTTCGGGTTAATCAACGCACCCGTGGCTTTCATGGACCTCATGAACCTGGTTTGCAAACCGATGTTGGATAAGTCGGTGATAGTGTTCATCGACGACATCATAGTGTATTCAAAGGGTGAAGCAGAACACGTAAATCATTTACGTAAAGTCTTGGAGACGCTATGAAGAGAGAAATTATATGCAAAATTCTCAAAATGTGTTTTCTGGTTACGAGATGTGCAATTTCTCGGGCACATTATTAGTGCAAACGGGGTGCTGGTAGACCCGTAAAAAAATAGAAGCAGTCGTGAGATGGAATCCACCGAAGAATCCTTCGGAAATTAGAAGCTTTTTGGGGCTTGCGGGATATTATAGGAGATTCATACAAGATTTCTCCAAGATTGCTGAGCCGTTGACCAAATTAACTCGTAAAGATGAAAAGTTTATTTGGGGCGATGATCAAGAAGAAGCGTTCCAAACGCTTAAAGACAAATTGACCCACGCTCCAGTATTGACATTACCGGACGGAGTTGATGATATGGTAGTTTACTCGGATGCGTCACATTCGGGGCTCGGGTGTGTTTTGATGCAATGAGGCAAGGTTATAGCCTATGCCTCGAGACAACTGAAGACTTATGAAAAGAAATACCCTACACACGATCTCGAGTTGGCGGCGGTGGTATTTACCTTAAAGATATGGAGGCATTATTTGTATGGGGTAAAATGCACTATCTTTACCGACCATAAAAGTTTGAAATATTTCTTCGATCAGAAGGAATTAAACATGAGACAGAGGCGGTGGTTAGAAACAGTCAAAGATTTCGACTGTGATATAAATTACCATCCCGGGAAAGCTAATGTGGTGGCGGATGCATTGAGCCGAAAGGTAGACTATACACCAATTCGAGTATGATCGATGCAACTAATTATGACATCGGGTCTACTTGAACAAATCCAAAATCTCAACTCGAAGCATTGAAAGAAGAAAATTTGACGAAAGAAAGAATAGTCGGCCAATTGAAAGAATTGGTGGATGGTAACAACGGGTTAAAGACTCATTTCAGAAGGATATGGGTCCCAAATTCGTGTGGAGTCAAGACGCTTCTATTAGATGAAGCTCATAAATCCCGTTATTCTATCCATCCGGGGGCAGCCAAGATGTATAACGATTTAAAGCAAAACTATAGGTGGCCCGGAATGAAAAGAGATGTTGTAAAATATGTAGAGAAGTGCTTGACCTGTCTACAAGTCAAAGCAGAGCACCAAAAGCCATACGGTAAGCTGCAACCGTTGGATATCCCAGTTTGGAAATGGGAATAGATCACAATGGATCTATTGACCAAACTGCCCAGAACAACCCGCGGATTCGATGCTCTATGGGTAGTTGTGGACAGATTGACGAAAAGTGTTCACTTCATTCTGATACATGAGACTTACACGTCCGAAAAGATGTCAGAGGTATATACCAATGAGATAGTGGCACGCCATGGGGTACCGATATCCACTGTGTCCGATAGAGATACCCGATTCACTTCGAAATTTTGGCGTGAATTCCAAGAGAAAATGGGAACTAAATTGTTCATTAGCACAGCGTATCATCCTCAAACGGATGGACAGAGTGAAAGAATAATACAAACGTTGGAAGATGCTACGGGCATGTATTATCGACTTCGGGGGAAGTTGGGATGTTTATCTACCATTGGTCGAATTTTCATATAATAATAGTTACCATGCAAGCATCAGTATGGCTCCATACGAGATGCTTTTGTCACACCCCTTTCTAAGGAGGAAGCACGAGGTGTGATCTTGAAAGGTTCTCATTACATACGAATGGTAAACATACTACATGATCATAAAATAACTCCAAATTCCATTAACATTATGTAATTAAAAAAACATGAGTTAAGTTTTAAGTTTACATCACAACATAAAATATTTTTTGAAAAGTTTGCAACATTATTCAAAGACAAACATAAAGTTTTGATCCTTATATCACCACACAGAATGGGACATAACAACCAAACCCAACAGAATGGGCATAGGAGTCTTGACACATAGTAACTAAAAACACAAACGACATTCTTGAGCAAGGGTGAGACCGCACGTACATCCACTTTAGTTACCTGAAATACATGTGAGTTTTGGAAAATCGTCAACATAATGTTGGTGTGAATTCATGCAGTTTTGTGTAAACATTTAAGCATTCGCTGTAGAAAACATGGTATGTAATTGTACTGAAATAAGTACTTCTGAAAATGTAAGGAAATCGAGATCGCTAATGGTTTGCAAGGCCATTAACACGTGACACGACATAGGAAGCATCCAAACCATAGGCATTTTTACTTGTCGATTCACGACTAGAGACACAAAAGCACTGCTTGGTAAAAGTGTGGCCAAGAGTGTGGTTGCCTGAAACCCATTAGATCTAACCTTTTGTTCCGCGGTCTTGGTATGTAACTGATTAATGGTGCTTATGGCACCCTATTCGTGACATGATCTAAAGTATCATTCCTTAGTTTTTGTGTTCAACATACCATAACACATGTATTTTCCCCAAGTTTAGAAAACAAGTAAAAGTTTAAAAGTGGGGACATGAACTCACAACTTTGCGTATCCTGCGCCGTAAACTTCACCGGTTGGTTTTTGTAGCGTCGTGACCTATACGTGTTCTATTAATGTTAATCACTAGACTTGTATCAAACAAATACAAGTCACCATCTTTTGTTTATGTTCATGTTCTTTGTATGTTCAATCTTTGTGAGGGCTGTGCCCTTGTTTGTCGGGTCTCGCCCGTTTGAGTACGTAATGTATTTTTGTAAATATATTAATTATTCCTCAAATATTTATTCGTTTATGTAGACTTTTCGAGGTACAAGTTGTTAAAAATAATTTATATTTTTAACTTTTCATGTATGTACTTATATTATTTTCCCAAAAATAAATATAAGTATTTTGTAAAATAATGTTTCCAATATTATTTTTGTACAAGTATTCTTAGGAAAGTATACTTGTATTTTATGTAAATACTTGTGTATTTTGTATTCTTCACCAAAAATCAATACTTTGATTTTTATTACTTTTCGGAATTATATTTCTTAAAAATAATATTTTTTTAAGACTTGTCATCATCATCATCGTACTCAGTATATCCCACCTATAGCAAAGCTAAGGTAGGGTCTGAGGAGGGTGGGATGTAGACAGCCTTACCTCTACCCCGTAGGAATAGAGAGGCTGCTTCCAATGAGACCCCCGGCTCGATTGTGGTTTTGCATCAAGCCTTGGACATAAGGCACATAACACTCAACAATTGAGACAAACGCCAATTGGTGCATGTACCCCCTTGTCTTTCGGCTATCAACGCCACCACATGATGCCTGATTAACGATCCCCTCTTTTTAACGTTATTTTCACGAAATTAGTAAAATAACGTTAAAAATTAGTGCACTTTTGCTTTTGCCCCCCCGAGCGCCCACACATATATTACATTATATGAGCAGACCGCAAGCGGGGCTCTTTTTTTTAAGACTTGTATGAAATATATATTTTGTCATGCTATAAATATATATGGTTATTCTTGTTATCCACCCGATTTTTGTATAAATTCCAATACTTTGTATAGGTTATATATTTTTGTCCAGAGTTAATTACTGCTTTCGTCCCTGTGGTTTGTCAAAAATACTATTTCAGTCCATTAGTTTAAAAATTATGATTTCAGTCCCTGTGGTTTCACTTTCGTAACCATTTCAGTCCTTGTGGTTTCAATTTCGTAACCATTTCAATCCACTTATTCTGTAAGTACATGGACTGAAATGGTTACGAGGTGGACCGAAATAGTTACGAAAGTGAAATCACAGGGACTGAAATCGCAATTTTTAAACTAATGGACTGAAATAGTGATTTTTGACAAACCACAGGGACGAAAACAGTAATTAACTCTTTTGTCCAAAAATATATTTTTAAGTTCATAACTTGTCCAAGTTAAATAATATGTTAAGAAATATATTTTCTTGTATTTGTCCATGTATTTCCTTCTGAGGAATTTTGTACACTTGTATACTTATGTATTTTCATGTATTTGTATGTGTATTTTTGTATTCATACTCCTTGGGAGTATTTAGTGTATTTTCAAGTCCCTAATACACTACTACATATAATACACATAATATACACTTAGCACAAAATTTGGTGATCACTAAATATATATATTTTCCCTAAAAATATACATACTTAATATTAATTTTAACTTGAAGCAATAATCATTTCTCAACTTGCAATTTCTCACAAAAATTAGGGAAACCTTGGTAAATATTTTTAGGTGAATTTTTAGGGAATAAGTTTCACCAAAACTTATATTTTTCTAAGTGTCAAAATTTTATAAAAATTTTGACATAGTTTCCCCTAAAAATGGAGGTTTCCCATGTTTTCAAAACATGTGTTTATTTTCTTTTCAACACAAAAACAATTTTCAACAATAATCATCAACAATAAACACTAACTTCTTCATATGAAACATCATGGTGAACTTGATTTTTGTTAAATATGTGTAGTCTTTTAGATCTACACTTTACATAAGATGATCTTTCGAAAAATAAGTGTTCTTGAGTATTTTAAGCAAGCTTTTATGAAACTTTATTTTGTTAACCAACTCATCCATGAGTTTAATGGTCTTTAAAGTTTGTAATCATGTTCTAAAACCATTTTTTGTCCATTAAAAAGATCTTAATTTGTAACATCATGTTTCACCATGGATCTTTCAAGATCCATGCTTGATAACTTTAGATCTTTCAAAAATAAGATTTATGTTAAATTTTTAACAAACTTTCCATGAGTTTTAGTTTCAAAAATTAGTTCTTCTCATTTTAACATTAGAAGTTAAGTTGTTTAGATGGTGAAACTTGTACATAACATAAACATGACTTATTTTAGTGATCAAGAAGCTTACTGCTAGCTCTAATGGCTAGGGGAGTGGCACAAGAATGAAGATGATGATCAAGGAAGAAAACGAGAGGTTAAAAGTTCCATAAGATGGTCCTTCAACTTCTAGCACCTTACACCTTCTTAGATAAGCTTCTTACACCTCCTAGTGACCTTGGATCTTGAGATTGAAGCTTGAAAATGGTGGTGGTATGGTGGGAGTAGTGAGCCGAGAGCAAGGGTGAAGGGAGGAAGAAGATGGTGAGTTTATGTATAAATGGACAATGGTGATTACTTATTGTCTTTTATAAAGGAAATTCCAACATATGATCTTTTAGAAGATTTCATGTGCACCAATTTAGGGAACACGCTTAAATAAAATATTCAAAAGCATGTGGGCCCACTTGGGGTCGGCCAAGGGTGAAAGGGGGGGGGGGGTAAAGTGTAAAATGTTGGTACTTGGGGGGTTTAAAGTGCAAACGAGGGGGTTTAAGTTAGTTTAAGTGTGTTTAGGTGTTTTTATGATTTTGAAGGTGTTCTAGCACCAATACTAGTTTAATATCATAAAAACATTACTTCTAGTCAAATTTTGATGTCCCGGTTATTGTCCGGTTATTCGGTTCGTTACGGTTCGTTAAAGTGCTAAATTACGCAGTTTCACTAGGTATGAAGCACCTTTTGTGCCAGTTTTGTGGCAGTTTCAATTCCCGACACTGTGTAAGTTATTTTGGAGAATAAAACATAAATTCTTCATGATATTAATGTGTTAAAAAGCTGATTATAGCTGAATTGTGCTGAATTCTGCATTTAAAGTGAGTTTCGGGTGCTTTTTAGTGCATAGTTTAGCTTCCGGAAAGTTTATATGTTAACCCTTGTATCCACACTTGGGTTTTAATGTATTTTAGATGTTGGACCTATTCCTAGGCCCTAATTCTATTTTCTGACTGCTTTCTGCAGAAATGCTGACACAGAGTGTCTTACCGGTGAGTTACTAGTCTTTCTGACGCATCGCTTAAGGTAATGCACAGAGCAATATTTGAAGTATAAAACGTGCATGAATTCACATGTATATCATGTAATCAGACAATGTTGACATTTAAGCACATAATTGCAGATAATAAATATTAATTTAAAATGTATGGAAATTACCAGTTTTGTGCCAGTTGGCACAGTCTCCCCCCGTTAAAAGAATTTCGTCCCGAAATTCAGGCTGAGTTATCTCCCGCAAGAGCTTTCTCGAACAGGTGGGGGTACTTGGATTTGAACCGGTCTTCACGTTCCCACATGTACTCGGGTCCGTGCTTAGAGTTCTAACGTACTTTGACAAGTTTAATGCGACTTCTCCTTGTTTTATGGATCTTCCAATCCGTTACCTCAACGGGTTGTTCTGTAAATCGGAGTGTGTCGTCGATATGCACCTCATCCGCAGGGATGATAAATGTTTCCTGGGTTGGACTCTTTTTAAGGTTTGACACAAGGAACATATCATGTACTCCGTTATGTTCTTTTGGTAACTCTAGCTTGTACGCTACGGTACCAATCCTTTCCAAGATCTTGAATGGTCCAATGTATCGTGGATTCAGCTTTCCACGTTTTCCGAATCTTGCTACACCCTTCCAAGGTGAGACCTTCAACAAAACTTTGTCTCCCACCACGAATTCTAAGGGTTTTCGTCTTCGGTCAGCGTAGCTCTTCTGTCGATCTCGAGCCGCCTTAATGCTCTCTTGGATCTGTACAATCTTGTCGGTTGTCTCTTAAAAAAGTTCAGGACCAATCAACTGCTTGTCTCCAGCGTCTGCCCAACATAACGGCGAGCGACACTTGTGGCCATATAGAGCTTCGAACGGTGCGGATTTTATACTCGTATGGTAGCTGTTATTATAGGAAAACTCAACTAAAGGTAGATGAGTATCCCAGCTGCCGCCTAGGTCCATAACACATGCGCGAAGCATATCTTCTAATGTTTGTATGGTCCGTTCGCTCTGACCGTCTGTTTGCAGATGGAAGGCCGTGCTTAGATCTAGCTGAGATCCAAAGGCCTCCTGGAAGGATTGCCAGATCCTTGAGACAAATCGTCCATCTCTATCTGAAATAATCTAAATAGGCACTCCATGACGTGCCACTATTTCCTTAAGGTACAGCTCAACAAGCTTTCCAGTGCTATCCTTCTCTCGGATTGGTAGGAAATGCGCAGACTTCGTCAATCGATCAACTATCACCCATATCATATCATGCCCTCTAGGGGTCCTGGGTAATTTGGTTACGAAGTCCATTGAGATTTGTTCCCACTTCCACATGGGTATCTCGGGTTGTTGCAGTAGTCCAGACGGTTTTTAATATTCGGCCTCAACCTTAGCACAGGTTAGGCACTTTCCAACAGAAACAGCAACGTCGCTTTTGAGTTTCGGCCTCCAGTAGTATTCTTTTAAGTCTTAATACATCTTATCCGATCCTGGGTGGATTTGTGACAACTGTCAAAAACCCAGGTATCCGTACAATTAGTTAATCATGATTAGTGCTTAATGACTGTGCTGAATTTACAATTAACTGCTTTCTGATTACTGCATTATATTTACTTGTGCATCACTTATTGCATAATGTCATATTATTACTGCATACAAACATATTGACATAAAGGATGCACGAAGCACAGTTAGCATAGTGAACGGATAAATCTGGAAAATGTTGACAGAACTCAGCACATAGACAGACAGTGCATTTAGACGCAGAATGAGCCAGAAACCAAGTATTACATTAGTGTAGTGTGTAGGAAAGTAAGGATCACAAAACTGCCTTCCTAGTGATAGTTTAAGTGCCGAAAAGTGCCTAAAACTCACATAAACTGCAGAAATATGCAGAATTCAACAAAATTCAGCATTTATACATGCTAATATTATGCAGAAATATGGTTAAATGGTCCTGAATGCTTTCCTAAGTGTCGGGACTCAAAAGAGTCATAAAAGGGTACATAAAGCACACTAAACTGCAAAGTTTAGCACTTTAACGAACCAGTAACCAACCGAACAATCAGACACTACCCAAAACACCAAATTCACACAAGAAGCATTGTTTTAACATTATCAAGCTAGTTATGGTCCTCGAACATCATAACACACCATACAAATACCTAACAACTAAATCCTAACTAATACTTGGATTTTAACCTAACAAACTAACTAATAGTTCAAGCCTACACCTAGACCCCCCCACCCATTTACTGCCAACATGGCCCCCACTTAATTAATTTTATTTCAATTAAAAATTAGATTGTGTTCCCTCATAATAAGCATAATATACAATGGTTAGAATGTGAGAATGGTTATAAGTAATGCATGAAAGATCACCATTATTTCTACACACACACTAAACACACACCAAAGCTCTCTCTCCCTTGTTCTCGGCCGTGAGCCACCCCCACCCCCACCATCACCATCATCTTCACTTCAAAACCTTCCATTCTCAAGTGATACAAGGGTGTTAGAGATCATACAAGGAAGCTTGGTGGCTTTGGATCTTGAAGGACCTCTCTTGTTTTCTTTTATCCTCTTCATTTCTTCACTTGAATCATCCCTAACCTTGTGCTAGTGGTAAGAGTCTTGATCTACCTATTTTACATCTATTTTTAGTGGTTAAAGATGAATCATGATAAAAAACTTGAAGAACACTAAAGATCACAAGAAGTAAACATGAACATAAGTTTGTTTAATGAAGATATCTTGATGAATATAAGTTGCTATGCTTGTTAATCATTGATTGTTTGTAGAAATGATGTTGATCATCATAAGATCTTGCTAGATCATGATTAAAAACATAATCTAGTAAGATGTAAGAAAAGAAATTGTTGTAGGATGATGGAACATCCACACATAAAATATGAACTTGAAGGAACATGATGTTTTCTTGAAAAACCATGATTAAAGTAAGTTGTTGATCATATGGATCTAAATATTTATGAATGATTTCTAAAGAAACCAAGTTAAAAATGTAAGTCTTACTAGATCTTGGTTCTTGCATAAACAAACATCATTTTTGGTGGTTAAACAAGTGTAGAAACACTTGTGAAGCAAGAAAAATGCATAAAGAAGTATTTTTAGAAAATATGATTTGAAGTTGTAAACATCTAACTCCTTTAAAAATGAAGTTTTTAAAGAAGTAAACACATTTTAACGGTAACAAGACTTACTAAGAATACTAGTAAGTTACTACAAATTTTTACAAATATTCAAGTTCATGAAGTAGTAGAATATGCATGATTTTGGCAAGATTGGTAATAAAAGGTTGTTGTTGATGATTGTAAATTGATTGTGATGATTTTTATAAAAGAAAATGATATGCTTAAAAGCATGGAAACCTCCATTTTTAGGGGAAACTATGGCAAAATTTTCTAAAAATATAAACACTTAGAAAAATATTTTTAAACAAATATTTACAAGTGTATTTTAAACCATAAATTGTTACATAAACTTTGCCATAAATTTTGGTTACAAAAATACAAATATTGGAGGTTGGTTTTTATAAATAAAGGTGACTAAATATGTATTTAGAAAATATAAAATTAGAAGACACATATGTGTGATTATTTGTATACTTTGTGTATTAGTTATATTATTTAGGACTTGAAATATTATAACTCACAAGAATACCACGAATTACCATCCAAAATATTACCAAAATTCCAAGGAATAAATGTATATACTTATACAAAATATTGATGAAACCGAACTATGAAATATAGGACTTACAAAATGTTCCGGAAAATTTATTCACAAAGAATATTTTGGTAAATAATATTTTGGACACCAAAGAAGAAAAAATATGATTTTTTACAATTACTACAAGAATATATCATATTTTTGACAAGTATGAAACATATATTTTTCTTGAAATTTTTGGAAGATATATTATTTATAAGAAATATATATTTTCTTAAACAAACGTGAAATACAATATTTTTGGGAAAAATATACACTTTCTTAAATAAATACGAAGTGTGTCATTTTTGGGAAAAATGAATATATATATATATATATATATATATATTTACCAAATTGGACTTGAAAATATATTATTTTTGGAACTCACAAGAGAATACAAATATTTTTGCCAATGAATCCATAATATATATATATATATATATATATATATATATATATTTTGGAAATATATATTGGATCTTTATTAAAGATAATAATCCGGAATAACTAATATGAAATTTAGTATAAGGATACTTATCGAATACAATGAAAATACGTATTCTCGTACGTATAAACACACACCGGGATACCACCCCAAAACATGGCAAAAATATACATGTATAAGATACCCCCATCCTTGGGAAGGAAATACAAGTATAAATACCTGGGAAGTATTATTACAGTAATATTGTTTAACGATTATTCCAAAATTTATAAATATAATTTAAGTTAAAATATTAATTATTTTAACAAATAATTATGTAACTTGGAATAATACCGAAGACACAAAAGAAACGTAACTCAAAGACATTAATACTGAGTCAAGGCACGGCCCGTTCGTCTAATAGACATTAGTACGTTGTAGGTAGTCGTGTTCACCGAAGAAGCTAGAGTTACAATTGCTGAAGACGCAAGACTGTGAGTTTATGTCCCCCTTTTATTTTAACTGTTTTCGTTTTACAACTTCGGGGGTGAAGTACATGTTACAAATGATTACGATTACAAATGATTTACAAATGAAATGAACTGCTAGATCATGTGAAAGGGTAGGCGTTATCTTGAGACCATTAATCCTTTAGAAGGACCGAGGGGCATGAGTGATAGATCTATTTGGGTGTTGCGAGCCCCACCCATGAGTCCACGAGTTGGATCATGTGGTGACTATGTCGTTCCAGCCGGGAGGCCCAGTGCGAAATACACAAAGGATTTAGCCTTCCTACACCGTTGCACACATATTGATGGCCTTGCAAACCATTAATTGATCTGTTCATTTTCACATACAAACATACATACATATTTTCAATGATTACAAAGGTTATTCATACTCACAAACAAACACATGAACTCGCTCAACTTTTGTTGATGTTTTCAAACTACATGTATTTCAGGAAATTAAAGGTGGATCTGGCGGGCGTTCGAAAGTTTCAAGTGTTGTTAAGAATAAAAGATGTCATCCATGGTCTTGAGGTTTGGTTTGGGTGTCCTATCCTGGACAAGGCACCACTTCCAAATCTTGGTTTTATTTAGAGTCTTTTGATGAGTCCTTGTGAACTCTTAAATAATTCATATGGTTTGTAAAACTTGAATTTGGAGTCTATGTATCAAAACAATGTTGTTATGTTTAAACTTAATTAATAGATGACCATTTATGATTTTATCATATAGTTGTTGTTATGATTGAATGCAATGGTATTAAGGAAGTCACACCATAATCACGCTTCCGCAAAAGTCAGGGTGTGACAGGATCGAGTATCTCGACTTGTGAGCTTCATCAAAGATGACTTCTCGAATACCGCCATAGAGCGGAACCCAAATGCACCCCTTAAAGTATAAGGTCTCCTCTTCGTTTGGCATCAATATCTTCTCCATACCTCGGAGATATTCAGCTCTACGATTCTCCCTCTTAAGGGCTTGTTGTTGGGAGTCATGAATGCGTGCTATGAGATTTGTCCGAAGGGTCATTTCCAATGCTCGGACCCTTAGGGTTTTAACCCTTTCCTTTCAGCTTAAAGCGTCTGCTACTACGTTAGCTTTTCCAGGATGGTACTTAATCTCACAATCATAATCGTTTAGTGGCTCGACCCACCGTCGCTGATGCATATTTAATTCCTTCTGATCAAACATGTACTGTAGGATTTTATGATATGTGAAGATTGTACATTGAGTACCATATAAATAATGTCACCAGATCTTCAAGGCGAACACCACCGCACCTAGCTCCAGATCGTGGGTGGTATAGTTCCTTTCATGAACTTTCAACTGTCTTGAAGCGTAAGCGATGACCTTTTGGCGTTGCATAAGCATGCTACCCAAACCTTGACGCGAAGCGTCACAGTATACCACAAAGTCCTCAGTGCCTTCGGGTAAAGATAGTATTGGTGCATCGCATAGCTTGCTTTTGAGAAGTTGGAAGGCTTCTTCCTGCTTATCACCCTAGTCATACTTCTTATCCTTCTGCGTAAGGGAAGTCAACGGTTAGGCTATTTTGGAGAAGTTCTCGATAAATCTGCGGTAGTAGCCAGCTAATCCCAAAAATTGTCGAACTTCAGTCGGAGTTTTGGGGGCTTCCCAATTATTTATCGCTTCTATCTTGGCTGGGTCTACATGAATACCCATCTCGTTTACAACATGACCAAGGAACTGTACTTCACGAATCCAGAATTCGCACTTTGAAAACTTTGCATAAAGCTTTTCTTTCTTTAATAGTTCCAGAATGGTCCTGAGGTGTTGCTCGTGTTCTTCTTTCGTTCGTGAATAAATCAGAATATCATCGATAAATACAATCACGAATTTATCGAGATATGGTTTGCAAACACGATTCATTAGATCCATAAACACTGCTAGCGCGTTCGTCAATCCAAATGGCATCACAAAGAACTCGTAATGCCCATAACGCGTCCTGAATGTAGTCTTCGATATGCTTTCTTCTTGGATCCTTAACTGATGATATCCAGACCAAAGGTCATATCTTTGAGTAGTAACTCGATCCTTGCAACTGATCGAATAAGTCGTCAATCCTCGGTAGTGGATACCGATTCTTGACAGTGAGCTTATCCAGTACTCTATAATCGATACACATCCGCAGTGTTCCATCCTTTTTTTACGAACAAAACAGGAGCTCCCCAAGGCGAGAAGGTTGGCCTTATGAATCCTTTATCCAACAACTCCTGGAGTTGTGTAGATAATTCTTGCATCTCGGATGGCGCAAGTCGATAGGGTGCCTTGGCTACAGGAGCGGCGCCTGGAACCAAGTCTATATGGAATTCGACTTGTCTTTGTGGAGGTAGTCCTGGTAGATCGTCGGGAAAAACATCAGGAAATTCCTTCACCACAGGAATGTCTTGGAGTTTCGGCTCCTTAGCCTTCTTATCTACAACGTGCGCCAGGAATGCAACACATCCTTTCCTTAAGAACTTCTGCGCCTTCATACAATTGATGATTCGCAGAGGCGTGTCTCGTTTCTTTCCATGCACGATGAGTGTTTCATCATTCGCAAGAGGGATGCAAATAATTTTCTCATGGCAAACACATTTTAGGAAATTTTAGGAAATTTGAAAACAAACTATACAAGAACTTGACAACTGATATCGAATTGCCTCAATTCTCCATCCACTTGGCATAAACAATCAGAACTCCCCCTTTCACAAAACTATTTTCTCATTATGATTTCAAAACACTTAAGTTTGTTTTAACCAAAATGATTTTTTCGGAAAATAAGTTTTGTTGATTTAACCACTTGTAGATTAGGGGTGTGGTTCATCACATTGTCTATTTAATCACCTGTATCAGGATTACATCAAGTTCAAACTAATGACCTTGAATAATCACTTGTAAGATCCAACCTCTTACCACTTGTAAAAATATCCAAAACATATAATCACATGTAGGAATAAAACATCTACACAAACCATTTTACCAAACAAAATGCCAATTCCTGCTTCACACTTACCAACCTGGAAGCTCCGGCAAGTCACACTCATCCTGTAAAAATTAAACACATTTAAAAATCTTTCACAAAATCTATCTTAACAAGAATGATGCCGATTCCTGATCCACGATTACAAACTTGGGATCTCCGGCATAGTCCTAAGACTTCAAGGGAAACAGACTTCCATCCAAGTCTTTTCAGACTTGATGGCTTTCAGTTCTTGCGCAGTAGGGTTGTATGTTGCCTTTTTAGTTGCATAAAAATCTTTAACCCCCTTAACTTTCCCATTCAACATTTTTCCAAAAATTTTCTTAACACTTCCATTGAATGTTTTCTCGACATCAAACTTAGTTTTCTCTGTGTAAAACTGATTCGAAATATCAACCTTACCAACTTTCTGTTTAACTTCTTCAAATTTCAGTGATGGAAACTCATCATCATTCACTGAAATTTTCATCTCAACCTGTGGCTCTTCTGGCTTTGTGGAACCAGATTCATCACAGACTTTCTCATCATCTTTCTTAACAACCCACACTTGGTTGTCTTTTGCATTCTTTTTGTAAAAAATATTTTTAGAACATTCACCAATCTCATAAGTTGAGTTTTCAAAAATTTAAAATTTTTCAATTGGTGGTTCAACATCAACAACTTTCTCTTTCAATTTCTGAGAAACTCCCTGTTTTGTTTTGGCATTTTTCTGACAGTTCCATGCAATGTGACCAGTTTCATTGCACTTGTAACAGGTACGATTCTCTCTTTGATAAAACAATTCAGTTCCATTCTTCTTCTTTTCAGCAAGAAACTCTTGATTTGACTGTCTCCAGAATGGTTTCTTCTGTTCCTCTTCTGCACTTCCACCTGACACAAATTCTGTTTTTGTTTTAGAATTTTTCAAATTTTTATGATTTTCTGGTGGAATAAATCCAAGACCTTTCTTTTTGTAGCTACGATTTTGGTTTTGTTTCTTTTGAAAATCAGAACCAGAATTGTAACCCTTTTTCTTGTTTAACCGTTGTTGAACTCTTGAAGTGTACTTTTTAGGTTTTTCAGTAAAATTTAAATCTTTTATTTCAGAAATATTAATTTCTGTCATTTTGAAAACCTTTTTGATCATATCAAAACGAACACTTCTTATTGGAAACTCTTTGTCAAAATATAATTTGTCCGAATCATTTAAAGTATATGCAACTTCAAATGTTTCATCATCCAAATTTGCTTTTGATAACAAAAATTCTTTACTATAAGACCGTTTAACCGACGACTTTGAACTGTTGACAGATGAATTTGACCCTCCAGACTCAGACTTTGAATCAGACTCCTCCTCAGTATCCAACACCTGATCGACCACCTTTTTTATTAACTCAGACTCATGATCAGTATCAGACGAGGTAAACGTGACATCAATGTTATCTGGTAAAACGTCAGTTGTGTCGGTTTTTAGCTTTATATTGACTGCTTTTTCAAGTTGCTCCTCGTTTGGTTTTCTAGGAGAATACCCTTCCCAAATTGGAGGCGGACATTTGTTATAGCAAACAGTCGGTTTCTTACCACAATCTTTCTTCTTCTTTTGCTTCTCATCTTGAAAAACTTCCATACCTGCAACAGTTGGGTAAATACGATCAATAAGATAATCAGAACTAGAATAACTTTGTAATAAACGTCTAATTCTCTCATTCTCAATCTTCTCTGTCTCCAACTCTTGCTTCCATTTAGCACTTTCTTCGATGTAAAAGTTGATGGCTTTCTGCTTTGTCATCATTACAGCATTCATCATCGTTAGTGCTTGTTCTCTTTCTGAGTTTGTCTTTTGAAGACCAGTTACTATTTTGTTCAAGACATCATAAGATTCTTTCACATAATTGAGATTGAACAGTAACTGCTCTTTCTTCTTCTCATACTCAGCGATTATGTCATCTTTTGCTACACATTCCTTGCATGCTTCCAAACACTTCTCGCAAGGCTTTACAACTTCAACAATCTTTTCAATCTCGATTGTCTTTACCACTTCAATCACTTTTTCTTCTTCAGTCACCTTCTCAGCTTCAGTCACCTTTTCTCCAGCAACAATTTTAACTTCTTCAGTTTGAACAATTTCATCCTTTTCAGCATCACTTTCAATCTTCAAATCCTTTTGTTCTTTTGCAGCTCGTTTCTCTTTCAGCTTCTCCAAGCGATCTGCAAAATAGAAATGAAAACTTTCAGGAGAAAGATGAGATTTTGCAACATTTATATGTTTTTCTTCCTCATCATCATTGCTATTATCAACCGGTGACTGATCAAACTGTACAGATTTTTCAGAATCAGCATCTGATACACCAGAATCAGACGGTGTTTGATCAAATACAACTTCTTTTTCTGAATTAACATCATTTTGCACATTCTCATCTGCACTTAGTGAATCTTCATCAGCACTTTCTGAGCTTTCTTCAGATGTAACAGACTGTTCCTTCACACTTTTCACTGTCTCACCAATAGATTTCATCCATGTGGCGAACATGTCTGGTTCTCTAACAATCTTTGCAATGAAAGCTTTGAAATCACCCTTTTCATCAACAAACATATCCCAACTGAAACCTTCAGGTAGTCTCTCATCATCTTGATCGACTATGCATGCTTTGCTATCAGAAGATATATAGTTGCTCCAGTTGAAATCTACCAAACATCCTCTCTTTGAATCCTCAATCTTTCTACCATGAGCCGTTTGTGAGTCTTGTGACTGACCAACTTGCTGATAAATGGCTTTTCGGTAGTAATCGTCTTTTCCGAACGGATTCTGAGCTCCACTAGCTTCCCTATTCTTGCACTCCCGCTTGAAATGACCTTTCTCCCTGCATCGAAAACAAGTAACTTTAGATTTATCAAAACCTAAAGTAGATACATGAGCATCAAGAAAGTCATTTCTCCCGGTAATCGTTTTGAATTTTTCAGCACGTCTAAGAACACTAGCAAGACACCATTTAATGTCCATCAGTTCCATCTCTTCGGCGTCTATCTGATCGTAATCCTCTTTGGTGAGCATAGGATTTCCGATCCGACCTGCAACTAGACCTTCATACGATAACAACACAGAACCAAGTAGAGCCATGTGGTCTTTAGCAGTGTCTTCTGAAAAACTTTGACCTTCTGGAAGATTTAGAGCGATGTTGCACTGAATCACATAACCATTTCCTGTTTTTGTGCTTTGGGACTGAAAGCTTTTTGATGAACTCTTTGGATTGACACTTGGATATAATGAGAAACCACTACTGCTTTTGTTTGAACTTTGATAAATCTTTTCTGTAGAATCCCCAGCACTATACGCAGTCTGGATTTTCGGACTTCTCTCAGTTTCTGAAACCGGAACACTTCCTTTATAATACATTTTTACATCATGTTGACCACTTGGACTGTTCATTCTCGCGATCTTCTGCTGTTCCAAATCTTGACCCTCAATCTTTTCTATAAACTCACCAATTGATAACCCATCATAAACCCCTGTGTTTTTCAGAATCATCAAATAAGTTCCCCACTCATTTTGCGGTAACGCATCAGCTAATTTGTCTACCCACTCTTCAGACTCCTTTTCTATACTAAGCATTGACATAGATCGCACAAGGTGACAGTATCTTTCAATTAGCTTCTTTGTGTCTTCACCTGGTAGACTGCTGAACAGATCAAATTCTTTCTTTAACAGTGCCTTCTTGCTTTTAATCATTTTCTCGCTACCCTCAAATTTGACTTTAAGTGCATCCCAGATTGACTTTGAAGTTTTGTCATGTTGAAGCAGTATGAAAATGTCTTCTTTGATAGCTTGTTGAAGTAGACTAATCATCATCTTTTCAGATCTATACATATCACGTTCTTCATTACTAAATTCATGTATTTTTTTATTAACTTTCAAATCAGTCTGTGGCAAAACATATTTCTTCAAAATACATTCCCATGACCTAAGATGGTTAGCCTGAACCCAGTTTTCGAATCTATCTTTCCACCCGTAGTATTCTTCGATACTCATCAATTTCGGGGGCTTTTGGGTGGTTCCCGTCTCGTTTTCCAAATTCATGTTCTGAGCAATAGTAGATGGACCAGACGGTGTTGCAAATGTATTGTAGAACTCGATATCCATGACTCGGAATCAAAGAATCTCAAACAATCTTTCACACGAACTGATACAAACAAACAAACAAACAACAATCAGTTTAAAGATTTATCAATTAATCGAAACAAATTGGTACTCGGACTGGTGATGATTCTGTGTGAACTGAAGGTTGACCAACAATACGAACTTCTAGAACCCGAATCGAATTCAAGTGACTTGACTCTTTGAAACCTTTGAACTCCGAACCGTATGAACTGGACAATTATCACACAACTTGACCACACAAAATGACTTGACTTATCAATCGTACTGATCGAACCGTGCTCCAAACCTTGTGACCTGATTACTGACAACTGACAATGGCAGGAACAATAATCAACTAAACATGATTGGACCGAGAACTAGTATGCATCATTTGCAACCTAGAGTTTACTGATTCAAAATATGCATCATGTGGACATTTTTTTTATTCAAGTTTCGATATTATCAATGCTGACACATGGTACAAGAAGACTTCACATGCAATACATTTATTATCAACAAACTAGACTGACAACTATATCTCTAATATTGAAACAATTATTACAATCACATGAAACATCTGATTACACTTTAACACAACATGAATTTGCAGTGAACCACATGAATTAATAAAATCTTGTGCCGATCATCATTATATTTCACATGCCCATTTTTGTTTTCAATAACACTAAACTGACAACATCATTTAAGAGAAACAATTTTCAAGACTTAGAATACTCCATATCACATGCAATCCTCGAACTACTAAATCAATTGCAAACATATAATTTCATTTCTCAACAAACTGTGATCAGACAATCTCAAACAGATTCACAATACTCAATACATGTTTCAATCGAAGTCACACAACAAGTTTCAAGCTAAATCAACAATTACACTTTGAAGCGAAATCTTTTATGTTATTTCAATGTTCGAGCGAAATCTTCAAGATTGTCATATTCAAGCGAAATCATCAACATATTTTCAAACAAACTGCTGTTTTGAAGCGAAATCCTCGATTTCGCTTCAAACTCTCACTTTTTTCAAGCGAAATCCAAAATGATGTCAGCAAATAACGATCTGATTTTGGTCCGATTGAACAAGATTTAAGCCGATTTTAGATCTGAAACTCTCAAGGTTTTGTTAAAACATGTTTACGCACATTATGTGAGAATATGAACCGATTTTAACCGTAAAAATCTGTTCGATTTTGAAAGAATGTGTAGAAAATCAGAAAAAAATGACAAAAACGAGCTGTTTTGGCGAAATCTCTTCCTCCTGAGCTCTGATACCACTTGTAGGATCGTTTTGTGACCCGAACGAGTCGTTCAGAAGAGATAAAACAGTTTCAGATGCGGAAACTAAGAAACTGACGATGAAACAGCTTGTTTATCACTTTAATCCTCTTGTGTATTGATATAACAGTGTGTACCGTCGAAAAGTATACCGGCAGCACTTCGGTATCACTCTGAGACAATTGTTACAAATGAAAAGACAAAATGCCTATTTATAGTATACATGATTTCGCTTGAAACCTGACAACTTAATTCAAGCGAAATCCACTAAAGAACTATTCAAGCGAAATCCATGCATTTGACTTTGAAGCGAAACCGACAAAAACAACATTCTAATTTCAACTTTGCATGCAATTTCACGTGTAGTTGCAATATGTGATGTCATCAATATGATGTCATAATCATATATAATGATATCATGCTTGAACAATTCTGCAACGATCCCGAGACTCGATATAAGACTTAGTCGACAGATGACTGCACCAACACAACTTCAGCCTTATTCTTGGATAGCCAGTCCATTCCGACCACCACATCGAAGCTGCCCAATTGAACAGGTAAGAGGTCGATACTAAATCTCTGCTCACCAAGTTCTAATGTACAACCCCTAGCAACTTCGCCCGATTCAACAAGTTTACCATCGGCTAGTTCTATGGAATAAGGAATGTCTAATCTACTAGATTCTATTCCAAGCATACGTTTAAATTCCATAGACATGAAACTATAATCGGCACTAGTGTCAAATAATATGGATGCAAAGTGATTGTTAACGAGAAACGTACCGGTGGCCACATTAGGGTCCTCGCGTGCGTTCCTTGCTCCAATCACAAATGCTCGAGCTTGAGCGTTTTTTTACCTCAGGCAATTTTTCTTGAAATGGTACTTGCTACCACAACCAAAGTATCCTTGGCTCTGCCCAGCTCCATTACCATTCCTGTTACCATTACCATTGCCATTACCGTTCTCATTACCAGCACCGTTTTGGTTTCCATTCCCGTTTCTATTATCACCTTCGTTTCCTTTTCCCCAACAGCTCTCGGTGCGGTGACCCAGTTTTCCACACTTGTCACATTTTGGAACACGACAAACTCCTTCGTGGTGACGCTTGCACTGATTACATTTGGGCAGAGTGCCCTGATACCCTCTGGTAGTAGCGTCATTTGCTGCTGCAAGTGTTTTCGTTTCCTTGGGTGGATTGGGGTCACGTTTCTTATTGGTGGAGCCCTTGTTGCTGTTACGTGTTGCTTGACTCAGATTCGAATGCTTCCTCTTCTTATCACCAGATGACTCAGCATGCGTCTCGGTTTTCTGAGTAGGGTTCAGCGATAACTTCTTCATACGGACCGCATCTTCAGTAAGGCTGACCGCTAAAGTTACAGCCTGAGTGATCATTGTGGGTTTTGCTGCAGTTACCATGCTGCGAAACTCCGGAGCAAATCCCCAGATGTAGCGCTCAATGCGCTTAAATTCGGGAGTCACCAGATAGGGGATCACTCTTGACAGATCATGGAACCTTCGAGTATAACCAACAATTTCCGCACCTTCCATGGATAAGTTCCAAAACTCAGTCTCCAACCTTTGGAGTTCAGCATGAGAACAATACTTCTCTCTCATTCTTTCCTTCAACTCGTCCCAAGTCATACCATACGCAGCATCATCACCCAGAGTCTGGACTTGCAAATTCCACCAAGTCAAAGCCTCATCAACAAACAATCCAGTAACAAAAGTGACTTGCTGGTCTACGGTACACTTGCTCATGCAGATAGTGGAATCAGTCTTCTCCGTCCAGCGCACAAAAGCCACTGCACCTCCAGTGCCATCATGGTTTAGTGGCTTGCAGTTGAGAAACTGCTTGAAGGTGCATCCTAGAATTGGTCTAACCAAATTCACACGTGAGCGATCAATGAAATAATGAAACAAAGGCCGTTCATAAATTCCATCAAGTTTTAGCAATCAGCTTAAGGTTACCTTGAGTTGTGTTTCCTCCAGATGAATCTCCCTGTCCATTTCGTCTAGTACCGCCCGATCCTCCACTGTGTTCAGTACGGTTCGCCTCGTAATGGGCGATAGCTTCGGAGATCCTTTCTTCCAGTAGGGAGTTCAGTTCTTCAGCAGTCCTTGGCAATAGAGGAGTTGGAGGTTGATCAGAATCTCGATTGTTCACATTCTTCCTGGGTGCCATGTTCTATCAGAACACAACACAACAGGGTTAGACATTTGTTTGATATCACCATACAAGACAGCAGTACATATATATATAAACATGTGCACATAAGCAATATCAAACAATCCGTCAACATATAAATCTGGATAACTTGTGTCATAACATACAACCACAAGCATGCATAAATAGATAATTACTGAGGTGTCATAAGATATTCATCGAGTCTTTATACATATCTGGACAACTTGTTACATCATTGTTTGCGAAGAAAACAAAATGCATAAGGGTTACATCACCCCATAGTACAAGTTAAGTATATATAAAAGACAAATATCTCTCTTCACATCGGCGGTTCTTTTCTTCAAGTTGTACCCAAGCTCGATCACAGTCTTCATATCCAAAATACTACTCCATCAGAGTACCTAATAGGCTGGGGGTGGGGGTGGGGGTGGGGGTGTAGGGAAGATCAAACTATGAAGATGAGTCATTTCATCCTCAAGCTCATGAATTCGACGGGTGAGGGAGCTGACTTGGGTAGGAGTGTGGGAAGGAGTGGGAACACGGGTAAGAGTGGGTGGCACAACAGGCCTAGTGTCATCATCATCACCAGTCGGGTAAACTCTCAGTCCAGCAGCAAAAAGGGCCAAAGATATCACTGAATAGAAGGAATCGACATCAGACTCGAGGTCAGAATCGGAAGGGATATCTGTAACAAGCATAACAGGAGAGGCCACACCATACTCCAGGTCATCAACGAGAGACCAGTCCACAATTGGGATGACAGCAAAAGGAACAGCATGGATGGGAATAGGTTCATCGAGATGTCCACCATTTGGATGTCCTACGATCTGCTGGCCAAGAAGAGGTAAAGGTAAGGCTAAGACGTCGTCGGGATCATCATCGTCGGTTATCATATTAGGGCCGGCCTCGAAGTCGGACATGGAAATCTCCGGAGGTGAATCAATCTCGTCGTCGGAGGCATCAGTCATCGGGTCATGTTCTTCGGATGGACCGCTGCCTTCAGACGAAGACATGTGTACCTGTAATATTTTATTCCTATTCTATGTATATATTAATTATTACTTAATTAATATACAAATAATTATACACATTGTTGCAAGTAATTCTCAGTCAAAGACAAGTGCTACTTCAGTGCACCCTAAGTCTCGTAGTGTCCTTACTTAACTTTTTGAAAACAGTTTCAGGTAGTGGATGTCGCGGAAAGTTTTATGCAATGAAAACTTTTGAAAAATTGTTTTCGTGAGATGATCCTAAAAATTGTAGTCTAGACTCGAGAAGGAATCATGGTTCACTACAATCGCAGCTCTGATACCAAGCTGTCACACCCCTTTCAAAGGCGGAAGCACGAGGTGTGATCTTGAAAGGTTCTCATTGCATATGAATGGTAAACATACTACATGATCATAAAATAACTCCAAATGCCATTAACATTACATAATTAAAAAAAACATGAGTTAAGTTTTAAGTTTACATCACAACATAAAATATTGTCTGAAAAGTTTGCAACATTATTGAAAGACAAACATAAAGTTTTGATCCTTATATCACCACACAGAATGGGATATAACAACCAAACCCAGCAGAACGGGCATAGGAGTCTTGACACATAGTAACTAAAAACACAAACAACATTCTTGAGCAAGGGTGAGACCGCACATACATCCACTTTAGTTTCCTGAAATACATGTGAGTATTTGGAAAATCGTCAACATAATGTTGGTGTGAATTCATGCAGTTTTGTGTAAACATTTAAGCATTTGCTGTAGAAAACATGGTATGTAATTGTACTGAAATAAGTACTTCTGAAAATGTAAGGAAATCGAGATCGCTAATGGTTTGCAAGGCCATTAACATGTGACACGACATAGGAAGCATCCAAACCATAGGCATTTTTACTTGTCGATTCACGACTAGAGACACAAAAGCACTGCTTGGTAAAAGTGTGGCCAAGAGTGTGGTTGCCTGAAACCCATTAGATCTAACCTTTTGTTCCACGGTCTTGGTATGTAACTGATTAATGGTGCTTATGGCACCCTATTCGTGACATGATCTACAATATCATTCCTTAGTTTTTGTGTTCAACATACCATAACACATGTATTTTCCCCAAGTTTAGAAAATAAGTAAAAGTTTAAAAGTGGAGACATGAACTCACAACTTTGCGTATCCTGCACCGTAAACTTCACCGGTTGGTTTTTGTAGCGTCGTGACCTATACGTGTTCTATTAATGTTAGTCAATAGACTTGTATCAAACAAGTGCAAGTCACCATCTTTTGTTTATGTTCATGTTCATGTTCTTTGTATGTTCAATCTTTGTGAGGGTCGTGCCCTTGTTTGTCGGGTCTCGCCGTTTGAGTAGGTAATGTATTTTTGTAAATATATTAATTATTCCTCAAATATATATTCGTTTATGTAGACTTTTCGAGGTACAAGTTGTTAAAAATAATTTATATTTTTAACTTTTCATGTATGTACTTATATTATTTTCCCAAAAATAAATATAAGTATTTTGTAAAATAATGCTTCCAATATTTTTTTTGTACAAGTATTCTTAGGAAAGTATACATGTACTTTATGTAAATACTTGTGTATTTTGTATTTTCACCAAAAATCAATACTTTGATTTTTATTACTTTCCGGAATTATATTTCTTAAAAATAATATATTTTTAAGACTTGTATGAAATATATATTTTGTCATGCTATAAATATATATGGTTATTCTTGTTATCCACCCGATTTTTGTATAAATTCCAATACTTGGTATATGTTATATATTTTTGTCCAAAATATATTTTTAAGTTCATAACTTGTCCAAGTTAAATAATATGTTAAGAAATATATTTTCATAAATATATTTTTTTGTATTTGTCCATGTATTTCCTGCTGAGGAATTTTGTACACTTGTATACTTTTGTATTTTCATGTATTAGTATGTGTATTTTTGTATTCATACTCCTTGGGAGTATTTAGTGTATTTTCAAGTCCCTAATACACTACTACATATAATACACATAATATACACTTAGCACAAAATTTGGTGATCACTAAATATATATATTTTCCCTAAAAATATACAGACTTAATATTAATTTTAACTTGAAGAAATAATCATTTCTTAACTTGTAATTTCTCACAAAAATTTGGGAAACCTTGGTAAATAATTTTAGGGAATAAGTTTCACCAAAACTTATATTTTTATAAATGTCAAAATTTTATAAAAAATTTGACATAGTTTCCCCTAAAAATGGAGGTTTCCCATGTTTTCAAAACATGTGTTTATTTTCTTTTCAACACAAAAACAATTTTCAACAATAATCATCAACAATAAACACTAACTTCTTCATATGAAACATCATGGTGAACTTGATTTTTGTTAAATATGTGTAGTCTTTTAGATCTACACTTTACATAAGATGATCTTTCGAAAAATAAGTGTTCTTGAGTATTTTAAGCAAGCTTTTATGAAACTTTATTTTGTTAACCAACTCATCCATGAGTTTAATGGTCTTTAAAGTTTGTAAATCATGTTCTAAAACCATTTTTATGTCCATTAAAAAGATCTTTATTTGTAACATCATGTTTCACCATGGATCTTTCAAGATCCATGCTTGATAAATTTAGATCTTTCAAAAATAAGCTTTATGTTAAATTTTTAACAAACTTTCCATGAGTTTTAGTTTCAAAAATTAGTTCTACACCCACTTTATTACTACAAGATTACAAGATTATGCATCAAAATTTATTTTTCATGTTCACATAATGCTTCATATGTTCATCTTCAAGTTTAACCATGGATCCTTCAAGAACCATGCTTAAACTTCTTAGATCTAAGCTTTAACATACTTGATCTAAACATAAACACAAGATACAACACCAACAACTTCATTACATACACTAAAATTCATGTAATCACTTATTTTCTTCATGAATATGTTAGATCTTCTCATTTTTAACATTAGAAGTTAAGTTGTTTCGATGGTGAAACTTGTACATAACATAAACATGACTTATTTTAGTTATCAAGAAGCTTAATAGTAGCTCTAATGGCTAGGGAAGTGGCACAAGAATGAAGATGATGATCAAGGAAGAAAACCAGAGGTTAAAAGCTCCGCAAGATGGTCCTTCAACTTCTAGCACCTTACACCTTCTTAGATAACCTTCTTACACCTCCTAGTGACCTTGGATCATGAGATTGAAGCTTGAAAATGGTGGTGGTATGGTGGGAGTAGTGAGCCGAGAGCAAGGGTGAAGGGAGGAAGAAGATGGTGAGTTTATGTATAAATGGACAATGGTGATTACTTATGGTCTTTTATAAAGGAAATTCCAACATATGATGTTTTAGAAGATTTCATGTGCACCAACTAATGGAACAAGCTTAAATATAATTTTCAAAAGAATGTGGGCCCACTTGGGACCGGCCAAGGGTGAAAGGGGGGGGGGGGTAAAGTGTAAAATGTTGGTACTTGGGGGTTTAAAGTGCAAACGAGGCGGTTTAAGTTAGTTTAACTGTGTTTAGGTGTTTTTATGATTTTTATGGTGTTCTAGCACCAATACTAGTTTAATATCATGAAAACATTACTTCTAGTCAAATTTTGATGTCCCGGTTATTGTCTGGTTGTTCGGTTCGTTACGGTTCGTTAAAGTGCTAAATTGCGCAGTTTCACTAGGTATGAAGCACCTTTTGTGGCAGTTTCAATTCCCGACACTTTGTAAGTTATTTTGGAGAATAAAACATAATTTGTTCATGATATTAATGTGTTAAAAAGCTGATTATAGCTGAATTGTGTTGAATTGTGCTGAATTCTGCATTTAAAGTGAGTTTAGGGTGCTTTTTAGTTCATAGTTTATCTTCCGGAAAGTTTATATGTTAACCCGTGTATCCACACTTGGGTTTTAATGTATTTTAGATGTTGGACCTATTCCTAGGCCCTAATTCTATTGTCTGACTGCTTTCTGCAGAAATGTTGACATAGAGTGTCTTACCGGTGAGTTTACTAGTCTTTCTGACGCAACGCTTAAGGTAATGCACAGAGCAATATTTGAAGTATAAAACGTGCATGAATTCACATGTATAGCCTGTAATCAGACAATGTTGACATTTAAGCACATAATTACAGATAATAAATATTAATTAAAACTGTACGGAAATTACCGGTTTTGTGCCAGTTGTCACAGTCTCCCCCCGTTAAAAGAATTTCGTCCTGAAATTCGTGCTGAGTTATCTGCCACAGGAGCTTTCTCGAACAGATGGGGGTACTTGGCTTTGAACCGGTCGTCGCATTCCCACGTGTACTCGGGTCCGTGCTTAGAGTTCCAACGTACTTTGACAAGTTTAATGCGACTTCTCCTTGTTTTATGGATCTTCCAATCCGTTACCTCAACGGGGTGTTCTGTAAATCAGAGTGTATCATCGATATGCACCTCATCCTCAAGGATGATAACTGTTTCCTGGGTTGGACTCTTTTTAAGGTTTGACACGTGGAACGTATCATGTACTCCGTTAAGTTCTTCCGGTAACTCTAGCTTGTACGCTACGGTACCAATCCTTTCCAAGATCTTGAATGGTCCAATGTATCATGGATTCAGCTTTCCACGTTTTCCGAATCTTGCTACACCCTTCCAAGGTGAGACCTTCAACAAAAATTTGTCTCCCACCTCGAATTCTAAGGGTTTTCGTATTTAGTCAGCGTAGCTCTTCTGTCGATCTCGAGCTGCCTTAATGCACTCTCGGATCTGTACGATCTTGTTGGTTATCTCTTGAACAAGTTCAGGACCAATCAACTGCTTGTCTCCAACGTCTGCCCAACATAACGTCGAGTGGCACTTGCGGCCATATAGAGCTTCGAACGGTGCGACTTTTATACTCGTATGGTAGCTGTTATTATAGGAAAACTCAACTAAAGGTAGATGAGTATCCCAGCTGCCGCCTAGGTCCATAATACATGCGTGAAGCATATCTTCTAATGTTTGTATGGTCCGTTCGCTCTGACCGTCTGTTTGCGGATGGAAGGCCGTGCTTCTTTCTAGCTGAGATCCAAAGGCCTCCTGGAAGGATTGCCAGATCCTTAAGACAAATCGTCCATCTCTATCTGAAATAATCAAAATAGGCACTCAATGAGGTGCCACTATTTCCTTAAGGTACAGCTCAGCAAGCTTTCCAGTGCTATCCTTCTCTCGGATTGGTAGGAAATACGCAGACTTCGTCAATCGATAACCTATCACCCATATCATATCATGCCCTCTAGGGGTTCTGGGTAATTTGGTTATGAAGTCGATTGAGATTTGTTCCCACTTCCACATGGGTATCTCGGGTTGTTGCAGTAGTCCAGACGGTTTCTGATATTCGGCCTTAACTTTAGCACAAGTTAGGCACTTCCCAACATAAACAACAACGTCGCTTTTGAGTTTCGGCCTCCAGTAGTATTCTTTCAAGTCTTGATACATCTTATCTAATCCTGGGTGGATCGAGTATCTCGACTTGTGAGCTTCATCAAAGATGACTTCTCGAATACCGCCATAGAGCGGAACCCAAATGCGCCCCATAAAGTATAAGGTTCCCTCTTCGTTTGGCACCAATTTCTTCTCCATACCTCGGAGATATTCAGCTCTACGATTCTCCCGCTTAAGGGCTTCTTGTTGGGAGTCATGAATGCGTGCAGTGAGATTTGTCCGAAGGGTCATTTCCAATGCTCGGACCCTTAAAGCGTCTTCTACTACGTTAGCTTTTCTAGGATGGTACTTAATCTCACAATCATAATCGTTTAGCAGCTCGACCCACCGTCGCTGATGCATATTTAATTCCTTCTGATCAAATATGTACTGTAGGCTTTTATGATCTGTGAAGATTGTACATTGAGTACCATATAAATAATGTCGCTAGATCTGCAAGGCGAACACCACCGCGCCTAGCTCCAGATCGTGGGTGGTATAGTTCCTTTCATGAACTTTCAACTGTCTTGAAGTGTAAACGATGACCTTTTGGCGTTGCATAAGCACGCAACCCAAACCTTGACGCGAAGCATCACAGTATACCACGAAGTCCTCAGTGTCTTCGGGTAAAGATAGTATTGGTGCATCGCATAGCTTGCTTTGGAGAAGTTGGAAGGCTTCTTCCTGCTTATCACCCCAGTCGTACTTCTTATCCTTCTGCGTAAGGGAAATCAACGGTTGGGCTATCTTGGAGAAGTTCTCGATAAATCTGCGGTAGTAGCCCGCTAATCCCAAAAATTGTCGAACTTCAGTCAGAGTTTTGGGGGCTTCCCAATTCTTTATCGCTTCTATCTTGGTTGGGTCTACATGAATACCCTTCTCGTTTACAACATGACCAAGGAACTCTACTTCGCGAATCCTGAATTCGCACTTTGAAAACCTTGTATAAAGCTTTTCTTTCTTTGATAGTTCCAGAATGGTCCTGAGGTGTTGCTCGTGTTCTTCTTTCATTCGTGAATAAATCAGAATATCATCGATAAATACAATCACGAATTTATCGAGATATGGTTTGCAAACATGATTCATTAGATCCATAAACACTGCTGGCGCGTTCGTCAATCCAAATGGCATCACAAGGAACTCGTAATGCCCATAACGCGTCCTGAATGCAGTTTTCGGTATGCTTTCTTCTTGGATCCTTAACTGATGATATCCAGACCGAAGGTCGATCTTTGAGTAGTAACTCGATCCTTGCAACTGATTGAATAAGTCGTCAATCCTTGGTAGTGGATACCGATTCTTGACAGTGAGCTTATTCAGTTCTCTATAATCGATACACATCCGCAGTGTTACATCCTTCTTTTTCACGAACAAAACTGGAGCTCCCCAAGGCGAGAAACTTGGCCTTATGAATCCTTTATCCAACAACTCCTGGAGTTGTTTAGATAATTCTTGCATCTCGGATGGCGCAAGTCGATAGGGTGCCTTGGCTACAGGAGCGGCGCCTGGAACCAAGTCTATATGGAATTCGACTTGTCTTTGCAGAGGTAGTCCTGGTAGATCGTCGGGAAAAAACATCAGGAAATTCCTTCACCACAGGAATGTCTTGGAGTTTCGGCTCCTCAGCCTTCTTATCTACAACGTGCGCCAGGAATGCAACACATCCTTTCCTTAAGCACTTCTGAGCCTTCATACAATTGATGATTCGAAGAGGCGTGTCTCGTTTCTCTCCATGCACGATGAGTGTTTCATCATTCGCAAGAAGGATGCGAATAATTTTCACATGGCAAACAACTTCAGCCTTATTCTTGGATAGCAAGTCCATTCCGACCACCACATCGAAGCTACCCAATTGATCAGGTAAGAGGTCGATACTAAATCTCGGCTCACCAAGTTCTAATGTACAACCCCCAACAACTTCGCCCGATTCAACAAGTTTACCATCGGCTAGTTCCATGGAATAAGGAATGTCTAATCTACTAGATTCTATTCCAAGCATACGTTTAAATTCCACATACAAGAAACTATAATCGGCACCAGTGTCAAATAGTATGGATGCAAACTGATTGTTAACGAGAAATGTACCGGTGGCCACATTAGGGTCCTCGCGTGCGTTCCTTTCTCCAATCACAAATGCTCGAGCTTGAGCGTTGTTTTCCCTCGGGCAATCTTTCTTGAAATGGTCCTTGCTACCACAACCAAAGCATCCTTGGTTCTGCCCAACTCCATTAGCATTCCTGTTACCATTACCGTTGCCATTACGTTCCCATTACCAGCACCGTTTCGGTTTCGATTCCCATTTCTGTTACCACCTCTGTTTCCTTTTCCCCAACAGCTCTCGGTGCGGTGACCCAGTTTTCCACACTTGTCACATTTTGGAACGTGAAAAACTCCTTCGTGGTGACGCTTGCACTGATTACATTTGGGCAGAGTGCCCTGATGTCCACTGGTAGTAGCGTCATATGCTGCTGCATGTGTTTTTGTTTCCTTGGGTGGATTGGGGTAACATTTCTTATTGGTGAAGCCCTAGTTGCTGTTACGTGTTGCTTGACTCAGATTCGAATGCTTCCTCTTTTATCACCAGACGACTCAGCATGCGTCTTGGTTTTCTGAGTAGGGTTCAGCGATAACTTCTTCATACGGACCGCATCTTCAGTAAGACTGACAGCTAGAGTTACAACCTGAGTGATCGTTGTGGGTTTTACCGCAGTTACCATGCTGCGAAACTCCGGAGCCAATCTCCAGATGTAGCGCTCAATGCACTTAAATTCGGGAGTCACCAGATAGGTGATCACTCTTGACAGATCATGGAACCTTCGAGTATAACCAACAATGTCCGCACCTTCCATGGACAAGTTCCAAAACTCAGTCTCCAACCTTTGGAGTTCAGCATGAGAACAATACTTCTCTCTCATTCTTTCCTTCAACTCGTCCCAAGTCATACCATACGCAGCATCATCACCTAGAGTCTGGACATGCAAATTCCACCAAGTCAAAGCCTCATCAACAAACAATCTAGTAACAAAAGTGACTTGCTGGTCCGCGGTACACTTGCTCATGCAGATAGTGGAATCAATCTTCTCCGTCCAGCGCACAAAAGCCACTGCACCTCCAGTGTCGTCATAGTTTAGTGGCTTGCAGTCGAGAAACTGCTTGAAGGTGCATCCCGGAATTGGTCCAACCAAATTCACACGTGAGCGATCAATGAAATAATGAAACAAAGACCGCTCATAAATTCCATCAAGTTTTAGCAATCAGCTTAAGGTTACCTTGAGTTGTGTTTCCTCCAGATGAATCTCCCTGTCCATTTCGTCTAGTACCGCCTGATCCTCCACTGTGTTTAGTACGGTTCGCCTCGTACTGGGTGATAGCTTTGGAGATCCTTTCTTCCAGCAGGGAGTTCAGTTCTTTAGCAGTCCTTGGCAATAGAGGAGGTGGAGGTTGATCAGAATCTCGATTGTTCACATTCTTCCTGGGTGCCATGTTCTGTCAGAACACAACTCAACAGGGTTAGACATTTGTTTGATATCACCATACAAGACAACAGTACATATATGTATAAACATGTACACATAAGCAATATCAAAAAATCTGCCAACATATAAATCAATTCATACAGCCACAAGCATGCATAAACAGATAAATACTGAGGTGTCATAAGATATTCATCAAGTCTTTATACATATCAGGACAACTTGTTACATCATTGTTTGGGAAGAAAACAAAATGCATAAGGGTTACATCACCCCATAGTACAAGTTTAATATATATAAAAGACAAATATCTCTCTTCACATCAGCGGTTCTTTTCTTCAAGTTGTACCCAAGCTCGATCACAGTCTTCATACCCAAAATACTACTCCATCAGAGTACCTAATAGGCTGGGGGTGTAGGGAAGATCTAACTATGAAGATGAGTCACTTCATCCTCAAGCTTATGAATTCGACGGGTGAGGGAGCTGACTTGGGTAGGAGTGTGGGAAGGTGTGGGAACACAGGTAAGAGTGGGTGGCACAACGGGCATAGTGTCATCATCATCACCAGTCGGGTAAACCCTAAGTCTCGTAGTGTCCCTTACTTAACTTTTTGAAAACAGTTTCAGGTAGTGGATGTCGTGGAAAGTTTTATGCAATGAAAAGTTTTGAAAAATTGTTTTCGTGAGAGGATCCTAAAGATTGTAGTCTAGACTCGAGAAGGAATCCTGGTTCACTACAATCGCAGCTCTGATACCAATCTGTCACACCCCTTTCTAAGGCGGAAGCACGAGGTGTGATCTTGAAAGGTTCTCATTGCATGCGAATGGTAAACATACTACATGATCATAAAATAACTCCAATTGCCATTAACATTACATAATTAAAAAAACATGAGTTAAGTTTATTGTTTACATCACAACAAAAATTATTGTCTGAAAAGTTTACAACATTATTCAAAGACAAACATAAAGTTTTGATCCTTATATCACCACACAGATTCGGACATAACAACCAAACCCAGCATAACAGGCATATGAGTCTTGACACATAGTAACTAAAAACACAAACGACATTCTTGAGCAAGGGTGAGACCGCACGTACATCCACTTTAGTTACCTGAATTACATGTGAGTTTTGGAAAATCGTCAACATAATGTTGGTGTGAATTCATGCAGTTTTGTGTAAACATTTAAGCATTCGCTGTAGAAAACATGGTGTGTAATTGTATTGAAATAAGTACTTCTAAAAATGTATGGAAATCGAGATCGCTAATGGTTTGCAAGGCCATTAACATGTGACACGACATAGGAAGCATACAAACCATAGGAGTTTTTACTTGTTGATTCACGACTAGAGACACAAAAACACTGCTTGGTAATAGTGTGGCCAAGAGTGTGGTTGCCTGAAACCCATTAGATCTAACCTTTTGTTCCTCGGTCTTGGTATGTAACTGATTAATGGTGCTTATGGCACCCTATTCGTGACATGATCTAAAGTATCATTCCTTAGTTTTTGTGTTCAACAAACCATAACACATGTATCTTCCCCAAGTTTTGAAAACAAGTAAAAGTTTAAAAGTGGGGACATGAACTCACAACTTTGCGTATCCTGCGCTGTAAACTTCACCGGTTGGTTTTTGTAGCGTCGTGACCTATACGTGTTCTATTAATGTTAGTCACTAGACTTGTATCAAACAAGTACAAGTCACCATCTTTTGTTTATGTTCATATTCTTTGTATGTTCAATCTTTGTGAGGGTCGTGCCCTTGTTTGTCGGGTCTCGCCCGTTTGAGTACGTAATATATTTTTGAAAATATATTAATTATTCCTCAAATATATATTCGTTTATGTAGACTTTTTGAGGTATAAGTTGTTAAAAATAATTTATATTTTTAACTTTTTATGTATGTACTTATATTATTTTCCCAAAAATAAATATAAGTATTTTGTAAAATAATGCTTCCAATATTATTTTTGTACAAGTATTCTTAGGAAAGTATACTTGTACTTTATGTAAATACTTGTGTATTTTGTATTTTAACCAAAAACAATACTTTGATTTTTATTACTTTCCGGAATTATATTTCTTAAAAATAATATATTTTTAAGACTTGTATGAAATATATATATTTTTTCATGCTATAAATATATATGGTTATTCTTGTTATCCACCCGAGTTTTGTATAAATTCCAATACTTGGTATAGGTTATATATTTTTGTCCAAAAATATATTTTTAAGTTCATAAGTTGTCCAAGTTAAATAATATGTTAAGAAATATATTTTCATAAATATATTTTCTTGTATTTGTCCATGTATTTCCTTCTGAGGAATTTTGTACACTTGTATACTTATGTATTTTCAAGTCCCTAATACACTACTACATATAATACACATAATATACACTTAGCACACAATTTGATGATCACTAAATATATATATTTTCCCTAAAAATATACATACTTAATATTAATTTTAACTTGAAGAAATAATCATTTCTTAAATTGTAATTTCTCACAAAAATTAGGGAAACCTTGGTAAATATTTTTTGGTGAATTTTTATGGAATAAGTTTCACCAAAACTTATTTTTTTCTAAGTGTCAAAAGTTTATAAAAATTTTGACATAGTTTCCCCTAAAAATGGAGGTTTCCCATGTTTTCAAAACATGTGTTTATTTTCTTTTCAACACAAAAAAAATTTTCAACAATAATCATCAACAATAAACACTAACTTCTTCATATGAAACATCATGGTGAACTTGATTTTTGTTAAATATGTGTAGTCTTTTAGATCTACACTTTACATAAGATGATCTTTTGAAAAATAAGTGTTCTTGAGTATTTTAAGCAAGCTTTTATGAAACTTTATTTTGTTAACCAACTCATCCATGAGTTTAATGGTCTTTAAAGTTTGTAAATCATGTTCTAAAACCATTTTTATGTCCACTAAAAAGATCTTTATTTGTAACATCATGTTTCACCATGGATCTTTCAAGATCCATGCTTGATAACTTTAGATCTTTCAAAAATAAGCTTTACGTTAAATTTTTAACAAACTTTCCATGAGTTTTAGTTTCAAAAAGTTGTTCTACACCCACTTTATTACTTCAAGATTACAAGATTATGCATCAAGATTTATTTTTCATGTTCACATAATGCTTCATATGTTCATCTTCAAGTTTAACCATGGATCCTTCAAGATCCATGCTTAAACTTGTTAGATCTAAGCTTTAACATACTTGATCTAAACATAAACACATTATATAACACCAACAACTTCATTACAATACACTAAAAATTCATGTAATCACTTATTTTCTTCATGAATATGTTAGATCTTCTCATTTTTAACATCAGAAGTTAAGTTGTTTAGATGGTGAAACTTGTACATAACATAAACATGACTTATTTTAGTGATCAAGAAGCTTACTACTAGCTCTAATGGCTAGGGAAGTGGCACAAGAATGAAGATGAAGATCAAGGAAGAAAACGAGAGATTAAAAGCTCCACAAGATGGTCCTTCAACTTCTAGCACCTTACACCTTCTTAGATAAGCTTCTTACACCTCCTAGTGACCTTGGATCAAGAGATTGAAGCTAGAAAATGGTGGTGGTATGGTGGGAGTAGTGAGCCAAGAGCAAGGGTTATGGGAGGAAGAAGATGGTGAGTTTATGTATAAATGGACAATGGTGATTACTTATGGTCTTTTATAAAGGAAATTCCAACATATGATCTTTTAGAAGATTTCATGTGCACCAATTTAGGGAACAAGCTTAAATAAAATATTCAAAAGCATGTGGGCCCACTTGGGGCTGGCCAAGGGTGAAAAGGGGGGGGGGGGGTAAAGTGTAAAATGTTGGTACTTGGGGGTTTAAAGTGCAAACGAGGGGGTTTAAGTTAGTTTAAGTGTGTTTAGGTGTTTTTATGATTTTCAAGGATTTCTAGCACCAATACTAGTATAATATCATAAAAACATTACTTCTAGTCAAATTTTGATGTCCCGGTTATTGTCCGGTTGTTCGGTTCGTTACGGTTCGTTAAAGTGCTAAATTACGCAGTTTCATTAGGTATGAAGCACCTTTTGTGGCTGTTTCAATTCCAGACACTTTGTAAGTTATTTTGGAGAATAAAACATAATTTCTTCATGATATTTGTTATGGGTGGTTTTCTGCTCATATATCCTGAACAATATTATGACTGTGTTTCTTTTGTTGTGATCAGGATACCGGATCAGGATATTGGTAACATCCTGATGCAGTATCCTGGTAGTAACTAATTAATTCACGTGCAGATTATTGGTGCAAGTCTATAACGTTCAAGTGGACTTCTTCTCCCAAAGACTCGGACAAATCTGTTAGATTATGGACGTTGAAGCCGGAAGATGTGGACTACAACGTTCACAAAGGGAATATTCGGTATATCCTGAATTTATAGGCTAGTTAGTTAATTTTGTTTTACTATAAATAGGAGTGATCGGATCAGATAAGGACACAATCTCTCAAACTCTCTTTCTCTGTAGCTACAAACACTCACAACACACTTACACTTGTATCAAAATCACATTGTAACACTTAGTTGGTCTGCATCATATCCTGCACTGTATCCTGATATTTGAAGCAATAAGAAGAACAAGGCAACTGCGATTGTCAGCTCCCGAGGTTTTGTGCCGGCGATCTAGATTGATCAAGGGCTTTCCTCGTACATCCCGTGTCACCCTTTACATTTTTGCTCATTGTTTGATCGTAGGTACAGCTCGATATCCTGAGCCGTATCCTGAAAACTGTTTTTACAAACAACTAAATTAGCATATTTTTGACATACATTCTTTGCACACTACCTCACTTAACTAATTTGATCATTTAGTTGCTTCGGTAATTTTTAACCAAAATAATTTGGCGCCCACCGTGGGGCAAGTGGTGCTATATCTACTAAAAGCTTTTGCAAAATCATTGCTTGGTTTTCTATTTTCAAACCTTTTTGCTACACTATTTTCAATGGCCTCAAGATCAAACATGAGCTCTTCTACCATATCTGCTACAACATCTGCAACGATTGGTTCGGTGCTTCCACCACCTCATCCAAGGACACAAGCTTCTTCAAAGCCTCAGGATATTATCCCCACTCGGAATATTCAGGGATCTGCTCCTGTTTTGGCCTCTAATGATGAAATTCTGACTTTATTTGGTAGTGTACAGGAACAGATGAGGCAACAGCAGGAGACCAACCAAATGCTGATGAGGGAGATACAGCTCTTGAAGTCTGGTCCGAGTAGGCCTGCTGAGGATATTGTCACTCCTTTGTAGCCCAGAGCTTTGAACTTTAGTTCTGCAGTATATACTGAGGATAACAGGGGCAATATTGTGCCTAGTCATTCCCAGAATCATACTCCTGAGATACCCTCTTCAGTTAGAGTGTCAACTGTGAGAAGTTCAGGATATGCTTCAGGATATGGCCAGAATCCTCAGACTGGTAACGTGTCTAATAATAATAATACTCTTGCTACTAATGGTATTGGATCTTGGCAGGATATAGGTATGACATCAGCACTTTCCAGGGAGCTTCAGAAGTTGAAGGACATGATATCCAGTGTACCTGGAGTAGTCCAGCCAATCCCAGAAGTATCCCAGGATAGCCACAACATATCTCGGTTTACGTATCCTATATGTGATGCTGAAATCCCTAAGAGATTTCAAACCTCCAACATGAAGCTCTATGACGGAACTACGGATCCTGAAGAGCATATTACCCAGTATAGGGAAAGGATGGAAATCAACCTTATCCCTTCTGATCTCAAGGAAGCATGTCTCTGCAAGGGTTTTGGTTCTACCTTAACAGGATCAGCCTTAAAATGGCTCTTAAACGTTCCCCCTCATTCGATTACATCATTTGCTCATTTAGTCAATTTGTTTAATAGTCAATTTTCTTGCAGTTGAAGTTTTGAAAAACTAACCAGTGATCTCTACAGGATAACTCAAGGACCTCAGTGTTTTAGTAAAAAATTACCTAAGCAATTAAGTGATCAAATTAGTTAAGTGAGGTAGTGTGCTAGAAATATGTGTGAAAAATGTGTTAACAAAATTAAATATGAAAACAGTTTCCGGATACAGCCCGGGATATAGAGCTGTATCAATGATCAAACTATGAGCAAAAAAGTAAAGGTTGACACGTGATGTACGAGGAAAGCCCTTGATCAATCTAGATCGCCGGCATAAAACCTCGGGAGCTGACAATCGCAGCTTCCTTGTTCTTCTATTGCTTCAAATATCAGGATACAGTGCAGGATGTGGTGCGGATCAACTATGTGTTACAATGCAATTTGAATACAAGTGTTTGAGTGTGGTGTTTGCGGTGAGCTAGAGAGTAAAAGTGTTCGAGAGTGTAAGTGTAAAAATTATGTGCCTTAAACTGATCCGCCCTCATCTATTTATAGTAAAGATAATATAACAAACTATCCTAAACTTCCGGGATCCAGCGAATATTCCCACTCGAACGTTGAGGACCAAGTCTTTCGGGTTCAACGGCTTCCTCATAACAAATATGCCCGAGTCTTGAGGAGAAGAAGTCCTGGTGACCGTTAGTAACTTACAGCCATTAACCTGCACGTGTTTAATTCACTCAAGCTTAGGATATCGCCCAAGATGTTGGCAATATCCCCGTCCAATATCCTGGTCACAAATAAACAATTAGAAGCAGGATATTATTCAGGATATGTATACTCAGAAAATGACCCATAACAATTGTCCCCAAATATATCGGTTGGTATACCAATCCAACGGATATATTTCAAAACCTTTTCTCGTCGATCGAGGCCATTAAAATGAAACGATGGTTGAAATGACAGTGTGCCATTTTCAATGCAACATTTACTCTTTACCCCCCTATATTCAGCCTATATTTAGCCAAATCATTTCTGCTTCTTTTTATCTTTCTTCAAGCGATTTTCAGGTAATCACTTTTCTCTCCATCCTCTATCCTTCTTTCTTGAATTTCTTTTAGTTTGCTCAACACCCTTCATGGCATCACGAACAAGATCTCGATCATGTTATGGCTCATTTTCTAAGCATACTTATCCTGACCAATATCCTGCCTTTAATTGTTTATTTGTGACCAGGATGCTGGAAGAGGATATTGCTAACATCTTGGGCGATATCCTGAGCTTTATCGAATTAACCACGTGCAGGTTGAAGAATGGGACTTGCTAACGGTCAAGTGGACTTCCTCTCCTCAAGACTCAGTCGTGTTTGTTGAAGGAGAGACGTTGAACCCAAAAGACCAGGTCTACAACGTTCGATTAAGGAATATTCGGTGGATCCCGGAAGTTTAGGATAGTTTGTTACATTATCTTTACTATAAATAGATGAGGGTGGATCAGTTTAAGGCACACAATCTTTCACTTACACTCTCGTACACTTTTACTCACTGCAAACACCACACTCAAACACTTGTATTCGAATTACATTGTAACACATAGTTGATCCGCACCACATCCTGCACTGTATCCTGATATTTGAAGCAATAGAAGAACAAGGCAGCTGCGATTGTCAGCTCCCGAGGTTTTATGCCGGCGATCTAGATTGATCAAGGGCTTTCCTCGTATATCACGTGTCCACCTTTACATTTTCGCTCATTGTTTGATCATAGATACAACTCTATATCCTGAGCCGTATCCTGAAACTGTTTTCATATCTAATTTTGTCAACACATTTTTTACACATATTTCTAGCACACTACCTCACTTAACTAATTTGATCACTTAATTGCTTAGGTAATTTTTGACCAAAACAATTTGGCGCCCACCGTGGGGCAAGTGGTGCTACTTTTACTAAAAATCTTTGCAAAATCATTAATCGGTTTTCTATTTTCTAAACTTTTTGCCACATTGTTTACAATGGCCTCAAGATCAAACATGAGCTCTTCCACTATGTCTGCTACAACCTCTGCTACCACTGGTTCGGTGCTTCCACCACCTCCTCCAAGGATGCCGTTTTCTTCACAACCTCAAGATGTTATCCCTACTCGGAGTTTCCAGGGATCTGCTCCTGTTTTAGCCTCTAATGATGAAATTTTGACTTTATTTGGAAGTGTGCAGGAACAAATGAGGCAGCAACAGGAGACTAACCAAATGCTATTAAGAGAAATACAACTCTTAAAAGCTAGCTCGAGTAGACCCGCTGAAGAAACTGTCACTCCTATACAGCCCAGGGCTTTGAACTTCAGTTCCGCGGTTTACACTGAGGATAATAGGGGGAATATCGTCCCAAGCCATTCTCAGAATCATACCCCTGAGATACCCTCTTCGGTCAGAATATCGACTGTGAGAAGTTCAGGATATGCTTTAGGATTTGGCCAAAATCCCCAGAACGGTAATGTGTCAAATAATAATATTCTTGCTACTAACAATAATGGCTCTTTGCAGGATGCAGGTATGACGTCAACATTTACCAGGGAGCTCCAGAAATTGAAGGACATGATATCCAGTGTACCTGGAGTAGTCCAGCCAATTCCGGAAGTATCCCAAGACAGCCACAGGATATCTCGCTTTGCATATCCCATCTGTGATGCTGAAATCCCAAAAAGATTTCAGACTCCCAACATGAAGCTGTATGATGGGACTACGGATCCTGAAGAGCATATTGCTCAGTATAGGGAAAGAATGGAGATTAACCCTATCCCTCCGGAGCTCAAGGAAGCATGCTTATGCAAGGGATTTGGTTCTACTCTGACAGGATCAGCCTTAAAATGGCTGTTGAACGTTCCTCCTCACTCAATTACTTCGTTTGCTCATTTGGTTAATTTATTTAACAGTCAATTTTCTTGTAGTCGGAGTTTTGAGAAACTAACCAGTGATCTTTACAGGATAACTCAAGGGCCTCAGGAATCCTTGAGGGATTATGTGAACAAATTCAGTCGAGAATCCTTGGATATCCCACATCTTGATGTTGCAACAGCTGTGCAAGCTTTTAAGATGGGGTTACAAAAGGATTCTCAGTTTTATCAAGATCTTGTAATGAATCCCTGCAGGAATCTCGACGAAGCTCGTAACAGGGCTTTGAGGTATATCCATCTGGAAGATGACAAGAAGATGCAGGAGAGGATGAACTCTACTTCAACCTATGAATCAACTAACAGGAAATCGGAGACCTCGTATAAGCCATATCGCTCCAGGCCATATGGCAGAAATGATAACAAGGAAGTGAATGCTGTTGAAGACGAGGATCCTGAAGAATATCCTGACTTATCTGAATACTGCTTTTCTGTTAATATACCTGAATTAATGTATGCTATGCAGGGCTTAGGAGACAAAGCTAGGTGGCCTCGGAAGAACCAGCAGAAAGCTGATTGGAAGGATAAGTCCAAATGGTGCGCTTTCCACGAAGACTTCGGACACATGACCGAGGATTGCATTGCTTTAAGGAAAGAAATAAGCTACCTGTTAAGCAAGGGGTATCTTAAGGACTTGCTGGGAAAAAAGAAGAATAAAGGGCAGGATCCCGAGAAGGATCCTGAACGAGCAGCATCACCCCCAACAGATGCCAAGATAATTAACTTTATTTCAGGAGGATCTGGCATTTGTGGGACTTCGTATTTGGCGGCCAAAAGACATGCAAAGGAAGCTAAGGGTGAGAGAGGGGACATACCAGTCAGGATGACTACCCTCACAACTGATAAAGTGATCACTTTCGATAGTGATGACAGGGATACTGTTCAGGATCCTCACCATGATGCTTTAGTAATAACTTTATATGTGGCTAACCATTTTGTACGCAGGATACTGGTAGACAACAGTAGTTCTGTCAATATAATTCAGCTGGAAACGTTGAAGAGGATGAATGTATCACCGATGGACATCACTTCGAAGTCCACTGTGCTTGTTGGTTTCAGTGGAGAAGCTAGAAATACCGTAGGGGAAATAAAGTTACCAGTATATGTTGAAGGGGTCAATTCAATACAACGTTTCTGTGTGATGGACTCCTTATCCTGCTATAACATCATACTGGGAAGACCATGGATTCACGATATGAAGGCTGTGCCATCAACATATCACCAATGCATCAAGATCCCTACCCCTTGGGGAGTTATCAAGGTTGAAAGTGATCAGCAAGAAGCTAAGGAGTGTTACTCATCCTCGATGAAATCCTCAACCAAGCCTAATGCAGCATAGCAATTAAAGATGCGGGCCCAGGATATCATGGAGGATTCAGAGCAGGATGTAAAGAAAATTATCCTGGATCAGGATAATCCAGATATCTCTGTGCTCGTTGGAGCCAATATCCCTCAGGATATTGAAAACCAGTTAACTAACTTTTTGAAATGCAGGATGTCAACGTTTGCCTGGAAGCACGAAGATATGACAGGCATATCCAAAGACATTATCACTCACAAGCTTGGAATTGACAAATCATTCAAGCCTGTTCAACAAAAAAGAAGAAAATTTGCTCCTGAGCGGAATGCGATTATCCAAGAGGAAGTTGAAAGGTTGTTGAAGTCCAGGATGATCAGGGAAGTCAAGTTTCCAAGATGGCTAGCTAACGTAGTTGTGGTACAGAAGAAAAACGGGAAATGGAGAGTCTGTGTAGACTACACGGCCTTGAACAAGGCTTGTCCTAAAGACCCATTTCCTCTCCCTCATATCGATGCAATGGTAGATGCTACTGCTGGACATGAGATGTTAACGTTCATGGACGCATCCTCAGGATTTCAGCAGATTCAAATGGAGCCTTCGGATCAGGAGGATACTGCTTTCATGACACCAACAGGTATATATTGCTATACTGCTATGCCTTTCGGTTTGAAAAATGCAGGTGCAACATACCAGAGATTGGTAAACATGATGTTCAAGGATAATCTGGGGGACACCATGGAGGTATAGATCGACGATATGGTGGTGAAATCTAAAAAGGCTGAGGATCACCTCCAGGATATCAAGGGAGCATTTGATATCCTGGATCGATACAACATGAAGCTGAATCCTGCTAAATGCCATTTCGGAGTGGGGGCAGGAAAGTTTCTTGGATATATGGTGACAAAAAGGGGGATAGAAGCAAGCCAAGAGCAGATCAGAGCTATCCTGGATATAAAATCACCCTTAAATATTAAGGACGTACAAAGGTTGATAGGCCGAGTAGCAGCTTTGAATAGATTTATTTCAAGATCCTCAGAAAAATGCAAGGAATTCTATGATATCCTCAAGAAGAATAAGAAATTTGAATGGGGAGCAAAGCATGAAGCAGCCTTGCAGGATTTGAAGCGATATCTCTCAACCGTACCTCTATTAATGAAGCCTGAAAATGGTGAACCACTATCCCTATACCTCGCTGTATCAGGGAATGCTGTAAGTGCCGTTCTTATAAAAGACCATGAAGGTCAGCAATATCCTGTTTATTATGTTAGTAAAAGTTTGTTAGATGCTGAAACTAGGTATTCTCATTTAGAAAAATTGATATTAGCTCTAGTTATGGCATCGACAAAGCTTAGACATTATTTTGAAACACATAGGATCCATGTTAAAACGAATTATCCTGTCAAAAATGTGCTTAGGAAACCAGAGATGTCAGGAAGGATGGCCAAGTGGTCAGTAAAGTTGAGTGCTTATGATTTAGTGTATGAACCTAGAAATGCCATAAAGTCTCAGGCTTTGGCTGACTTTGTGGCTGATTTCAGTAGTGACATTCTGGACGAGGCATACCTAGAAGTTCAGCAGTTAGTAGAATCTTCAGGATCTTGGACATTATATACTGATAGTGCATCTAATATAAGAGGAGTAGGTTTAGGTATACTACTAAAATCGCCACAGGGGGACATATTACCCCAGGCTATTAGATGTGAATTTCCTGCTACTAATAATGAAGCAGAGTATGAGGCTTTAATTGCAGGATTAGAGTTGGCTAAGAGCATGAGTATCAAAAATTTACAAGTATATGTTGACTCTTTGTTAATTACTAACCATTTTAATGGATCCTATGCAGTTAAGGGTGAGAAATTAATCGAATACCTCGATATTCTCAAAAAATTAGCAGGATATTTCGATGTTTTTACACTTGAACAGGTACCAAGGGAGGATAATGCTGAAGCGGATGCCTTAGCAAATTTGGAATCATCGATTAGGATACCTGAAGGAACCCAAATACCAATATTACATGTCTTATATCCTGCAACGAATCCTCAGGGTAAAGAAGTAGCGGGAATTCGGGATCCCGGAGCGGAATATCGTGAACAGGATCCTACATCCTGGACGGCTCCAATTGTGAGATATCTCAAAGAAGGACATATCCCTGGAAATGAAAATCCTAAGGCATTTAGGATGAAGGTATCGCGATTCACTATTATAAATAATATTTTATACAAGAAATCTCTTGCAGGACCATATTTGAGATGCTTGGAGGATCCTGAAGCTAAAGAAGTACTTTAAGATATACATGAAGGGGATTGTGGTAACCATTCTGGGGGCAGGTCGTTATTCTCAAAAGTGTTAAGGACATGATATTATTGGCGAACAATGAGAAAAGATGCAGCAGAATATGCTCGAAGATGTGACGCATGTCAAAGACATAGTAACATACTGCATCAACCTGCTGAACCATTATATCCTATTGTTTCCCCTTGGCCATTTATGAAGTGGGGTATGGATATAGTGGGAAAGCTACCAAAAGCTCCGGGAGGAAAAGTCTTTATGCTAGCAATGACGGATTATTTCTCTAAGTGGGTTGAAGCTGAAGCATTTGTTCAAGTTAGGGATCAAGAAGTAGTATCCTTCATAAAGAGGAATATCCTGACCAGGTTTGGAGTACCAGCCGAGATAATCTGTGACAATGGTTCTCAGTTTATAAGCAAGATAACTACTGACTTTTGCAAGAGTTGGGGGATCAAAATGATCACATCTACTCCGGTACATCCTCAAGCAAATGGACAAGCAGAATCCTCAAACAAGATAATTGTCAATAACTTAAAGAAAAGGCTTGGAGCCAAAAAAGGAAGATGGGCAGAAGAATTACCCTTTGTTTTGTGGGCTGATAGGACAACGGTAAAGAATGCAACAGGCCAAACCCCGTTTTCCTTGGTATTTGGAGCAGAAGCAATGGTCCCAACGGAAATGACAATACCTACTGCAAGATCTACCCTAAGTGATCCTGAGCAGAATCCTGAAGCCTTGAGTCAGGATTTAGACACTATAGATGAGAAGAGAGATGCGGCAAGGCTAAGGATGGCAGCATATCAACAGAGAATATCCAGGGCATATAACAAGAATATTAGGACCAGAAGATTTAAGGTTGGAGATTGGGTGTTAAGAAAGGCTTTTCAGAATACTACTAATCCTGCCGATGGCAAGTTAGCTCCAAAATGGGAAGGACCATATGAAGTTGAATCAGAAGTAGGGAAATGAGCATACAGACTTAAGAATATGGAGGGGGATATGCTACCGAGGTCTTGGAATGCTATACACCTTAAGCTCTATTTCAAGTGAGTTTAGAATTTAATTTCTAACTCAGGATGGTATGAATTCTACCTTTTTTAAATATGTTTGGTTTAATTTGTTCTTTGTAACCCAATACTGACTTAAGCATCGGAGGGGTGTTAGCCAAGCTAACACCCACCTTAGTGTAAGGATGTTTTGCAGTATATGCTTCGGGATATAGCTCCAGGATGCTCACTCAGGATGTTTCGGAAGATTAGAGGATTGGCCCCCTCTCTCACGTACAAGGGATCCTGATCCCTTCACAGGTTTAAAGGTATTCACCTTTCTTCCGAATTGGGTTTAAACACCCCTCCTGGAGCGCAAGTTATTCAGGGATAGTTCAAGGTGGCGGGACCAGTCCATGTAAAAGTGGCTGACAATTTCGTTACTGTTGGCTATATCCTGAATCCTAAAGGTATATGAGGATTGATCACCCTCTCTCACGAAAGGGTATTTTCATACTCTCTAAGGTTTAAAGGTTTTCACCTTTCTAAGTCTTGGAGTTTATACACTCCCGCCTGTAGCGCATGAAAATTTGGGATTTTCCCCAGGATACAAAGGATTTATCTCCAGTACATCCTTGGGTTTTACCCTTGGGACATAAAAAATTGCCTATACAATGGAAACTGACATTCAGAAGGTTTCTAAGTATTTGAAGACATTGTACACAGAGGACATTCCTACCAAGGCAGTGATGTAAAGCTCAAAGGCTAGAGCTCGGAACTGGTATGCTAAATATCTCACACAGGGGACATCTTCATTGGAAAAGTTGCAAGGAGATTGAGGTTTGATAATAGGGTTATATACTACTCCGGGTATGATCTTTCCTTTGTAAACATCGTCTATGTTTTTAGTAACACTATGTTTTATAAAAGGTTAAGTATCCTGATATATTCTCAAAGTCCTTTTCAGGATATTTGATTAAGGTGTTTGAAACTAGTATTAGTTTGGAACTTTGATCATTTAGGTATTATCAAAAACTAGTTGTGGAAAAATAGATTGTTTTTCACTCTCTAAAAAACTTTCTACAAAGTTGAAGGAATGTTTGGAAGTTCTATCTAATAAAAAGTTTTTACAATATATCGCTGAGCATATTGATCAGGATATTTTCATAAGATAACAATACAAAATTTTTACAAAGCTAAGAGTTACACTAAGTAATGCAAGGCAATAACAAATAAGTCAAAAGATAGTTATATTATTAACAAGTCAAAACATGTGCTTTTGGTTTCACCTTAAACCAAGGCCCATCCGCCAAAAGCACAATTAGTTTTTACCATACTTGTGTAACGGTTGCAGGATCTACCTCAAAACAGGACCTGTCCACTCACAACCGTTAGCACATTCAAAACAAGTTATACTAATCGATGACCAAGGGCTTCATCCTAAAACCCAGGACCCATCCACCTTTGGTCATCGTATTGTTCTAATGCAGGAAATATAAAATTGTTCAAAGACAGGAAAAGTAAATTGTTTACACAACCACAACCACGAAATTTAAAAGTGGGCTCTGGCCTTGGCACGTATATCCATCATCGCCCACTTCGCCGCCTAAGAAGCGGCACCTTCTTGATCAGCAACCTCCTTGCCGACATTCGCCCCAGCATCAGCCTCAGGATTCTTCTCGGCATCATCATCAGCATTGGTCACTTCCTCGGCCGCCTTAGAGGGCTCTTCACCAGCATGCTTTGTAGGATGAGCAACGGGACGACCTCCGAGATCCTGAAGTTTCTCCTCCCAAGCCTTTATATTCCAGGAGGGGCATTCGAAGCCCAAATCCCTGGCTTCGTAAGCCATCCTTATCTTGGCTTGGAGAAGAGAGACGACCACGGATGCTTTGACGCTATCCCGATATGAACTCATATTCTGCTGGTATTGGAGAAGGGCGGCATCTAGTTTGGCCTGAGCATCCTCGTTGGCTTTGTGGAGGGTAGCTTGGTGATCCCGGATCATTGCCTTGTATTTGTCTTCATAATGCTGGGATTTAGCAGCTGCAATGGTTCCTTGATCAGCTATGGTGGCCTCAGCTTTCTCCAGCTTGATCTCCAACATATTGTTAAGCCCGCAGGCGTCTTCATACAAGTGCATAAGACGATCCAGACCCTATCGATAAAGACACATGTATTGGTGTAAAAATAAGCAGGATAAGGACTAACATACTTGTGCAGGATATCGAAAAGAAAATTCTACCTGTTTGAGGAATGAAGTGGCTTCGTTGAACCCATGATTCTCGAGAGAGAATGTTTCAGAAACAGCTGGGGAGTCCGTCTCCTTTCTCTTCCGAGAGCTGGATGCCCGGGTCCTGGATGCCGGAGGGCCTTTGGGAGCAGAAATAGTCTTCGAAGAGGTAGCCTTTGGTGTAGCAGACGACTTTGGCTTGGATTCTTGTTTGATGGGTTCGAGGCTGGAGTAGCAATCCAACTCGTCGAGTTGGAAACCTTCAAGGTTGACAACCGGTACTGCACGAGGGAAGATATTCTTGAACTCATCATACTTTTGAAAAATAATTGATTTAGGATATGTGTAACTACTGAAAATGTGCTTACCAGACATCTCTGAGCTTGATTTCTGGCTTGAATCTGTGAGAGACAGGGAGAAAGTTCTTTCACTGACAGGAAGTCGATAGATTTCCTCGATCTTGTATTCGGATTCTGCACTAGGAGGCACTAAATCTCTGAAGTTCGCTGCATAAAAATGTCAGGATATAAGTCTAGGATATAGTTTGAGGATATAATTGGGGATATTCCTAAAACCCTAAATCCTACCCTTGGTTAACCATTTAACCGGCAGATCGAAACCCTTATCAATAGAGTCTCTTTTTACGAAAAAGAATTTTCATCGGCATCGATCCTCGTTCTTGGTGGCCTTAAGAACCAAAGGGTTCTTGGAGGTAGAAAACAGAAGAAAACGGTGATCGTCGTGGGATCTCAACCGGTATGCTATAGGGAGGTCTTCAATAAACAGGTTGGGAAAATGACGAGACTTGATTTGATCCAGCACTATCAAGACTCGCCAGACCATTGGCATAATCTGAGCATAGCTAAGGCCGGTGAGTTCAAAAAAGCGAGAGATGAAGGGTGGAAATGGGTACCGGAGTCCAAGAGAGAAAGGGTAGGCGAAGAAACAAACCCACTCGTCAGATGACGCGTCTGATCGGGCTTCCCGATCAAAAGGGCGAAAGACTGTTCCGGTGGGGAAGGCACCGGAATCTTGAAGAGCAGCGATGTCGGCATTATTAAAACAGCAGACTTCCTTTGATGGGTTGCGGATAAGGTTTTGACTTACGAGGGCTGAGGCCGGTCGGTCCGATCGAGATTTTGTTCGTGATGCCATGAAAGAAATTGAGCAAACTAAAAGAGACTTAAAAAAAAGAAGGATAGAGAGGAAAGTACCTGATGTCCGGTTGAAGATAAGGGTAACCGTAATAAGGAGTCCCTCGGTTAATATAGGTTGAATATAGGGGGTAAAGAGTAAATAATGCTTTGGAAGTTGCACCACTGTCATTTCAAGGGTCTAGTCGTATTGATTGCCTTAAGATAAGAGGTGAAACTTTTGAAATATATCCGTTGGATTGGTATACCAACCGATATATTTGGGGACAATTGTTATGGCTCATTTTCTAAGCATACTTATCCTGACCAATATCCTGCCTTTAATTGTTTATTTGTGACCAGGATGCTGGAAGAGGATATTGCTAACATCTTGGGCGATATCCTGAGCTTTATCGAATTAACCACGTGCAGGTTGAAGAATGGGACTTGCTAACGGTCAAGTAGACTTCTTCTCCTCAAGACTCGGGCGTGTTTGTTGAAGGAGAGACGTTGAACCCGAAAGACCAGGTCTACAACGTTCGATTAAGGAATATTCGGTGGATCCCGGAAGTTTAGGATAGTTTGTTACATTATCTTTACTATAAATAGATGAGGGCGGATCAGTTTAAGGCACACAATCTTTCACTTACACTCTCGTACACTTTTACTCACTGCAAACACCACACTCAAACATTTGTATTCGAATTACATTGTAACACATAGTTGATCCGCACCACATCCTGCACTGTATCCTGATATTTGAAGCAATAGAAGAACAAGGCAGCTGCGATTGTCAGCTCCCGAGGTTTTATGCCGGCGATCTAGATTGATCAAGGGCTTTCCTCGTATATCACGTGTCCACCTTTACATTTTCGCTCATTGTTTGATCATAGATACAGCTCTATATCCTGAGCCGTATCCTGAAACTGTTTTCATATCTAATTTTGTCAACACATTTTTTACACATATTTCTAGCACACTACCTCACTTAACTAATTTGATCACTTAATTGCTTAGGTAATTTTTGACCAAAATAGATCAGACAGACCAGCCTCAACCCTCGTAAGTTAAAATTTCATCCGTGATCCCTCAAAGGAAATCTGCTGCTTCAACAACGCCGACATCGCTGCTCTTAAAGATTCCGGCGCCTTTCCCACCGGAACAGTCTTTCGCCCTTTTGATCGAGAGGCCCGATCAGACGCGTCATCTGACGAGTGGGTTTGTTTCTTCGCCTACCCTTTCTCTCTTGGACTCCGGTACCCATTTCCACCCTTCATCTCTCGCTTTTTTGAACTCACCGGCCTTAGCTATGCTCAGACTATGCCAATGGTCTGGCGAGTTTTGATAGTGCTGGATCAAATCAAGTCTCGTCATTTTCCCGACCTGTTTATTGAAGACCTCCCTGTAGCATACCGGTTGAGATCCCACGGCGATCACCGTTTTCTTCTGTTTTCTACCTCCAAGAACCCTTTGGTTCTTAAGGCCACCAAGAACGAGGATCGATGGCGACGAAAATTCTTTTTTGTAAAAAGAGAATCTATTGATAAGGGTTTCGATCTGCCGGTTAAATGGTTAACCAAGGGTAGGATTTAGGGTTTTAGGAATATCCCCAATTATATCCTCAAACTATATCCCAGACTTATATCCTGATGTTTTTATGCAGCGAACTTCAGAGATTTAGTGCCTCCTAGTGCAGGATCCGAATCCAAGATCAAGGAAATCTACCGACTTCCTGCCAGTGAAAGAACTTTCTCCCTGTCTCTCACAGATTTAAGCCAGAAATCAAGCTTAGAAATGTCTGGTAAGCACATTCTCAGCATATATATACATTTTAAATCAATTATTTTTCAAAAGTATGATGAGTTTAAGAATATCTTCCCTTGTGCAGTACCAGTTGTCAACCTTGAAGGTTTCCAAGTTGACGAGTTGGATTGCTACTCCAGCCTTGCACCCATCAAACAGGAATCCAAGCCAAAGTCGTCTGCTACACCAAAACCTACCTCTTCAAGGGCCGTTTCTGCTCCTAAAGTCGCTCCGGTATCTAGGACCCGATCATCCAGCTCTCGGAAGAGAAAGGAGACGGACTCTCCAGCTGTTTCTGAAACATTCTCTCTCGAGAACCATGGGTTTAACGAAGCCACCTCATTCCTCAAACAGGTAAAATTTTCCTTTTGGTATCCTGCACAAGTATGTTAGTCCTTATCCTGCTTATTTTTACATCGATACCTGTGTCCTTATCGATAGGGTTTGGATCGTCTTATGCACTTGTATGAAGACGCCTGCGGGCTTAACAAGATGTTGGAGATCAAGCTGGAGAAAGCTGAAGCCACCATAGCCGACCAAGGAACCATTGCAGCTGCCAAATCCCAGCATTACGAAGACAAATATAAGGCCATGATCCAGGAACACCAAGCTACCCTCCATAAAGCCAATGAGGATGCCCAAGCCAAACTAGATGCTGCCCTTCTTCAATACCAGCAGAACATGAGTTCATATCGGGACAACCTCAAAGCATCCGTGGTCGTCTCTCTTCTCCAAGCCAGGATGAGGATGGCTTACGAGGCCAGGGATTTGGGCTTCGAATGCCCCTCCTGGAACATAAAGACTTGGGAAGCGAAACTAAAGGATCTCGGAGGTCATCCCGTTGCTCATCCTGCAAAGCATGCTGGTGAAGAGCCTTCTAAGGCGACAGAGGAAGTGGCCAATGCTGACGATGGTGATGCCGAGAAGAATCCTGAGGCCGATGCTGGTGCAGATGCTGGGAAGGAGGCTGTTGATCAAGAAGGTGCCGCTTCTTAAGCGGCGAAGTGGGCGATGATGGATATACGTGCCAAGGCCGGAGCCCACTTTTAAATTTCGTGGTTGTGGTTATGTAAACAATTTACTTTTCCTTTCTTCGAACAATTTATATTCCCTGCATTAGAACAATGTGATGACCAAAGGTGGATGGGTCCTAGGTTTTAGGATGAAGCCCTTGGTCATAGATTAGTATAACTTGTTTTGAATGTGGTAACGGTTGTAGGTGGACAGGTCCTGTTTTGAGATAGATCCTGCAACCGTTACACAAGTATGGTAAAAACTAATTGTGCTTTTGGCAGATGGGCCTTGGTTTAAGGTGAAACCAAAAGCACAAGTTTTGACTTGTTAATAATATAACTGTCTTTTGACTTATTTGTTATTGCCTTGCATTACTTAATGTAACTCTTAGCTTTGTAAAAATTTTATATTGTTATTTTATGAAAATATCCTGATCAGTATACTCAGCAATATATTACAAAAACTTTTTATTGGATAGGACTTCCAAATGTCCGTTCAACTTTGTAGAAAGCTTTTGAAAAACAATCTATTTTTCCAAAACCGGTTTTTGATAATACTTAAATGATCAAAGTTCAAACTAATACTAGTTTCAAACACCTTAATCAAATATCCTGAAAAGGATTTTGAGAATATATCAGCATATTTAACCTTTTATAAAACATAATGTTACTAAAAACTTAGACGACGTTTACAAAGGAAAGATCATACCAGGAATAGGATATAACCCTATTATCAAACCTCAATCCCTTTGCTACTTCTTCAATGAAGATGTCCCCTATGCGAGGTACTTAGTGCATTAGTTCCAAGCCTTATCCTTTGATCTTTACATCATCACCTTGGTAGGAATGTCCCCTGTGTACAATGTCTTCAAATACTTAGAAATCTTCTGAATGTCAGTTTCCATTGTATAGGCAATTTTTCATGTCACAGGGGTAAAAACCAAGGATGTACTGGAGATAAATCCCTTGTATCCTGGGGAAAATCCCAAATTTTCATGCGCTACAGGCGGGAGTGTACAAACTCCAAGACTTAGAAAGGTGAAAACCTTTAAACCTTAGAGAGTATGAACATACCCTTTCGTGAGAGAGGGTGATCAATCCTCATATACCTTTAGGATTCAGGATATAGCCAACAGTAACGAAATTGTCAGCCACTTTTACATGGACTGGTCCCGCCACCTTGAACTATCCCTGAATAACTTGCGCTCCAGGCGGGGTGTTTAAACCCAATTCGGAAGAAAGGTGAATACCTTTAAACCTGTGAAGGGATCAGGATCCCTTGTACGTGAGAGAGGGGGCCAATCCTCTAATCTTCTGAAGTATCCTGAGTGAGCATCCTGGAGCTATATCTTGGAGCATATACTGCAAAACATCCTTAAACTAAGGTGGGTGTTAGCTTGGCTAACACCCCTCTGATGCTTAAATTAGTATTGGGTTTCAAAGAATAAATTAAACCAAAACATATTTAAAAAAGATAGAATCCATACCATCTTGAGTTAGAAATTAAATTCTAAACTCACTTGAAATAAATCTTAAGATGTATAGCATTCCAAGATCTCGGTAGCATATCCCCTTCCATATTCTTGAGTCTATATGCTCCTTTCCCTGCTTCTGATTCAACTTCATATGGTCCTTCCCATTTTGGAGCTAACTTGCCATCGGCAGGATTAGTAGTATTCTGAAAAGCCTTTCTTAACACCCAATCTCCAACTTTAAATCTTCAGGTCCTAATATTCTTGTTATATGCTCTGGATATTCTTTGTTGATATGCTGCCATCCTTAGCCTTGCCGCATCCCTTCTTTCATCTATAGTATCCAAATCCTGACATAAGGCTTCAGGATTCTGTTCAGGATCCTGTAGGGTAGATCTTGCAGTAGGTATTGTCATTTCCGTTGGAATCATTGCTTCTGCTCCAAATACCAAGGAAAATGGGGTTTGGCCTGTTGCATTCTTTACCGTTGTCCTATCAGCCCACAAAACAAAGGGTAATTCTTCTGCCCATCTTCCTTTTTTGGCTCCAAGCCTTTTCTTTAATTTATTGACAATTATCTTGTTTGAGGATTCTGCTTGTCCATTCGCTTGAGGATGTACTGGAGTAGATGTTATCATTTTGATTCCCCAACTCTTGCAAAAGTCAGTAGTCCTTTTACTTATAAATTGAGAACCATTGTCACAGATTATCTCGGCTGGTACTCCAAACCTGGTCAGGATATTCCTCTTTATGAAGGATACTACTTCTTGATCCCTAACTTGAACAAATTCCTCGGCTTCAACCCATTTGGAGAAATAGTCCGTCATTGCCAGCATGAAAACCTTTCCTCCTGGAGCTTTCGGGAGCTTTCCCACTATATCCATACCCCACTTCATAAACGGCCAAGGGGAAACAATAGGATACAGTGGTTCAGCAGGTTGATGTAATATGTTACTATGTCTTTGACATGCGTCACATTTTCGAGCATATTCTGCGGCATCTTTTCTCATTGTTGGCCAATAATATCCTGTCCTTAATACTTTTGAGAATAATGACCTGCCCCCAGTATGGTTACCACAATCCCCTTCATGTATATCCTGAAGTACTTCTTTGGCTTCAGGATCCTCCAAGCACCTTAAATACGGTCCTGCAAGAGATTTCTTGTATAAAACATTATTTATAATAGTGAATCGTGATACCTTCATCCTAAATGCCTTAGGATTTTCATTTTCGGGGATGTATCCTTCCTTGAGATATCTCACAATTGGAGCCGTCCAGGATTTAGGATCCTGTTCAGGATATTCCGCTCCAGGATTCCGAATACCCGCTACTTCTTTATCCTGAGGATTCGTTGCAGGATATAAGACATGTAATATTGGTATTTGGGTCCCTTCAGGTATCCTGATCGATGATCCCAGATTTGCTAAGGTATCTGCTTCAGCGTTATCCTCTCTTGGTACCTGTTCAAGTGTAAAAACATCGAAATATCCTGCTAATTTTTTGAGAATATCAAGGTATTCGATTAATTTCTCACCCTTAACTGCATAGGATCCATTAAAATGGTTAGTAATTAACAAGGAGTCAACATATACTCGCAAATTCTTGATACTCATACTCTTAGCCAATTCTAATCCTGCAATTAAAGCTTCATATTCTGCTTCATTATTAGTAGCAGGAAATTCACACCTAATGGCCTGGGGTAATATGTCCCCCTGTGGCGATTTTAGTAGTATACCTAAACCTACACCTCTTACATTGGATGCACCATCAGTATACAACGTCCAGGATCCTGAAGATTCTACTAACCGCTACACTTCTAGGTCTGCCTCGTCCTGAATGTCACTACTGAAATCAGCCACAAAGTCAGCTAAAGCCTGAGACTTTATGGCATTTAATCCCAATAACAACTATATAGATAGTGGCAAGTGGGTATCGAACACAGGGAGTTTGTGGAATATGTGCTATCTCGATGTATGTCTAACTTGACTAAATTAATCTAATTGCAAATAAAATAAATTCAAGAGTTTTGGCGATTGGATTTAATTACTAGATTAAACTAAATTAAATTACAAATCAAAGTTAAGTTTTGTAACAAGATAAGAGGATAGTGATCATCCCGAGTTTCAGGTTTTAAGTGACAATCAAGGTTTATGTTCAACTGGAAAGAACTACATAGACATAGCTCATGCAAGATCAATTATTTGTGATGAAAGGGAACTAAGTACTCGGATTCCTAGAACGCGAGGTTGTTACCCGATGACCAATTAACATATATCCAACCCTAATCCCTCCCATGATATCTCGATTGCCAACGGCACCAAGAACGTATGGTTTAGAACTATGATCAAACATACATCAACAATTTACAAACACCCAATCAAGCACCATAATAAACTAACAACACATGCACAGTTTAATATTCCAGAAATTCAAGAACAAACATAATTGTCACAAATAAAACCTTACACTCAAGACGATCATAAAGAGTTTAGCTATTCATGGCTAGAACAACCATCCTCCCCCAAGTCTCCATCTTGTCTCCAAATTCGTGTGTCCCCAAAAGAGTAATGTGTAACCGATTTTTTTTATGATTAGAACCCCAAGTGTGTGTTAGTAACCGAAAACCCCCTCATGAGACATCTTCAAACTCCATAAAAAAACCATTAAATTCGATAAGTTACATATATCTCCACTCAAATCCAATGCTATACTTCTCGAAATCTGCCCCCCATGTTTGACACAAGTCCACGTGACCCCCTCTCACTGCCGTGTCAGCCCATGTCTCCAAGCCCCTCTTTTCTTTTCGAAGTCAGCTTCCCAATAAAGCCCACCTCCACATGCTACTTGGCTGATGATGTGATGATTGTTAGCGGCCCAATTAATAAAATCCACAAGGCTCCTTAGATTGGCCCACTATGTAAGATGATGGTTGTTGTCTTATGTCGGCTGTGTTGGTTGATGATTATATAGTTGCCGCCAAAAACCTCTTGTTTATTTGTGATGATGATGTTGTTGAGAAACCCTCCAAAAGTTGTCTACATGTGCCTCTCGAAAACCCCCCAACAAAAACAAATGATATTTTTGTGATGTTGCTTGTTGACCAAAACATTCTCTGCCGTCAAAATTATATCTCCCCAAAACTTGTATATGTTGAGAACATGAATGTTGACTTTTTACCTAAAATTCACGTGAATATCATTCCTCTATTTAATGATGATGTAACGTTTCCTTTGTGTGCATCCACTTGATCCCCAACATGCGTGTATATGTATTTTATGTTTTGCAACCCTTTAATTTCGCCATATTACGTGTTTTACCTGTAAAAGCCACAAACACTCGTAGTTATCACATTCACGATACATAACCGGGTAAAATATGTGATATGCGCGTATTTAGCTCATTTAAGGGTTGTCCTACGGGTAAAAATGTATCGTCCTTTTACTAACTTTCAATCATACCACAAGACACACCCTTCACAAAAACTCTCGGTGACAAGAATTATTAGCATAATGCTAAACCACTCAATGCGTGTGTGTGTGTGTGCGACAATAAGCTTGTATAAAAATCAAGTTTCCTCCTAACAAATATCTAGCATGCTTTAGAATCAAAGGAACTTACGGGTTGTAACGAGGCTAAGTGCAAAGGTAGGAAATAGTGGGAATGTGAAAGTAGCTCATTGATCCGACCCGGTTTTTATTTCTACTACCAAACAAAGCAAACATCAACTATATACACAACTTCATCAACATTTTCAACTACTATTGCAACTAAATACCTTTTTTTTTTCTTCATATTTTTCTCTTTCTCTTCTTTTTTTTTTCTTTTCAATTTTTTTTTCATAACACATCAAACTCAACAATATATACAAGAACATCAATACTACATACTAAATCTCCTAAACCGGGTCATCTCAAAAGGTAAAATTTTTGTAGGAAGTAGGCTCGGGTCACAATCGAGTGGTCTAAGGCTCAACATGGCTTTCTAAGGACCAAACCCCCACCCCTCACAATACCAAGCTCATATATGTAACGTATGAGGTCCAACCCACCAATCCCGCACTCTCACACATCTAGGCGAGGCTACCTAAAAGTCCCCTATCATTTCCAAAAGCATGCTAATTCTAGGATTTAACAAGTATTCACACACAAGTTCTATTAACACAACAACACACACCGCCACTCAAACAATGAAATATCAATAACAATCATGTGTGGCTCAAATCCTCACAAAAAAAAAACTAGGAATGGGTGTCGGTGTGTCAAATGGAACAATATCAAGCTTTCAAATTTTTACACTTTTCGCTTGAATTTACAAAAATTTTAAAATTCTTAAAAATTTCCCCCATCCCCACACTTGGGATACATTGTCCCAATGTATGGCTTTGAGGAAAAGATCGCTTTAACCAAGAACATCAACAATTGCTTATACTCTCAAACCCCAAATTTCTTTTTTTTTATTTATTAAAAACACCACCAATTCCTTCACAACCCATAAACTAAACACATCAAAACACCACCCAACCGCCCAACCAAAAACTTAAACATGAATATATACAAAGGGGCACAAGATGATAACAAGACACGACCTGATTAGTAAAGCAGCAGTGTTGGTAGTGATGCAGCTGCGGTGATCGAACCGGTTCAAAAACATCTCTTAGATTCGCCGATATCTCAACAGGGATGTTGCCAAACATCCCCACACTTGAATCATTGCATCCGCGAGGGTTGAAACGTAATAACCTGCCAACACACAAACACAACACCAAAACAAAACCAAACAAAGCAAAACAAAACAAAACAAAACACAAATACAATACTCTACATCCTCGGGCTGCCTCCCGAGAGCGCTAAGTTTAAAGGTCTTCAGCCAGACCATACCTGATATGCGTTATGGTGGTCTTAACGCACACTTACCCGCAGCATTTCCAACAAATGCCCGAAAATTTACATGCCATCTCCATAGATTTGTCAGTATATTTGGCATGTTAAAGTTGCTCCTGCGGGCTTTGCTAGTCCACTTCATGACATGTACCTTAATGTCTGGTAGTTTCACCCTTCTCATCTTGTTCCTCGAACCCTCTTCCCCACACTTGTTAATTTGAATCATTGATATGGGAAGAGGTTCAGTACACATATCCATCCCATCAGCCTGCTCTACCTCATAATCTGCACACATCATCTGATCTACAAGTGACTCTTCATCAGATAAAGGACTCATTGGTGTGGTATTATCCTCCACAACCTCCTCCTTCATGTGAGAATAGTCTCTAATATCGTCAGGTAATGGTGAGAGGCGTTCTTCTATCTCTATCTTCAATTTTAAAGTATGACACTTAGAAACTAAGCAGCTGATTCGGTCTACATCGGACAGGTTGTGTGTTGCTAAATATTGCTCGAGTTTGGACAAAGTTACTTCCAATACAGCAAGCTCTTTTTCCTCCTCGGTCTCATAAACATAAACACCCTCGGGCTCAGAATATTCTTCGGGATGATATTGTCGATATCCCTGATACGGTCTATAGATGCGTGCTTCCATCATCTTTTTATTCCAATACTTCGGGTTTTCCGAATACACCGGGCACACATCATAATCATAAGTGTGATCGCGACCGCAACAAAAACATAGACTATCCATCCTTGCCTCATAATAAACTTCCTCATCCCGATCGTATCCATATGAATAATAGTCATCCTCCATTTCTGATTCATAATCGTCAACGTATGATGGAGGTGGAAGCTGTGAAACATAAGACACCGGTTTTCCATGTGCCCTCCTGTAGTGAGCCTCGTGGCAACCAATACATGGATGTCGTGGACCCCCGCACAATCTACACGTAAATAAGCTGAAATTTGTGTAACGCCCTGTCATCCTGCACAACACAACTCAACTACCAAGTGTAAATCATGAACATAAAAGAAATCTTTTTGGTTTTTTTTTTAATTTTTTTTTCTTTTAATTTTTTTTTTCAAACTAATACACAAGATAACACACGTTGCGCACTACTCCCCGGCAACGGCGCCAAAATTTGACGTGATGTCGTGGTCAAGCAAATTTAATCCCAATAACAACTATATAGATAGTGGCAAGTGGGTATCGAACACAGGGAGTTTGTGGAATATGTGCTATCTCGATGTATGTCTAACTTGACTAAATTAATCTAATTGCAAATAAAATAAATTCAAGAGTTTTGGCGATTGGATTTAATTACTAGATTAAACTAAATTAAATTACAAATCAAAGTTAAGTTTTGTAACAAGATAAGAGGATAGTGATCATCCCGAGTTTCAGGTTTTAAGTGACAATCAAGGTTTATGTTCATCTGGAAAGAACTACATAGACATAGCTCATGCAAGATCAATTATTTGTGATGAAAGGGAACTAAGTACTCGGATTCCTAGAACGCGAGGTTGTTACCCGATGACCAATTAACATATATCCAACCCTAATCCCTCCCATGATATCTCGATTGCCAACGGCACCAAGAACGTAAGGTTTAGAACTATGATCAAACATACATCAACAATTTACAAACACCCAATCAAGCACCATAATAAACTAACAACACATGCACAGTTTAATATTCCAGAAATTCAAGAACAAACATAATTGTCACAAATAAAACCTTACACTCAAGACAATCATAAAGAGTTTAGCTATTCATGGCTAGAACAACCATCCTCCCCCAAGTCTCCATCTTGTCTCCAAATTCGTGTGTCCCCAAAAGAGTAATGTGTAACCGATTTTTTTTATGATTAGAACCCCAAGTGTGTGTTAGTAACCGAAAACCCCCTCATGAGACATCTTCAAACTCCATAAAAAAAAAACCATTAAATTCGATAAGTTACATATATCTCCACTCAAATCCAATGCTATACTTCTCGAAATCTGCCCCCATGTTTGACACAAGTCCACGTGACCCCCTCTCACTACCGTGTCAGCCCATGTCTCCAAGCCCCTCTTTTCTTTTCGAAGTCAGCTTCCCAATAAAGCCCACCTCCACGTGCTACTTGGCTGATGATGTGATGATTGTTAGCGGCCCAATTAATAAAATCCACAAGGCTCCTTAGATTGGCCCACTATGTAAGATGATGGTTGTTGTCTTATGTCGGCTGTGTTGGTTGATGATTATATAGTTGCCGCCAAAAACCTCTTGTTTATTTGTGATGATGATGTTGTTGAGAAACCCTCCAAAAGTTGTCTACATGTGCCTCTCGAAAACCCCCCAACAAAAACAAATGATATTTTTGTGATGTTGCTTGTTGACCAAAACATTCTCTGCCGTCAAAATTATATCTCCCCAGAACTTGTATATGTTGAGAACATGAATGTTGACTTTTTACCTAAAATTCACGTGAATATCATTCCTCTATTTAATGATGATGTAACGTTTCCTTTGTGTGCATCCACTTGATCCCCAACATGCGTGTATATGTATTTTATGTTTTGCAACCCTTTAATTTCGCCATATTACGTGTTTTACCTGTAAAAGCCACAAACACTCGTAGTTATCACATTCACGATACATAACCGGGTAAAATATGTGATATGCGCGTATTTAGCTCATTTAAGGGTTGTCCTACGGACCACCCGTCACTCGTCCTGAATGTCACTACTGAAATCAGCCACAAAGTCAGCTAAAGCCTGAGACTTTATGGCATTTCTAGGTTCATATACTAAATCATAAGCACTTAATTTCACTGACCACTTGGCCATCCTACCTGACATCTCTGGTTTCCTAAGCACATTTCTGATAGGATAATTTGTTTTAACATAGATCCTATGTGTCTCAAAATAATGTCTAAGCTTTGTCGATGCCATGACTAGAGCTAATATCAATTTTTCTAAATGAGAATACCTAGTTTCCGCATCTAACAAACTTTTACTAACATAATAAACAGGATATTGCTGACCTTCATGGTCTTTTACAAGAACGGCACTTACAGCATTCCCTGATACAGCGAGGTATAGGGATAGTGGTTCACCATTTTCAGGCTTTATCAATAGAGGTGCGGTTGAGAGATATCGCTTCAAATCCTGCAAGGCTGCTTCATGCTTTGCTCCCCATTCAAATTTCTTATTCTTCTTGAGGATATCATAGAATTCCTTGCGTTTTTCAAAGGATCTTGAAATAAATCTATTCAAAGCTGCTACTCGGCCTGTCAACCTTTGTACGTCCTTCATATTTGAGGGTGATTTTATACCCATGATAGCTTTGATCTGCTCTGGGCTTGCTTCTATCCCTCTTTTTGTCACCATATATCCAAGAAACTTTCCTGCCCCCACTCCGAAATGGCACTTAGCAGGATTCAGCTTCATGTTGTATTGATCCAGGATATCAAATGCTCCCTTGATATCCTGGAGGTGATCCTCAGCCCTTTTAGATTTTACCACCATATCGTCAATATATACCTCCATGGTGTCCCCCAGCTTATCTTTGAACATCATGTTTACCAATCTTTGGTATGTTGCACCTGCATTTTTCAAACCGAAAGGCATAGCAGTATAGCAATATATACCTGTTAGTGTCATGAAAGCAGTATCCTCTTGGTCCGAAGGCTCCATTTGAATCTGCTGAAATCCTGAGGATGCGACCATGAATGTTAACATTTCATGTCCAGCAGTAGCATCTACCATTGCATCGATATGAGGGAGAGGAAATGGATCTTTAGGACAAGCCTTGTTCAAGTCCGTGTAATCTACACAGACTCTCCATTTCCCGTTTTTCTTCTGTACCACAACTACGTTTGCTAGCCATCTTGGAAACTTGACTTCTCTGATCATCCTGGACTTCAACAATCTTTCAACTTCCTCTTGGATAATCGCATTCCGCTCAGGAGCGAATTTTCTTCTTTTTTTGCTGAACAGGCTTGAATGATTTGTCAATTCCAAGCTTGTGAGTGATAATGTCTTTGGATATGCCTGTCATATCCTCATGCTTCCATGCGAATGTTGACATCCTGCATTTCAAAAAGTTAGTTAACTGTTCTTCAATATCCTGAGGGATATTGGTTCCTACGAGCACTGAGATATCAGGATTATCCTGATCCAGATGATTTTCTTCACATCCTGCTCCGAATCCTCCACGATATCCTGGGCCCGCATCTTTAATTGCTATGCTGTACTAGGCTTAGTTGAGGATTTCATCGAGGATGAGTAGCATTCTTTCGCTTCCTGCTGATCACTTTCCACCTTGACAACCCCCCAAGGGGTAGGGATCTTGATGCATTGGTGATATGTTGATGGCACAGCCTTCATAACGTGAATCCATGGTCTTTCCAGTATGATGTTATAGCAGGATAAGGAGTCCATCACACAGAAGCATTGTATTGAGTTGACCCCTTCAACATATACTGGTAACTTTATCTCCCCTACGGTATTCCTAGCTTCTCCACTGAAACCAACGAGCACAGTGGACTTCGAAGTGATATCCATCGGAGATACATTCATCCTCTTCAATGTTTCCAGCTGAATTATATTGACAGAACTACCGTTGTCTACCAAGATCCTGCGTACAAAATGGTTAGCCACATATAATGTTATTACTAAAGCATCATGGTGAGGATCCTGTACAGTATCCCTGTCATCACTATCGAAAGTGATCACTTTATCAGTTGTGGGTAGTCCTTCTGACTGGTCTGTCTCCCCTCTCGCTCTTAGCTTCCTTTGCATGTCTCTTGGCCGCCGAATACGAAGTCCCACAAATGTCGGATCCTCCTGAAATAAAGTTAATTATCTTGGCATCTGCTGGGGGTGATGCTGCTCGTTCAGGATCCTTCTCGGGATCCTGCCCTTTATTTTTCTTTTTTCCCAGCAAGTCCTTCAGATACCCCTTGCTTAACAGGTAACTTATCTCCTTCCTTAAAGCAATGCAATCCTCGGTCATATGTCCGAAGTCTTCGTGGAAGGCACACCATTTGGATTTATCCTTCCAATCAGCTTTCTGCTGGTTCTTTCGAGGCCACCTAGCTTTGTCACCTAAGCCCTGCATAGCATACATTAATTCAGGTATATTAACAGAAAAGCAGTATACAGATAAGTCAGGATATTCTTCAGGATCCTCGTCTTCAACAGCATTCACTTTCTTGTTATCATTTCTGCCATATGGCCTGGAGCGATATGGCTTATACGAGGTCTCCGATTTCCTGTTAGTTGATTCATAGGTTGAGGTAGAGTTCATCCTCTCCTGCATCTTCTTGTCATCTTCCAGAAGGATATATCTCAAAGCCCTGTTACGAGCTTCGTCGAGATTCCTGCAGGGATTCATTACAAGATCCTGATAAAACTGAGAATCCTTTTGCAATCCCATCTTAAAAGCTTGCACAGCTGTTGCAACATCAAGATGTGGGATATCCAAGGATTCTCGACTGAATTTGTTCACATAATCCCTCAAGGATTCCTGAGACCCTTGAGTTATCCTGTAAATATCACTGGTTAGTTTCTCAAAACTCCGGCTACAGGAAAATTGACTGTTAAATAAATTAACCAAATGAGCAAACAAAGTAATTGAGTGAGGAGGAACGTTTAACAGCCATTTTAAGGCTGATCCTGTCAGGGTAGAACCAAATCCCTTGCATAAGCATGCTTCCTTAAGCTCCGGAGGGATAGGGTTAATCTCCATTCTTTCCCTATATTGGGCAATATGCTCTTCAGGATCCGTGGTCCCATCATACAGCTTCATGTTGGGAGTCTGAAACCTTTTTGGGATTTCAGCATCACAGATGGGATATGCAAAGCGGGATATCCTGTGGCTGTCCTGGGATACTTCCAGAATTGGCTGGACCACTCCAGGCACACTAGATATCATGTCCTTCAATTTCTGGAGCTCCCTGGTAAATGTCGACGTCATACCTGCATCCTGCAAAGAGCCATTATTGTTAGTAGCAAGAATATTATTATTTGACACATTACCGTTCTGAGGATTTTGGCCATATCCTGAAGCATATCCTGAACCTCTCACAGTCGATATCCTGACCGAAGAGGGTATATCAGGGGTATGATCCTGAGAATGGCTTGGGACAATATCCCCCCTATTATCCTCAGTGTAAACTGCGGAACTGAAGTTCAAAGCCCTGGGCCGTATAGGAGTGACAGTTTCTTCAGCGGGTCTACTCGAACTAGCTTTTAAGAGTTGTATTTCTCTTAACAGCATTTGGTTAGTCTCCTGTTGCTGCCTCATTTGTTCCTGCACACTTCCAAATAAAGTCAAAATTTCATCATTAGAGGCTAAAACGGGAGCAGATCCCTGGACACTCCAAGTAGGGATAACATCTTGAGATTGTGAAGAAAACGGCATCCTTGGAGGAGGTGGTGGAAGCATCGAACCAGTGGTAGCAGAGGTTGTAGCAGACATAGTGGAAGAGCTCATGTTTGATCTTGAGGCCATTGTAAACAGTGTGGCAAAAAGTTTTGAAAATAGAAAGCCGATTAATGATTTTGCAAAGATTTTTAGTAAAAGTAGCACAACTTGCCCCACGGTGGGCGCCAAATTGTTTTGGTCAAAAATTACCTAAGCAATTAAGTGATCAAATTAGTTAAGTGAGGTAGTGTGCTAGAAATATGTGTGAAAAATGTGTTAACAAAATTAAATATGAAAACAGTTTCAGGATACAGCCCGGGATATAGAGCTGTATCAATGATCAAACTATGAGAAAAAAAGTAAAGGTTGACACGTGATGTACGAGGAAAGCCCTTGATAAATCTAGATCGCCGGCATAAAACCTCGGGAGCTGACAATCGCAGCTGCCTTGTTCTTCTATTGCTTCAAATATCAGGATACAGTGCAGGATGTGGTGCGGATCAACTATGTGTTACAATGCAATTTGAATACAAGTGTTTGAGTGTGGTGTTTGCGGTGAGCTAGAGAGTAAAAGTGTTCGAGAGTGTAAGTGTAAAAATTATGTGCCTTAAACTGATCCGCCCTCATCTATTTATAGTAAAGATAATATAACAAACTATCCTAAACTTCCGGGATCCAGCGAATATTCCCACTCGAACGTTGAGGACCAAGTCTTTCGGGTTCAACGGCTTCCTCATAACAAATACGCCCGAGTCTTGAGGAGAAGAAGTCCTGGTGACCGTTAGTAACTTACAGCCATTAACCTGCACGTGTTTAATTCACTCAAGCTTAGGATATCGCCCAAGATGTTGGCAATATCCCCGTCCAATATCCTGGTCACAAATAAACAATTAGAAGCAGGATATTATTCAGGATATGTATACTCAGAAAATGACCCATAACACTTAGGAATCCTTGAGAGATTATGTGAACAAGTTTAGCCAGGAATCCTTAGATATCCCACATCTTGATGTTGCAACAGCTGTGCAGGCTTTCAAGAAGGATTGCAAAAAGATTCTCAATTTTACCAGGATCTTGTAATGAATCCCTGCAGGAACCTGGATGAAGCTCAGAATAGGGCTTTAAGATATATTCGACTGGAGGATGACAAAAAGATGCAAGAGAGGATGAATTCATCCACAACCTATGAGTCAACCAACAGGAAATCAGAATCCTCGTTCAAGCCATATCGTTCTAAGCCATACGACAGAAATGATAGCAAGAAAGTTAATGCTGTTGAAGACGAGGATCCTGAAGAGTATCCTGAGTTGTCAGAATATTGTTTTTTCTGTTAACATACCTGAATTGATGTATGCTATGCAGGGTTTAGGAGACAAAGCAAGGTGGCCTAGAAAGAACCAACAAAAAGCTGATTGGAAGGATAAGTCCAAGTGGTGTGCCTTCCATGAGGATTTATGTAATGTTACTAAAGATTGCATTGCTCTGAGGAAGGGAATACGCTATCTCCTGAGCAAGGGATATCTGGGATCTCCTGGGAAGAAAGAAGAATAAGGGTCAGGATACTGAGAAGGATCCTGAACGAGCAGCATCACCTACTGGGGATGCCAAGATAATTAACTTTATTTCAGGAGGATCCGATATCCGTGGGACCTCTTATTCTGGAGCAAAAAGACATGCAAAGGAGGCTAAGGCAGAGATGGGAGATAAGCCAACCAGGATGTCAACCCTCACGACTGATAAAGTGATCACGTTTGACAGTGATGATAGGGATACTGTCCAGGATCCTCATCATGATGCTTTGGTAATAACTTTAGATGTTGCTAATCATTTTGTGCGCAGGATACTGGTGGATAATGGTAGCTCCGTCAACATAATTCAGTTGGAAACACTGAAGAGGATGAATGTATCTCCAATGGATATTACTTCGAAATCTACTGTGCTTATTGGGTTCAGTGGAGAAGCCAGGAATACCGTGGGAGAAATAAAGTTGCCTGTGTATGTTGAAGGGGTCAACTCAATGCAACGCTTTTGTGTCATGGATTCCTTATCCTGCTATAATATTACATTGGGTAGGCCATGGATCCATGATATGAAAGTTGTGCCGTCAACCTATCATCAATGCATCAAGATCCCTACCCCTTGGGGAGTGGTCAAGGTGGAAAGTGATCCGCAGGAAGCGAAGGAGTGTTACTCTTCTTCGATGAAATCCTCGATAAAGCCTAATGCAGCATAGCAATTAAAGATGCGAGCCCAGGATATCGTGGAGGCTTCAGAGCAGGATATAAAGAAAATTATCCTGGATCAGGATAATCCAGATATCTCGGTGCTCGTAGGAACCAATGTGACAACCGTCAAATTTGCATGCATCCGCACGTTAATTAATATTGATTTATGCTTAACGACTGTGCTTAATTACAACTGATGACTTAAACTGTTTTCTGATTTCTGTATCATACATACATGTGCATCACATTTCATACTGTCACACCATTTGTTACACACAAACTTTAGTGACATACTTGATGCACAAAGAACAGTTAGCACAGTGAGCGGATAACTCAGAAATATACTGACAGTGCCAGTACATAGACAGACAGTGTTTTAAGACCCAATATGGGTCAGGGACAAGGTACTACACTAGTATAGTGCGTAGGGAAGTGATGACCATAAAACTGCGTCACTAGGTGATAGATAAAATGCCGGGAAGTGCCTAAAACTCACTTTAAGTGCAGAATTCTGCATTTTTCAGTAAAATTCAGCATTTTAATATGCTAGTAACATGCAGAAAATTGACTAAATGGTCCTGAATGCTTTCCTAAGTGTCGGGAATTAAAAGTGCTACATAAAGTTACTTAAAGGACACTACACGGAATAACTAAGCACTTTAACGGAACAGTATCTAACCGAACAACCGGACATTACCCGGAACACTAAAATATTGCTAGAAGCATTGTTTTTATTTTTCTGAGCTAGTATTGGTTCCCGAACGCTTTAACATATTACATAATGCAAGGTACACACTAAAACACTAAGCGTTGCAAGTAACCTTCCACTAATTACCTTCTTCCATCAAAATTTACAATTAACCCCCCCCCCCTTGCTAATTCACGGCTCACTTAAGGTGGCCCCACACAAGTTTCACCTAAATCTTACTAACTCCTCCATATCCACTCCTTGGATTTGATTTGATTTTGGGAAGATCTTGTTAGTACTCGAATTTGATTTACTAGATAACTTTATAATTGAAACTTACATCTAGACCCCTCCCCCCCCATGCTTACTTACGGTCACAAAGGACCCACCAAAGATCACAACCATACTACTAGATTTCATTCTCATATTTTATTTGATTGTTGCTTGATTGTGTGAACAAAATATTATATAAGAAGATTACAAGTATGGTAGGATGATATCTATAATCCTTTCACTTCTCACTTCACAAAAGATCACACTCCACTCCCTCACTTACTCTCTCTCTCTCCCTCTCGGCTCCATCAAGAACCGCCACCACCACCACCACCTTACAACCCTCATCCTTCTAATCTCAAGCTTGTTTCAAGTACTAGAAGGTGATTCTTGGAGCTTGAAGCTTGTGGATCATCAAGGAGCTTTCATCACTTGCTTTTACACACCATATTCATCATCTTTCTCACTAGAGTTCTTCCCTAGCTTGAAGCTAGTAGTAAGATCTCTCGTGACTCTTGTTTACTTTTATTTTTATGGTTAAAAGATGTACATTGTGATGAAATAACAAGAATGCTAAAGGAACATAAACTAAAAACATGAACATAAAGCTTTACATAAAGATCATGAGATGAAATACGATGATGCATGATAAATCTGAGTTAAATAAACAATAACCTGCTGAAAATGACTTATGATCTGATATTAATCATTATTAGAAAGTATGGTGATCGTATGTGTGCATTTTAGTGGCATTTAAGCTATAAACAACATGTTGAGTAACATTTTCAGCCAACTTCAACTGGCTGTAAACGGACCGTTAGAAATTGAAAAATTCATTTTCTGAAGTCTAAATTATGTATTTTCGAAAAACGGATCAAATGGCACTGGAATCATATTTTTTTAGGTCGTTTGCTATTTTTAAAGAGGCGTTTTTCACAGCAGCAAAAGCTGCGTTTTTACTGCAGAAAATGTGTGTTGTGTTTTTCATCATAACTTGAAATCTGTGTAGAATTAGCTCATGAAATTTGTACTGTAGATGACCACTGATGTCGTTGTAATTCTCCCACTGTAATTTCATCAATCGGACTTACGATGAATTTTAAATAAATTATTCCGTGGACTGCAGTCAGAAGGTGACGAATCTGATTTCAGTCCGGTAAATGATTTTTTATAAAATATGGGTAATGAATTGGATCCCGATATTTTTACACACTAATATTTGGATCGTTTAAACCATTCTATAAAAATTTGGAAATTTTTGAAGTAAGTTAACTATTTTATTAAATGCCCAAAAAACAGCCCAGTTTTGAATATTAATGCTGAAACGACATAAGTAGTATTTTGCGTATCTAAATGTCCGGTAGGTTATATGAGAATGATCTAATGTGTTATATGTCAAAGAAAACGATATGCTATTTAGCATGGACACCTCCGTTTGCAAAGGAAACTATGGCGAAATTTTCTAAAAATCCAAACACTTAGAAAAATATTTTCCTAACAAGTGTTACAAGTGTATTGTTACCTATGATCTCCCATATAAACCTCGCCATAATTTTTGTAACCAAATACAAGTATCGGGGGTTGGTTTTTGGAAAAATATATATTTAGAATATATATTTTATACTAAGACACTTGTGTAAATATTTGCATGATTTGTGAACTAGTTATATTATTTTAGGGTAAAATAATATATCTTAACCTAAGACCATGAAATTACAACTCCCAAGTATTACCAAAAAATCACAAGTGATGAAATATAAGTTACACATTTAATATTGTGAAGCCGAACAATAAAACTTAACTTATGAAATATTCCGGAAGACACCAATACACTATATTTTTGGTAAATACTATTTTGGAAAACGAAAGAACTGAAAATATGATATTAGGAATATATCGATGTATTTTTATTTGGAATAATACACCGGAATTCGACGCCAATACATGGCAAGATACCAATGCAAGAATACGAATACACAAGTATGAGATACTCCCATCCTTGGGAAGGAAATGCGAATAACAATACTTGAGAAGTATTATTACAAATATATTAAAACCACTTTAAAAACGTAACTCAAAGGCACTAGTCAATACTAAGACAAGGCACGACCCGTTCGTCTAATAGACCCTAGTATATTGTAGGAGTCGTATTTGCTGAGGAGACTTGAGTTACTAGCACAGAAGACGCAAAACATTGAGCTCATGTCCCCCTTTTCTTTTAACTATTTTCAGTTTTATACTTCGGGGGTGAAATACATGTTACAATTATACAGACATTTTTATACATGGTATGGTTAGCTTAAGGAGGGCATACTACTTAGATCATGTGAGTGGGTAGGCGGATACTTAAGGCCATTAATCCTCATCGTAGGACTGAGGGACATGAGTGATAGATCTATTCGGGTGTAGCGAGCCCAACTCCTGAGTCCGCTGAGTGGACCATGAGGTGACTATGTCTTATTGACGAAATCTGCTAGGTTTGAGTCTTCCTGCATCACTTCAAACATATCAATGGCCTTGCAAACCATTGGTGATCTCTTTTTCCTTATTGCTACATACCAGGGACTTTCATACATACTTATGACATTTACAAAGGCTTATACATACACACAAATGAACACATGAACTCGCTCAACTTTTGTTGATTTTTCAAACTACATGTATTTCAGGGAACTAAACGGATCTGGCAGGTGTATGCATGTATGTGTCTACAAGCTGCGTGTTAAATAAAGGATGTCATCCGTGGTCGTAGAGTTTAAAAGATGTATCTTATTCCTGGACGAGATACATGTTTCTAAACTCAGGATTATTTAAAGTCTTTTGTTGAGTCCATGGGAACTCATTTGAACATGTTATGGTTTGTAACTAATTGGCGTCAATGTTTTCAAGACAATGGTATTGTGGTATTTTCTAAACTTTATTTATGGATGAAAATCTTTTGGTGTTATCATATAGCATTGTTATGATTGATTGCTATGGTATTAAGAAATCACGCCAAATAATCCACGCTTCCGCAAAAGTCAGGGTGTGACAGCTTGGTATCAGAGCCTCGATCATAGCGAACTAGGATTCTTTCTCGAGTCTAGACTATGATCACTAGGGCGCTCACGAAAACATTTTCAAACATTTTTACATTGCATACAAAAAATGTCCAGATCCAGGGAACAAACATTTTTACAAACAAAAGGCACAAGTACACATTTTCAAAAAGGCTATGTATATAATTCAATCTTAGAGACTGAGGGAGGATCAGTCTTAGAGACTGAGGGAGGATCAGTCTTAGAGACGGAGGGAGGATCAGTCTTAGAGACTGAGGGAGGATCAGTCTTAGATACTGAGGGAGGATCAGTCTTAGAGACTGAGGGAGGATCAGTCTTAGAGACTGGGGAGGATCAGTCTTAGAGACTGGGGAGGATTAGTCTTAGAGACTGGGAAGATTGAGTCTTAGAAACTGGGAAAAATAGAGTCTGAGAGACTAGGAAGGATAAAAAATTTCATAATATGAATACTTGATTTCATGATAAATTACCTTTGCTTGCATACACTAATTGTTAATGATTACTATGGGTATACATACTATGATTATCATGTACCGGCACACGCGTCACTTTCTTCAGAAAGCGAGTTGTCAAGCGTTGACGACCCTACGACTACCGCCACAAATAATGAGATTGCACCTGCACCGGAGATGTTACGACAGACACTGAGAGTGACCCTGACATGCTGACCAAGGGCAAGGACAACTTACAACCGTTCGCACTACCAGACTCTGGTGATGACTTACCCTTTGCTGATAGCTTCTTGATAAAGATCCCACTGTTACTCTTGTTTCAGTCCATGACCACTTCATCACTGGTCACCCCGATGGTGAACACACCATGGCTCCGATCCTCGACAATGCGCCTCCTGTAGGACATTCCTTCCAGAGGCTGACTACTCGACGAATGGTTGATGATGACGTTGCCATGTTATTGATGGTCCTTCTGATAACACCCATGATGATGGAAAGTTACACGAGAATGTTGTTACTAATTTCACTTTTTGAGACCCCTGTTAACAAGCTATCCTCTGATTCTAGCATGCACTCAACTTTAGACTACTTTGAGTCTGTGACATCTGCAGCCTTACAAGACGGTCGGATTACAGCTTTCTACTACTGACGCAGACGACGAGGACATGGCTGCTGCACTATCACCTGCTCAAGGCACCACACCGTTACACGACTCAGAGCCTGCTCCTGAGCTAGCTTCTGCACCTTTTGGGTCAGCTTGATGTTGCACCTGCTGAACCTGCACCTTTACTTGATCATGACCCTGTTTCTTTTGGTTTACCAGGCATTGCATCCCTTATACCCTACCCAGTACCTGCACCTAATGATCTTCCTATCAGTTGAGACGTTTGTTCCTGCACCTTCACCCGCTGATGTTGCTCTTGTGAAGACCGACGTCCATTGCGCCAACATGCCTATCGCTTCTTTCAAAACATACCCGCACCCTGGGAAGGTACTCCAGGTCAGTACCCGCGTAACTATCCACTTGCTACAGCAGCATTTTCTACAACCTCACAGGCCGCACCGTCTGCTACTATCACCTCTACACCGCTGGACGAGCTATTTCGATGGTTCCTATCATACACTATGCTGATATTAGACCCTTACATTATGGAGGCTACACCCAGGATGAATTTCTCCTATAACATCAGCTACAGTTTGAGGAGGTAAAACGTAAAGTTTTGAGGGCTTGAGCTGACACCACGACCTCCACCCTGTCTATTGCTAGTATACTTTGATCCTCCACGTTTATCAAAGATCCCTTTTGCGCTCTTACCTGCTGTTATTACACCTTTCCCAGGTTTTTGATGCTTGTTTCTTTACTGTCGAGTGGCAGATCAATTAATTACTTTGACGTATATACAAGCTCGCGGAGGAGTCCACGCATGTTAATAGTTTACTTTTCTTTCCTCCTCCACCTCAGACACCGGTATAGTGATTTCTGGATTATGCGGATTGCATTACGTTTGGGTAAAGACACTAATGATAAGCTGGGATTGTGGAGACTTTTAAAGACCACTTCAGACTATGTGATTTTGAGACACTGATATACTTGTTGGGCAAGGGTAGGGTGACCCTGTGTCCCTCTTGATGTGATACATTTTGAAAGACGATACAATTGTGGTCGGAGAATAATGAGAGCCCAATCATCATAAAACATGCGACAATACTTTGTGGCCAATAACCAACGAAAGCTCAGTCACTATGTCTTCGTTAAGCAGGATTGTTGATCCCTATATGTGTGGTATAACTATAATGCTACGTGCTTGCTTGCTATGCTCTCATTAAACATAATTCCCAAATTATTTGGTTATGCTATGATTATGCTATTACTTGATTGCTTGATATAAAAATCAAATACATGTATGTACATATGACCTCGAAACAACTATATGCATCCCCTGAACAACTATAACCTGACCTAACCAGGCTTCTTCTTAGAAGATGTCGATACAAGGGAACATCGCTACCAACAACCCTCCGCCAACAACAGCGACAGAACTACAAGAGCGCATCTCACAGGCCATTGCACAGCTCGAGGCCCTTCGCTCCAAACACAGCGAAGGCTGCACCTACAAGCAGTTCTTAGACCACAAACCTCGAAAATTCGACGGCACCGGAGGTGCCTTAGCCTTCGTACGCTGGGTTGAAAAGACGGATTCTGTATTACGATTGAGCAAATGTGCCCCAGAACATCAGGTCACGTACATAGCTGGACTGTTTGTAGATGGGGCTCTGTCATGGTGGAACCTTCGTGTTCAGACAATAGGCGAGACCACTGCGTCCCACGTACATGGCTTTGACGTGGGACGAACTGAAAGAGCTGATGCGTAAAATATATTGCTCGAGGGCAGAAGTCCAGAAGTTGGAAACTGAACTGTGGAACTTGAAAATGGAAGGACCAAAGATAGCCGAGTATGTGCAGAGATTTAATGATTTATCACAAGTTGCTACGCTCCTGGTGGGACCAGAGTTTAAGAGAATTGAACATTTCATAGGGGGATTGGCACCTCAGATTCTAAGCCTGGTAACAACATCTAAACCTTCAACGATCACCGAGGCTATCGACACAAGCGTGGCGCTCACTGAAGAAGCGGTTAGACTAGGAAAATTTTCCAGTATGGAAGAGAAAGAGGAGACTCCTGTAGAGTCATCTGGAGATAACAAGAGAAAGCTCGCAAATTTCAAAAAGATGACTCAGGCGAGTAACAAGAAGAAGGCCAAAAAGGGTAAAGACTACATGGGTATCCTACCTAAGTGCGACAATTGTTTACGTTATCATGTCGGGCGATGTAAATATGGAAAATGTGATAACTGTGGCAAGAGGGGGCATCCCAAGGAAACTTGTAGGCAAGATACTGAACGTAGAAATGGAGGCCAGGATGGTAGCCAGAATCACGGAGGAAACAACGACGACGATAACTATCAAGGAAGGATGAGTGACAAACAAAAACGTGCTCAAGGTTGCCTTAACTGTGGGAGCAGAAAGCATTTCAGAAAATATTTCCCTAAAAATAATCAAGCACAAGAATGAAAGCTCAACACCGGAGCTAGGGAGGCACACCAGAAATTCAAGCAAGGATACCGGTACGTCCCATATTACCCAACGTTATGCATCTGTATTGCCAAATATTGTTGCAAATTTTACGATTCGCATCTCTAAGAGTTTGAGAGTATACTTGGTTTGGTAGCAAGTAAGTTAGATAACTCGCACTCGATGGAACTAGCTAGGTGAAGCTAGTGGAAGCCAACGCAGTAACTAGAAACGACAAGATAGAACCCGGAGAGCGTAAGTTTACGCTTGATCTGCTGCCAGTTGAGTTGGGAAACTTTGACGAGGTTAGATTAATTGCCGAGTGATCGAACGGAGATTGATGTCCGCATCCCGATGGCGAATAAAGGAACGATCGTGACTCATGAAACAGGATACACCCCTACAAATTACTAATTGCTGGAGGGCACGAAAGCTGTTGCGTAAAGGATGTGTTGTTTTCTTGGCTCATGTCGGGGTCAAGGGAGCCGAAGAACCAAAACTCGAAGATATTCCTGTGATAGGGAAATATCCTGAAGTCTTTGACGAAGACTTGCCAGAATTATCTCCTCAATGACAAGTTGAATTTTGCATCGATATGATTCCAGGCGTCGCACCTGTAGTCAATGCACCTTAGCGACTACACCTTCAGAGATGCAAGGATTGTCAGTACAACCTCAGTGGTTGATAGAGAAGGAAGATAACATACCAAGATTCCCGTTTTGGGTAACCCCAGTTCTGCTCATCAAGAAGAAAGATGATGATTTTTCTCAATGAGCATCAACTACCAGGAGCCGAACGAGCTAACCAACAAGAGTCGATAACTCTTGCTAAGGATCAACGAATTTCTTAATTAACTAACTGTGAGGATCCAACTACTATTACACGACTGATCGATGATCGAGTGTCATTAGCTGAGAAGTCAGGAATAAAGTATACTGGGGAAATTGTGGGACAATAATTTGTTTTTAAACATACACAAAAGTGGTATTTCCTATCCAATGCACAAAACAGATTTACACAGAAAACGAAACGCTGAGAATCTAGAAAACATGTATTTAGGGCCTTTGGGAACCCAGGTCCAAACTCGTAAAGGTTGTTACCTAGGAACCACACCTGTTAACTCAAGCAAACCCCATTATCCTGGCATATATACTATTTCAGTTGACCAAATAGAAAGTACTTACATTCCTTTTGTTGAAATCTTCGCTTTCGCTTCTAGCGAGTAGATGTTTGCATCTCTACTTCCCTCAATGGTAGTTGCATCACGTTAATTTTCTTCGCTGAGAGCGAACACACATTTACTTCGAACACTTGGTCATTTCTCCATTTTAGCAAATACACATTTCTTCATTACTTGAAAACTTATATGTTATGCATGCACCTTTTGCTACGCATGCGGTTTCATTTCAAATAAACGCTTCATTGAAGTACAAATATTACCTTGCTAAAGTTAGTTATTGGTTTATGATTCAAATAACATACGTTATTGTAATTATTGACTCTTTTGCTATCAAGTCAACACACTTTCTTGAAACTTCTTTCAAGTTACATTCATGGGTTATTTTTGTTACCATGCCGAGATTCCTTTGTTGATATATATGTTTATTTTCAGGTTGCCAAGTTCAATTATTTGAACTTATCCATTTCGCATATTCAATCTAAAACGTCATATGATGTATTGGGAGCATCATATTCAAATATTTTTGCAATGTTCTTTTACTTCAAGCCATAGTAGACTTGTTTGGTCTGCAGCTCCTCTAAATCGTTTGTTGATTCCAATACTTTACAGTGATACTTTCACGAAATTGAAGCTTGCGCTAATCTTGTTACGCACCCCATTCACGGATTTAATCGGTTATTGACTTGCTCTGAATCTGTTTTGTTTATCATGGTTAAAGTGGTCTCAACACAGTTGTGTGTTAAGGCAATGGTACATAGATTCATTTCATAACATAATGTACCTCCTAACGATTCTTTCATTGTCTATCGAATACCTTGCGGCACTTAATACTTTTTCACCTTCGATCAAAAACAGTGGCTCTTTGATGTTCCGTAATTAACTGAAAACTATATGACATTGTGTAAATCAAATCTTCAGATTGTCTCTGTACACTTTCATTTGATTTCAGGCACGGTGAACTTGTTCAGTCTCCACTATTATTGTATCGCGTCATTTCGACACCTTGTGGTGTCATCTTGTGCTAATCATGGTCAACCGCTTCACACAAAACTACATATACTTTTGTCAACTTGTCATATAAACATTTCTGATGCAACTACGAATTAAAACAATGATACCCAAATTCGCTTGTACCCCATTCGGAGTATTTTCACAATTCATTAATGTCAGCACGCTAATTTATTCACTTGTTTGTTTGGAAGTTGACGGGTCATTTCACTATTACGTTTGAGCTTACCGATTTTGAGTTCATCTAGCGGATGCTATGGTTTGTGAAAATTTGCATACTGTGATCAATCGCTTGAGAATCCTATTGGACAAAACTCCTCTTCTGTGGAACCCTTGTAACTGGATTACACTAGACTATACGTCGATACGTCTTGTACCTTCGACACCAAATGCTAAAAGCACATACCTTTTAACCATTGGATTCGTGTTGTTATATATTATTGGATTCACCTGATATAAATAAGATTGATTCGGTTTGGTGATTATCTACCTCGGTATTATTCGTATACATACACGCATGATGAAATCTTACGGAGTTAAGGTAGTACAAATTTCGAGGACGAAATTTTCTTAACAGGGGGAGAATGTGACAACCGTCAAATTTGCATGCATCCGTACGTTAATTAATATTGATTTATGCTTAACGACTGTGCTTAATTACACCTGATGACTTAAACTGTTTTCTGATTTCAGTATCATACATACATGTGCATCACATTTCATACTGTCACACCATTTGTTACACACAAACTTTAGTGACATACTTGATGCACAAAGCACAGTTAGCTGATGGGTTGGTAAAATTCCATAGCTTAATGGTTTTAATTTCGGTTAATTACACGAAGTTACTTTCTAGAATACACTACTTTAATGTGGTTTGTGTTTTGCAGGCATTGATGGGTTTAAGGTGCATTTTAGAGATTTACTGAAGCTTTGGGCGGATGCTAGAGAGAACATAATTGAAGAAAATGCAAAAAGAGGCAAAACGGAGCTGAACTTTGCGTCAGAAACAGTCCAAACTTCATTTTGGCTTATCCTGAGCTAGAAAATGAGTTTCGGGGCTTATAATATATGCATTTGGGGTAGCTCGACGGGACGAATCAAAATATAAGGTTTTGAAAGCCCAGAAATTGACACATTATCTGCTTCACACTGGCTGATTGGTAAAAACGGGATTTTTTAGAGAAAAAGTGAATTTTGGAAAAAGGGGGGTTACACTTCCCTTGAGTTTGAATAATCATCTTGGAGCCAATACACAACATCTCTTCGACTCCCAATCCATCTCTCATCACAATTCATCTACCATTCATCTCTCAATTCCATCTACCATCCACAACACATTACCCGAATCAAGATCATCATCATCAACCATTCCTAATCACCAATTCCTCCATAAACCCTAATTCTCCATACTTCATCATTACCAATCATTCCACAAACCCTAATCATCCACCATTCCTCCATCCTTCAAGCTTCAAGATGATCTCCACCAAGTTCCAATCATCCGGTGATCAAGCTTTTTCAACCATGAGCGGCTAATCATCTCGGTTTCACCCCGGTGTAGGTAGTTGTTAAATTTAGGGTTTTGAATTGTTCTTAATTCAACTTTGTGACAACTTGTGTTTGATTTTTGAAACCATTGATAATAGTGTTACATTTGTTTCGAATTCGTAAATTGTCGAACGATGTTAAAAGTTATGACTTTACGAAATGGTTACATGTAATTGTGCATTGTCGTGGTTAGGTTTTACTTTTGTTGATTATAAAGTGCATTCTTGTCCGTTTTTCAAAGTGTTGATAGTTATTGGCACCTAAGTCACGGTACACTAAATCCGCTAATCATATACATTTGAGTTGAATCTAAAACTTGTAGAAACCCTAGGTTGACAATTACCGAAACCGGGTGTGAACCCTTTTTCTCATTATCGTTTATTAATCAAACTTTTGTGCAATCTTTAATTCTTAGTTGTCAATAAATTACACCAATTTCATTAGATTAAATTCACATATCTCAATTAAACAAAAGAAATTACAAAGACATTCTAGTAAGCTTCATAAATCGTGACATTTGTTTTAATTCAATCGAATCCACACACAAACCACATACTCTTCGTGGTTCGACCCCTTGCTATCACTAACTATTTGTTAAGGGTAATTTGGGCTTATAAATCTTATCTTTGACCGGAGCGCGACATTCCGATCATATTTTGGCGCCGTTGCCGGGGAGTGCGTGCGCTTTGTGTTTGGATTATTGTTTGAATTTCGTGATTATCTGTTTAAGTTGTTTAGTTTCTTTTTGCACTTTGTCTTTTTCCTTGTTACGCGGGGCGTGTTACTTGTGCAGGTTACAGGTAGTGCATGCATACGCGGAACTCTGGGAGGACTTCACCGTTAGTCTACGAACCGGAAATCGAAAGAGTTGCAAGAAGGAATTTAGCAAGTTGGTTGGAAGCAACACTTGTTTCTAACCAAGTCACCGAAACACCACAACTTACACAATCCATTGAAACTGATTCAATGGCTAACCAAAACTCTAACCAAAACCTCAACTACCCTAACCTCAATCAAAACCAATTCCAAACCCGAGGAAACTTCAATCCCGCCCAAAACGTCCAACCTATACCTTAAAATCAACCGGGTGGTAATAACAATTCGAGACCACCTACACCACCGTTTCAAAACCGAGGCCCCAACAACAACTAAAGAACACCTCCACATCAAAACCTCAACCGACAATACCCTTTACCCACCAACCTTGATGACCGAAACGTTAACTCTGATCGTAGAGGTAACCGTGATCGTGGCAATCCTGCGAATGAAGACCCATTCTTCAATATCTATGATTTGAGGAACGCAATCCCCGACAATGAACCATATAGTGTTCCCGGTTACCAATCGCCAGAACACGTGAGTATTCGCTCGGAGTATTCGGATGATGGTGGAAATTACAACGAGCGGGTTGAAGATGACTTTTGGGAAGATGATAACGTGGGGGACTTTCATAACGCTCGGGGGTTTGAGTATGAGAACTTCGGCTATCAAAATGCTAATTTTGTGGGAAACAACGAAGGTTATGGTTATGGAAATGTCCGCCATCCACGAAACAATAATCCAAGGAACCGGGATGACGGCTATTACAACAATAACAACAATGCTAATCGTAACCGGATTCCCCGATTCGTGGGGGGTGGTAATCAAGGTGGAGATAGAAGAGGTGACCGAAGGGATAATCGAAGGCCGGTTGATCAAGAAGTGAACGGCCCGCATCGTCATCAACAACCCCCGCGGGGAGTAAATGACCGTTTTAGGCCGGTGGTTACCGACAATGACTCTCCAATAGTTTGTGAAAGAAGGATGTTCGATTGCAAGCCCCACTACATCAACATACTTCCCCACTTCAATGGGAGGTCCAATGATGAACCGTACACTCATTTGGCGGAGTTTTCGTCTATATGTAGCACTATCGGGGGGCATAATTTTGCATTGGAGGAGGTCAAGCTTCGCTTATTTCAGTTTTCGCTAAAAGATAAAGTGAAGCAATGGTTTCTTACACTTTCGGCGAATAGTATTCGCACATGGGCTGAAATGCAACAAGTTTTTCTTGACGAATACTACTCAATGGCGAAGACCGACGATGCTAGAGATGAAATTCGGTCTTTTCGCCAACTTTCGAGTGAACCGTTACATGAAGCATTCACTCGATTCAAGGAATTGATCCGGAAGTGCCCACATCATCAAATCGAAATGTGGGAGTTGGTTAAATGCTTCGTGAGGGGTTTGGATGATGAGACGTGGAACCGCCTTGAATCGACCAGCAATGGAACACTATTAAGAAATCACGAGGATGACGATTGGGAGTTCCTAGAAAGAATGAGCAAGAGATCAAAGGCGAAAGAGTCGGCCGACCGAGCCAAAAAGCACCCCACCTCAAGGTCTTGCCCCGATCGTGATGTGAATTCTAAGGATCGAATTGAAACGTTAGAGCGGGAGTTGGCTCGCATGAAGAAAAGAGAAGTGAATGCGGTGCAATATGCCGTATGTGAGGAATGCGGAGACATCGGTTACCAGACCGAGAATTGTCAAGCCACTGTGGAGGTGAATCAAGTATATGCGGACCGAAGGCAATATGACATGAACTCCAACACTTATCACCCCGGGTTGAGGAACCATCCTAACTTTAGGTATGGTAATTCCTCCAACCAAATGAACCCGAATTTCCAATCGGGAAATCAAGGTGGGTATTCGCACCAAACTCGCCAAAGAGGTTACAACCAAGATGGTCACGGGTCAACGAATAATCAAGGAGGTGGTGGTGATTTGAATGCATAGATGGATGTAATGCTTTCGATGATGCATGAGTCCAAGAAAGAGAATGAAATTCGGGACAAATCGCTTGAAGCATTAGCAAACCAAGTGGGCTAACTTGCGGAGGAAATGACTCAAATGAGGGGAAGCATGGGAAAGCTCCCAAGTAACAATACAGTGAACCCGAAGCATCAAGGTTCAAGCACAAGCAACGCGAGGGATGCCCGCGTTAACGCGGTAAGTATTCTTTTAAATGATGAAGTTTGTAGTGTTGAAAGCATTCCACCACCACAATTAGTTGATGGTGTAGTGGAAAATATAAATGATGAGCCAGAAATTGAAAATGAACAAGAAACAACTTCACAAAGTAAAATTGAAAATGTAACTAAAAAATCTTTTTGTAAAAATTGTTTAAATCAACTTAACCCGATTAATACATCAAAATTTGAAGAACGGTGCCCACCAAAGGACGAGAGGTGGGAAAATTTTAAACAAGCAAAAATTAATTTACCGTTACTCGATGACATTAAAAAGGTTCCGGCTCATGTGGAATGCTTAAAGGAGTTAAGCATCGAAAAACGGCACAACAAATTACCCGAACCGGTTGATTTGATATCTCATGTTAGTGCTGTTCTATCGAGTGCCCTTCCTCAAAAAGCTCAAGATCCAGGAGACCCTCTTATTCCAATTCAAATTGGAACCTTCAAAATTGAGAGGGCGCTCCTCGATCTTGGAGCTTGTGTGAGCATTTTACCCGGGAGTTTGTATGACCAATACGATTTTGGTCCATTAAAAAATTTGATACTCCCGTTGTATTGGCCGATCAGACTCCCACGCATCCAAGGGGGATGGTGGAGGACGTGATTGTTAAGGTGGATGATTGCTACTACCCAGTTGACTTTTTGGTAGTAGACTATGTTGGGTGTCTTGAGGACACCCAACCGGTAGTTATCTTGGGTAGACCGTTCTTGGCAACTGCTAATGCCATAATAAATTGTGCAACGGGAACGGTAAGCATGAAGTTTGGGGACCGGGAATTAAATTTAAATGTTTTTCCAAATTTCACTAACCCGCTCGGTGAGGATAAGTGTCCTAAAAAGGACATGAATCCAAACAAAAAGGTGTGTGATATGGTTGGTAGGTTTGGAGAAACAAGGAAGAAAACTGTCAAGAAAAAGAAGGCGAAAAAGTCATCTCTAGAAAAGAAGAAGGAAGAGGAGGTGAGGAAGTTTGGACCATTTGGCAACAAATGGTATGAATCACCGGTGGGTGATTTCGATGAGTTTGTGGACGGCAAGCACGCCATTCGACCACCATGAGGTGGTAAGTTAATTGTTGTTGTATATTTCCTTTCACAATTCGTTTTAATTTATCTATTTAGTTTAGTTTAGTGTTAGTTTAGTATTAATATAAATAAAAAAAATGTTTTCGATAATTTAGTAAAAAAAGAAATAATATGTATAATAATAATAAAATTAATAACATAAAATAAAGTAAAAAATGATGCCAGCATGACATCACCCTTCTTCTTCTTCAAACTTAATATGCAGACATCTACGTAACTGTTTTATTTGACCGGAATAAGCGTAGACGATGCCGGAATTGCCGTCGGCGACGACAAGCATCAAATTGACGCCGAGAAAAAGTACCGTAGGCAGGGGTGGATGGCGTCAAAACGATTTTTGTGTGTGAGACGGCGTCGATGACGCACATACCAGCGTCGCCGACGACCAGTTTAAAGATGGCGTCGAGTAGGTTATGCCGTAGACAACAACATATGGCGTCGACGGTTTTTGTTGGTTCCGGTTGGCGTCGCCGACGTCGGAGTCTCCGTCGCCGACGCGGCTGAGGTCAAGAAAGATGCTGAATTTAAACATTATTTTGTCGTTTATGCGTTTTGTCAAACCCAAGTCACCCAAAACCCTATTTAAATCTGAATTTAAGCCCATGACCCGAATTTCTTTGTTTTGTCAGATCCAATCCAAGTCACCTGTTTCTTTTAAAAACCCCAATCCAAATGCCTTTTATTACATATTTAACCCTAAGTAGCAGCACATGTGTTTGGTTAAGGTATTTTAAAAAGTTTTTTTTTTTTTTTAACCCCTTACATAATAGATACACTTACATCACGTGATGTATTGGGGGAATAAAAGGGTTTTAAGAAACCAAAAAGGGGGCGGCCCATGTGACTAAGGAGGCAACAATACAATTTTGAGACATTATAATCACATCTCTTTTCGTTCTGTCGGATCCAAATCACCTCAAATCCCGTACAACCCGAGCCCATCAGTCGACCCGAACGAACGATACCAGCGGTGATGGTGAGGTATGTGTTTTGTTGTTGTTGTTGTATATTTATTCTTATTAGTTAGCTTTTATGTCTTTGGTTTTTTTTTTAGTTAAATGAACTTTGTGGGTGTGTTCCCTATATAACCCTCATTAGACCTACTTGTCCTCCCGAGCTATCGGGAGGTTTAAAAGGGCTTGTTGCATACGCTAAATGCAACCGTGATTCCTACGAAGGTGAGTTAGGCTTGTTGTTGTAAATTAATTTTCCACACAAATTAAAAGTAAATAATGTATGGCTTGGTAATGTTTTCATAAAAGCGGTAGGACTAGCTAACTAACAAATTTTGATGGTTGTGAGAAGCATGCTTCTACACAAGGGTTGAGATTTGTAGGTACATTATGTTCGTGAGACGGCCGCTTTGTTGAAAAGATGAAGAGCACACGAGGCACTAGCGAGAAAACCTGGTGCATACGTTTCTTTTTATCTTTGATTTTTTTTTAGTTAGCAAATAAGTGGAATGTAATTTGTATTTTAATTTTGGGGTGAAATTTTGGGGAAGTTAGCCGTGTCACATCCCTTGTGCGTTTTAAAAACTCTAGTTCTTACGCATTGAGGACAATGTTTACCTCAAGTGTGGGGATGGGGGAGTAAATTTTTTTTTTTCGATTTTTGACCCGTTCATTTAAACACTACACATTGAGGACAATGTTTACCTCAAGTGTGGGGATGGGGGGAAAAGTTTCAAATTTTTTTCAAAAATGTCTTTGTTTGAAGCGATCTAAAAGACACAAGTAACTAAGTTAACGAGGGATGACACAACCTATTTGGTCTTTTGTCATGGTCAAGTTCAAGTTAATTGCATGACGGGTATTTAGCGGGTGGTTATTTGGGAGTAATTCGCCTAAGAAACTTGCAATTCATGTATATCATATTCCATACCCTTATACGTGAGATTTTGAGCCACTGGTATACATTATATATACACATATTTCTTTGTTTGAGTGGACCATTAGTCATGTATTGTAGAACTTGCATCTTTTGATACGTTTGAGACCATAGACCAAATACAAGCACAAGAATGATTAAGGCATTAGGTAAACCTTTTCCTTTTACACCATTTATATATCCTTACCAAAAAATTTATCCCTTAGTAGCCAACTGTGAGCCTAAACCTTTCGTTTGACGACCCATTTAGCCCATAACCATAAGCCTTTTCTTTTTAAACCCGTGTGATGAAGATTCGATTATAGGAGTTAAGCTTGTATAGTTGTGATTTATTCATATATATAAAAAAAGCAAAAATTCAGAAAATGTTAAGAAAAAAAAATTGAGATAGCGTTGAAAAAAAAAACACAAAAAGATGTGTTAGTAGTTGTTGGAATAAAAGGCGAAAGTTGTTGCCTCATAGTTGATGTGTATATTGAGTTTTGTTTAGTTTAGTGGTTTGTAATAAAAAAATCGAATTTTCATCACCTTAGCCACTTTAAATATCCTACTTCCTACCCTTAACCTAGCCCCGTTACAACCCTTACAAAGACCTTTTGACTTGTGCTTAGTATTTGTGTTCGGTGGTGGAGAATGATTGAGTTGCAAGCCTATGCGGGTACGTGTTCTAATCGGTGTTGAGTTATTACTTTAAAAAGTGCTAATACATCATTAAAATTAGCCAACTTGCAAACCGAGTGGAGTGAACATTGTGAGGGATATGTATGAATTGCGAGTTTTAAGAGCGGGTTAATCTTGGATAACCTCTTTTACATGATTAATCATTTATTGCTAAATATGTCGAAAATTGTAAAAAAAGTTTGAACTGAGCATGACATTAGACCTTAACCTTTGTCTCGGGAATGGGGAGTGTGTTTCTCGTGCGACCCACGTGAAAGTGAAAAACAGATTTGCTTGAGGGCAAGCAAAAGATAAGTGTGGGGATGTGATGGGTTGGTAAAATTCCATAGCTTAATGGTTTTAATTTCGGTTAATTACACGAAGTTACTTTCTAGAATACACTACTTTGATGTGGTTTGTGTTTTGCAGGCATTGATGGGTTTAAGGTGCATTTTAGAGATTTACTGAAGCTTTGGGCGGATGCTAGAGAGAACATAATTGAAGAAAATGCAAAAAGAGGCAAAACGGAGCTAAACTTTGCGTCAGAAACAGTCCAAACTTCATTTTGGCTTATCCTAAGCTAGAAAATGAGTTTCGGGGCATATAATATATGCATTTGGGGTAGCTCGACGGGACGAATCAAAATATAAGGTTTTGAAAGCCCAGAAATTGACGCATTATCTGCTGCACACTGGCTGATAGGTAAAACGGGATTTTTTAGAGAAAAGGTGAATTTTGGAAAAAGGGGGGGGGGTTACAATTCCCTTGAGTTTGAATAATCATCTTGGAGCCAATACACAACATCTCTTCGACTCCCAATCCATCTCTCATCACAATTCATCTACCATTCATCTCTCAATTCCATCTACCATCCACAACACATCACCCGAATCAAGATCATCATCATCAACCATTCCTAATCACCAATTCCTCCATAAACCCTAATTCTCCATACTTCACCATTACCAATCATTACACAAACCCTAATCATCCACCATTCCTCCATCCTTCAAGCTTCAAGATGATCTCCACCAAGTTCCAATCATCCGGTGATCAAGCTTCTTCAACCATGAGAAGCTAATCATCTCGGTTTCACCCCGGTGTAGGTAGTTGTTAAATTTAGGGTTTTGAATTGTTCTTAATTCAACTTTCTGACAACTTGTGTTTGATTTTTGAAACCAATGATACTAGTGTTACATTTGTTTCGAATTCGTAAATTGTCGAACGATGTTAAAAGTTATGACTTTACGAAATGGTTATATGTAATTGTGCATTGTCGTGGTTAGGTTTTACTTGTGTTGATTATAAAGTGCATTCTTGTCCGTTTTTCGAAGCGTTGATAGTTATTGGCACCTAAGTCACGGTACACTAAATCCGCTAATCATATACATTTGAGTTGAATCTAAAACTTGTAGAAACCCTAGGTTGACAATTACCGAAACCGGGTGTGAACCCTTTTTCTCATTATCGTTTATTAATCAAACTTTTGTGCAATCTTTAATTCTTAGTTGTCAATCAATTACACCAATTTCATTAGATTAAATTCACATCTCTCAATTAAACAAAAGAAAATACAAAGACATTCTAGTAAGCTTCATAAATCGTGACATTTGTTTTAATTCAATCGAATCCACACACAAACCACATACTCTTCGTGGTTCGACCCCTTGCTACCACTAACTATTTGTTAAGGGTAATTTGGGCTTATAAATCTTATCTTTGACCGGAGCGCGACATTCCGATCATTAGCACAGTGAGCGGATAACTCAGAAATATACTGACAGTGCCAGTACATAGATAGACAGTGTTTTGAGACCCAGTATGGGTCAGGGACAAGGTACTACACTAGTATAGTGCGTAGGAAAGTGATGATCATAAAACTGCATCACTAGGTGATAGATAAAATGCCGGGAAGTGCCTAAAACTCACTTTAAGTGCAGAATTCTGCATTTTTCCAGCAAAATTCAGCATTTTAATATGCTAGTAACATGCAGAAAATTGACTAAATGGTCCTGAATGCTTTCCTAAGTGTCGGGAATTAAAAGTGCTACATAAAGTTACATAAAGGACACTATACGGAATAACTAAGCACTTTAACGGAACGGTATCTAACCGAACAACCGGACATTACCCGGAACACTAAAATATTGCTAGAAGCATTGTTTTTATTTTTCTGAGCTAGTATTGGTTCCCGAACACTTTAACATATTACATAATGCAAGGTACACACTAAAACACTAAGCGTTGCAAGTAACCTTCCACTAATTACCTTCTTCCATCAAAATTTACAATTAACCCCCCCCCCCCCTTTGCTAATTCACGGCTCACTTAAGGTGGCCCCACACAAGATTCACCTAAATCTTACTAAATCCTCCATATCCACTCCTTGGATTTGATTTGATTTTGGGAAGATCTTGTTAGTACTCGAATTTGATTTACTAGATAACTTTATAATTGAAACTTACATCTAGACCCCTCCCCCCATGCTTACTTACGGTCACAAAGGACCCACCAAAGATCACAACCATACTACTAGATTTCATTCTCATATTTTATTTGATTGTTGATTGATTGTGTGAACAAAATATTATATAAGAAGATTACAAGTATGGTAGGATGATATCTATAATCCTTTCACTTCTCACTTCACAAAAGATCACACTCCACTCCCTCACTTACTCTCTCTCTCTCTCTCTCCCTCTCGGCTCCATCAAGAACCGCCACCACCACCACCTTACAACCCTCATCCTTCTAATCTCAAGCTTGTTTCAAGTACTAGAAGGTGATTCTTGGAGTTTGAAGCTTGTGGATCATCAAGGAGCTTTCATCACTTGCTTTTACACACCATATTCATCATCTTTCTCACTAGAGTTCTTCCCTAGCTTGAAGCTAGTAGTAAGATCTCTCATGACTCTTGTTTACTTTTATTTTTATGGTTAAAAGATGTACATTATGATGAAATAACAAGAATGCTAAAGGAACATAAACTAAAAACATGAACATAAAGCTTTACATAAAGATCATGAGATGAAATATGATGATGCATGATAAATCTGAGTTAAATAAACAATAACCTGCTGAAAATGACTTATGTTATGATATTAATCGTTATTAGAAAGTATGGTGATCGTATGTGTGCATTTTAGTGGCATTTAAGCTATAAACAACATGCTGAGTAAATGGACCGTTATAAATCGAAAAATTAATTTTCTGAAGTCTAAATTATGTATTTTCGAAAAACGGATCAAATGGCACTGGAATCATAATTTTTTTAGGTCGTTTGCTATTTTTAAAGAGGCATTTTTCACAGCAGCAAAAGCTGCGTTTTTACTGCAGAAAATGTGTGTTGTGTTTTTCGTCATAACTTGAAATCTGTGTAGAATTAGCTCATGAAATTTGTATTGTAGATGACCACTGATGTCGTTGTCATTCTCCCACTGGAATTTCATCAATCGGACTTATGATGAAATTTAAATAAATTATTCCGTGGACTGCAGTCAGAAGGTGACGAATCTGATTTCAGTCCGGTAAATGATTTTTTTATAAAATATGGGTAATGAATTGGATCCCGATATTTTTACACACTAATATTTGGATCGTTTAAACCATTCTGTAAAGATTTGTTAATTTTTGGAGTAAGTTAACTATTTTATTCAAATGCCTGAAAACAACCCAGTTTTGAATATTAAAGCTGTGACAACTGGCAAATAACTGGTAATTCCGTACAATCTAATCACTATTTATATTTCTTAATCTCATGCATTTAGCGTAAATTAATTACGTAACTGTGTCGTATACTGAATAACAGCCTTAGGACAAGAAAACAAAGCTAAAACATATGATAGTTTTCGTCGTATAGCGAAACCAAACAAACAATGTCCTAAAAGTGTTGGTAGAAAGTGCTGCGTGCACTATTCACGGTCACACTATTCATGCCAACAAACCGTGAAACTAGACCGAAACACTGAAAAACGACACTCAGATAACGTAATTGAGTCCATTTATATAAGAAAACATTATTGTGAAAACATATCTTGCCAAGAAACAAGACTTTCCGGTATAACGTCCTAATCTCAAAAATGTCCGTTTCGGCTTAAAATATTGTATTTTTAATGCGTCCGAGCTTATAAAAAAGCATTTCCGGGACTTCGGAATAATGTCAATTGATGAAAAACATACTAAAACAATAAGATGATACCAACGGAAGATTCATAATCACAAGTTTCCGGCGTTACGTCGCTATGCGCTAAACTAGTCCGTTAGCGGTTCGACGAACTAGTAGGCGACATTTTTGGTCATGAAACAAGCAAACGAAGAATCTAGCGAGCTAGTGAAGCTAAATTTGGGACTCGGAATCATTTCATACAACTTCCGGATGCAAGAAAACAACTTGCGTAATTTCTTGTCGGTACGACATAAAGGTACCGTAAACGAGCCGACGATGAAACGAAAAGCATTTTAAGCATCTAGACATAATTTTTACTAGTTTGGGGAACTAGTTAATAATAATTTTAATTCTAGAACCTTAATTACCCTCTAATAGTGTGATTTAAACCCTAATCACCCTACACCTTTTATTTACCAAAATATCTAGTTTTAAGGATGTTTTTATAAAAAAAAAAATAAACATCATACCCCCCCCCCTTCCATGACCGAAAATAGGTGGGTTCCACCCACCATAACCTTGTTGAAAAATGAAGATATGAGGTATGGGAATTGATGGAAGTTGTTGTTGAAAATCTTGAGTTTATAACCTATGTGCACCATACTTGTAAGAACATTATCATCCATCCTTTCTTACCATACTTTCAAAACAACAAAACTTCTCTAGTCTCTCTCTCTCTTCTCACGGCTCAAAGGGACCACCAAAGAACCACCTTCAAACTTCCATAAACTCCTCATTTTCACTATATATTAGCCACTACAAGATCACTTATACATGGGATAGCATGGAGTTTCACTAGGAGCATCTTTGGAGCTTATCTTTCTTATTATTATCTAATCTAGCTTGTGCACTTTGTAAGTCTACTAAACACCATATTTATGATTCTTATTACTAGTAGATTATGGAAGTACAAGTTGATCATCAAAAAGATTAATAAAAATCACACCAAAAACCCTAAACATAAAGCTAATAAACACTAAATATGAAGATATTATGTGTTGATTTATGTTGTTTAGTGTTAATATGTTCATGTGATCTTGTTGATTATGTTAATTTTGTAGTGATTAGTAGCTTAAAGTGTATGATTATGATGATCTTGTTGTTAGTTTTATGTAGTATTTTATATTTGTGTTCATATTATTATGATGAACATAAATATGTGATTTAAACATAGTTATGTTTAAATCAAGAAAGATCATCAACTTCAAAGATTTTGAGCATTTATATATAAACTTGATGTAGTGATTCTTGAAAGATTAAACCAAGAATAATCATGTGAAAGGCTTTTAACAACACTAATGAACTTGGTTTTTGACATAAATAAGTTTATGTGATATTACTTATCAAAAGTGGTATGTAAAAGTCTTAAGAATTTCTATATAAAGATGTGTGAATCTTTAAAAGTGAAAAACAATTTATAATCAAGTTTATGTAAGTAAATAACTTAATAAATGGTTAACTTTGAAGACTTGAAAGTTTAAGCAAAATAATGCTCATAAGAATCTTTGAAGGAATAAGTATGATTAGTGATGTAACATAAGTTTAGTGATGTTTGGAAATTGATTATTGATTTAAACGCGTTTTTATAACGTGGGAAACGTCATAGTTTAAGGGAAACTATGGCGAATTTTTCTAAAAATCTAATCGCGATTAAAGATGGGATTAAAGGGTGATTAACAAGGTTAAACGCGATTAGTGGTCATAAACGTCATTTTGGAAATCCTAATGAGAATATTTAAGATTTAAATATTCAATAAGTTTCATGAACTTAAATCTATTCTTTTACATAAATAAAGGGCTAAAAATGTAACCATATAAGTATATGTCATTTTTGGTAAAAATGATATATTTTCGGAAACTTGTTAAGTACATGCAATATGTGCTACTTATGTGTATGTATTAGATACCTATAGGGTGATTAAAAATAAATACACATACATGTTCCTACATGGTCCAAGAAATGCTAGTCAAATCGGACAGTTAAATGAAATGGCCGAAATGGAAATACATAACACTTGATGACGACAATTTGGACGTATCGACATCGTAAACAAGTTACTACAATGTCGAGTCTAAAAATAACATATTTTTAGACACTAAAGCGAACGCATAACTAAGTGGTCAAAAACAAGGATCCGGAAAGTCGAAAACTATAAAAATTACCAAGTATTTTTCATGTGAAAAACGAACTTATTAAGTTACATGCTTGGTGAATTTTTGGTAAAAATTGCAAGAGTATATTTAATGGACTCACTAGAAAACTAGGGCTAGGCCCAATAACAAGAAAACTAGGGCTAGGCCCAATAATAATGATGACAAGCGAAAACATAATAAAGAATTCAAGATGAACAACTTGTACGAGGTCCAAAAGACCTAGTGTCTAACGAGATTAGTACACATGTAGGTTATTGACACGTACGGACGCTTACTTTGATATCATATTTCACGGAACGCAAACTTGTGAGTTCATGTCCCTCCTTTCACTGTTTTCAATGTTTTGTTTTCAAAAACATCGAGGGGAAATACATGCTAACTATTGGTATGTTAGTTACGGAGTAGGAGGCATGATCAATGTGCATAAGTAGGGAATCTACATTTATAACCATTAATCACGTTGTGACCAAGGTGCAAAAGGTGTAGATCTATTGGGTTTGAGGCACGCCCCACTCCAAGTTGTTAACCGTGGAGTGCTTTTGTGATCCCAATGTGGACAAAGTGTTCTCGGTTTGGTTATTTTGCTTATGGTGCATTATGTCAGGGGGCTCGCTACCCACTGATAGATCTTTAACAGACTCCATGATTTTAATCAGAGCATACCATGATTACAAGATAACAAGTACTAGATTTCATATGATATCAAATACTGCATGAACTCGCTCAACTTTTTGTTGACTTTTTAAAACTACACGTATTTCAGGAAACAAGTCTTGAGCCGATGATTCACTATGGGATTCAGGAAAACAAATGACAACGATGGCCACTTTTGGGAGGGTTTGTCTTTTATATCCCAACTTCCTATGGGTATATAGGGGACAAAACCTCACTATGTGTTGTGTCAAAAACTATCTTTTGTTATGTGTAAAATAACTTAGAACTATGCTATGTCAAACGTTGTTGAACTTGGAAGCTATGTTAAAAACTTGTAATCTTTTGTTGAAAACTATATATCTATGGCATCGTTGTTGGTTCATGTCGTTAATACATTTGGATGCAATGATTACCTTTCTTACGTCACACGCAATACTCTTCCGCTACGAGCAGGGTGTGACAAAAGCTGAAACGACATAAGTATTATTTTGCGTATCTAAATGTCGGGTAGGTTATCTGAGAACGATCTAATGTGTTATATGTCAAATAAAACGATATGCTATTTAGCATGGACACCTCCGTTTGCAAAGAAAACTATGGCGAAATTTTCTAAAAATCCAAACACTTAGAAAAATATTTTCCTAACAAGTGTTACAAGTGTATTGTTACCTATGATCTCCCATATAAACCTCGCCATAATTTTTGTAACCAAATACAAGTATCGTGGGTTGGTTTTTTGAAAAATATATATTTAGAATTTATATTTTATACTAAGACGCTTGTGTAAATATTTGCATGATTTGTGAACTAGTTATATTATTTTAGGGTAAAATAATATATCTTAACCAAAGACCATGAAATTACAACTCCCAAGTAATACCAAAAATCACAAGGGATGAAATATAAGTTACACATTTAATATTGTGAAGCCGAACAATAAAACGTAACTTATGAAATATTCCGGAAGACACCGATACACTATATTTTTGGTAAATACTATTTTGGAAAACGAAAGAAGTGAAAATATGATATTGGGAATATATCGACGTATTTTTATATGGAATAATACACCGGAATACGACGCCAATACATGGCAAGATACCAATGCAAGAATACGAATACACAAGTATGAGATACTCCCATCCTTGGGAAGGAAACGCGAATAACAATACTTGAGAAGTATTATTACAAATATATTAAAAACACTTTAAAAACGTAACTCAAAGGCACTAGTCAATACTAAGACAAGGCACGACCCGTTCGTCTAATAGACCCTAGTATATTGTAGGAGTCGTATTTGCTGAGGAGACTTGAGTTACGAGCACAGAAGACGCAAAACAGTGAGCTCATGTCCCCCTTTTCTTTTAACTGTTTTCAGTTTTATACTTCGGGGGTGAAATACATGTTACAATTATACAGACATTTTTATACATGGTATGGTTAGCTTAAGGAGGGCATACTACTTAGATCATGTGATTGGGTAGGCGGATACTTAAGGCCATTAATCCTCATCGTAGGACCGAGGGACATGAGTGATAGATCTATTCGGGTGTAGCGAGCCCCACTCCTGAGTCCGCTGAGTGGACCATGAGGTGACTATGTCTTATTGACGAAATCTGCTTGGTTTGAGTCTTCCTGCATCACTTCACACATATCAATGGCCTTGCAAACCATTGGTGATCTCTTTTTCGTTATTGCTACATACCAGGGACTTTCATACATACTTATAATGTTTACAAAGGCTTATACTTACACACAAACGAACACATGAACTCGCTCAACTTTTGTTGATTTTTCAAACTACATGTATTTCAGGGAACTAAACGGATCTGGCAGGTGTATGCATGTGTCTACAAGCTGCGTGTTAAATAAAGGATGTCATCCGTGGTCGTAGAGTTTAAAAGATGTATCTTATTCCTGGACGGGATACATGTTTCTAAACTCAGGATTATTTAAAGTCTTTTGTTGAGTCCATGGGAACTTATTTGAACATGTTATGGTTTGTAACTAATTGGCGTCAATGTTTTCAAGACAATGGTATTGTGGTATTTTCTAAACTTTATTAATGGATGACAATCTTTTGGTTTTATCATATAGCATTGTTATGATTGATTGCTATGGTATTAAGAAGTCACACCAAATAATCCACGCTTCCGCAAAAGTCAGGGTGTGACAACCAATATCCCTCAGGATATTGAAAATCAATTGACTAACTTTTTGAAATGCAGGATGTCAACATTCGCATGGAAACATGAGGATATGACAGGGATTTCCAAGGATATTATAACCCACAAGCTTGGAATCGATAGGTCTTTCAAGCCTGTCCAACAGAAACGAAGGAAGTTTGCTCCAGAGCGGAACACTATCATTCAGGAAGAGGTTGAAAGATTGTTAAAGAGCAAGATGATTAGGGAAGTTAAATTTTCCAAATGGCTAGCAAATGTAGTTGTGGTGCAAAAGAAAAATGGGAAATGGAGAGTTTGTGTGGATTACACAAACTTAAACAAAGCTTGTCCCAAAGACCCATTTCCTCTACCTTATATTGACTCAATGGTGGATGCTACTGCCGGCCATGAAATGTTAACCTTCATGGATGCATCCTCAGGATTCCAGCAGATCCAAATGGAACCTGCGGACCAGGAGGATACTGCTTTCATGACACCAACAGGTATCTATTGTTATACTGCTATGCCTTTTGTTTTGAAAAATGCAGGTGCAACATACCAAAGATTGGTGAACATGATGTTTAAAGACAAACTGGGGGACACCATGGAGGTATACATTGATGATATGGTGGTAAAATCTAAGAAGGCTGAGGATCATCTCTGGGATATTGAAGGAGCATTCGATATTCTGGACCAGTACAATATGAAGTTGAATCCTGCCAAATGCCATTTCGGAGTGGGGGCATGAATGTTTTTGGGTTACATGGTGACTAAAAGGGGGATCGAAGCAAGCCCAGAACAGATTAAAGCCATATTGGATATCGAGTCACCTTCAAACATGAAAGATGTACACAGATTAACAGGATGAGTAGCAGCATTAAACAGATTTATCTCAAGATCCTCGGAAAAATGCAAAGAATTTTATGATATCCTGAAGAAGAATAAGAAATTCGAATGGGGAGAGAAGCATGAAGCAGCCTTGCAGGATTTGAAGCAGTATCTTTCAACCGCACCTCTATTGATGAAACCTGAGGATGGTGAACCATTATCCCTGTATCTCGCAGTATTAGGGAATGCTGTAAGTGCTGTTCTTGTAAAGGATCATGAAGGTCAGCAGTATCCTGTCTATTATGTTAGTAAAAGTTTATTAGATGCTGAAACTAGATATTCTCATTTAGAAAAATTAATATTAGCCCTAGTTATGGCATCAACGAAGCTTAGACATTCTTTTGAAAGACATAGGATTCATGTTAAAACCAATTATCCTGTTAAAAACGTGCTTAGGAAACCTGAGATGTCAGGTAGAATGGCTAAATGGTCGGTAAAATTAAGTGCCTATGATCTAGTATATGAACCTAGAAATGCTATAAAGTCTCAGGCTCTAGCTGACTTTGTGGCTGATTTCAGTAGCGATATTCAAAATGAAGTAGACCTAGAAGTACAGCAACTAGGAGAAACCTCGGAATCCTAGACATTATATACTGATGGTGCATCTAATGTTAAAGGTGTAGGATTAGGTATACTACTAAAATCGCCACAGGGGGACATATTACCCCAGGCTATTAGATGTGAATTCCCTACCACTAATAATGAAGCAGAATATAAAGCTTTAATTGCAGGATTAGAGTTGGATAGAAACATGAATATTAAGAGTTTGCAAGTATATGTTGATTCCTTGTTAATTACTAATCATTTTAATGGATCCTATGCAGTTAAAGGTGAGAAGTTAATCGAGTATCTCGAAATTCTTAAAAAATAGCAGGATATTTCGATGTTTTTAAACTTGAACAGGTACCAAGAGAGGATAATGCTAAAGCAGATGCCTTGGCAAATCTAGGATCATCAATCAGGATACCGGAGGGAACCCAAATACCAATACTACATATCTTGTATCCTGCGGTGGACCTTCTCAAGTCTCAGGATAAGGAAGTAGTAAGTATCCAGGATCCTGATGATGAGTATCCCGAGCAGGATCCTAAGTCCTGGATGGCCACAATCATGAGATATCTCAAGGAAGGACGCATCCTAAAAGATGAGAATCCTAAGGCCTTTAGGATGAAGGTATCACGATTCACTATTATAAATGATGTTTTGTATAAGAAATCTCTTGCAGGACCATACCTGAGGTGATTGGAGGATCCCGAAACCAAAGGAGTGCTTCAGGACATACACGAAGGGGATTGTGGTAACCATACTGGAGGCAGATCATTACTCTCAAAGGTATTGAGAACAGGATACTATTGGCCGACGATGAGGAAAGATGCTGCAGAATATGCCCGAAGGTGTGATGCGTGTCAGAGGCATAGTAATATACTGCATCAACCTGCTGAACCACTATATCCTATTGCTTCCCCTTGGCCATTCATGAAGTGGGGGATGGACATAGTAGGAAAATTGCCCAAGGCTCCAGGAGGAAAAGTCTTTATGCTGGCAATGACTGATTATTTCTCTAAATGGGTTGAAGCTGAGGCATTTCTTCAAGTTAGAGATCAAGAAGTAGTATCCTTCATAACAAGAATATCCTGACCAGGTTTGGAGTGCCAGCCGAGATAATTTGTGACAATGGCTCTCAATTTATAAGTAAGAGGACTACCGACTTCTGCAAGAGTTGAGGAATTAATATGATTACATCTACACCAGTACATCCTCAAGCAAACGGACAAGCAGAATCCTCGAACAAGATAATTCTCAACAATTTGAAGAAGAGGCTAGGAGCTTAGAAAGGAAGATGGGCAGAAGAATTACCCTTTGTTTTATGGGCTGATAGAACGACGGTGAAAAATGCAACTGGGCAAACCCCATTTTCCTTAGTGTTTGGAGCAGAAGCAGTAATCCCTACGGAGATGGTAATACCTACAGCAAGATCTAACTTCCGGGATCCTGAACAGAATCCTGAAGCCCTATGCCAAGAATTGGATACTATTGATGAGACAAGAAATTTGGCAAGGCTAAGGACGCCAGCATATCAATAGAGGATATCCAGAGCATATAACAAGAATATAAGGACTAGGAGGTTTCAATTTGGAGATTGGGTATTAAGAAAGGCTTTTCAGAACACTACCAATCCTGCTGATGGAAAATTAGCTCCAAAATGGGAAGGACCCTATGAGATTGAATCGGAATCTGGAAAAGGAGCATACCGGCTTAAGAATATGGATGGTGATATGTTACCAAGATCCTGGAATGCTATACACCTAAAGCTCTATTTCAAGTGAGTTTAGAATTTAATTTCTAACTCACGATGGTATGAATTCTGTCTCTCTTAAATTCATCTAATTTTATCTACTCTTTTTGAACCCAATACTGACTTAAGCATCAGAGGGGTGTTAGCCAAGCTAACACCCACCTTAGTTTGAAAGTGTTTTGTAGAATATGCTTCGGGATATAGCTCCAGGATATATACACAGGATCAAAAGATTATAGGATTGGCCCCCTCTCTCACGTTTAAGGGATCCTGATCCCTTCAAAGGTTTAAAGGTATTCACTTTTCTCTCGAGGGTTTAAACACCCCACCTGGAGTGCTAGTTATCTGGGAATTGTTCAAGGTAGCGGGACCAGTCCATGTAAAAGTGGCTGACAATTTCGTTATTATTGGCTATATCCTGGATCCTAAAGGTATATGAGGATTGATCACCCTCTCTCACGAAAGGGTATTTTCATACTCTCTAAGGTTTAAAGGTTTTCACCTTTCTAAGTCTTGGAGTTTATACACTCCCGCCTGTAGCACATAAAAACTTGGGATTTTCCCCAGAATACCTATGGGTTTATCCCCAGAACACTAAGGATTTATCTCTAGGATATTTTAGGGTTTATCCCCTATAATACTAAAATTATACAAACAGTTGCAACTGAAGTCTAGAAATTTCTAAGTATTCAAAAACATAATGCACATGGGACATTTCTACTAAGGCATTATGAAGAACTCAAGGAAGCAAGCTTGGGCTTAGGTCACTAAGTGTCCCAGACTGGGGACATCTCCGGTGGAGAAGTTGCAAAAAGATTGAAGTATGAGGATAGAGTTATACTCTGTATCTGGTATGATCTTTCCTTTCTATTCTTTCAGAAGCCTTATCTAAATTGTTTAAATTTCTGGAATTGTAGTCAACGAAAATTTGACTAAAACCTATATAAGTATAATGCTTAGACTGAAGATATTTTGATCAAGATGTATTCTCAGGATGTATTTCAGGGAATTTACTCAGAATATTTAAGGCATGGTAAATAGATTGAAAAATCGAAACTATACTTGAGTCAAACATCCATTAAAACAAGCTTTGTAAAATAAAAGTGAACTATCCTTTTTCTTTGGAAGCTTTATTTAAATTGTTTGAATTATAAAAACCCTATTTGACGAAAGTCTTAATAGGATATTTGCGAGTATCCTGATCAAGATATTTTCATGATATTTGGATAAGACATTCGAAATATTGCACTAAGTTTGGAACATAGAAATTATATTCAAACTAAGCAAAGCATAATAAGAATTGAAAAAGGACAATGATAGATAAGGTCAAAAGAAGGTTATATTATTAACGTAGCAAAAGATTGTGCTTTTGGTTTCGTCTCAAACCGAGACCCATCCACCAAAAGCACAGTTAGTTTTTTATATTCACCTAACAGTTGAAGGTTTCATCTCAAACCGAGACCCATCCGCCTCCAACTGTTATATTGTTCAAAATAAACGGTACTAACTGATGACCAAGGGCTTCATCCTGAAACTCAGGAACCATCCACCTTTGGCCATCATATTGTTTTATTGCAGGAAAATAAATTGTTCGACAGACAGGAAAGTAAAATGTTCAACAAACCACAAACCACCAAATTTAAAAAATGGGCTCCGGCCTTGGCATCAACATCCATCATCGCCCATTTTGCTGCTTTCAAGGGAAAGCACCCTCTTCTGCCATGGCTTTGTCAGCAGCATCCTTCCCAACATCCTTCCCAGCATCCTCCCCAGCATTGTCACCGGCATCCTTTGTAGCATCAGCATCATCCACCTTCTCGACCACCTTAGAAGGCTCCTCCGCAGCAGACTTCACAGGAGGCTCCACCGGGTTACCACCAAGATCTTTCAACTTCATCTCCCAAGCCTCAGCATTCCATGAAGGGTATTCGCAGCCCAGGGCCTTAGCCTCATAGGCCATTTTCAGTCTAGCCTGAAGGAGGGAGATGATGACAGAGTTCTTGAGGCCTTCCCGATATGAAGCCATATCCTGTTCGCGTTGAACTTGGGCAGCATCGGACTTGGCTTGGTCCTCGTGGGTGATCTTCTTGATGGTAGACTGGTGCTCTTGGATCATCGCTTTGTACTTGGCTTCGTAGTGCTCTGATTTGGTCGTGGCAATCGCTACTTGGTCCGCAATGGTGGCTTCAGCCTTTTTCAGCCTGCTCTCTAGCATCGTGTTTAGACCACATGCGTCTTCATAAAGGAACACCAGACGTTCCAGACCCTACGATCAAAAGGACAGGTATCAATATATAGATATGTATATTGAATATGTGTGTGTAGGATATAGGATAAGGATACTAACCTGATTAAGGAAGCCGGTCATGAATTTGCTGGACTCGGTGAACCCGTGATTCTCAAAGGGAAACACGTCGGATGAGGTTGGAGAATCTGCTTCCTTCCTCTTGCGAGAGCTGGATGCTCGAGTCTTGGATGCCGTGGGAGCTTTGGGTGCAGTAGCGGTTTTTGAACCGGTAGGCTTTGACGTGACTGCTGGCTTAGGGTTGGTTTCTTGCTTAACAGGTACGAGGTCAGAGTAACTGTCCAACTCATCAAGCTGGAAGCCTTCAAGATTGATAACCAGCACTGCATGAAGGGGAGAAACACTCAGGTTTATTATATACTTTTAAAATATAATCGGTTTGATAAATGAAAATAACTTGTGAAATCATGCTTACCAGACATGTTAGAACTTGATCTTTGGCTTGGGCTTGTGAATATTAGGGTAAAAGTCCTCTCACTTTCCGAGAGCTTGTAGATTTCCTTTATTCTTCATTCTGATTCAGCACTTGGAGGAGCCAATTCCTTGAAGTTTGCTACAAAAAATGAATATATCAGGATATCGGTTCAATAAGTAGTCTCGGGATACGATTGGGGATATTCCTAAAGCCCTAAATCCTTCTGGAAGTCAACCATCTCTTAGGAAGGTCAAAACCCTTGTCGATGGAATCCATTTTTACATAAAAAGAATTTTCGTCTCCATTTATCATCGTTCTTGGTAGCTTTAAGAATGAGAGGATCTTTGGAGATAGAAAAAAGGAGGAACCGGCTGGAACCAAGGGACCTTAGACGATATGCCATCGGAAGATCTTCGATGCACAGGTTAGGCATGTGACGAGCTTTGATCTACTCCAGGGTGACTAACACACGCCAAACCATGGGCATGGTTTGGGCAAAACTAAGGCCAGTAAGTTCGAAAAAGCGAGATATGAAGGTTGGGAATGGATATCGGAGCCCTATTAAGAAAGGATAAGCCAAAAAGCATACCCACTCATCGGAACAAAAATCCGATCGGACCTCTCGGTCAAACAGACGGAAGATTGCTCCGGCGGGGAAGGCACCGGAAGCTCGTAAGGCCGCGATATCAGCATTATCAAATGAACACACCTCTTTTGAGGGTTCTTTTAGTAGGTTCTGGTGATGGAAGGTAGGAACGGAGTCTCCCGTTTGGGATCTAGTTCGGGCAGCCATGGAAGATCTCAACCAAGAAACGAGAGATTTAAACAAAGAAAAACAGAGAAGGAAAAGAAAGAAGATACCTAAAGTTTGCTTGGAGCTTTATGATCATAATGAGGAAAGATCAAGTACATATAGCCCGAGTATAGGGGGTGATGAGTAAAAATCGCATTGGAAGTTGTAGCATGTCACCTCAACCGTCGTTTCAACTTAATAACCTAGATTTACGAGATAAGCTTTAAAATATATCCGTTGGAATTGGTATACCAACATATATATTTTGTGGACAATTGTTATGGGCGGTTTTCTGCTCATATATCCTGAACAATATTCTGACTGTGTTTCTTTTGTTGTGATCAGGTTACCGGAACAGGATATTGGTAACATCCTGATGCAGTATCTTGGTAGTAACTAATTAATTCACGTGCAGATTATTGGTGCAAGTCTATAACGTTCAAGTGGACTTCTTCTCCCAAAGACTCGGACAAATCTGTTAGATTATGGACGTTGAAGCCGGAAGATGTGGACTACAACGTTCACAAAGGGAATATTCGGTATATCCCGGATTTATAGGCTAGTTAGTTAGTTTTGTTTTACTATAAATAGGAGTGATCGGATCACATAAGGACACAATCTCTCGAACTCTCTTTCTCTCTAGCTGCAAACACTCACAACACACTTACACTTGTATCGAAATCACATTGTAACACTTAGTTGATCTGCATCATATCCTGCACTGTATCCTGATATTTGAAGCAATAAAAAGAAAAAGGCAGCTGCGATTGTCAGCTCCCGAGGTTTTGTGCCGGTGATCTAGATTGATCAAGGGCTTTCCTCGTACATCCCGTGTCACCCTTTACATTTTTGCTCATTGTTTGATCGTAGGTACAGCTCGATATCCTGAAAACTGTTTTTACAAACAACTAAATTAGCATATTTTTGACATACATTCTTAGCACACTACCTCACTTAACTAATATGATCACTTAATTGCTTCGGTAATTTTTGACCAAAACAATATTAATGTGTTAAAAAGCTGATTATAGCTGAATTGTGCTGAATTCTGCATTTAAAGTGAGTTTCGGGTGCTTTTTAGTGCATAGTTTAGCTTCCGGAAAGTTTATATGTTAACCCTTGTATCCACACTTGGGTTTTAATGTATTTTAGATGTTGGACCTATTCCTAGGCCCTAATTCTGTTGTCTAACTGCTTTCTGCAGAAATGCTGACACGGAGTGTCTTACCGGTGAGTTTACTAGTTGTTAGGATCGGAGGCTCTCATGATTGTGTTTATTTATATGATTTGAACAATGAATGAATATGAAACTATGTAAAGTGCAGCGGAAATGAAAACAAACGTTGTAAACACAATCAAGGAAAAAGATAGTTTGATAAACATTTGCTTCTCATAGAGTCAAAAGATTACAAATCAAAGCAAAAGATTGCAGACATGCTTACAAACTAAGCTCCCCCTCAGCATGATGCCCCAAGGTTGGATTGCACAAGATGAAAGGATTGAATTGAGGAGAAGAACTCTCTAAAAACGAATCAAATGTAACAGTACAAAGTACTGTTCCATTTATAGACAATCCAAACCGCTGAGGCATCTCAGCTGACGTCACCATGAAAGCGACGTCTAACAGCCTAACAACCTATATCTACTATCTTATACAAACACTGCTATTCTAAGCAACTGACTATACATAAAACAGATGATATACTAAACTACTGCTCTCTCTAATCATCAGTGCTTTCCTCAAGGTTGATCAGTCCTTGATTGGGCATTGCTTTGTCATCAGCAGTTTGTACCAGCAGTGCTTAGTTTCCAACAGTCTTCTAGGCTTTATCAGTAGTTAGGCAAAACAACAGTAGTTGTGTCTGGACAGTGGATATTAAACCATCAGCTGTTATAATCACTTTCAAGGGAGAAGTCTTAGAGTAAACAGCTACTTATTGTGAATCCACTGTCATGATCCGGTTTTGGCTTTCATTATCTGTTCCTCTGGCAGGGTTCAATCCCAACAATCTCCCCCTGGAACAGATAATGCCAAAACCCTTCATTATTCTGGATCTTTATTCCTCATCAGAAGTTCCTTAGCTTGTCTTTTGAATTCTTCTTCAAATTCCTTGGAACTTGTATCATCCTCATCCCTGCACAGTGTAAGCTCAAGGAGATCTTGTAGATCTTCAACACCCAGGCCTAGTGCTTGATTCCTTGATATATGCCTCACTTCTCCATTGGTTCTGACCAGAGTCAAGACATGGGTCTTTTGATCAGAGAGCCACTTTAGTATTTTTAAACCAAATGGGTTTCTTGGGAGAGATTTATTTGCAGATGAGTTTGAAGATGTTGGCCTTGAGAAGAATTTTAGAGCAGTATCTTGAACTTCAGACATTCTTTTGAAAGCTTCTTCTATGACTTTATTAGCTGCAGCTATGTCTTCTGCAACTTCTTTCTCAATCAGCTCTTGTCTCTGTTGTTGACCAAGCTCACTGTCTGTGATATCTGCTGATGATGATTGGTTCAAAACCTTTTTGGTAAGGTCTTGTAGCTTTGCCAATTTTTCTTTATCTGAAGCTATTTTCTTGATAGCTTCTTCAAGGTAATCAGTTTCTTTTTCTTTTTCTCCTCCAGCAGTCAGTTGTTCCCTCTTTTCTTTTCTCAACATTGTGACAGAGGTTTCTGCTGCATTGATCTGTGTTTCAAGAGTCTTGATATGCTCCTTTAGCTTTTTGTAGTTAGACTTTTTAGGAGTGCCAGAGACAGTTATCCTCCTTTTCTTAAGCCTTTCATAAGCTTCATCTGTTTGCTGCTTAGTCCATTTTGCTATGGCATTTGCAGTATCCACCCTCGCATCCACCAGTTCCTGCTTCTTTCTTTTATATTCAGAAGTAAGATCAGTTATGAGCTTTCTGTATTTGGTCTAATTTGGAGCTGTCTTCTTCTTTCTTGGATCATTTTTAATCTTTTCAATTCTGTTAGCCTCATGCTTTAATGCAACTATTGGCCATTCTTTGAATTGTGTTTCTTCAGCAGGATAGAACTTTTCCTTCATTATGTATGCAAGGTATTCTTTTCTCAATTCATTTCGTTGATCTGCTTCAGGAGATAGGCTTGACATTTCTTTGTTCAGATCACTTGCATATTCTTCCATTTGTTTGACTTTGGTGAGCAGGAATTCTCTTCTTTCCAAAATCACTTCATCACCTTGATTCTTGCATTCAACTTTAGCTCTTATCCTTGCTTGTCTTGATTTCATATCAAGATATTCATCCATGTTTTCTAGAATTACGAAGCCTATAAGAGAAGGAAATTTCCTTTTTGAAGGATCATCCTCAGTGTAGAATTGTTTCATCTCATTTTTCACAGCATCTAATTCCAGTGGATATTTAGCAGCAACAGGATCATACTTTTCATCAGTATCCTGAGTTGTTTCTCTTTTTCTTTTGTGAAGCTTTGGAGGAGGCTTTGGTAGTGATGTAGGAATGATGAGAGCAGTGGTGGATGGTTGACTAACAGCTGTTGAAACAACTGGTGTTTCAACCTCTGTTGTCATTACAACTACTGATGTGTCAGTAGATGTCTTCTGCTTTTGAGCAGGGGTTGAAGTGGTTTTTTATGGTGGTGATGGTGGTGGTGACTCATCATCAGGAATGAAAACCCTTCTCCTTTTTATTGTAGGAGAGGCTGATGATGTCATTGGTGGATCAGTGGTTTGACTGATGGAAAGTGTCTGACCAACAGTTGTTGAAACAACTGGTGTCTCAACCACTGTTGGCATTACAACAGATATTGTAACATCTGCTGTCTTCTGCTTTATGGCAGGAGGTGATATGATTGTAGATGATGATGGTGGTGTAACAGTGGTTGTGATGGTGTGTGTTGAAGTTGTGTGTGTTGATGAAATGGCAGCTGTTTTGCTACTGACAGCAGTTTTTGTAACTACTGATGTATCAGATGTTTGAATGGAAGTTTTGGATTTTGTGGTTTGAGGTGGTTTAGATGGCTGTTTTTCTTGTTCAGGTTCAATATACAGCCCATCTTCTATTCCTTTCTTTCTCAACTTGAATTTCTCCCCCTTTTTGGCATTATCTGCAAGAGGTTTATCCATGAAGAGGATTGTAGAGGGAACTTTTCCACCATGAGCAGTCTTTTGTATGCTGGCCTTTATAGCCTTGATATCTGCTTGGGTATCCTTGAATCTTGATTCCACCATGTTTGACAGCGTTTGTACATGTATAGCATGCTGCTGATCAGCCATTTGTTTCTGTTTTTCCAGCATTGGTTGAAAGATATTCCAGAGCTCATTTGCAGCAATTGCTTGTGATGGAGCAGATGCTTGAGTTGGAACAGATGCTTGTGGTGGGGCAGGAGTGGATTGTGCTTTTTGAGCTTTTAAAATCTCTTGCACCATCTCCTTTATTTCAGTAACTGAGGTTTCCAGTTTTTCAACTCTTCCCGTCAATTCCTGGTATTTTGAATCATCACCCACTTTAATGGGATCATCTGAATCCCCACCTGTAGTGGTTATATCAATGTTTGACTTAGGAACAGAGTACCAAAAATCACCCATTGATGCCCCTTGTTCTTGGTACTGGGGACTTCTTTCTTCAGCACTTGATAAACCTTTGATGGTACCAGTGGTTAGAACCAACTCACTGGTGGTTACCGATGGTGCTATGGAAGAAATTGCCTTCAAGGGAGTCTTACTTATGAAACAACTGTCCAACTGAAGATCTGTTGATCCATTAGTTGTAGTTGCTGCTCCACTTGAACTACCACCAAGAGTTACTTGTAACTCAGGGGGTGTAACCTCCTCAGTTGTTGCTGGGATAGCAGAGGTATAAGCATCAGACCCAGTCACTTGTGGGGGTATACTCTCAGTGACAGGTGATAGAGAGGAACTGGTTTGTGTCTGAGCTATAAGAACTGCATGCAAAAAAGGTAGCATGGATTGTGGTAATATTATTGGTGAGGGTATGGGAGTTGAAAGAGACATGTCCTTGGGATCAGGACTGAGGAAGATGGATCCGATTGAATCCAGAGCTTCATATTGTGGGGTCCCTGTGCTTACAACCTGATCCTTTTGTGAGGATGCAGGAGGAGTTTTGAGCAAAGGTGAAGATCTTTCTACCAACTGCTGTGAGGAAGTAGCAGCAGTGGTTTGTGGTGACATTTGTGTTGTCACAGGCAGTTGCTCTGGGATCTCATCTTCCAGAGTTGCCTTTTTCTTGGGTTTGGTGGGTTTTTTGTATGATTTTCTTTTGGTCTTTTTGGTAATATCAGGTGTGGGTTTCAAAGAAGTGGTAGTGCTGTTATGATCACCTGGAGCAATGGGCTCAGCAGCAGATGTCTGAGGGGCAGTGGTAACTGCTGAAGTCTGCTCAGACACCTCTGCTTTTGTTTTTATTGGTGCCATCATTCTGGAAAATGTTTCTTTTGTTAAGCCTTTTATTTGAAAATAGGCACCTTGTTTAAGCAAATTTTCATTTTCTTTTTCAAATTTTTGTTTGAAATACTAGCTCAGAAATCTTGGAAAAAGTAAAAATGATTTGCTATCAACGTTCTTTACCAAGTCGTTGAAGATCTCCTGGGAATAGTTGTAATCTTTATTGTTTAAAATAGCATAGCCTAGGCATTGAATCTTCAATGGTATTTCATTAAACGCTGTTGTTTTATTTGAAACACAACTTAAAAGTGTGTGAAACAAAAATCTGGGTGCAGATGGAAAATAACCTTTTTGTAAGGTATCTACCTTTGATTGTTCTGCATATCCCCTTTTCAGAAAATCAGCTTTTAACTCGTTTTTGTCAAAGGAAGTTTTACCATTCTGATCATCGAGTTTGAAGACTTCTGAGATTGTTTGTGGAGTGATTTGAATCACTTTACCCTGTATCGAGGAGTTAATGGCTATGACTTTATCGTCTTGTTTTTCAAGCGTCGCCTTTTTCCAGAACTCTCTCTGGGTTTGCAAATAAATGGGAGCATCTGTTGTTAACAAAGTTTTGTACTTTGATGCAGATATTGTATCAATGATGGAGTCGAAGGTGTGGTTATCGGTAGGTTTTGTGAGCAAACCCAGATAATTATGAGGGGATTTGTATGGTATCTCGATGGATTCTTCGGCCGTTTGAGCGACCTCTTTTGAAGATGATGGTGATTTTGGTTTAGATTTTGATTTTGACTTCGTCATTCTGATGAAGAAGGATCGGAGAGTGATTTGGGAAGAAAAGTTGGAAACTGCTTTGAGAAGAGAACTTTGGAATTCAATTCGACAGTGTAAAAACCATGTTTGGGGGTTTTGATCAGGGTTTAATTTAGGGAAAAAGTGATCGCTGATGTGGCAGCGGTTATTATGATCTGAAGGCTAAAAATTGACCACGTGTCAACCTCTGATGATATGGATGAAGAATGGAGGACAGTTGTTTTAACAACCACTGATGTATCAAGCATCAGTAGTTACAACGGTAATAATGTGATGACAGTGGAAGGTTTTTACTATCAGTGGATAGCATATCAGTGGATAAGACACTGATTTTGAGCATCAGTGCTTGCCAAGCAAAATGAGGATCAGTGGTTGACTTTCAGCTGTGGATAGTAATTAGGAAACAGATGTTTGAACAAAACAGTGGTTAGAGTTAAAATAAGGGCAATGGTTTGAAAGTTCATATTCAGCAACTTTTTGCAGAGATTTTCATTCAAGGTTTTGCCACATGTCAAATTTTCTATTGAAATTCTTACGAATTACTGACAGTGGTTTTGTACCCCTGATGATGAGAACTTTTTACTAAGGCAACTCATTTTCGTTTAATATCCAAATTAAAACATGATTGCCCCAGTAGTTTAAACACTGTTTAGCAATCAACCTTTGATTAGTGTTTGAAACAACCTTGAGTATGACATGACCTTGACAAAAGCACCGTTTCCTTTTGACCCATATATGAGGACAATAATACCAATCGATAATAAGGTACTATATCCTGACAGGGAATTGAAACCATTGCCAACAAAAACAAGCAAAAGTTCAAAATATATTATTCTTAAAAAAAAACGAATAATAGATCCTGGTTATTAGAGAAACTCCTTTGTAAAAAAAAATTAAAGGATTTTCTGAGAACAGCATAAAAAAGGATCTGGTATATCATCAATAAAATACGTAATCATATCATCATCAAGTTTATGAAAATGGTCAGTGGTTTGACAATCAGTCGTATGAAACATTTTGGCCACTGTTTAGTGCCATTTTCTTGTTGATTGATTGACAATAGAATTGAGGATACATGTACACATGAGTTTTTGATAACCATGTGATGATTTTGAAGATTTGTCTACTCCTCTTTGAAGTTCATTCACCGGAATTTCCATTTTTACCTAAACCTTTTCGTGAACAGATAAATACATATAGTTGCTTGATGACCATTCTTACCTTAAACTCTGACTCGAAAGTGTTTTATGTTTATACTCTTTTCTTTTGACTTCAAAGGTTTTGAGATAAACACACTTCTGAGCTTTTGTTAATTTTCCTCTTCCCCTTTCACCCTGCCCATTGATAAGTAATGAATTACTTACTGGGAGGTCTTTATTGAAGGAATACTCAATCCAGAATCATTTTACAGTAATGTTTTAAGAGAATTGGTTGTATTTGCACAAGTTTTCAACCCATCTCACATTACATATGATACAGACTATGTTGACCCCTAATTATCTTAGTGTACTTTTAACAAGGTTGATTTGTTCCTTTTGAGGATCCTCAACCTGTTTTTCAACACACCAGATCTTATAACAAGAGTTTTAAACAAGGTGAAACAGAACAAAATTCACAACAATAATTGAAATCAATTTTGAAAATAAGAGATAATCCCATAGTCTTAATAGATATGTTTTCAGATCTAGAAACCATGAGTGTCTTGTGCATGAAATCACTTGTTGTGTGAAATTTGTGTGTCATATGACATCTTGGTTGATCTACAGAGTTTTTGAATAACCATTTTGAACATGGTTTACTCGGTACTCTGTTTTTCAACAAAATGCACCCAACCTTAGTATCAATGAATAATGAGCCGAATTGTTATGTCAAATTGATTGTTAGATCGAATTTGACTGTCCAAGCTCTGATACCAATTGTTAGGATCGGAGGCTCTCATGATTGTGTTTATTTATATGATTTGAACAATGAATGAATATGAAACTATGTAAAGTGCAGCGGAAATGAAAACAAACGTTGTAAACACAATCAAGGAGAAAGATAGTTTGATAAACATTTGCTTCTCATAGAGTCAAAAGATTACAAATCAAAGCAAAAGATTGCAGACATGCTTACAAACTAAGCTCCCCCCTCAGCCTGATGCCCCAAGGTTGGATTGCACAAGATGAAAGGATTGAATTGAGGAGAAGAACTCTCTCAAAACGAATCAAATGTAACAGTACAGAGTACTGTTCCATTTATAGACAATCCAAACCGCTGAGGCATCTCAGCTAACGTCACCATGAAAGCGACGTCTAACAGCCTAACAACCTGTATCTACTGTCTTATACAAACACTGCTATTCTAAACAACTGACTATACATAAAACAGATGGTATACTAAACTACTGCTCTCTCTAATCATCAGTGCTTTCCTCAAGGTTGATCAGTCCTTGATTGGGCATTGCTTTGTCATCAGCAGTTTGTACCAGCAGTGCTTAGTTTCCAGCAGTCTTCTAGGCTTCATCAGTAGTTAGGCAAAACAGCAGTAGTTGAGTTTGGACAGTGGATATTAGACCATCAGCTGTTATAATCACTTTCAAGGGAGAAGTCTTAGAGTAAACAGCTACTTATTGTGAATCCACTGTCATGATCCGGTTTTGGCTTTCATTATCTGTTCCTCTGGCAGGGTTCAATCCCAACACTAGTCTTTCTGACGCAGCGCTTAAGGTAATGCACAGAGCAATATTTGAAGTATAAAACGTGCATGGATTCACATGTATAGCATGTAATCAGACAATGTTGACATTTAAGCACATAATTGCAGATAATAAATATTAATTAAAACTGTACAGAAATTACCGGTTTTGTGCCAGTTGTCACAGCTTTACGGTAGAAAATGCTGAACCCCGGTGTGTTGGGATGAAGTTGGTCCACGTGAATTTGCACATAAAGATATAGTTCGAATCACGAATGAGAAGATCGATCTGGTCCGGGCTCATTTGAAAGCGGCTCAGGACCGACAAAAATCGTATGCGGATAAAAGAATGAGACCGATTGAGTTTCTAGTCGGTGACAAAGTTATGCTTAAAGTATCTTAGTGGAAGGGGGTTATTCGCTTTAGAAAAGGGGAAAATTAAGCCCGAGGTTTATAGGGCCATTTAAAATCGTCGAACGGGTTGGTAAGCACGTTCCATGTAACTCATCTCCGGAAATGTCTAGCCGACGAAACGGCTTATATCCACTACGACAACATCAAGGTGGATAATAGTCTCAGCTACGCAGTGAAGCCGATTGCGATTTTAGATCGTAAGGTGAAGAGTTTGAGGAACAAAGAGATTGACCAAGTGAAAGTTATGTGCGAGCACAGAAAAGGTTCAGATACCACATGGGAGTCCGAAGAGGAGATGAGACGTCTCTACCCTACACTATTCGGTACGTACACTGGTTTCAGGGATGAAACCTTTTTAAGGGAGGGTGGACTTGTAACACCCCGAAAATATAAAACTTTATATTAGAATTATAAAGTATAAAATAAACGAGAACAAACTAACTAGGAATAAATAACCCAGTTAGTCATGAGTCTTGTGGTAACATGCAAGTGGATTAAAACATCTAAAATATAAACTAAACAATAGTTGAGGGGCTAAAGTTGTTAAACTTGAAACTTAAATTAATAAAACAAAAATAACTACACCAAACACACACTTAAGTGTGTGTCTGGTCGATCAAAACACAGGGGCGATCAAGGATTCCCCACCAAACCCTAGTTCTTGCCAAATTGATCAAATTGAGGGTCCTAATTAGTTCCAAATCGATTTTCAAGCACAAATTAGTGATCACCTCGTTGAAGGGATCATAAGGTATGCAAAATTTTAGTGTTTAGATTCATCTCAAATTCTTGGTAAATTGTGAAACCGAAATTTGAGCTTGATTTTGTGATGTTTAGATGAAACTTGTAGTGAAAACAAGTTTAAGAGTGAATCCTAGTTGATAACTTGCAGGAATCATGTTTGAAATTATGAAATTGATGATAATCCATTCATAGGTTAAATGGGTTCTACAAAATAGGATAAACACAGGAATTATAACTATCAAAAGTAGTATTTCTTGATTTCTATATGATGATTTTGATGACGATATGCATGCATGACATGATGAAATCAAAATGTGTGATTATATTTGACAAAAATAACAAGTATTGAACTTGATTCTAGTTGTGTAAAAATTAAACCCGTTAGGTGTTCGTTAAAATGCCTAAGTGAGGAATAAAGTGTTAAAAATTGGATGAAAACGCATGTTTGATGTTATGGAAAATTATGCGTTAAAGTTTGTAAAAAGGGTTCTAAATTGGTTGTGAATTGAACTCTTTAGGCAAAGAATCCGAATCGTCGAGTGGACAAGCCGGAGGGGATACGCGTTTGAAAGGGGTGCTTTGAAGGTACGTAACTATCAGTTTCGTTACTTAGTTATAAAGAACGTTTAGTATGTTTGTAAATAAAGTTATAGTGTGAAAAGGATGTTTGATGTATTGTGAAAGTGACGGAGTTCACTCAATAGATCAAACAGGTCGTTTTAATTAAGTCTTCGTAGTCATGAAAGTAAAGGTTTTCACTTGACAACCAAACGGGTCAAAACTATGCCTTTAAAACAATGATGTATGTAGGGACTTGAAAGTCTCATAATATGCTATTGTTAGAAAGCATTATGCCGATAATTTGGATATACTAAGCTGAATTTATGAACCCGTGAAATCGGTTTAAACGGTTAGTAACTACTTGAAAGAGTTGCATAAGATGTCATGCTAGAAAAAATGAGAAAACGAGCATGAAATTCTATTGTGTGCGTAAAACTATGTAATGGTGCTAATACGCCAAAGTTTACAAGCCCGGCGGATGGGTAATTGAGTCTAGTATGCTATAGAATTAAATGATGATAAGTATGCACACATAGCTAATGGGTCAGATAATAGAAACAAGGATTTGTGAACAATCTGTTCATAAACCGGGTTTCATCACGTGAAAATTTAATGATTAGATCCGTATTTTTATTACGGGCGCGTAGAAAAAAGAATCGACTAAAACGGACAAGCAAGTAAAAAGTTATGAGCTTTTAAAGTTGAAATTGTTAGAAAATTTGATGCTGGGAAAATATGCAGGTCCAGGAACCGGACCTGCTGGATAACGTGCTCCCCCGCGTCACGCGACGGGGTGACTAGATTCTGGCGCGACCCGTGGGGCCGCTTACGGCACGCGAAGGATGAACCTGAGTCTGTCGCGTGGCGCGACAGACTAAAAATTGAGATTTTTATTTTTCTGTTATTCGTATGATATTGGAACTTGTTTAGGCTTATTATAATGTTGTGAAAACTAACAAATGATGTAGTTTTGACCTTAGGTGATGTTCGTTTCATTCCGGATGCCGATCAAGCAAGAATTCAAGTACCGAACACAAGTTTTGAAGCTTCCGCACTAATCTGCTCTTGTTTTAGACAATGTTTGTTATGTAAACACTACATAATGTCGAATGTTTTTAACTAATTAGTTGGTTATATTAGAACACTATAACTATGTATATCTTAGTTTATTAACTAAGTTTTTGATAATTATGCATTTTGGTTTTTAAAGTGCGTATCCTATAATAAAATAATAAATAAATGAGACGGGTGTTACATCGGGTATATCCATTTTGCCTTCTCGAGGCTTACAAACCTTTATTATTCCCATTTCATAGTTCACGCTATAACGTGGTTATATTTCATATTACTTTTCTTGACCGTGATCACATCACGTCATGTTTAAGTTTATATAAACCTTTCATCATCGAGAATCTTCTTTTTGAATGTATCGTTTTACACCTATTCTTCCAGTGTTTTCCGTTTTCCATTTCCTCCCATAATATTCATATTTTTTAAAACGTTATATATTTTTTTTACTAAAACTGAATTTTAGTTTAATGTCTTCTCTTTTACTCATGTCAATCTCTCATAGCAAGGAATTTACGCCCAATGATTTATTCCTTCCCGTTGTCATTTCCGTAATGTCTTCGCCCTATTCGTGAAATAACACAATTTAAATAATTGTGAATTCTTTTTGTCATTTCTGCCCGTTTAGATGTTTTAGTGAAATCCTTCACTTTTGTCAACTAGACTTTTCATGATCTCTTCATTTTAACCCATTCGGTTAACTTAGCGAAACCCATCGCTTTTATACTAGCTTTACCTTCTGTTATTATTTTACGCGGGGAGTTAAACCAGTTTCCTCGCTTTACATTATTGACCGTAGGTTCTTTCTCTTAGCCTCACAGGCTTTTTCCTTAGATTTCCACCTTTTTAAGGTGAGACCCTGACAATTCGTTTGTTTCTATTTGTGACCCAAGGGTCTTTTTGGTCCCGCTAGACCTCAACACTACTTATAACCCCGTAGGTTTTGACGATCCCATAGATCATTTTTTTATTCGTGTCTTTATTCAAATGTATATACGTTTATACACGTATATGGCGTCAAGGCACCCCTTTTTATGTTTAGAAATAATTATTTTTGCTCTTTCGATTTCATTTGACCTTGATCATAATCTAAGGCTACATTTGTTTTCTTTCGAATTATCCTCCCGACTTTATGAATTGTAATGTCATTTACACGTCGGTTTGTCCTACACTTACCATTACCCGGTTCTTACCTATACTTCTTTACGACCCATATCATAGGTTCATTAATATTGCACGCTTACATTATTCGATTTGCGCTTATTTGTACTACCAAGTTCTTATACTTTATTTATCTCGTTTGACTTATTCGTGTGAGGTTTCATCACTTATGAACGTCAAACTTCATTCTTTATTCGACCTGTTCAACTTTAAAATAGTTGAATATAGTTATCAAAATTTATGTTTGCAACTTCTCATCATCTTTTAGTGATGACTCATAATCCGAGTCTTTTGACTTTCTATTTCGCGTCCCCGTCTCTTGGTTACGCATACTTTCAAAATCCTACCCATCTTCCGGGTATCTTACCTAAGTCACTATCAAAGTAACCATCCCGGTATGTATCAAGACTTTGTTTTAATTTATTTGGTTGTCTTAGCGATATCGCTTTCATTTAATCAAGTTCTTTATTCTTTATTTAATTCGTTTGACTTGTCCGTGTGAATTTCATCACTTGCGACAATCAAACTTTTATCTCTATGCCTTAGCATTCTCATTAGTTGGTTTGTATTTTCATTTACTTTAATCTTTGTCCTTTCTCTCGGGCTCGTTATTCTAACGTAATATGCTCCCGTCATCCGACTTGCGTTTACGTTTACTATCAAACATCTTACTTGTTTGATTCTTTTGGGTACCTTTCTAATTCGTCCCATCCACCCCGTCCTTACTACATCGGACGTGAATGTGTCCACTACAAGAAGTTCATGGTATCATATGCCACCACTTACTTGGCCAGAGTAAGCGATCAACACATGATACACATGACCTTTTCATAGTTTTCACATCATGCCCGATGTAAGTAACGCCTTTTTTTATTTCATATCTCTGATTTCATTTAGTAAAACTTTATCTAATTGCAAAACAACACTCATTAGTTTTACTAGTTTTACATTTGAACATATAAATTGTTTTCCTTTCTATCGAGCTATTATATAATCACATTCATTAATGTGATCGTTACTTTTCTCAATAGCATTGTATTGAGAATTTCCCACTTGGATAATTACCCTCCGTCCAAGTTTCCATATGAACTAATCCTGTTATTTCTTTGTTATTCATCATTGTGAATAACACATGTTTCTATTAAATTTCTCTTGGAAATATCATTCTGAATAGATATCCTATTCAGATTTTCCAAGTTCTATCATATATATGCAACCGTCATTCCTTACGTGTTTGTTGCATACTACTACTTGTGCGATTAAATTTAAAACGTGCATCTGGTAATGCTTACCCCGACGGGCGTTCCTTCCATTATTCTTATTCGCGATTGTTACGCGATTTGATCCTTCGTGAGCATGCTCCACTTGTCATACTTCGGACCGTTCCTCTATCGTACCCGTCACTTGTTACACCCTCGCCATCTTCAGATGCGAGTATCCTTTCATTTAAAACATTTACAAAGATTAGTAATGTCAACTTCACTAAACGCCCGTATCATAATACAAGGCTTTTCTACTATACGTGTCAACGCACGTAATTTTGTTAACTATATCTATCATTTATCAATTTGATTGGTGTATCGTGTATCACACGATAACCTCATGTGTTGTTTATAACACTTTAACATGCTAAACCATTAATATACGTGTACTTACTGGATTTGCGATCAAGCCTCGAACCGAACACTTTATTCTTTTAACCTTAAGCTCTGATTACCAACTTGTAACACCCTTACTATTATTAATCGGTTTTCGTTTAATTTACGACCATAATCATGAAATTATAATTTCAAATACATTGAAATATACAGGTTAATTAAAACTTTTGTAAGTATTAAAACTTTACATCAAGATTGGTAATAATTCGTCGTTTAAAATAACGACGAAACTATGTGCGGAAGCTTGTAACTGTGTCGTGTTCGGTTCTTCGATGAGCTTGATCTTCATCCGAAAACTCCTGATATTGACCTACGATCAAAACCAACTCAAAAGTTAGTTTTGATAACTTAAATAATAGTTTAAACAAGTCTAAGCATCAACAACAATTAAAATCCAAATTTTTGCCAGTTATTACGTCTCTCGCGGGCCGCGAGAAACTGGAGCAACTTCTTCGCGGGCCGCGACCTGCGTCGCGTGGCGCGCCCGATTCCCTTTTCTCCCTCATGTGGCATGAGGGTCACTGTTTTCCAGCAGATCTGCTTCTGGACCTGCATTTTCTGCCCAGTTCTATTTTTAACAAACTATCGTACTTATAATCGCCATAACTTTCATTCTAGATGTCCGTTTTACACGATTCTTTTTCCTACGCGTTCGTAATTTAATTCTCCATTTCATGGAGTAAAAATCCTACATCTGAACTTAAAAATTTTAGATTTCAAGCTCTCGGCTTGAAATTCAATTATAACACTTTTTGACCCGTTCATGATTTTATCAAACAAACTTGTTTATTACCTTTAAAATATCATGGACATCACATTACATCAGTTTATTAATATTCAAGGTTCAAATCACGGGTTTCTTATGAAATCTTAAGACGTTTTGCATATCTATTCATTTTGACCCGTTAAGGTTATTTAGCGCTCTCAAGCTTACATCACGCTTCTTTTTAGTTTACATCCTATTTCCATTTTTATGCTTATCCCAAGGATTCAAATTATCAAAATACTTATTTCTAAACAACTCTTAAAGGTTGTTTGCCCTATTTGCCCCTGAAGGGCTTTTTGGTCAATTTTAGTCCTTCATTTTGCGATGAAGGACTTTCGCTAATATTTGACCAAAGCTTTGCTTTTAGCTATAATTCTAAACACGCGTACCTGGCTCGGGTCGAAGCTAAAACCCGTTTTAATACCACATCAATTAAATTGCAAATTAATAGCACTGCAATTCCTTATGCTATTCACCCTGTGATCATAATACTTGACCAAAAATCATTATTCGAAAATGTCAAATGGTGATATCGTCACCATTCAACCCATTTGGTCTAACGACCATTTTACTCTCATGAGATGGTATTTATTTACCATCTCGTCCATGTAATCCATTCCGGTTTACACTTTTCAATTATTTTGCTTAAAGGTCTTTTCCTAATTCATTTGACACATCATGTTTTACGCTTTTGAGCGCCTTTTTCGAAAAACAGTTGTTTGTTCATTTAGCTCGTAGCCAAATTATCGTATTACCCTTTTTACCCATTTAAGTTTACGCTATAATAAATCATTTCTTAAAATTCTTTGTTTATTCGGTCTATACATGACTGAATCAACGTTTTACTACTTTTACTTATTCCGACCCGTGTTGTTACGCCTTGGATTACCATAACCAAACTACCGTTTCATCTTATCCATAACTACTACAACAAGTGGGTGAGCTAATAGTAAAGTATAAGCTTTACTTACCTTGTGCTCACATACACTTTTCCTTCATTCGTGACCCGTTTGACTCGTTTCTTCTCCAAACTTCCACCTAGCTTGTCTACCGTCAAACTATCATTTATAATTCGCAAGATGGTTAGATTACTCATCAGTTTTCAAGACTATGCCATCTTTCAGATTGTATATCAAAAGCGTCATTCAATCATATTATAGGTCAGTTTGACTTTCAAAAGTCAACTGCTTTTAATTCTATAAAATGCACAATCTAGTTCAACCACTCATTTAGGCATTTTATCAAACATCTTGTAGGCGAGATTTTTATGCATTCATTGTTCAAGTTCATGATAAATCTCTAACCATATTTTCGCACCATAATCAAGCCTTGGTGTCTAGTATACATAAACAACATCTATTACTTGCATTTAAAGATCAAGTTTCACAATTTTACCACTCTAACTCCAGTGTTCATCATATTTTCATAAAACCCATTTACCACTTACAAAGTTAATCCTTCAATCACTAGTTCATGACACCTAATTACCAAATTTCACATCTAGGGTTCGTTCCTAGACTTATACTAGTGTCAATTTCACTATAGGATTCAACATTCACACTAGAATTTCATTCATGCATGATTATCACAAATTTCGAATGTCACCAAAATATAAATTTCGACATTCCTTACGATTCCCTTGACTTGGTGATCGTTTATATATATTCAGATTCGAATTTGGCCTTCAATTGTTCCTTCAATTTGAAGATTTGTTTGAGCTAGGGTTTATACCCTTTCCCTCCTGCTCCTGGTCGATCGAACACACACACACACATGTGTTTGTGTGTTTTGATTTTTAATATTGTTTTTAATTAAAACATTTCTTAAGTTACCCACTTTGGCCCCTCTTGTTTGGTTAATTTGTTTAGTAGGCTACAACCTACTTATTTCTAATAATATTTCGTCTTGTTAATTGGGTTAAACATTCCTGGTTAACTTAGTGGGTTCGAGTAGATTATAACTCGTTTTATTTTAAGTCCCGTCAACTCGGGCTTCTTATATTTTTGTTTTCTCAAAGCATTTATTTTTCCTTTTAATTAATATTAGGATTATTTGTTTTAGTCCTAATATTCACCGGGTAAGTTTTCATTACTAACGGTATTTTACCCGTCATTAATATTAATGTGGTTTGATTACCAAACCCGTTTTTGGGGTGTTACAGTGGGGGTCATGATTGAGACATGATATGTCACATAGGAACATGAATGGTAGGCTACACCACCCCCTTGCTTGATCCACCATGGTTTGCATGGATTAAACCATGACAACCATGGTCCTCCTTTCCATTTTTCAACAAATCATTTCCTTTTTCTTTAGACAAAAATAAATTAAGATAAATAAGGGGCTAGTGGTTTGGGTTATGACAACACCCTTAGGGTAGTGGCTTTGGATGGTGGATTAGAGGTGGGTTACATGGCACTGACGTGGAGGGTCATGACCACACCCTATAGCCTAATAATAGATTTGTTACTAATATTGATGATAAATAAAATTAAGAGTACACTACTAAAATGGTCCTCGAGGTTTGGTTACCTTTGCCAATTTAGTTCAAAACTCAAACCTTTTTGATTCTGGGTCCCTGTGGTTTTAATGTTGTTGCCATTTTCATCCAAAAACAAAATATTTTCATATTTTTCAGTTAACATTCAATTTTTTGTTCTTTTCCTCCCTTTTAATGAAGGGCAAATTTGTCAGATTTTTTAATTTGTTATAATAAAACGTTAAAAGACCATTTTGCACTTCATTAAAAGAGAGGAAAAAGACAGAAAAGTTGGATGTTAATTGAAAAATCTGAGGAGATTTTGATTTTGGATGAAAATGACAACAAAATTGAAACCAAAGTGACCCGATTCAAAAGGTTTAAGTTTTGAACTAAAGTGATAAAAGTGATCAAAACTCAGGGACCATTTTGTCAGTTTACTCTAAAATTAATATAAATTGATAAATTAGTAAGAAATGCTTCAAAAAGAATAAAGAAATTTCAGTAAAAATAAAGAAATACAACAATGTGAGCAATAGAGGCGACAGTATTAGCGACGACTTCTAAAAAGTCGCCGCTAAAGGTGTAATCCGCGTCTAGAATAAATGGAGCAGGGGCAGCCGTTGATGAAAGTTAGATCTGACGGCTAGGGTTTTAAATGCAAAATCCATTTTTATAAGCGGGAGAATTTCCCCCCTTGCCTGTAATTTTCTCCCCCAAATCGATTTCTCTCTCTTTCCATCCCAAAATTCCCTTCGTTGCTCTCTTCCCGGCCCTAAATCTCCCCTTCCAAAGTTCAGGCGTTAAGGTTTCCGGCGTGAAGGTGGTTTCCAACATGAAAGTGGGTTCCGGCGTGAAGATTTTTTTCCGGCATTATGCCTTTTTCAGACGTGAAGCTTTTTTTCTGGTGTGAAAGTGGTTTGCGGCTTCTTTGCAACAGGTAAATAACCGAATCCTTGTGCTTGCATCCTTTAATTTTAGTGATTTGTTTAAACCCTAGTTTAAACTGATGATGCTTGGAATTCTGCTCATATTAGATTCAACGGAATTTAGTTTTCTTTTTCTCATTGACTGGAATTAATATCTGCACATAATGATGATTTAAGGTACTTTAGAAATTAGGATTTTGGGTATTGGGAAATCGATAGTTTGATTGTTAAATAAATTTTGGGGTATAAGTGAACAATGAGGGTGACGATGTGGGTCTTGGGAACGGGGATGCTGGGTAAACAAAAATATATTAATTGTAGATTAATTAAACCAAATGATTTTGGCCAGCAATAAACAATTGAGATGGTTGCTGTGAATGAGGATTTGTCAATTTGTAAAGCAATATTAATAATAAGTTTTATAAAAACTTACAATAAACAGTGGCGGATCCAGGATTTTTTTTCTTATGGGTTCACTTTTTTTCGCTGGTCAATTTTTTCACAATCAGGCGTTAAAATTTTTGGTCAGGCCGGATCGGGATAAATATCTTACAACCAAATGTTAAAACTTTTGTGAGGGGAAATTGGGTCATATCTAAATGAGTCATGTGAAAAATTACACTAAATTGTAGTAAGATGGAAAGAAAGACCTCTCTAATTATATTTTTTGTATACAGTGATCTAAATCTTCTGTTACATCTTTAAGATATATGTTTTACTCTTCAAAGCCCACATCTATATTTAAAGGCATAGACAATGATCTAAATAACTAAGTTTAATAGGTGATTAAGGAAGGAAAAAATTAAAGTAATTTCCTTTTTAACTACAATATATTCCACTAGTAAGAACACAATACGACGCAACACACAATTGCAACTCCAACAAAAAAAACATAAAAATCACATCTGTTAATGTCCAGGTTGAGGACCATTATTGATTCCAAATAGTGCAAAATATAGTGTCTTAAATTAATGTGTATTCATTCTTTTTTGAAATCAAATTCAAGTTTTGAAAAATTAACGTCACTTGTTCAATTTCACACATAATCAAGCCTTCTAAAACTGACTCCTCTAGAGCTCTATCAATGTTATTGCATAGATACTAACCTTCAACAAAACAATCTGTTATGTAGATCTTCATCAACATATATAGTAAATTAATCTCAAGGATAATTTGGATGTGTATTTAGGGACGAGCACGGTACCCGTTCGGTACCGAAAGTACCGGTACCAAAAAAATGGGGAAAAGATCCCATGGGCCTAAACTGGAGCCGGATATGTTGTGGAATCGACCGGTGTTTTTACCGTCATGGACAAAGTCGCTGCTCATCTATGGTCAAACTGGCCAACTATGGTCAAACTCGGCTACAGGGTATCTCATGTTCATTTCATTACACATTAATGTTCATTTCATTACACATTAATGTTGATTCCATCTAAATATGAGTAATAACTCATTAGTAACTTAAATGCTGACATAGATTACAATAAATTAGTTGCATATTACTAACTTAATGTATTTTTAGATTAAGGCATTAGCAATATGAAGAGAGGCCAGAAACTACCATCTTCCGACAAGTTAAGTTGCGATAACAGGTCCGCGAATCAAATTGTAGTTTAACTCATACAATGTCAAACTACAAATGTTTGTCATCCCCGCCACAACACGCGGGTTGAAAGCACTAGTTACTACTGTTTTAATATGGTGATATAAACAAACTGCTATGTATTTTTTGGTTGTTTGAATGTGAATTACTGTTGAATTCTTTGTATACTTATGAACGTTTTGGTCCATGTCTGAAAACTTCTTTTCTTTGTCTTTTGTAATGTTTGGGAAAAACTTAAAAAATTTGCATGTAATTGTATGTGGGTAACAATGTAAATAGCAGTGAATTATTTTTTTTTCTTTTTTTTTTTTTACTTTTAGTTGCGACATATGTCGCCCCTAAAAGTTTTTTCTGTCGCCGCTAAAAGTCATTCACAATAGCGACGACACACCTTTTTTAGCGACGATAGGTGACCAATAGCGGCCGATCTATAGCGGCGACCCTTTAGCGACGACATGTCGCCGCTAAAAGTCAATAGCGACGACAAAAAGGACTTTTAGCGGCGACACGTGTCGTCGCTAAAGGTGTATGTTTCTTAAGTTAGAGGAAAACACAAAAACCTGTAAAGTGGAAAACAAACTTAAGAATGAACTCATATAGGATCGAACCCGCTGGGCCAAATGCTATTTTGTTCCATAGAAGTTATATATTCGTTAATATAAGCTCCTTTTCTTGTATGTATAAATCTTAAATGGTGGCCCCAAAATTCGGTGGCTCTAAGCGAGAGCCTAGGTTCTTTATTCACTTGGTCCAGCCATGTAAAGGGTTAGAACTAGAAGTTCCAAGTCGTGAGGGAGCAAAACAATCTACTTACCACATAATTATTATGTTGACCTTATAAAAATTTAACACCACAATCAAGATTGCACATAATTATTTTGTTGACCTTATAAACATTTGACACCACAATTATTTTGTTGACCTTATAAACATTTAACACCACAATCAAGATTGATGATCAAGACGGAAGATTCTCTACCAATGAGGTGTGGTCCAAGGGCACATGATAGTGTATGTCCGCCCCCCCCCCCCCCCCCCGAACTTTTCGATGCGTAGTGTTATGAATAGTACTTTCGTATAGGTATATACGTTGCCGCCCCCCGGTTTCGGGAAAATTGGGGGGGGGGGGGGGGGGTGGCTTCGCCAATGGTGTGGTCTATTGGCAAAGACAAAGCTTTTAAACGCCTAGGTGAGAGAGGGAGATATTTGGGTTCAAGTCCCATAGATGACATGAAATTAAAGAAATTTGGCGTAAGACAAAGATTCTCTTCACATGTATTTGTAAGATCCTAAATATGTCACATAAATATTTGGGAGGATTTTATCCTAGTTTGGAAGATTCCGTGATGGTGTCTTAATTTGGCCTACAAAGGGGGTGCATATGAGCACTCTTCCTTGTATTTAACCATTTGTGTTTGTGGATGATAGAGTGGCTACCGAGAGTGACGAAACTGAAACTAAAACTAATAAATTAGAAGCTTTTCTTGAAACTCATCTTCAGGGATTAGGATCAAATATAAATGTTCCTAATTGTAAGAAGGATACAAAGACTTCTAAAAAGAACCCACTACAAAAAAAAAAAAAAAAAAAAAAAAAAAAACCTAAACACCCACCACCACCCAAAAACCTAGTGAAAATATTGTTTGGGTTGATCATGTAAAAGATGTTTAACTAACAAGAACAATTGTGCTCAATGTGAAGTTAAAAAAGAGATCGACTAACATTCTTAAGATACACTAGAAATGGGAGATATTTGTGAGGAAAATTGAGCTACATTACAATAACTCACCTTGATATAGTTTTCCAAATTAGTGTTAATCATTTCATATCATCCAGACCGATGTCGAAGTACCAGTAAAAAAAATAGAGTTTATTTGTGTTTCCTGATCACCTTAACTAGTTAGGGCAAGCAAGTAGGGTGTTTAATCCATATGGAGTCGGTGGATGATGCTATGATGCAATTGATTGGTTGAAAAAAACTTTGACTGTTTCAAAATCAATAATTAAAAGATGATCATGACCTTCTAGGTTTCAATTTTAGAAGCGGAACGCAAAACCAAAGTTGATTAACCAAGTTAAGAGGTTACATACACATAACCACATTTGTTTTAGAATCTCGAAGGATAACGGCAGACATGAAATCCGACCGTTTTGACCTAAAGGTTTGACCAACTAGTTAAGAACACAAAGTTAGGAAACTGTCATACCAATCTTTTAATCAAAACTCAGCAAGTTGAGTTAAGAAAAATATGACTTTGACGCTCTTCAAAACTCAAAACAATGACGTTTATAATCAACACAACGTGACATATACAAAAGAGATATGTTCAACTAAAAATAAAAATCCGACTGAATACACTTACTAGCTAAACCCTACGCCCATGGTTGTTAAATAGTGGATTAGCCACTCATCTTCATGGTAGAATCAACAAAGAAAATAAAAATAAAGGAAAAGACATATTAAATCGAGTTTCTAAAGATTGTTGGCATTGATTTACGGTGGAAACATTATTCGATTAGCAGCAAACTTAGCTTGCATAATAGTGGGGTAGCGAACACAAGTCTCATGTAATGGAGTCATCGATATTAGGAGATTAAGGGGATTTGGAAAGGATTCACATGCATGGTTTTCTAGACACCAAGGTGAGTTCATACGGTTTCCCTAGCACATCATTTTATGATATTAGTTATATTGTTTTGTGACAAAAACATATATGAGTTAATGTTATGTATATAATTATATGATTAATAATAAATGATGTGAAGTGGTTCTATGAAGGTAAATTGTTGTAATTACGGAATTGACATGGTAAGTTGTTAAAATAACCCTCGGGTTAACAGTTGTTAAGTTTTCCAAGTTGTCTAATAACCTTTGAGTGGTTAGTTGATAAACCACCATCAGGTGCACAATTGTTAAGATGCCATCAGCTGTCAGTTGATAAATCACTGTCGGGTGAACAATTGTTAAGACGCCATTGGGTGTCAGTTGATAAATAATCATTGGGAGAACAATTGTTAGATGCCATTGGGTGTCAATTGATAAATTTCCATCAGGTGAACAATTATTTATAAATTGTCATATGTGGATTTTATGTGATATTAGTCGTAAGGCTATTTAAGTGATTTTATTTTGATAAGTAAACTAAATAAATATTGGTATGTTGATAGATTGGTGGAGATAAATATTGCCATGGGTGTAACGTGGTGGGAGTTAAATTACCATCGCGTGATAAATATTGCCACGAGTGTAACGTGGTGGGAGTTAATCACAATCGTGTGATAAATATTGCCACGAGAGTGTAACATGAACAAAAGTTCTTCTTGTTGAATGGAGGCTAAGTCCATATACAAAACAATCAACAATATTTAGTCAGAATTGCAGGTAGGCTCGTATGCCCAAGCAACAAGCCTAATACAACTTTGTTTTGCAACTGCACATGATTTTCTTCATATGCTCATAAAATAATCAATATTGGTGAAGCTAATGAGGAATAGTTTATATATAATATTATTTTAAGCTAGCTTCCTTGATTCAAATTGCCACTCTATTAATATATGTTTTCAACAATATCAAATGTTTAAAACTTACGTTTGGGGGAACAACAGAGGACAGACTAAGTGAAAAATAGGACTTTAGCCCACTGTAGCACTTGCGAAGATGTTTGTTGATGCACTTTATGTGGATACGGCTCGTTTCGGTTAGCCCGCTTTACACGTGAAGGCCGAGGTCAAGATATCCTCCTATCTTGACCCGGTACAAGAAATGTCAACATGTTCTACATCTGCAAGTGTGATATCAACGAAGATTGGAGAGTCTTCATGGGAGTCTCTTTTGACGAAGACTCCAGGCGACGAACACTCCATGTGACGAAGGTTATAATGGTTCGTCCCTATCTTCCACGAAGAATCATGTGACGAAGCCACAAAGTCTCCTTTGTGACGAACACTCAATGCTACGAAGACTCCATTGGACGAAGATTATGTATGGACGAAGAATCAGTCAGCGAAGGATGATGACAACGAACCATCACCATGATGGTTCGTTGGACGAAGAATCATCATTCTTCGTGGTCTGTTCAAGGTTCGTAGTCCTTCATGTGTTAGGATCAGGATACACACACGAACACAGAACTCACACACACACCCAATTTTCTGTTGAAGAACACAGATTTATAGTGGTTCAGTCGATTCTGACCTACATCCACTCTCGGTAACTTGGAATATTTGTATTAAGCTTTGGTACAATTTTACAGATACATACCAATCTCATATATATAAGATTGAGGAAAGAGAAGATAGTCCCAAAACATGATCCGTGAAATATGGATCACAAAGACAATTATTTCCATATCAACTTGATCAGCAAAACTGACCTCAGCTTGATCAAATTGTCAAGTGGTTTGGCTTCACACTCAACAATCTCCCACTTGAAGCCACGGAATAATCTTCACATGTGCTTCAATTGTGCATTAGTATCTCTGTAAAAAACTTTGATCTTCATACATTCCTAGTTACCCGGCCTCCTCTTCAATTATCCTGAAGGCCAGTTGAAGCTATGCAAAGCTTCAACTTCTCTAAGGTGACAACCTTAGTCAACATATCAGATGGATTTTCACTTCCTTTGATCTCTGTCATGTCTGAACCTGCAATCAACATATCATCCACATATAGTAATAGAATGATATAAGAACCCTTAAACCTCTTGATGTAACAACAATGGTCATTGTCACATCTCTTGTATCCGACTCTTCCCATGAAGTTATCAAACTTCAAATACCATTGTTTGGGCGCTTGTTTCAGACCATACAAACTCTTCTTCAACTTACACACAAAGTTTTCTTTGCCTTTAACCTGAAAACCTTCTGGTTGTGTCATGTAGATGTCTTCTTCTAGGTCACCATGTAGAAAAGCTCTCTTGACATCTAGCTGCTCTAGATGCAAGCCTTCTGCTGCTACAATACTGAGAACAAGTCTGATAGTAGTCATCTTCACCACTGGAGAAAATATTTCATTGAAATCAATTCCCTCTTTCTGCTGAAATCCCTTGACCACCAATCTTGCTTTGTACCGTTTGGTACCATCATGTTCATCTTTGACCCTGAAAACCCACTTGTTCTGAAGAGCCTTCTTCCCAGCTGGAAGCTTTGTTAAGTGCCAGGTCTTGTTCTTCTCAAGCGACTTCATCTCATCTTTCATTGCTAACTCCCACTGCAATGAATCTTTCAACCCCATGGCTTCCGAGTAACACTGGGGTTCACCATTTTCTGTCAAAAGTATGTAATTGACGGATGGTGAATATCTGTCTGGTGGTCTAATGACTCTGGAGGATCTTCTTGGTTGAAACTGAGGAGTTTCTGGAATTTGAGGAGCGACCTCTTCTTCTTCTGCAGAATCATTACTAGAATCATTCCCTGAGCTCCCACTGTCGATTGACTCATTCCCATTTTCTTGAATGTCGACTGAAGCTTCCTTTCTTGTTTCACCACTTTCAAATTCAACATAGTCTTTCTGAACTTCTGGTCCTTTGGTGTTTCTGTCTTTGTATAATTCGTTTTCATTGAAGACGACATTCTTGCTTCTGATTACTTTTCTGCCTTCATTATCCCAAAGCCTGTAACCCATTTGTTCTGACCCATAACCAATGAATGTGCACTTCTTGGATTTTGAGTCTAACTTATCCCTGTCACCAGCTTCTAACAAATCGTAAGCACTACAACCAAAGACTCGTAAGTGTTCGAGACTAACCTCCTTTCCTTGCCACATTTATTCAGGCAACTTGAAATCTAAGGGACCGGTTGTTGAACGGTTGATCAAGTAGGCTGCAATGTTAACTGCATCGGCCCAGAATGTCTTGGGCATCCCGGCGTTTAGCCTCATGCTTCTAGCCCTCTCATTTAGAGTTCTATTCATTCTCTCAGCTATACCATTCTGTTGTGGAGTTCTGGGAACTGTCTTGATCATCATTATCCCTTCCTTGGGACAATAGTCAGTGAACTGCTTGCTTATGTATTCATCACCATTATCAGACTTTAAGCACTTTACCTTCAAGTTAGTTTCATTTTCAACAACAGATTTCCATATCTTAAAAGCATCAAATACAGTAGATTTATGCTTAAGAAAATATACCCATACCTTTCGTGTTGAATCATCGATGAAAGTAACATAATATCTTGAGCCTCCTAGAGATAAAACTGAGGTTATTCCATATACATCCGAGTGAACAAGCTCTAACTTCTGAGCTTTCGGTGTCCTCCCTGTCTTCACAAAAGTAACCCTATTTTGTTTTCCAAGAACACAAGGTTCACAGAATTCGGTTTCCACTTTCTTCAAGTCTGGAAACTTACCTTTCTGAGCCAACATCTTCAATCCCTTCTCGCTCATGTGTCCGAGTCGGTTGTGCCATAAATTTGATGGACTCGGACCGGTGGTCATCGCATGAACACCTTCAGCAGAAACTTCTTCCATGTATAGAGTACCTTGCTTCTTTCCTTTGGCAATCACTAAATTGGCTTTGATCACTTTCCATTGTCCACCCACAAAGTGAACATTAAACCCTTCATCATCCAGTTTACCAACTGAAATCAACTTTCTCCTCAAATTAGGAATAACCCTGACATTTTTCAATGTCCATATTATTCCTAATGAGGTATTCAAGTCTACATCTCCAATACCTGTGATATCAAGCATTTGATCATCTGCTAAACGAACTTTACCAAAGTTACCTGTTCATAGATTCTTGACCATATCTGGGCATGAGATAGCATGGAAAGAAGCACCTGAATCCATAATCCAATATTCAACTGAATCTTCAACAGAACAGATGAGAACATCACCTAATTCTTCCGAGGATACACTGTTTACTTCTTTCTTTGAAGCGGGTTTTGTACATTGGCTTCTATAGTGACCTTTTTCTTTGCAATTCCAACATTCAACGTCTTTTCTGTTCTTTGACTGTCCCCTTCTTCTGGACTTGGACCTGCCTCGATTAGTATGCAATAAAGAACTAGAATTAGAAGTCTCACCACTGCTTCTCCGTCTGATATCTTCATTTACTATCAAGTCGCGAATACTCTCGAAAGTGAGTTTGGTAGTGCCGGATGCACTACTAACAGCTGTGACTGTGCCTGACCAACTGCCGGGCAACGATGATAAAAGGAGTAGTGCTTGTACTTCGTCTTCAAACTTTATTTCAACTGAGGCTAAATGAGAGATAATCGAGTTAAACTCATTTATGTGGGCGGTAACTGACATGCCTTCCTTCATCTTGGTGTTAACCAATTGTCGGATGAGGAATACTTTGTTTGAAGCGGATGGCTTTTCATACATGTTGGACAAAGCTTTCAATACACCATATGTGGTTGTTTCATTGACAATGTTGTAAGCAACACTCTTTGCCAAAGAAAGCCTAACCACACCCAAAACTTGTCTATCCAACAACTTCCATTCTTCATCATACATGTCATCTGGTTGTTCACCTGACATAGGCAAATGCAAACTTTTCTGATACAATAAATCTTCAATTTGCATTTTCCAAAATCCATAACCACTTCCATCGAACTTATCAATCTTGATTTTACTATCTTCTGCCATTAAAAAAATTACCAAATTACTACTAACCAAACGGGTTTGTACTGCTAAGTGGTAATTTATACGAGTGAAAGCGATAATCAGAAACAAATAACTTATCTGTTTCAAGCTTTAATGGCAAGGACAAGCATTGATGGATAACGAGATCTTGTTCAAAGTTGAGGGACCTTTCTGATAAAATTGAAACTTTAATTTCTCCACCAGAATAAAACACGGACGTGTTCTCCTTCTTCCCCAAATTTCACAAGAACAAAAAAAAGCTCTGATATCCCCTTCTTCTTCTTCTTCTTCTTCTTCTTCTTCTTCTTCTCTTCTGTTTGTGTTTCAAACAAGAGCAAGACTGGGTTCAATCGGAACCCTAGACAGCGGCGACGGCGCTGGACAGATGGAGGCTGGCGGAACTGCCGGCGGTTCTGACGGCTGTGGTGACGGCGGTTTTCTGATCAGAAACCCGACGGCTTCGGAATCACTGTTATGATTCACCTGAGCAGCGACGGTTGCTGGTTCAGAACCCTGAACAGTGACTGCGGACCTGAACAGAAGAAACTGGCGTGAAAGGACCGGCTGAAACTGATGCAAATCGGAACCCTAGTTCAGATTTCTACACCTTCACGTATCTCCTTCTTCTACACCTTCGTTTCTGTTCGTTTATGTTCGCTTCTGTTCGAATCTGATCGATTTCTGTTCGATCTGTTCGGTTTCTGTTCGTCTTCTGATTGATTTCTGTTCGATCTGTTCGGTTCAACAACAAGAGCCTGAGCTCTGATACCAGTTGTTAGGATCAGGATACACACACGAACACGGAACTCACACACACACACACACACCCAATTTTCTATTGAAGAACACAAAGATTTATAGTGGTTCGGTCGATTCTGACCCACATCCACTCTCGGTAACTTGGAATATTTGTATTAAGCTTTGGTACAATTTTACAGATACAAAACAATCCCATATATATAAGATTGAGGAAAGAGAAGATAGTCCCAAAACATGATCCGTGAAATCTGGATCACAAAGACAATTATTTCCATATCAACTTGATCAGCAAAGCTGACCTCAGCTTGATCAAATTGTCAAGTGGATTGGCTTCACACACAACATCATGTTGGGCCCAACTGATTCTTCATAAGCCTGTGGATAAGGTTTGTCTATATAAAGCACACTTGCAGAACATATAAGAGAGCACACTAGTGAGACAGAGAGAGCATAGTGAGAGTATTCAGAGAGTTTGTGTGTCATCTTGTGTCATCTCTGTAAACAAACTCATATGGTTGAATACACTTTGAGCTTTAATCGTTGAAACGTGTTCTTGTATCTCGTGTTCTCTGCTCGGTTTAACATTGCCGGTTGGTTTCCGCACAACCTGGTTTGTTTTTACAATAAGGATAAGGTAGATCCTCCGCTAGTGGACCTACAAGTGGTATCAGAGCTTTGGCTCTCGTCCTTGTTAAAACCGAGCCGTGTGTCGAGTTTTCGAACACTTTTCTTGAAGGTTTTTCTGAAAATTTGTTTGTTTTTTTTAAAGAAAAATGGTTTAGATCTCTGAAAAACCTTTTGTTTGTTAAAATTTTTCTTAAAAACCTCATTCATACTCATGGAGAGATTTGGTTTTTCTTAAATTTTTTTGACAAAACCGTGTTCGGAAATCTATCCGGTGTGTGGTTCTGGCCGGAATTATCACTGGATTTTCTGTGTTTAGAAGGTAAATTTTCAAAAGCTTTGAAAAAGGTGATGTTTGCTTTTCACCAACTTGGCCATATCTAACAAAACAGAAAAAGCTACCAAATCTCACCAACCACCAACAATCAGTTGGCGAAGAATAGGCTGGACGAAGGATCAATCTTCATGGGTGATAAGTCTCACGAAGAATTGAGTCTTCGTGGTTCTATTTGCCAACGAAGAATAAGAGTCTTCGTGGGATTTAAAATTTGCTGTGACAATACTTATTTGAAGATAATTCTTCGTGGACCAGTATTTCATGGGGCTTAATATTGGGCTGCTGTTTTTAGTCCAATAAAGAAGTCAACAAAATGTATATGTCAACGAAGAACTTTTTTTTGTCAAGCTTACATTAGAACAACAACTATTTTTGTCACCTTGTCCATGAAAAACCTTGTCCACTCACGAAAAATCAATTTGTTTTTTTAAAAATGAAAAATCAATCAACTTTTAAAACGAAAAATCAATTTGTATTAATGGGCCTACCATTTCGTGTAAAGCAAATTCACGAAACAATGGACTTTTAAATACTAGTTTTGAATTAATTCTTAGTGGATATTGAGAACGGGATACTATTGGTCGACGATGAGAAAAGATGCTGCAGAATATGCTCGAAGATGTGATGCGTGTCAAAGACACAGTAATATAGTACATCAACACGCTGAGCCACTTTATCCTATCGCTTCCCCTTGGCCATTCATGAAGTGGGGAATGGATATAGTAGGAAAATTGCCAAAGGCTCCAAGAGGAAAGGTCTTCATGCTGGCAATGACTGATTATTTCTCTAAGTGGGTCGAAGCTGAAGCATTTGTTCAAGTCAGAGATCAAGAAGTAGTATCATTCATAAAAAGGAATATCCTGACTAGGTTTGGAGTACCAGCTGAGATAATTTGTGACAATGGATCTCAGTTTATAAGTAAGAGGACTACTGACTTTTGCAAGAGTTGGGGAATCAAAATGATCACATCCACACCGGTGCATCCTCAAGCAAATGGACAAGCAGAATCCTCAAACAAGATAATTGTCAACAATTTAAAGAAAAGGCTTGGAGCTAAGAAGGGAAGATGGGCAGAAGAATTACCCTTTGTTTTATGGGCTGATAGAACAACGGTAAAAAGTGCAACTGGCCAAACCCTGTTTTCCTGGGTATTTGGAGCAGAAGCGGTGATCCCGACAGAAATGGTGATACCTACGGTGAGATCCGATCTCCGGGATCCTGAGCAGAATCCTGAAGCCCTATGCCAGGAATTGGATACTGTTGATGAGACAAGAGATGCAGCAAAACTAAGGATGGCAGCATATCAACAGAGTATATCCAGAGCATATAACAAGAATATAAGGACTAGAAGGTTCCAAGTTGGAGATTGGGTGTTAAGAAAAGCTTTTCAGAATACTACCAATCCTGCAGATGGAAAATTGGCTCCAAAGTGGGAAGGACCCTATGAGATTGAATCAGAATCAGGAAAAGGAGCATATCGACTCAAGAATATGGAGGGGGATATGCTACCAAGATCCTGGAATGCTATACATCTAAATCTCTATTTCAAGTGAGTTTGGAATTTAAATTCTAACTCAGGATGGTATGGATTCTATATCTTTTAATATGTTTTAATATTATTTATTCTTTTGAACCCATTACTGACTTAAGCATCGGAGGGGTGTTAGCCAGGCTGACACCCACCTTAGTTTACAGTTGTTTTGCAGTATATGCTTCGGGATATTGCTCCAGGATACACACTCAAGATACTTCGAGAGATTAGAGGATTGGCCTCCTCTCTCACGTTTAAGGGATCCTGATCCCTTCACAGGTTTAAAGGTATTCACCTTTCTCTCGAATTGGGTTTAAACACCCCATCTGGAGCGCGAGTTATCCAGGGATAGTTCAAGATAGCGGGACCAGTCCATGTAAAAGTGGCTGACAATTTCGTTATTGTTTGCTATATCTTGGATCCTAAAGGTATATGAGGATTGATCACTCTCTCTCACGGAAGGTTATTTTCATACTCTCTAAGGTTTAAAGGTTATCACCTTTCTAAGTCTTGGAGTTTATACACTCCCGCCTTTAGCGCATGAAAATTTGGGATTTTCCCCAGGATACCTATGGGTTTATCCCCAGCATACTAAGGATTTATCCCCAGTAACACAAGAGCTGTTCAAACGTTTGGAATTGATGTTCAGAAAATTTCTAAGTGTTCAAAGACTTTATGCACAGGGGACATTCCTTCTGAGGCGATTGTGTAAAGCTCGAAGGATCAAATTTGGACTTAGTGTATTAGGTATCTCGGACTGGGGACATCTTACTGGAAGAAAATTGCAAAAGGATTGAAGCTCAAAAATAGGGTTACAACTGTATTCTTGGTATGATCTTTCCTTTGTAAACCTTATTTGAACTTTTGAAACTATGTTTGAAGAAGGCTTAAATATCCTGATTAGGATATATTCTCAAAATGTGTTTGCGAAATATGTTTCAGGATATTTGATTGGAATATTCGGGATATAATACTTGGATTAAAAGCTAAAACCGCATTCTAATCAAACAAGTGTTGTCAAAACAAACATTGTAAAATGAAAATGAAATGTCCTTATTTCTTTAAAAACTTTATCTGAATTGTTTGAATTTTGAAAACCTCATTAGACGAAAGTCTTTATAGGATATTGCCGAATATACTGATCAAGATATTTTCGCGATATTTTGATAAGACAATGGAAATTATCACAGTAATTTTTGAGATGCTGAAATTTAAACTAAACAATGTATAACAAAAAATTAAAAGGCAACACCAAATAAGTTAAAAGGAGGTTATATTATTAACATGTCAAAAGTTCTGCTTTTGGTTTCACCTCAAACCAAGGACCATCCACCAAAAGCACGATAAGTTCCTTACCATATTTACACAACGATTGAAGGTTTCGTCTCAAACCGAGACCCATCCGCCTCCAATCGTTGTATTGTTCAAAACAAGTTATACTAATTGATGACCAAAGGCTTCATCCTGAAACCCACGACCCATCCACCTTTGGCCATCGTATTGTTCTAGTGCAGGAAATATAAATTGTTCAAAGACTGGAAAAGTAAATTGTTCAACAAACCACAACGATCAAATCTAAAAAAAGTGGGCTCCGGCCTTGGCACGTATATCCATCATCGCCCATTTCGCTGCTTAAGGAGCAGCACCTTCTTGACCAGCAACATCTTCCCCAGCGCCTGCACCAGCATCACCCTCGGGATTCTTCTCAGCATCAGCCACCTCCTCTGCCGCCTTAGAAGGCTCCTCACCAGCATGCTTTGCAGGATGTTCCACAGGATTGCCTCCAAGATCCTGTAATTTCGCTTCCCAAGCCTTGGCGTTCAAGGAGGGGCATTCGAAGCCCAAGGCTTTAGCCTCATAGGCCATCCTTAACCTAGCTTGGAGAAGGGAAACAACAACGGATCCTTTGAGGCCATCCTGATAGGAACTCATATCCTGCTGGTATTGAAGATGAGCAGCATCTAGCTTGGCTTGAGCATCCTCATTGGCTTTGTGAAGGGCAGCTTGGTGCTCTTGGGTCATCGCCTTGAATTTATCTTCATAATGCTGAGACTTGGTAGCGGCGATCATCCCTTGGTCAGCGATGGTGACTTCAGCTTTCTTGAGCTTGACCTCCAGCATCTTGTTAAGCCCACAGGCTTCTTCATACAAGCACATGAGACGTTCCAGGCCCTGCAATCAAAATTACAGGTATCAACATATATAGGATGTGCAGGATAATGGTTAACATATATGTGCAGGATATCAGATGAGAATTTTTACCTGGTTAAGAAAGCCGGTCATGAAACTGCTGGATTCAAGGAACCCATGGTTTTCAAAGGGGAAGGTCTCGGATGAGGCTGGAGAGTCAGTATCCTTTCTCTTGCGGGAACTTGAGGCATGTGGCTTGGTAGCATGAGAGGGCTTAGGAATAACTGCCGGTTTAGAGCTGGATGCTGGCTTAGAAGTGGAGGCAGGTTTGCTGGGTTCTTTCTTCACTTGGACAAGAATGGGGTAGCTGTCCAGTTCATCAGGATCGAAAACTTCTGGAACTTTGGCTGGTGCTGCCAAACAGGGGAACTATCTAAATCACTATTCTTATTTTTTATTTTTAATTACAAATATACAAAGATTATGCGTTTCTTACTAGACATGTCTGATGAAGAATATTGGCTTGAACTGGGAAGATGCTGTGTAAAGGATCTGTCACAATCAGGCAGCTGGTAGATCCTGTTGATTCTTTCTTGGGATTCTTCAGTAGGAGGAGCCAACTCTTTAAAGTTTGCTGCAAAAGAAAGAAAGACATCAGGATATTAGCACAGGATGCATCACCAGGATATGAGGATATGTTTGGGGATATCTAAAAACTCTAAACCCTACCGGAGGTCAACCATTTCACCTGAAGGATTTTGCCCTCGGGAATGGAGTCCTGTCTAACAAAGAAAAATTTTTGTTGCCACCCATCCTCATTTTTTTAAGCTTTAAGGATGAGAGGGTTGCTAGAGGTTGAGAAAAGTAAAAAAGCGACTGTTGCCGTGTGACCGGAGACGGTAAGCAATCGGAAGGTCTTCGATACAGAGATCGGGGACATGAAGGGTTTTGATCTGGTTAAGCATGATAAGTACTCTCCAGACCATAGGCATTGTCTGAGCAAAACAGAGGCCGGTGACTCAGAAAAAATCCATGATAAATTCCGGAAAGGGATATCGAAGGCAAAGAGAAAATGGGTAAGATGAGAAACAAATCCACTCCTCGGAAGATACATCGGAACGAATACTCCGGTCGAATGGACGGATAATCGTTGTGTCGGGAAAGGCACCAGAGGTTCTTAACGCAGCAATATCAGCGTTGTCGAAGGAGCACACCTCTTTCTCAGGGTGTTTGAGAAGGTTCTGATTGACAAATGATGAGGTGGACTCGCCGGAGTGAGAACGTGTTCTGGTGGCCATCGAAGGATTTGAGCAAAGAAATTCTAAGAGATAAGAAGAAGAAAGTACCTGAGAAATCTGGGAAGGGTAATAGCTTATCAACGAGGAAGAGAGAAGATATAGGGGCTAAATGGATAGCCATCGAGTAGAAAACGCGTGGGAAGTTGCACATTGTCATTTCAAGAGTCCAGTCGTATTAATTGCCTCGATCCGAGTGATAAAGTTTAAAATATATCCATTTGAATTCAGAATTCCAACATATATATTTTGGGGACAATTGTTATGGGCGGTTTTCTGAACATATATCCTGACTAATATTCTGGCTTTGATTGTTTATTTGTGATCAGGATACCAGATCAGGATATTGGTAACATCCTGATACGTTATCCTGGTAGTGACTGATTTAACCACGTGCATATTAGAAGGTGCAAGTCTCCAACGTTTAAATGGACTTCTTCTCCTCAAGACTCGGGCAAATCGGTTAGGTTATAGACGTTGAGGCCGGAAGACGTGGACTACAACGTTCACTTGAGGAATATTCGAAGCATCTCGGTTTAATAGGGTAGTTTGTTATTTTCATTTTACTGTAAATGGATTGATCAGATCAGATAACAACACACACAATCCTTCGCACACTCTTTCTCTCTACTTGCAAACACTTACAACACACTAACACTTGTACTCGAATTGCATTGTAACACTTAGTTGATCCGCATCATATCCTGCACTGTATCCTGATATTTGAAACAATAAGAAGAACAAGGCAGCTGCGATTGTCAGCTCCCGAGGTTTTATGTCGGCGATCTAGATTGATCAAGGGCTTTCCTCGTACATCTCGTGTCACCCTTTACATTTTTGCTCATTGTTTGATCATAGATATAACTCAATATCCTGAGCTATATCCTGTACCGGTTTTTGTAAACAACTTAACTAGCATATTTTCAACACACGTTTTTAGCACACTACCTCACTTAACTAATTTGATCACTTAATTGCTTCGGTAATTTTTGACCAAAACATGTCCCAATGAATAAGTGATAAAATATCACAGCTTTTATCCGGGAGTCAAGTTCTTCTCTTTGTCGGTACGATGGTACTAACCTGTTCACGGACTTGCTCTTGTGCCCTGCATGCATCGAATATCAAGTTCTCCATCAATAAGTGATTTCATCACATTGGGCTTCTATTCATCCAAAAATAAGTGAGTATCTCACATCATATACGTTGAAAACATATGATAAATGGTATACTCACCAGTAAGATGAACTCTCGTGCATACCTTGATATGGGAATGTGTCGTGTGTGGATGAACACCGGTCGGTAAGTATAAATCATACCTTAACGTATTCCCTAACCGCGAGTACATCTGATAAGTTGAGCTTATGTGGACAACAATAACGATAATTGTTATAGGATGCTTATCTTAATGTTAACTAATTAAACAACAAGAGCGTTTTTGTGTGACCGTACACTGATATGATTCTCTTACTGTAAGGACCTTCAAAAATGTCCCAAAACGACCCATAAGTGAAAACCCGGACCCCTGAAACCCTAATGTGCATGAAAAACCAAGAAAACAAGGTTTTTGGTTCTCAGGCGGATCGCGTAAACAATAAGCGGACCCTTACGCGGGCCGCGTCAACTAAACATTTGACCGGATAAGCATCCGGGCCACATGGCATCCACCTGGCAACCCTACTCGTGACCCAGCAAACCTACACGTAGACTAGGTGGCCCCACGGGCCGCGTAAGGATCGGCTTAAGGTTCACGCGGGCCGCGACAGGCTTATTTTTCAGCTATAAATAGAACTGATCATGGCCTGTTCACTGGTGTCGAAAAAAATTCTCAAAAACGAAGTGCTACTGCTCAATTTCAAAAATTAAGGTAGTGAGGCGCTGCTACGATACAGGGTATTAACTCGATCGCTGCTACGATTCAATGTCCGATCGATTGAAACTATCCAATGGATGTTTAAGTGCTGCCCACATTAGGGCCATACTTTGTCATTCATCGTGAATTCGATGGATGTTTAAGTATTGCACTTTGTCATTCGTTGTGAGGGTTTCAATCTCGTGAGTTATCGTAAATGCTGTATTAGTTACTGACCTAGTTCGTGTGCATTGTTATTTAAATTAGGTTACAAGGCTAATCAGTAGGCTAAACTCTGCCCATTTAAATTTGTAATGTGAGTAATTCTCTTTTATTAAAAGTATTATACAATACTCCATTTATTTTCAAAGGTTATAATTACAGGGATTAAGTCGTGGTTATCTTGAATCACTGGCTAGTGGGGTATTGTGCACATTACTAATTTCTCACGGTTAGGCTAATAAATCCTAACAGTGATAATCATCACTACTTGGGGAAAATGACCCAATAGTGGTATGACCATCATCACCAGGAGGTGACACGGCGCCAGATAAAAATAAGATAGAAGCCATTGTAATCACTCTTATGCTGTAATTTATAACTATGTGTCGTTTTATCAATTTGAATGACTCGTCAGTATTTCCCCGCTGATAAAATATTTTCAAAACATGTTTCAGGTGACTACTGTGAACCAAGGAAAAGTGCTACGGAGCACTAACAAATCTTGAAGTAGTGGCTCAGTTAAATAAATAAACATGTTTTGTAAATCAGGGAATTTCCTTGTGAAATTCCTCTGTTGTAAATTACGAGGTTTATCCCGAATTATGAAATAAAATAATCGGGCATTTCAAGTTTTAAAAGATCCTGTTTAAATCTTCCGTTGTCAACTCAATTAATTAATACCATGGGTTTTTGTCCCGCGGCTCGTGGACCGGGTAAAACCGGGACGGGGGTCGTGACAGAAAAAGGTGGTATCAGAGCCACTGATTTAAGCCAATTAAGTATTTAGAAATACTTAATTTTCTGATTTGCCATCTTGAAATTTTGTGTTTTGTTAACTGACTACTTGTTAGTTATAGTATGGGTAAGCAAAAGCTTTCGGACATCTATAGTCAAATAGATAGTTCACCAAAAGATAAGGGAACATCATTTCAATCAAATTCCTCAAAATACTCAGCAGATACTGAGGAAGGAATATTTGTTCGTAAGGCACAGTTTGAGAAACCACTTACCCCTAATAAAAGAAGTTGGATTATTAGAAAAACTCAAGAGAAAATCAAGAAGTCACAACCAAAAGGAGTGATGATTAATAAGGAAACTCATGAAATAGGCAATAACCCACCATGGGAAGATGAATCAGATGAACAATGGGCAAATCTCTATATGTTAGCCACTACCGCCGTAAATGCTAACTTATAGTTGAATAGCCAAACCAGTACCAGCACCCATACCATCTCCAAGCCGGAAACTTTAAAAGAACTTTATCCATTAAATAACCACTAGTATATTTCGTATTTCCATTGTAAATTATAATAGATCTATATCACAATATTTTGTTTCAATAAAATGGTTTGTATAAACTTAATATTTATAATTTATATTTAATTTTCTGATTACTTTTCTATTATTATATATTTACAAAATTTAACTTAGAATTTTGTGTGTTTCTTCATATCTGCTAAACAGCATGAATGAGTTGTCTGAAGCTCTTCAGAATCTCAATCTCTATTCTGTTAATGTGGAAGTTTCCAAAGACTTTACCGGTTATTGTGCCGACGTTGAGGAACCTATGGAATTTCAAGCCCAGCCACCGGAGAAACCCAAACCAAAGAAGAAAAGAAGAATTGTGGGTTGGAGGCGTGTGCGCAGGAGGAAACCAGCGACATGGAAAATTGTAAAGACGGAGGATCCTAAAGGTAAAGGCAAGGAAATAGAGATTGGGGAAAGTTCCAGGCAAGACCAGGAAATGCCACCTTGGGAGGTGTGACACCCTGACCGGAGGCGGAAATGTCGAGGGCATCACGAAACTTGGTAGAATGCATATAAGCACATGGTGATTAAATTAAAGTGGAAATATAATTAAGTTGGTTGATAGGATTGTATTCACATCCAAAGTAGTACAAAACAAATACAACACATTGTTCACAAAAGTCTTTATTTTTATTTTAAGCTAAGGCACTTGTCTTGAGCAATCCTATGTGATCCTTGCAAAAGCTAACTTCAAACATTTTCACCTGAAACATATGTTAAAAAAAATTTGGGATCAACAAACGGTTGAGTGAATTCATAGGTTTTGGTTAGTTTGGTAATAAATAAATAATGTGACATTGAAATGAAATGTTTAACATTGTGGCATTTGATATATCTTAGCAAAATGAGTAATACAAGTATGCTAGGTGGAACATTCAAACCTTGTAGACGTAAACACAGATCTATCATCCAAACTTCCAAATTGCAAAATGTGAACAACAACATCAACAACAACAAATGGTGAACTGGAAGTTAGGATGGGGCGTCACACCTATAGCACTATAATATTACCGCTGGGCTTGTACGGAGTTAATGAATGTAGGTGTAAGCAACAAGTATCAAGCAATTGCAAGAAAAAAATCAAGATAGCCACAAAATGCAAATTGGTTTGTATCACATTATTTCATATGTTTCATCCCAAAAATATTGTAAAAGAAAATGGGAACTATGAACTCACCTTGTTTGCGAATAATTTCCAAACAAGTAATGGTAAGAGTTTTGCGGGAACAAGATTTCCACGTCACTCTAATTGTATTTGAACATGCACGAAACACGGAAATTGGCATTAACAAATGGGTAAAATGAACGAATGTATGAATGGTTCACTATGTCTAACGTGTTTGTATGGTTTGATTAGGACGGTAACTACTGGTTAAAACAATCCTATTTGGGGAAAACTTGGAAACAAGGCAATAAATTAAGGGATTATATATAAAAATAATACTTAGTTACAAAGTTAATATTTGTATAATTAAAACATATATATTTAACTCAAAAATTGCCTTTATATAATTAATTACCTAAATAATTAATTTAAGCCAAGATAATTAAAAATGTTGTTTTTAATTATTGAACATATATATATCTGATTTAAAATAGTTATCATGGCAGAATATATATATATTTTTAAAATAAACAATTATATATAGTTTCAGAATGAAATAACATGATAATTAATTATCTAATTAATTAATTTAAATCAGAAAAATTAAGAATAATATTTTTAATTATTAACATGAAATATTACTGATTTAAGATAATTATTTTGGCCCTTGAATAATTTTATATAAATAAGATGGAATTAAAAAGGTTAAAATACCAGTATTTAGGTTTATAAAGTTTAATTATTACAAATAATCTGAAAATGCCCAAAACAGTTTCTGACTTTTATAAACTCAGAAACATATGTATTTTGTTATGAGAATATTTTTGAGCAGAAATTATATAATTATATATAATTAAACTAGTTAAGTTTAATTAAGTGATTTAACTGATGACATTATGTAAAATAATCTGTAAATAATCAAACAGTAACTAAATTTAAATAAACTCAGAAAAATACGCATAATGTCATAAAAATATTTTCGGCTAAAAATTATATAGTTATATAATTTAAATATATTAAATTAAATTAAACTATACTTTTAAGTGTAAATACTGATTTATTTATATAAATATCTAAATTATATAAGATATCAATAACAAAAATTAATTTTTTGTAAAGTTTATCACTTGAAATAATTATCATAAAAATTTCAGATTTTATTGCTAAAAATTGGATGTATTATGAATTAAGTAAGCATTATACTGTTTTAATGTTATAAAAATTTGTTTTATAAAACAATCTGATATGAAATGATTCCGAATCTGAATTTTTATAAGTTCAGAAAGATGTAAATAATGTCTCAAAAATATTTTTCAGATTTATGTTATATACTTTTTATAATCTATATATATAATAAACAAAACCATTTGGGGACACATGTCACCCTATGGTTGATGCCAAATAAGCTGACACCTAAGCATACATGTGGCATAACTAAAAATGAAGGATTGGGAAGCTTATTTGGTACGTTTCTTAATCTCTCTCTCTTTAGGTCTCTCAATCGTTCCTCTTCTATAACATAACCCTAGATCAAAATTCGTCTGCCTCTCTAGGTCTCTCAATCGTCTGCCATAATTTTCAATCGATCTTCAAATCGCAATCCTCTACAATTGACTGTAATGTTTGATTTCGTTGATCTTCTTATAGTTTGATTATATGTTAATCGTTTTCTGTATTATGATTTCTTACAACCAATTTTCGTGTTTCGAGTTCTTCGTTTGGTTTCTGGTTGATATATGATAAAATGTTGGTTCCCGAATGTTACAATAGAAATAATACATGCTGTTTGTAAAGTATGGTGTATTCAAGTATCAGTCATGCAATAGCTGTGTATATGGTTGTTCGCGACTTACTGTCGATGCCTTTCTAAGAACCAGTACTTTTTGTGTAGGCCACTCATCAAACATCTGCAAAGCCAAATCGTTGATAAAGTGGAAGTATTTCTTAAGATCATCAATGGAGAGAGGTTCATCAATGAGGCGCCTAAGGCGCTTGTGCTAAAAGCCGTATTAATTCCTACAACCATCAAACATATGTTATTGTACTTGTGTGTAGATTATTTTTTTCTTTTTTATCATTTTTTATTGTTTTCATGGCTTTAGCGGCATGTAAAAATTAATCCGCTAATAGTGTTTCTTCCAATGTATGCGTTTTCACAGAATATTAAATTTCAAATTAATAATATGTTTTTGGTTAAAGCCCGCGTATTACGCGGGCATTACCCTAGTTTAAATATAATTGCATAAATAAATTGTTCTACTGATTTAATTGTATAAAATCAGATTTTATATAAATAAATGTCAAAATAATATTTCCAGAAGTGTAAACAGATAAGGTAATTATTCTGAGATTTTCAGAATTTAACTGATTAAACTTGATTTTATATGAATTTTATAAATTTAAACCGGTTTTTTTATAATAAAAATAAAAATATAAAAACTTCATCTTCTTCCCCAATTTCGGTCAACAGAAAGTCAACCCCCCCGATTCTCGCTCAAGACTACGTTTTATTTCAATTAACTTTACAGAAACATGGTATAAGCATGAAAGAACTATTTGGGACAATAAGAACGAACCGGTATCGATCTGAACGGCGTGCCGACTAAATCCGGCGACTGTAATTCCGGCGAGGTAACAGAGACGAACAGATGCCATGTATCGATGTGTTAGTGGATTTTTAGGGGTGTGTGGTGTTCGCAGAGGCTTAGGTGACCTTTATAACTCCTCAATTCATACGATTTCGAAATGGATTAGTGGAATTAAACTCCACTTCCGGTTCAAGTATAAAAAAACGATTTCGACACAATGTCAGGCATCTAATTGAACGATTAAACGCATGCGAGAGTTGGTTTTGACGTGAAGATTCCGCGTGCAAGTATATCGGGCAGAGGAAACCACTAAGCACGTGGTTCAGGTTGAAATCCGGTGACAGACGCGGGTTTCCGGTTTTGAAATATAATATTTAACATCTAATGTGTATATATATAATACGGTTCTAAAATATTACCGGATGAGGCTTATAGCCGACCGGTCACAATGTCACTTGTTAAACGAAAGTTTCCGAGTTCGATCCCCCTAGTGACCGGTTTAGCCCTTTTTTTTGTTTTAATGATTTAAAAAAAATTATAGTTTAGTCCCTAGGGTTCTCGAATAAGCACAAACAGTCCCTTAAATAGTTTAGTTATATATGCTAACTAAGTTAGTTTTTTAATAAGAATTCCTTGTATAAAAGATAACCCGGTTAGGACTATTAGTTAAAATAGTTTCTAAAATGACCATTTTGGTCCCTGAAGTATAAGTTTAAGAAAATGACTATAAGGACCCTATCCTTTTAATTCAAAATTTAAAAGTTTATTTTATTTATAAAACAAGTTTCAAAAATGACACTAAGGTCCCTAAACTTATAGTTTTCGAAAATTACCTTTTTAACCCGAACTTATAAGATTTCAGCATTGACAACTTAGTCCCCGGACTTTTGTACTTTCTAAAAATGACTGTTTTAGTCGTCGGACTTAAAAATCAAAGTTTTCAAGCAAGTTTCAAGGAATGACAATTAGGTCCCTCAACTCATATATTTTCACATAATGACACATTAGGCCCTTGTACTTAATGTAGCCTTGTTTATAAGTATGAAACTCAATCAAATTTGCAAACATTCACGTGTTTGAGCCGGTAAATCGTGTAAAAGCATGAAACAAAGCATGTATCAAACAAATTGCATTTCAATATACGATAACTGCTATTATGTGCATCAAACATGTATATGTTTGAAAATCGAGGTGGTTACAGTCTCCCCTACTTTAGAAAATTTCGTCTCGAAATTTATTCGAAAGAGACTGTAGAATGTAATTGTAATGATTAGAAAGGTAAGCAAGGCATTAGTTTCTAGAGCATTGTTTGGTGTTGATAATTTTGAGGAATCTACGGGAATCATTGTATAGGAATTGTCTTGCATGGCACTATGTTATGCTGGATTTGTAATGTAAGACTTAGGCAAACAAATGTGTGTACAAATAAACAAATAATGGATAATCACATAACCACATAAGGTTTTTATATGTCACCGTACTTAACAAGGCTTACTATGATTCTCATGCGTCGAAACTCGTAATTAAGTATGCACCCAAAATTACGTTTTTCGTTGCATGGTCCACATAGAAATTCTTAGTTAATCGAGGGAGACAAATAAGGTTGAGGTATTGTTTGAATAAAATAAGCATCAATATAATCACAACATCAATTGAATCAAAACGTATTTCACATTAGCAATGATAACATTGTTTGTTTGATAGTCTATTATGATGTGAACAATTTACATTGGAAATATGTCATGAAACGGATCAAATTCAAGCTCAGAACTATAAGGTGGTGGGGGTGGTAGAGGCAGTTGCAAATGATCAGTTAATTGTCTCAGTATGCTTTCCAACCATTGATTTCTTTCTGTCAGCCAATTTATTTGTTGAGACAAATTTCGAACCTGATTGTTTAACCTAGTCACTTTGATTCCCACTGAATCTGGAGGTAGATTCATTGGAGGCATCGTACTTGGGCCTGCTATATCAGTTGGTGGCAGTTGTTCTACTTCGTTTAATAGTGACTGGAAAGACTGTGGCAGTAACGGTGATTGCAAAAATAATTCCGATACTAATTGATCTTGGATCATCATGCTTTCATAAAACAAAGCTTCTTGTGTCATTGGATCCTTCTCAAAAACTATCGGTAAGAAGTTTGGTGTTGATGGTTGGGATAAGTTAGTTGTAATATGTTCCTGTATGTATGGCAGCGGTGGTCGCATATCAAATTGATAAAAAGACGATTGAGGAAACTGCAACAATGATTGTTGTAAATTTTGTGGGGAGGTATTCTCTAAGATAACTGGAGCTCCCTCCGACTGTGATGGTTGAGTTAGTGTACTAATATGAACAGGGGTTAGCCTAATGGTGTAAGGATTTACAATCCCAGGTGCCTTCGGTGGAGATAATCCCTGGATAATCTGATCACTTAAGAAACCTAATGATTGTGCTATTTTTGTAATGTAAGACCCTCCCATGAGACATCTCAGAGGATGTGATTGTTGACTAGAAAAATATACAGCAAGCTCGTGGGCAATATTACAAGGGACTTGCTCAAAAATACTATACAGATAGAATAGTTCGATTGTTCTAACCCTTTGTTAATTATGCTTGCGCCCCATGATAGTGTTGGCTAAAACACGGTGCATATATTGATAACAAGGGTCTGTGAAGTTCGTAGAATTATTGTGGACACACCATTCTTTTAATGAATGGCATTGCCAATAATTTACCATATCTGCGGAGGAACAAGAGGCTGATGCCTCCGTAAAAATGGGTTGTTTAACTTCTTCATCTGTACATATGCCCAGATGAACTGCGAATTCCGTTAATGACATAGTATGAGGTTGCCCACAAAGTTGAAAATGAATGGATTCATTGGTAAGATTTTTATTATCATTGTAATAGAAAGTGGACAAAAACTCATACACCAGTTCATCGTATGATGGTTCTAGGATGTCGAAGAAACGGCGCCAGGGCGTATTAGGTAGTAGTACTCTTTCCAGTAAACCACTGGAATCAATCGTTCCCATTCGTTGCCTATCAATACCGCTAATTGTAAGAACTTCATGATGCTTGAGTTTTTGATACCTCTCTCGATTGTGTAAATTAGTAAACTGAAGGAAGGGATGAATTTTTGCTGCATTTGAAGATTCAGCATATGCTGCTGGGAGATTTGTCATTGGGATATGGGGTTTTGTTGAACTAAGAAAAGTTTGGGTATGTGTTAAGTTATGTCAGAAGTTGTAGTTCTTGTGTAGATTAGCTCAAGTAGTGAGTTTCTTATATAGATAAGGAAATTCCGGATTACACCATATGATCGGTTAGGGCTTCCATGATACGTTCTAAAACAGTTTACTGCAGCTAGTTTGAAAATTTGAATCTGACAGGTATGGTCTCGAGAAAATTTTCAAACTTGAAAAAAAAGAATCGTATCATATACAATTGATAATAGTACAACGTAGGTTGATTAAAACTTGGATTGTTCTGAAACGGAGAAAAGAAAAAAATTCTTTTGAATTAGGGTAACATGCCTTGAGCCTATAGGCATACTGTACTCTCATCGGTAGTTCCCAGGTGGGCAAACGTGTGTCTCGTCGTGGAGGTGATTTCATAATGGGGTAAAGTAGTTTCATAAAATCAACGAGGATCAGAGAAAACACGTAACAAGATGGATATCATTTATTCCACGAATAAACGACATCAATGACAAGTCAAAGTAGTTGGGTTCTTATAACTTGGTGAAGTCATGCTTTAGCCTATAAGTGGACACTCTTCCCAAGAATTCCCATGTAAGCACAACTAGTCTCGCGTCTGATGAGATTTATACGAAGTGCTTGCCTAGACAGAAAACTCAGAATACAGGCATCCACCCTTCCAGATTGCACGAGTTCGTTATTAGAGCCCAACACTTTGATGAGAATTTAAAAATCAGAAGAGGTTTTGAAAATAATCACCTAAGGATAGGTGATGAGCATTTAAAGATGAGATCTGTGGTGACGAGGCATTGGTTACAAAAGATAAGGATAGGGATGAAGACAAAGACAAAGATAATGGAAGAGTTTGCTAATGGAAGGTGTCCTAGGTAAGTTATAGTCTAGGTCAAAGTATTACTAATAACCTAAATCCCTATAACCATGGCTCTGATACCAACCTGTGACACCCTGACCGGAGGCGGAAACGTCGAGGGCATCACGAAACTTGGTAGAATGCATATAAGCACATGGTGATTAAATTAAAGTGGAAATATAATTAAGTGGGTTGATAGGATTGCATTCCCATCCAAACTAGTACAAAACAAATACAACACATTGTTCACAAAAGTCTTTATTTTTATTTTAAGCTAAGGCACTTGTCTTGAGCAATCCTATGTGATCCTTGCAAAAGCTAACTTCAAACATTTTCACCTGAAAACATATGTTAAAAAAATTTTGGGGTCAACAAACGGTTGAGTGAATTCATAGGTTTTGGTTAGTTTGGTAATAAATAAATAATGTGACATTGAAATGAAATGTTTAACATTGTGGCATTTGATATATCTTAGCAAAATGAGTAATACAAGTATGCTAGGTGGAACATTCAAACCTTGTAGACGTAAACACGGATCTATCATCCAAACTTCCAAATTGCAAAATGTGAACAACAACATTAACAACAACAAATGGTGAACTGGAAGTTAGGATGGGGCGTCACACCTATAGCGCTATAATATTACCGTTGGGCTTGTACGGAGTTAATGAATGTAGGTGTAAGTAACAAGTATCAAGCAACTGCAAGAAAAAAATCAAGATAGCCACAAAATGTAAATTGGTTTGTATCACATTATTTCATATGTTTCATCCCAAAAATATTGTAAAAGAAAATGGGAACTATGAACTCACCTTGTTTGCGAATAATTTCCAAACAAGTAATGGTAAGAGTTTTGCGGGAAGAAGATTTCCACGTCACTCTAATTGTATTTGAACATGCACAAAACACGGAAATTGGCATCAACAAATGGGTAAAATGAACGAATGTATGAACGGTTTACTATGTCTAACGTGTTCGTATGGTTTGATTAGGACAGTAACTACTGGTTTAAACAATCCTATTTGGGGAAAACTTGGAAACAAGGCAATAAATTTAGATATTATATATAAAAATAATACTTAGTTACAAAGTTAATATTTGTATAATTAAAACATATATATTTAACTCAAAAATTGCCTTTATATAATTAATTACCTAAATAATTAATTTAAGCCAAGATAATTAAAAATGACGTTTTTAATTATTGAACATATATATATATCTGATTTAAAATAGTTATCATGGCAGAATATATATATTTTTAAAATCAACAATTATATATAGTTTCAGAATGAAATAACATGATAATTAATTATCTAATTAATTAATTTAAATCAGAAAAATTAAGAATAATATTTTTGATTATTAACATGAAATATTACTGATTTAAGATAATTATTTTGGCCCTTGAATAATTTTATATAAATAAGATGGAATTAAAAAGGTTAAAATACCAGTATTTAGGTTTATAAAGTTTAATTATTACAAATAATCTGAAAATGCCCAAAACAGTTTCTGACTTTTTATAAACTCAGAAACATGTGTATTTTGTTATGAGAATATTTTTGAGCAGAAATTATATAATTATATATAATTAAACTAGTTAAGTTTAATTAAGTGATTTAACTAATGAAATTATGTAAAATAATCTGTAAATAATCAAACAGTAACTAAATTTATATAAACTCAGAAAAATACACATAATGTCATAAAAATATTTTCGGCCAAAAATTATATAGTTATATAATTTAAATATATTAAATTAAACTATACTTTTAAGTGTAAATACTGATTTATTTATATAAATATCTAAATTATATAAAATATCAGTAACAAAAATTAATTTTTGTAAAGTTTATCACTTGAAATAATTATCATAAAAATTTCAGATTCTATTGCTAAAAATTGGATTTATTATGAATTAAGTAAGCATTATACTGTTTTAATGTTATAAAAATTTGTTTTATAAAACAATATGATATGAAATGATTCCGAATCTGAATTTTTATAAGTTCAGAAAGATGTAAATAATGTCTCAAAAATATTTTTCAGATATATGTTATATACTTTTTATAATTTAAATAAAATTGCATAAATAAATGGTTCTACTGATTTAATTGTATAAAATCAGATTGTATATAAATAAATGTCAAAATAATATTTCTAGAAGTGTAAATAGATAAGGTAATTATTCTGAGATTTTCAGAATTTAACTGATTAAACTTGATTTTATATGAATTTTATAAATTTAAACCGGTTTTTTTATAATAAAAATAAAAATATAAAAACTTCATCTTCTTCCCCAATTTCGGTCAACAGAAAGTCAACCCCCCGATTCTCGCTCAAGACTACGTTTTATTTCAATTAACTTTACAGTAACATTGTATAAGCATGAAAGAACTATTTGGGACAATAAGAACGAACCGGTATCGAACTGAACGGCGTGCCGACTAAATCCGGCGACTGTAATTCCGGCGAGGTAACAGACACAAACAGATGCCATGTATCGATGTGTTAGTGGATTTTTAGGGGTGTGTGGTGTTCGCAGAGGCTTAGGTGACCTTTATAACTCCTCAATTCATACGATTTCGACATGGATTAGTGGAATTAAACTCCACTTCCGGTTCAAGTATAAAAAAAACGATTTCGACACAATGTCAGGCATCTAATTGAACGATTAAACGCATGCGAGAGTTGGTTTTGACGTGAAGATTCCGCGTGCAAGTATATCGGCCAGAGGAAACCACTAAGCACGTGGTTCAGGTTGAAATCCGGTGACAGACGCGGGTTTCCGGTTTTGAAATATAATATTTAACATCTAATGTGTGTATATATATAATACGGTTCTAAAATATTACCGGATGAGGCTTATAGCCGACCGGGCACAATGTCACTTGTTAAACGAAAGTTTCCGAGTTCGATCCCCCTAGTGACCGGTTTAGCCCTTTTTTTTTTTGTTTTAATGATTTAAAAAAATTACAGTTTAGTCCCTAGGGTTCTCGAATAAGCACAAACAGTCCCTTAAATAGTTTAGTTATATATGCTAACTAATTTAGTTTTTTTAATAAGAATTCCTTGTATAAAAGATAACCCGGTTAGGACTATTAGTTAAAATAGTTTCTAAAATGACCATTTTGGTCCCTGAAGTATAAGTTTAAGAAAATGACTATAAGGACCCTATACCTTTTAATTCAAAATTTAAAAGTTTATTTTATTTATAAAACAAGTTTCAAAAATGACACTAAGGTCCCTAAACTTATAGTTTTCGAAAATTACCTTTTTAACCCGAACTTATAAGATTTCAGCAATGACAACTTAGTCCTCGGACTTTTGTACTTTCTAAAAATGACTGTTTTAGTCCTCGGACTTAAAAATCAAAGTTTTCAAGCAAGTTTCAAGGAATGACAATTAGGTCCCTCAACTCATATATTTTCACATAATGACACATTTGGCCCTTGTACTTAATGTAGCCTTGTTTATAAGTATGAAACTCAATCAAATTTGCAAACATTCACGTGTTTGAGCCGGTAAATCGTGTAAAAGCATGAAACAAAGCATGTGTCAAACAAATTGCATTTCAATATACGATAACTGCTATTATGTGCATCAAACAAGTACATGTTTGAAAATCGATGTGGTTACAGGAGGAGTTGGATCATAAACTAGCACTTAGTGACCTCATCGGACCTGCCGGTGAAAATCTCTTTAATTACCCAGCAGAAGCACAACTTCCAGTTGACCTAGAGCCTGAAATCCTAGATCCTAATATCCACACCCAACCTCTACCAGCAGAGTTAGAAGAGTGGTGGACCAACGACTGGCAGTTTCAAAATCTTCTAAATAACCCTTATACCTTTTTCCCTCAGTTTAACCCAGAGCCTGCACCAAACCCACCAATGAGCAATGAGAACTTGGCTAAACTCCGCCATTTTGGCGAGGAGCTGGTGGATGCAGGGAATCGAATCCGGGAGGTGGGAGAACAGATCTCCTGGAAGTACGACGAGAGGGAACATCGTTTCTGAAAACGCCAGCTGATGAGATAATATGTGGTGGTGGAAGCATGTGTTTAATAATAATATAATAATCAAAATATAATTATGTGAAATAACCTAAAAATAAAACTTTTCTAAGATAACCAGTTTGTACGGATGCCTATTATAATATATAAAATATCGAACGTTGAAAAAAATCAACAATTTTGGCTATACGTGTTGATGTGATTATGTGCGATTATTTTGTTATATTTGATTATCAAGTATTTTTCTGCTAATCACTTATATATATTAATTACCAGATGGAACACGCTGGTAATGAACCTGTTAACGAAGTTAACCAATCTGAACAAAACCATGAAGATCAATTTCTGAATAGGCAAGATATCGAGAATATCGTTGCTCAGGGAATAGCCAATGCTATTCCAGCAATTCTTGCTGCTGCTCGAAATCTAGTTGAACCTCAACAAATTATTCCTAGCAAACGTACACACGGTGACAATTTCAGTAATAGTGTAAACGGAGGTGGCAACCATACTAATAACGACAACGATGGGAGGCAAGCCCCACTCCTTAAGAAAATGAAAGCTGCAACGCCTGGTTGCACTTACAAGGAGTTTCTTGCCCGTAAACCGGTTGAATTTGCAGGCAACGAAGGGGCGACTGCTGTACTGCGTTGGTTAGAGAAAACCTAAGCGGTGATTAAAATAAGTAAATGTGCTGAGGAAGACAAGGTCATGTACGCGTCACATCTTTTTAAAGAAGGGGCTCTAGAATGGTGGAATACAGTACTACAAGCAAAGGGAAGCGATGTGGCCTATGCCATGAGTTGGGAAGAATTTAAGCGACTAGTGGAAAGAAAATTCTGCCCTGAATATGAAAAAGAACAAAAGGAGAATAAATTCCTGAACCACCGGATGGTTGATGTAGACTGTCGAGGGTATACTTCGACATTCTTCGAGTATGCTAGAGTTGTACCAACCCTGGCTTCGCCAGAACCGGTACTTATTTCTCGATACATATGGGGTTTGATTGGCGAAATCCGTGATATTGTTAAAGTTGCGAGACCTCGCACAATTGACGATGCTGTGGAATTAGCTAACACCCTAACGGACGGACTGATACGTACAAGAGAAGAGAACAGGAAGAAGGAAGTGGCCCAAAAGATTACCCAGGGATTCCGTATGGGTAACCGTAGTAATTTCAAGAAAAAGGGAACTGGGCAATCTTCCACTGTTCCATTTTGCAATGCCTGTAAAAGAAAGCATTTTGGAAGCTGCAAAGGGTATTGCAATTTCTGCAAAATTCCGGGGCATCAAGAAGAAGAATACAGGAAGAAGAAAGCCACAATCTGCTATAATTGCGGAGAAGCTGGACATTTTAGGCCAGATTGCCTAAAATTGGTCAAACTAACTGATAACAAAGCCAAACATGCAGAAGGAAATACCAAGAAAAACGCAAGAGCCTTCCAGTTGACTACTCAGGAAGCAGAACTAATTCCTGACGTAATAACTGGTATGTTCCTAGTTCACGACGTTTATGCAAAAGTATTATTTGACTCTGGTGCAAACCAAAGTTTTATAAATACTTCATTCTGCCAAGCTCTTAACCTACCTTTAACCAACATTAGGCAGATTTTTATAGTAGAAACGACATATGGGAATTCTGTTAACATAAATAAGGTTTTGCGAGAAGAAAAGATAGAACTCTTAGGCCATAAATTCTCTGCAAACCTGTTACCTATGAAGTTAGCGAATTCGATGTAGTATTAGGAATGGATTGGTTAGTAGCCAACCATGCTCGAATTCTTTGTGATAAGAATTCCATAGAAATTCGATGTAGTGGTGATTACAGGAGATAAGCCACGAAAGTCACTGAAATTTATTTCAGTAATGAAGTTGGCCAGTTATTCAAGAAAACAAGAAACGGTGTATATGATTTCAGTAATCATTAACACTAAAGGTAAGGAACTTAAAGAAATTCCTGTAGTAGCAGAATACCCAGATGTATTCCCAGAAGAACTACCGGGGTTACCACCCAATAGGGAAGTCGAATTTAGAATTCATCTAATTCCTGGAACTACACCGATAGCTAAGGCACCTTATCGGTTAGCACCCACCGAAATGCTAGAATTGAAAAAGCAGTTAGATGAATTATTAAGTAAAGGATTCACACAACCTAGTTCATCCCCGTGGGGAGCTCCAGTGTTGTTTGTGAAAAAGAAAGATGGTTCAATGAGAATGTGTATCGAATATAGGGAATTAAATAAGGTTACAATTAAAAAGCGATACCCATTACCTAGGATTGATGATCTTTTTGATCAATTGCAAGGAGCTAGATATTTTTCTAAGATAGATTTACGCTCTGGATATCATCAATTGAAGGTACAGGAAGAAGACATACCTAAAACTGCTTTCAGAACTAGGTATGGTCAATACGAGGTTACAGTCATGCCCTTTGGGTTAACAAATGCTCCTGCAACATTTATGGACATGATGAATAGAATATGTAAACCGTACCTGGATAAATTTGTAATTGTCTTCATCGACGATATACTTATTTATTCCAAAAGCCAGGATGAACACAGTCAACACCTGCATGCACTCTTAACTTTGTTAGGAAAAGAGAAGCTTTATGCCAAATTCTCAAAGTGTGAATTTTGGCTGCAGGAGGTGCAATTTTTAGGACACATGGTGAATCACGAAGGCATTCACGTAGATCCTGCTAAGATAGAAGCGATCACCAAATGGAAGGTTCCGCAATCAGCTATGGAAATTAGAAGTTTTATAGGGTTAGCCGGATACTATAGACGGTTTATTAAGGATTTTTCCAAGATAGTTGTACCATTAACTAAGCTAACCTGTAAATCAGTTAAGTTTGAATGGGGACCTAAACAAGAAGAAGCTTTTAAAATCTTAAAACAGAAATTAACAAATGCTCCAATTCTAGCCTTACCAGAAGCAACAGAGGATTTTGAAGTATAATGTGATGCTTCAAAGCTAGGATTAGGATGTGTGCTAATGCAACGCAAGAAAGTAATTGCCTATGCCTTGAGACAATTGAAAAAGCACGAAAAAAATTATACGACTCACGACTTAGAATTAGGAGCCATAATTTTTTCCCTTAAGATTTGGAGACACTATTTGTATGGAAGTAAGTTTAATGTTTATACAGATCATAAGAGCTTAAGATACATATTTGGGCAAAAAGAATTGGACATGAGACAAAGGAGATGGATGGAAATCCTAAGTGACTACGACTGTGATATTCAATATCACGAAGGAAAAGCAAACGTAGTTGCAGATGCCTTAAGTCGTAAGTATCATGAAAAGCAAAAGCGAGTTCGTGCTCTTAGATTAAATTTGCAGTTAGATTTAATGGAACAACTGAAAAGCATTCAAGAAACAGCAATCAAGGATGATGCTGAAGGAATGAAAGGACGAATAAAGGAATTAGAACAAGGAAGTGATGGAATTTGGAGATTCCACAAAAGAAGGATTTGGGTACCTAAGCAAGGAGAATTAAGAAATAAGATTTTAGAAGAAGCCCATAAATCTAGGTATACCATGCATCCTGGTAACAATAAGATGTACCAAGATTTAAGAAATAACTTCTGGTGGATAGGAATGAAAAAAAACATAGCTAGATATGTATCTAAGTGTCTTACTTGTTTACAAGTTAAGGCAGAACACCAGAAACCTTCAGGGTTACTACAACAACTAGAAATGCCTGGATGGAAATGGGAGCTCATAACAATGGATTTTGTTACTAAGTTTCCCAAAACCAGAAAAGGTAATGACGCGATTTGGGTAATTGTGGATCGATTAACCAAATCAGCTCATTTTCTACCCATGAAAGAAACCTTTAGCATGGAAAGGTTAGCAAAGTTATATGTAGACGAGGTAGTATCCTTACATGGAGTTCCACTCTCCATTGTATCGGATAGGGATAGTCGTTTCACTTCCCACTTCTGGACAAGTTTCCAAGAAGCAATGGGAACCCGAATAAATTTAAGCACTGCTTACCATCCTCAGACAGACGGACAAAGTGAAAGGACGATTCAAACCCTGGAAGACATGCTTAGGGCATGTGTGATAGATTTTGGTGGAAATTGGGATGACCACCTACCCTTAATTGAATTCTCCTATAACAATAGTTACCATTCAAGCATTGAAGCTACCCCATTCGAAACACTATATGGACGAAAATGCAGAACTCCAGTCTGTTGGGCAGAGATAGGAGAAAGTCAATTATCAGGTCCTGAAATTGTGCAAGAGACCACCAATAAGATCACCCAAATAAAAGAAATATTGAAAACGACTCGAGATCGTCAGAAGAGTTATGCAGATAATAGGCGTAAGCCGTTGGAATTTCAAGTTGGAGACAAGGTACTCTTGAAAGTTTCTCCTTGGAAAGGAGTAGTTCGATTTGGTAAGAAAGGAAAGCTAAGTCCAAGGTACGTAGGACCATTTCCAGTAATCCAGCGAATAGGGCCAGTCGCCTATCGCTTACAACTACCAGAGGAGCTAGCTGGAGTACATGATGTATTTCATGTATCCAATCTCAAGAAATATCTATCGGACGAATCTCTAATAGTACCTCTTCAAGATGTAGAGGTAAATGAGAAGTTAAAATTTATTGAGAAGCCACTTCAGATAGAAGACAGAAAGATCAAGTTTCTCAAGCACAAAAGACTAGTACTGGTCAAAGTCAAATGAGATTCAAAGAGAGTGTAGGTCCCAAAATCTGAGGATCGATAACGAACCGAATCACTTGTTTATAGCAAACACGGTCCCGTGTGCGGAATCCACGTAACTATGCCAAATCAAACATATACAGCAATAACAACAAAGGATTAATCAATGAAACACACTCGATTGATTAAACGGGATGAGAACCGATTACAAACTGATACAAACACAGTTCAGACAGAATTTCGACAGAGTTTTGTTACTGGTTATTATCTCATCTCTGTTTCAAAGTGAAACTGAGATGGGTATTTATACTAGACACAGACACAACATGACGAAACACACTAACTCTCTGCGAAACACACAAAGTCGACGAAACACACCTGTTTCGTCGACATACATATATGCTATAATCTGTTTCGTCGTTTGTTGGAGAAGCCCAAATGAAGTCCAAGTCCACACAAGTATTCACGGCCCAAATGGTGAGGAAACGGCCCAGTGATGTTTCTGTTAAACACTATCACCATTTTTGATTCAATTCAACATAGGACAAAACAAGTGACATCATCATGACATCACAAAGGTGATGTCATGGTGATGTGTCGGCGGGAAAGGCCGCGGCGCTTCGTGCTTCGCGTGTCGAAATCTGGGGCGCACGACGGAGGAATGTCGTGACGTCGGGCTTGAGCCGGACCTAACCGAGTCGAAACCAAGTTGAACCGAACCGAGTCGAACTGAGCCGAGTCGTGTCCACATAAAGTGTACCAACAAACTCCCCCTTGGACGCTACTCGTGAGGTTCGTCTTCTGTGATGGTTCGTCTTCTGTGTCTTTCATGTAGGAGGATCTTCAAAGTCTTCACGCGTCGTAAGAAGAAAGTGTATCAACAAACTCCCTTTTTCATTCAGGTAGTGTGTTAACAAACTCCCCCTTAGATTGAACTCTCCATTGAGTCATGCTCGTGAATCCTTTGACTTGTCAATTCTTCAGATCCTTGTGGTGTTGATGAAGGGTCAGCGGCAACTCGATCATTTTATCCTTTGAGTGCCTCCACTTCGTGTCTTCATTCCAAAGCTTGTCATCTGCACATGCAAGAAAGCTAAACGCATAATGAGAACAACCGTTTGGAATATAGTTAACATTTAAACAAATGCCACATATGAGATCAAATCTCAATCAACACCGACCGACAACAGTTTGAAAGTTTAGAAAATGATCAATTTTAATCCTTTAACTTTCAAAACTTGTTAACTTCGACTGTTTATGAAGATGCAATTGTTTTCCGGCTTACAATCAGGATTTTGGGTAGGATAGACTCGAGTTCCAACATCGGTTAATAAAAAATAATCTAGAAGCAAAATCTTTTTGGCTTTTATAAAGTTTAAATTAAAACACACCTAAAATCTTTTTGAAATTTTTCATTTTTCAAATGTAAAGACGGAAAGCAATAAATAAATATATACAAAGATGTAGAAACTGAAAGCAGTAAACAAATATTTACAGACATTTTTTTTTCGAGTTTCGAGGGTAAGAGAATCATATCAGTGAACGGTCACGTCAAAACAACTCTTTTTGTTCAAATAGTTAACATTTAGATAAGCATCCTATAACGATTATCGGTATTGTTGTCCACATAAGCTCAACTTATCAGATGTAATCATGGCGAGGGGATACGATTAGGTATGATTTACACTTACCGACCGGTGTTCATCCACACATGACACATTCCCGTATCAAGGTATGCACGAGAGTTCATCTTACCGGTGAGTATACTGATTATCATCTGTTTGACCGTATAAAAGATGTGAGAAACTCACTTATTTTGATTGAAGCCCTATGTGATAGAATCACTTATTGATGAGGAACTTGATTTTCAGATGCATGAAGGGCACAGGAGCAACTCCGTGAACAGGTCAGTACTTTCGTACAGCAGAGAGACGAACTTGACTCCCGCAAAGAATCTGTGATATATAATCACTTATTTTGTTTGGACATGTGATTGTTGATCACTTATTGAGGTCGAATGTAGTATGTACACGTATGTATAGTATCATGGAAGATCTTAGACTTCGTCTCCGTTATTTTTACGGTTTGATACAACCATGATACCCAGATGATAAGACAGCATAAAGACCGAATATTTCAGATCTCGGCAATCTCTCAAACGAAATTTCGGTACTAAGACCATATGCCAATGTGCGGTTCCCACCTGGTCTTCAGTCGATGTAAGATTTATATCACCCTGCACACTTTAAAATGATTGTGAGCCTACCGATACATCTTATATAGAGCTACTTAACATTTTTCATTTTGCATTTCAGTTAAAGAGGTTTCAACAGACCACTGATCTACTATCATATTCTCTTTTTGCTCGCCAGGAAACTCATTTTTGTTTTGCCATGTTTTTGGGCTTTTGAAATTTTTCGATGTTTTTGAATTTTCAAATTTTGGATTTACTCCCCCAAAAATCAACAAACTAAGAGAAATTTTAAAAACACAAAGGATATTTACAAAAACGATTACCCGATGCTGATTAACTCATGTTTTACCTCAATGCCGTTTACCAAAATTAATTTAATCAGAAATGATTTTGCGAATTTTGGAAAAATGAGTTGGCACGTCGGTAAGCGGTGCGGACCATGACAACATTGTCTGGCCAAAGAGTGCTACGAGATGATATAATTCATAATGCAGCTTAAATATCGACAAGTATAGGAGAGATTAGAAATTTAAAACCGTATCCAGCAACTGCTTCGTGCATTGCAAGGAATCTGAGCGCTCTCCCAAACTGAACATCCACCCGGTGTGGATTTCAAAGTCAATTTTGTAGCTACTGAGAAATCTCTTCACAGCAACAAGATCATAAACCTTTGGGTTCGGCCGGTCTTTCACATTGCACCAGCGAAGGTTTTTGTCTTTCTCTTGAGAAGTAGTGTACGGTTGTTCAATCCACGCCAAGGCATCCGCACACCCGGTTGGTTTGTTCAACAAACACATTTTCTTCAGTCACACCACGAAGAAATGTACATTGCCTGTTCATTTTATTGATTTTGATCTTCAGACGTGCTTCAGGTGCGTACATTTTGATTTGAATCTACCCTGGGGACCCGATTAAAGCCTTGAACAATCAAACTCTTGGAATGATTTTCATTTTGTCGAAGCTTTCAATTTCTTTCGACAGACAATTCTGTCTTCTTTTCTTTTTCTCTCCATCAAAGGCAACAATTTCTTTTGTCGTCGTTCTTGTGCATGAACATTCCACTATCAATAATCCTATGACTATCGAAAGTTCCTCCTGGAACATCCTGCACACTCACTCAGAGATTAGATGGAGAGGGGGACCCAAGCCTTAACACACTTGGGTCGTCCATCATCATCGAGGATTGTGACATCCATTTCCCGATGATTCGGAATAGATTGAGCTCCCCCTGAAACATTTACCGATTTTGGTTTCCAAATCTGTTTTTGTTTTTCATATTTAACATTTGATTCAACAGATTTTGTTAGGACAACCTCCGGTTTTAACGCCTTTTTAACCTTTTTGACGTTTTGACGTCGTTGTTTTGTTTCTTGTTCTTTAACAGTTCTTTTATCATGTTTTGGTGAAACAGGACGACGTTGTGGGTGAACCTTTTCAGGTGGTGCTCTTTCTACAAAATTTGGTTTGGGCGAGTTTGTGCAGTCTTTAATGATGTGCCCAAACTTCCCACATTTGAAACAAGTTCTCCTTTCAACAAACTTAGGAGAATCTGTTCGACGACCTGACGTTGAAGTTGTAGACCCAGAGGTACTAGCTTCACACCCATTTGTGTGTTGAGTGTAATTTTTATCATTATTACGTTTCAAAATGTTGACTTTTTGAACAAAATCGGTATTTGACTTATTTTCAAAAGTCTCCACTTTATCAGTACCTTTGGAGGCCACAAACTTCACGTCTTTTGCTTTCTTCTTGTGACGAGCTCCTTTTGTTTCAGCCTTTGGTTGTGTAACCTTTGGCTTTTGAGCTCGTTGTTGTTGTTGTTGTTGTTTACCCTTAAAAGCGATAGGTTGTTGCTTTGTTGGTGATTGTTTATTTCCAAATTTTCTTCTAACTTCAGCTTTTGGAATCGGATTACACTGAGTTACTGAAACTCTCGGGATCCCTTTTTCCAAAAACTTACTGGTAGTATCTTCAAACACTTTGTCAATCAAAGATTGATTGACATTTTTAATTGGAAAAACTATGTTTGAATAAATTTTGTCATCACCGACTAAAGTATACAACACGTTATCACTTTTAACAGTAGACACTGTTTTAGTGATAGGATCTATCTCTTGTTTAGCACCAGTTGATTGCACAACAGGAGTAGGAGGATCACACAGAATGTGATTCTCAAAAGGCACTTCTACTCCTTTGTTCTTTTTAAGAGATTTATCCTCATCACTCACATCTGGTTCATCATCTGACGAATCATAGTCCTCAACTGTGGGAGGACTTTGTTCCGTACCAACAGATGCTGAATTTTCGGTTGTTCCAGATGAGCCCTCCGAGGAACTGTCCGGTTTGAACCCTAATCCTGTATTAACTTCCTCATAATCGAGAGGCACACTTGGTTCGAACCGAGGCATATCCTCTTCATCGGGCATTCGAGTATAGTTGTCTCTCAAAGGGGGTGGACATTTCCTATACCCAACACCTTTCTTGTTTCCCTTTAGTTGTTGAACATCAATAATGTGATCGAGCACAAATCGGGAGTTAGAATAACTCTCCAACTTTTGCTTGATTGCATCATGCTCTTATTTTACAATGGCTAATTCCTTTTTAGTTTCCTCAACAATGTTAATGTAATCGTTTATACTAACTTGTTTATGATAAACAGTTTTTGTCACTTCGGAAACATTTTTCTTTAGAGTTTCAATCATAGATTTAAATTCTTTTTCATGTCTAACTAAAGCCATATTCTCTTCTTTGCATTTAGCCATTTCAACAACTAAACTCTGATTGTGAATATGAATCGTATCACATTCAAGTTTTATTCTATCAAATTCATTTTTCATATACTCACAATCTCTACAGTTGATAAGAATTTCAGATTTTACCTGACTTGTAGAAGCTGAGACATTTGCCATAAAGGCAGTCTGATAAGAAAAAGATCCGTCTTCAGAAAAGAACTTCTCCATTTCTTTAGATGCTACCTCAGCCTTCTTGATCAGAACTGATTTCTGACATTTCAACTCTTCTGCTTCATTCAATAAGTCATCAAGATTAGAACTTGCTTCTTTGCTCACATCAGATTCAGAATGATAATCGCCCGAAGTAGAACTTTCTTCATCAGAAGTCCCGGTATAACCCGAACTGTCGTCACTTTCAGAAAATTCTTCCTTATGAACGTGCTTGATGTGATTAATGATCTTTGCATAACACGCTGTTCCCCCTTTATCTTGATCACCTTCCCCAAGTTGTAAAGACCAATTAAACCCTTCATCAGCTTGTACGGTTAATGCACGATTTTCGTTTGATGGTCCAGACTGATTCTGGTTGGTGGTGTTGTTTACAGCCACTATCCCTTTTCCACGATTGTCTTGATTGGCATTTGAAGTACTCGTCTGATTACGGAATGGGTTCTGATTGCCTTGTTTGCTTGGTCGGGTGCACTCACGTTTGAAGTGACCCTTTTCGCCACAATTGAAGCATGTAACTGCTTCTTTATCAAATCCATACTTTGTATCCTGTTTGCTGTCTAAAGGACTTCTCCCAGTTCGAACCATAAAGTCCTTTGCCCTTCTAACAGCACTTGCGAATGCCCACTTTATATCCATCAACTCCATTTCATCACGGTTGATTTGAAGATAGTCTTCGTTGGTCAAACTGATGTTTCCAATTTGACCTGCGACCAAACCGCAGTAAGCACTGACCATTGTATTAATGAGTTCCATATGTTCCTTTGCTACTTCAATGCTAACATTTGAGAGGTTTGATGTATCAACTTTGACTGTGTTAGTGTTTGGGGTTGGAGGATTGTTGGTATAATGAGCTTGCTGTTGTTGTGGTTGGACTTGTGGTTGTGGTTGGGCTGGAATATAAGCACTCGGATTAAACTAAGGTTGAGTAGTGGCAACTGGAGGTGTATAAGGAATAAAACCTCCTCCAGAATAAGCTTGAGTTTGAGCAATCAAATGCGCTGGCGGAAGATAGGCACTCGGATCGAAGACAGGAGGTGGAGCTGATTGAGGAAACGGAGAAGAGTTTGTATTTGATACAAACGCCGTTTGTAACTTTGGTTGCTGAGCTGAACTGGAACTAACTGACGGGTTAAAACCTCCTCCATAATACATTTCGATATTTTGAGGAGCAGCAATTCGTTTTGCTTTCCGAATTTCTTCATCATTCTTGTGTTCCAGCTTCTGTACGAATTCATAGATACTTACAGTGTCAGCATCTAGAACACCGGTATGCTTTAAAAGCTCAATGTATGGGCTCCACTTTGGTGGTAGAGAATCAGCAAACCGTGCAACGACTTCCTTTTCAGTTGCAGTAACAGCATAAGCAAACATTTCACTAATCAAATGATAAAAACGTGTAGTCATATCATTTAGAGTTTCATTTTCCAAGAACTGAAACGATTCAAACTCTTTCTTCAATAGATCATGGCGTGTCTTTCTAGAAGCTGCATTTCCTTCTCCTCTTGTTACCAAAGAATCCCATAATGTTTTCGTGTCCGAACAATAAGAAAATTGATGATAGATATCTTTGTGAAGCGCTTGGGTAAGAACAGCAAACGACTTTTTCTCAAATTCATAGGCTTTCTTGTCATTTTCCTGCATGTTAGAAAAACCTTCGGCCGTTGAGGCTGCTACTTCGAGAGCATTATTGCGTGGAGTAATGAAACACCTCCAAAGATCAGTGCTTTGACCTTGAACATATGTATGGAAACGACCTTTCCATGATGGAAACTCGTTCATATGATTCAACTTTGGTGGGCGATTGTTGCTGCCCGTTTCGCTTTCGCTAAGCAAAAGATTTTGAATGTTTTGATTTTGATTGGATACCAAAGCCCATTGTCCGGCACTTATAGTAGGTTGACCAAAAACATTCTTCACCCATGCTGCTGCGGGGGTCGGATCTTCACGTGGTCTCGAGTCCATACTCCAATCCCATGGACTAGTACAACTCATATTTGATGTATGAAGTGTAGTACCTGATCAAATTCTTGAAAACACACAGTTAGCAAACTTTTACAAGTCCTCTGTATAAAACAGATCTGTTCTCGACGAAACAGATTTCACGAAATAGGTTTGTTTCGTCTAAAAGAATGATGACGAAACAGACTTGTTTCTTTGAAGATATTTTGACGAAATAGACTTTGTTTCGTCGAAGATATTTGTGACGAAACACTAGTGATTCGTCGACAGCTTGTTTCGTCGAAGCTGAGTCTCAGACAGCTGGTTAAGATATTTAAAATATCTAACTGACACAAGGTATGTTTTCTGATTTAGAGTTTCAAGGTTACTTTACCACAAAAGTCCACTTAATGTATTTTATTGAATAACACTTTGGTTTAAAAAATAAAGGATCCAATAACACAAATATGATAAGAACTCTATGAAGATATGAAGAACACACTCAAGAACAATGAGTTTTCCGGTCAGTTGATAATTTTCCGAAACACGAAAATACACAAGATTTTCACTAAAAAACCCGGTTTAAAGCATGAACAAACAATCTAACTAGGTTTTTGATAAAAAAATCTTTTAGCAAACAACAAGAAACCAACAGATTTTATGAATATTTTTCCAGAATATATGATTTTTCAAGAACAAATTTTCAGAAAAACACACACAAAATACTTGATAAAAACCGAACAATGCTTGATTTTAAACAAGGATAAGAGCCAATTCTCTGATACCACTTGTAGATCCCGAAATCTGAGGATCGATAACGAACCGAATCACTTGTTTATAGCAAACACGATCACGTGTTCGGAATCCACGTAACTATGCCAAATCAAACATATACAGCAATAACAACAAAGGATTAATCAATGAAACACACTCGATTGATTAAACGGGATGAGAACCGATTACAAACTGATACAAACACAGTTCAGACAGAATTTCGACAGAGTTTTGTTACTGGTTATTATCTCATCTCTGTTTCAAAGTGAAACTGAGATGGGTATTTATACTAGACACAGACACAACATGACGAAACACACTAACTCTCTGCGAAACACACAAAGTCGACGAAACACACCTGTTTCGTCGACATACATATATGTTATAATCTGTTTCGTCATTTGTTGGAGAAGCCCAAATGAAGTCCAAGTCCACACAAGTATTCACGGCCCAAATGGTGAGGAAACGGCCCAGTGATGTTTCTGTTAAACACTATCACCATTTTTTATTCAATTCAACATAGGACAAAATAAGTGACATCATCATGACATCACAAAGGTGATGTCATGGTGATGTGTCGGCGGGAAAGGCCGCGGCGCTTCGTGCTTCGCGTGTCGAACTCTGGGGCGCACGACGGAGGAATGTCGTGACGTCGGGCTTGAGCCGGACCTAACCGAGTCGAAACCAAGTTGAACCGAACCGAGTCGAACTGAGCCGAGTCGCGTCCACATAAAGTGTACCAACAGAGAGGACCCGAGTACACTTGGGAGCTGGAATCGGAGATGAAACGAAAGTATCCTCACATATTTCAGTAAATCTCTAGGACGAGATTTTAAATAAGGTGGGGAGGATGTAAGGACCTTCAAAAATGTCCCAAAACGACCCATAAGTGAAAACCCGGACCCCTGAAACCCTAATGTGCATGAAAAACCAAGAAAACAAGGTTTTTGGTTCTCAGGCGGGCCGCGTAAACAATAAGCGGACCCTTACGGGGGCCGCGTCAACTCAACATTTTACCGAATAAGCATCCGGGCCACATGGCATCCACCTGGAAACCCTACTCGTGACCCAGCAAACCTACACGTAGACTAGGTGGCAACGCGGGCCGCGTAATTATCAGCTTAAGGTTCACGCGGGCCGCGACAGACCTATTTTTCAGCTATAAATAGAACTGATCATGGCCTGTTCACTGGTGTCGAAAACAATTCTCAAAAACGAAGTGCTACTGCTCAATTTCGAAAATTAAGGTAGTGAGGCGCTGCTACGATACAGGGTATTAACTCGATCGCTGCTACGATTCAATGTCCGATCGATTGAAACTATCCAATGGATGTTTAAGTGCTGCCCACATTAGGGCCATGCTTTGTCATTCATCGTGAATTCGATGGATGTTTAAGTATTGCACTTTGTCATTCATTGTGAGGGTTTTAATCTCGTGAGTTATCGTAAATGCTGTATTAGTTACTGACCTAGTTCGTGTGCATTGTTATTTAAATTAGGTTACAAGGCTAATCAGTAGGCTAAACTCTGCCTGTTTAAATCTGCAATGTGAGTCATTCTCTTTTATCAAAAGTATTTTACAATACTCCATTTATTTTCAAAGGTTATAATTACAGGGATTAAGTCGTGGTTATCTTGAATCACTGGCTAGTGGGGTATTGTGCACATTACTAATTTCTCACGGTTAGGCTAATAAATCCTAACAGTGATAATCATCACTACTTGGGGAAAAGGACCAATAGTGGTATGACCATTGTCACCAGGAGGTGATACGGCGCCAGATAAAAATAAGATAGAAGCCATTGTAATCGCTCTTATGATGTAATTTATAACTATGTGTCGTTTTATCAATTTGAATGACTCGCCAGTATTTCCCCGCTGATAAAATATTTTCAAAACATGTTTCAGGTGACTACTGTGAACCAAGGAAAAGTGCTACGGAGCACTAACAAAGCTTGAAGTAGTGGCTCAGTTAAATAAATAAACATGTTTTGTAAATCAGGGATTTTTCTTGTGAAATTCCTCTGTTGTAAATTACGGGGTTTATCCCGAATTATGAAATAAAATAATCGGCCATTTCAAGTTTTAAAAGATCCTGTTTAAATCTTCCGCTGTCAACTCAATTAATTAATACCACGGGTTTCTGTCCCGCGGCTCCTGGACCGGGTAAAACCGAGACAAGGGTCGTGACACTTACCCTCGAAACTCGCAAAAAGAATGTCTGTAAAAATTCATTTAATGCCTTCAGTTTCTGCATCTCTGTATACATTTATTTACTGCTTTCCGCATTTACATTTGAAATATGCAAAAATACCAAAAATATTTTAGGTGTGTTTTAATATAAACTTTATAAAAATCAAAAAGATTTTATTTCTAATTTATTTTTTATTGTACGATGTTGGATCTCGAGTCTTTACCTACCTGAAACCTGATCAAAATCTAAAACAACTGCATCTTTATAAACGGTTGAAATTAGCAAGTTTTGAAAGTTAAAATTCTAAAATTGATCAAATTTTTAAACTTTCAAACTGTGTCGAACGGTAGTTGATTGAGAGTTGGTCACATGTGTTTCGTTTGATTATATTCCAAGCGGTTGTTCTCATTACACATTTAGCTTTCTTGTTTGTGCAGATGCAACATTTGAACCAGTTAAAGGCAAAGAGAACGTGTTAGAAGACGAGCTTTGGAATGAAGACACGACATGGATGAAATCAAAGAATCAAGATGATCGAGTTGTAGCTGACCACTTCTCAACACCACAAGTATCTAAAATTCAAAGATCAACGTTTCACGAGCAACCTTCAAGGGGGAGCTTGCTGATACACTCCCTGTTCGTGACATGTGAATACTTTAAAGATCCGACAATATTGTGAAGATGAACCTCACGAAAAACATCCAAGGGGGAGTTTGTTGATGCATATTTGTGTGGATGTGGCTCGGTTCGGTTCGGTTCAGCTCGGCTCAGTTCGGCTCGGTTCGAGACCGATGTCGTGACATTCCTCCGTCGTATAACCCGGCCATTCGCGATTCGTGAACGAAGATCATGCGAGATGCCATCATCATGATGATGTCACCTTTAGTTTAACTAAACTTTGCATGAAAGTGTTGACCATGTTGCATGTCCACGAACAATGATTGTTCGTGGGAGTTGGGCATCTTTTAGTGGGTCTGACATCAACGAACAATACATGCCACGAAGAGTCCCTATATGTGACGAAGATTATCAAGGTTCGTCAATGGCTATATACTAACGAAGATAAAGTGTTCATGGTGATTAATTGTTCGTCGCAATGGTCCACGAAGATTCCATTCTTCGTGGGCCTGATGAATGTTCGTAGGGTTACTGGGTGTTGGACCTATAAATACAGGCACATAACATAGAAGAGACAGAGCACACCAGTGAGTTTGAGAGAGCATTTTCTTGTACTAATCTTTGTAACCAAACTCGGCTGAAAGTTAATACATGAGCTTTTAACTTTGAAATCTATTGTGTATCTGTGTGTTCTTTGGCTTGGTTGCATACCCGCTTGGATTCCTACAATGTTATATCTTCAACTCAGGGGTTGATCCTGCAAGTTAATTTAGGGCGTCAAACTATTCATTCGAAAAACACACAATTCATCATATCATATAAAGCAAGAACCAACAACCATAATTCAAATTACCTACAATCACATAGCTAATCAAGGAGATGAACGCCAACCCGACTGAGGTAAAATACTTTGGGCCTATTGGACCACCAACACCCTTCAGGAGTGTAATCCGTTGAGATCTTGAATGGCTTTATCGGTTAAAAATAAAAATAAAACTGGATAAGCAGTTTTGAAAAACATAAAAACCATATATGCCTAAAGTCAGTATTAAAAAAAGTGAAAAATATATAAATAGATTTTAAATTTTATAAAAATAAACTTAAAAGTTAAAACTAAACCTCACCATGCAAATCCCTTTCAATCTAAAGACATACAAAAGAAAAGAACATTGTGTACTTTGTTACTATATACTTCAAACCAGCATCTTTCCTGAAAAAAAAACAATTGTACTTGATAAAACAGTTATAACGTGCGTGCAAGTTTACCATCTGGAATCATTATCACAAAAGGCACGTCTCGTCTACTTTCAAAGGTGAATTCAAAAACATTGGGGTCATTGACTTTGCTGACATTTTATATGCATATTTTGACTTTGTGTTGGTCCATATAAAAATGTAAACAACCTTAACTGCTTATAGCTAGCTTCAGATAAGCATAAGATGACTATGTACGTAGTGTTGTAAGAAACAGGTTCCTGTCGTTATCTCCAGTGGAAGTGCTACCTACAAAAATACATGTGCCACGAAGTACATATGTCACGAAATACATATATTTCGTGCATGTGTCGTGGTGTTTCGTGTAACATATTTTAGCTTCGTGTGTACACCTGCTGTATCGCCTATTGATGAAACAATGGTTAACCAGGTGGGTTAACTCCTTGGTCTCGTCAAGAGGGTTAATCCCTTCTTTCCGAAGATCGTCGGCTGGATCGTCTGGTGGTGGGTTTCCTGCACAAGGAAACGAACCGTGACTCGTAACAAGGAGGATGGGGTGGGGGGTGCTCCTTGTTACCACTCTCCGGCGTGAGAATCAGTAGTTTGCTTGGGAAGCAAAGTGTGATTGTAGTAGTAGTATTGAGAGAGTTGAGAAGTGATACCTCAAACCTGGTTTGGGGTGAGTATTTATAGCCGAGGAGTGAAGGAGGGTAGTTGAGTAGCTAGCCTAACATTGCACAGCTATTTGCAGGTGTGTCAGACCTGTCGGTTACGGTGGTGATGCCACGTCCTGCTGTGGTGTCAGACTGTTGTATACACGTGGGCCTGTAGGCGACTGTTCCCAGTGCCACTTGCACTGTAGTGTCAGACCCACTTACCTTGTAGGCAGGATGCGGTGCCAGGCCGCATCGCTGCTTGCGGTTATTGATGTTGTTCCCGCGTTGGTTGTTCCATCCATGATTTTATGCGGGATGCGGTGTCATGCCGCATCGCCGCTTCGTGACTGTTTCTGTTGTCCAGATCCCTTGTCGTAACGAAAATGTTCATAGGATGCGGTGCGGGGCCGCATCGCTATGTGTAACATTGGTTTCCGTCCTTAAGTTAAGTCTTCTCATCACTGGACAGATTGGACCGCTGTGTTCGCGTGTGACCACGTGGACACAGGTGAGTTTATTGCTGGTGGAGGTTTTTTATAAGGGTAATGGTCATTCGCGGTAATGCTGACGCGAGATCTGGGACCATACCCCTTCAAGTCCCCCCAGTCTAGTGTTCCTTCCTTATGCAAGTTGCATGTGGGAGGGATACTGGACTATGTTGTCTAGAAGGTTAAATATGGGCCATGCGGATGGCTCCTTCTTTCAGTAAGTAGTAGGCCTTTCGAGTGGATTGTTCCTTCCTTTGAGAAGGATGGCCGGTGAGCAAGTTCCGTCTGATGCGGAATTCTCAGCCAAGGACTTTACTCTTAATCTACCTTTTCTTGATGTCATCAGCCACCTATTGGTGTTTCGAACCAACCTTTGAAACGGTGACTGAAGGTGTTAGCAGGGTTCGAACCAACCTTTGAGTTCGTGACGGAAGATGTACGTCTTCGTCACTCTAGTTGTAACCTCTGCGTCAGCTAGTGCAAAGTTGTAAGTACTTTGCTCAAGCTCTATGTTCAGCAACTGGACATGCAATGATGATCCCTGTTTTGTGGGGTGTTCATGTTCTCCTGTTAAGCTTTCTAGTAACCGCACGTCCTCTGCGGTTTATCTCTCAAGTAACCTCACGTCGTCTGAGGTTTAGCTCTCAAGTAACCGCACGTCCTTTGCGGTTACCTCATTGCCGCACCTTGTTGGCCATGTTTGTTTGAGAAACGTGGGGTAGTTGCGCCATTGTTGGTCGTGTTTGGTCGAACAATGTGAATCTGGACTATGGGCAGATAAACATGGTCATAGGCAGGGTTGTGCCTACCATTGTTTATTCTATGCGGTCCATAGGTGGGTAGCTAGTCATAAGCAAACTTGTTACCACTGTTCTGGAGCTACTTTCCTTCACGCTTTGGTGGAAAGTGGCTTTTCTTTAAGTAGTGTTGTCGGAGGAGATCACCTTAGATACTTGGGAAGTTGGTTGAAACTCTTCCGCATTCGTTTTGTAGCCACTTCCCTTCATGCTTAGTTGAAAATCAGTTTTCCTTGAAGTAGCTTTGCTCCTCCGCATGGTGGTTTAGTTGTGGCTCTTCCCTAGCTACCGTTCGCATAGTTGCGGTTTGTAGTAACTACACACGAGTGGTTGCGGTTTGCAGCAAAGAACTCGCTTCTAGAAGTCTTGTAGCCTGGACGTAGCTCTTGAAGGTTTAGGAGACAGGGTTGCTGATGTGCGGTTGCTCAGCCTACTTGTCCTTTTCCTTAAGGAGAAGCTGTTTGCGTTCCCTCCGTGGTTGTGAACCGGATACGAGGGATTTGAAGCCTGAAGAACCGCATCCTGAGAGGCGGTTTTCATATTTCAAGGATCAACGCTGGTTCTGAGTATCTGACGCACCCGTGCGGGATTGTGTGTGTCATCTCCGCATATTACATGTGTGTTCGTGGGTATGTGCGGTTTATTGTTTATACCCCCTATATAATTTAGATATATATATTTTTGCCTATTTTGAGGGGTTTGTAAAAAATGACATGCGGTATGGGTTATGGTGCGGTAAACCAGAGAAACCGCATGCCGCTTAAGTTTGGATAATGTTTGTCGCTTTTGTGTTGTCTACGTGGCTGATGGCACGTGTGGGTTGTTGAAAGTTGGTAGGATTCTGACATGTGCTGATCTGAAAGGACGTTTGCACTGACCGAGGTCATAACTGCACTGTAACAAGTAATGTAAAGGTCTTCTCTGTCAGGCGTTTTATTATTTTTAATTAATAATTAGTTATAATAAAATGAAAATGACCATTTTACCCCTGTGCAAAAGGACAAAACTTGAGGTTTTTTTGAGAAATCTGACCAGATTTCATTTTTGGACTAAAATGACAAAAAAATGCAAACCTCAGGGACCCAGATTTAAAAAATTTGGATTTTGGACTAAAGTGGCAAAAGTGAGCAAACCTCAGGGACCATTTTGGCTATTAACTCTTTTCATTTTTTCACTTTTTTGAAAATTTACCATGTAGTCATGTGGCCATATTGATTATTGGTTACGCCATTTAACAAACTTCTCCTAATTAAGAAGCCATTTAATTTTTATATTTGTAGTCATTTTTAAAATTCCTGGATTTAATGGTTAATCTTGTGAATATGATTGGCACAAGATTAAGTTAAAGGATTTAGAATGTTAGGTTCTTGGTAAACGAATGGGTAATTTTTTTTGAACGGGTCAAATGAGAAAATCTATTCAACAGTTCAAACGACCCCATTCTTTTTGTCATTTTGTACAAAACATGTTAAGGATATTGTAGTGTGCGATTGTGGTGGAGTTGTTGAATCTTAGACTTGATTGTTACCCAAGGCACATACCCTTAAAAAGTTCACGAGCCCGCCGCAACGCGCGGGTTGCCTACTAGTTTTTACTAGTGTGTTATTTTAATTAAATGAAATTTAAAATAGTTCAAAAAAAAAAATCCACATGGCTGGCCACGTCACACCACATCCCTTGTTTTTGAATATTACCTTGTGGATCTCACACTCGTTACGTGTCGAGCAATGCCCCCAACCCAAGCCCCTCCACACCCCCATAGTCTATGAAGATGGAAATCGTAGAGGTGCCGTTATCACATGGACCCATCTCATGTTACAAGGACATTGAGAGAACTGTTCTTGGACAAAACGAGTGAAGAATAAAACTTAGAAGACAACTCATCCACCAAGAAGTCAGATTTTAGTCACCAAGTAATTTCTTGCCGTGTGACCCAGGGCACTACATACCCACACGGCACGGCGTCATAAAGTTTGGATGGATCCTTGAGTCTGTGCAAACGAATTTTCTCCTCCATGTTATAATCACATCTTTTAACGTCATCTAAATATTAGACATTAAATAAAATAGAAAAAAGAAGATAACGCACCCCACCAATTGGTTGGGGAGAAATAGCGTCCATCTCATGCTAGATATAGCTAGCTAGGAATATATAATAACAAAATATAAAGACATTTTTAGAATCTTGAGAGGAAAAATGGAGAGAGTAGCTATACTTGTTCTTTTACTTGTTTCACTCCCCATTCAGAAAATCTATACTGCCGAAATCAATATCATTTCGGATTTACAGTTCTTGACAGAAAAAGATACATTGGTGTCGCCTGCCGGAACCTTTGAACTTGGCTTTTTCAAGCCGGGTAGCTCTGGGAATAGCTACATTGGCATATGGTATAAGAAAATATCTGTCCCAACAGTGGTTTGGGTTGCCAACAGAGAACACCCACTCACCATCGCATCATCAGGCGTGTTAAAGATTGTCCATCCAGGAAGTCTTATCCTCGTGAACAATAGTACCAATGGTATATTGTGGTCATCCAACACAACATCATCAGGAAATGCAACTGCAAAGCTTGATGATAACGGAAATTTAGTTGTGACGGACGGAGATAACAAAAGGATTCTCTGGCAGAGTTTTGATTATCCAACTGATACTCAGTTACCTGAAATGAAGTTTGGGATGGACTTGTCGACGCGCAGGGAATGGTATCTATCGTCATGGAAAAGCAAGGAGGATCCAGCTCCAGGTGAATTTACCTTTCGTGTTGACACACACGGTTATCCTCAGTACTTACTCAAACAAGGCACAGATATGATCAAATTCCGGCCAGGACCATGGAATGGTATAAGGTTTAGTGGGGAATCAGCGTTCGGCCACAACAATATCTATACATACACTATGGTTATTAATGAAACAATGGTAGCTTTCACTTATTATCTTATAAACAGTTCTGTTCTATCAAGGTTCACCTTAGACTCTTCTGGGGAGGTACAACGTTCGGTGTGGGTGGAAGGTGCTAAAAACTGGCAGCCTGTGTTTACATTACCAAAAGAGAGATGTGATTCTTACAACATTTGTGGTGCTTATGGAAGCTGCATCAGTGTAAACTCACAGGGATGTTCGTGCCTAGATGACTCAAAATTTGTGCCTAGAAACCCAAAGGGTTGGAAGGAAGCAGATTGGTTTGGTGGCTGTATGAGGCGAACATCATTGGATTGCGAAAATGGAACAGATGGGTTTATAAGGTATCGTAATGTAAAGTGGCCGGACACACACAATTCCTGGTTTAACAGGAGCATGAACCTAAAGGAATGCGAAGCAGTATGCCTGAAGAATTGTACTTGTATGGCTTATGCAAATACAAATATCACAGGGAAGGGAAGTGGATGCTTGCTTTGGTATAATGATCTCTTAGACATCAGAGTAATCACCGACGGCAACGGTGGTCAGGATATATATGTAAGAATGGCTTCCTCTGAATTAGGTAACTATCTCTTCCTAAATTTCGCCAAACATGTGTATACATTTTAACACAATAACCAATCTACACGGATTGATTTTCACCTGTACAAACATACTAAATTCATGGTAATTATGTATCACTAAGTTACCAATGTTGTTGCTATGCTAATATCACGCACTTGCTCAACCAGTGTCTGAGAGAGGAAGAGTAAACATCAGATTCATCTTATTAGCAGTCTTTCTGGGAGTTGTTCTTATAGGCTTAAGCTCTACAATATTCTGGTATGCATGGAGAAAAAGGCATCATGCGCAACCATTGGGAGAAGGTAAGCAATATCTACAGTTTGGAGTAACATGAATTCTTTGAGCAGATTCTGTCAGTTTAAAATCTTGTGTTATTTCTATTGCATAGGGGGATCACTGGAAGTCTGTGAAAGGCAGCAAGAAGTCATGGAGCTACCATTGTTTAGCTTCTCAATAATAGCACGTGAAAGGCAACAAGAAGTCATGGAGCTACCATTGTTTAGCTTCTCAATAATAGCACAATCTACTGCTAATTTTTCATCAGATAATAAACTTGGAGAGGGTGGTTTTGGACCAGTTTATAAGGTAAAAGTATAAAGTGCTTTGCATGCTGCCACTTTTCAAAGTATAACATAATATCAAAGATCCAATGAAGACATGCTTTGTATTATAGTCATGCCACATATATAAAAAGATACAAATGAAAGTTACACTTTGATGTTTGTATAGTATTCATTTTCGGAAATGGTAATATTCAGGGTGTGCTAGAAGGGAAAGAAATTGCAGTTAAGCGTCTCTCCACGACTTCCAGACAAGGACTCAATGAATTCAAGAATGAAGTGATTTGCATTTCAAAACTCCAGCACCGGAATCTTGTTAAGCTCCTCGGATGTAGCATAGAGGGAGACGAGAAACTGTTGATCTATGAATACATGCCAAACAGAAGCCTAGACCTGTTCATATTCCGTCAGCATCATATATAATATCATAGTTGATTTAAAATGAAACTATAATGAACTAAATTTACATGTTTGGCAGATAAAACACAAAGCACACTTCTTGATTGGACAAAGCGATTACACATCATTAAAGGAATTGCCCGAGGACTTCTTTATCTGCATCAAGATTCACGACTAAGAATCATTCATAGAGACCTTAAAGCAAGCAATATTCTACTAGATCTGGACATGAACCCAAAGATATCAGACTTTGGCATAGCAAGAAGCTTTGGAGGAAATGAGACTCAAGCAAACACAGAGAGAGTTGTTGGTACATAGTAAGCCACAAAACCCAACTGTATATTCATTATGTTTTTTGTTAAGTTCATTATTTTTAGAAACATTTTGCCGACTGCAGTGGTTACATGTCTCCGGAGTATGCATTAGATGGTCTTTTCTCAACGAAGTCAGATGTGTTTAGCTTTGGCGTTTTGGTGCTGGAGATTGTAAGTGGGAGTAGAAACCGGGGATTCGTTCCTACTAAGCAAGACAATAACCTTATTGGACATGTAAGTTCTCCTACCGCAAAATGCTCTTTTGATTTGTAATTGTAGTTCTTACTCTACAACCAAATTAACTGTTTCTATATTATGTTCAGGCATGGAGAATGTATAAAGAAGGCAGGTCAATGGAACTCATTGATTCAACTTTAGATGAACCAGTAGATCCATCCCAAGTTTTAAGATCAATCGAAGTGGGGTTGTTATGTGTTCAAGAAAGCGCAGATGACAGGCCAGACATGTCATCAGTGGTTCAAATGTTAGGCAGTGAGGGTGCATTGCAGAAACCTAAGCAGCCAGCATTTTTCACAGAAAGGAAATTTCATGGTGCTGAATTCTCTTCAAGCACTTATCCAACAAGCTCAACCAATGGTTTAACCGTAACAGAAGTAGTTGCTCGATAACAAGCATGTTCATAACTCCGTAAAATATAATATTTCTTGGCGTTCGGGGGCGTATAGTGCATAGTTGTCAATAGCGGCTATAGCGACCGCTATAGCGCGCTATGTAGCCATGCGATCAAGTGTCGCTATATGGGTCATAGCGACCAATAGCGTATTTAGCAACAGTTTTTTTTATGTAAATAGCAATTAGATATAGCTATAAAATAGCTGGATTTATAGGTTTTTGTTAAATATACATGTAAAGTAGTATATATACAAGGGTATTTTGATGTAATATACATATAAAGATTTTCAAAATTCTTTTTTTAGTGTAATCGCTATTTATAAAATAGTCGTCCCTATTTCTCGCTATTCGCTACGTAGCCTATAGGTGCCTTGTTGCTATTCGCTATCGACAACTGTGGTATAGTGATGGTCGGCTGTGTAGGGTTGCTGGAAAACCGGGTGTGAGTAGAGATGTCAACGGGACGTGTCTTATAAATCGTGTCTTATACTCGTTGGGATTTCTAAATATTTTCTTACTCTTTTAGTTGTTATATAATTTTATTAGCCAAGGGAATGAAAATAAACGAAAATCAGTGAATTAGTAGATTACTCAGTTACCTAAGGATTAGCAAAAAAAAAAAAATAAATAAATAAATAAAAAAAACATTTACAAGTATGTATGTTTCAGGTAACGAGTCGGCCACCATCTACCATACCCTTTTCATACATATGATTTTTTTTATAAGTAACCCCGTACCTGGTCCCACACCGAATACCCGCCATGTTATCCGTTACCCTATTAACCTATGGTAGAGTTTGGTTTCGTCCTCCCCAAAAGGCTGGATTTGCTAAAAATTTCCCGGTTCCGGTTCGGAGCTAAATTTAACTGACCTCCTCGATACTGTGGGTAACCATCATCCATGCCCCAATCTTCTTCATCCCCATATCCGTAATCCCAGTCATCAACTCTAGCCCGACATCTACTTGATCGATCATATCACCCGCACGGTGCGAGTGTGGCACTTGGTTAGGTCGATTAACAGCCTGCAACGGATTAGGCTGTGGTGGTGGTCGGTTCTCTTCCGGGTAAAGTGGTCCTCCAACAAGATGAAATTCTCCGTGGAGGTTAAGCTTGTTGAGCATTCACAGTTTGTCGTGGTGAGGGGGGTGGATTTTTTTGATTTTGCGATTGATTTTGTTGTTCTTGTGGAAATGGAGGTGGTGGCATGTCGGGAAGTGGGTCTTGTTATGGCGGCTATTGGTTTAGGTTCGGTTGATTTTCTAGAGGATTTGTGGTTGATGCCTGTGCTTTTCCTTTCCCTGTTGAACGAAGAACAACTAAATTTTGTCAGGTGGTTTTTCGATTTCGGGATCGAAAAGAAGTGGTGATGTTCTTTCTCAACACTTGGTATGTATGCAACTAGAAATCACCTGCACACAAGTAAACAAGATACTGTGCGTAATACCGAATAAAATAAAAACAAATAAAAAGAAATATTTTTGGGGTTTTTTAATTTTTTTTAGAAAACTAGAAAAAAACAACTAATCTGATCTAACACTAAGCGCACGAATTCCCCATCAACGACGCCATTTAATGTAACTATCGTGGGCTAATAAAAAATATTTATTTTAACTTAAATACCAATACTAGTACAAGTAAGTAAGGTCGTATCCGTAGGGAATTTATGGCCAGTGAGCGTCACCCCGGTTTTAATGTCCTCCTCCTGTGGCCCAGTGGGTATTCCCATTGGGTTTAGTTTGGCCGGCCCTCCTTTGGGAGGTCACCGGTTCGACTCCCACTTGTGGCTTTAGGGGGGAGGACACCCGTGCGCAATGATGGTGAAAAACCCACCGAGGAGGGTTTGATCCTGAGCGTCACCCCGGTTTTAATCCGGCTGTTACTCTAGCGAGGCAACTTGTGTAGAGGCAGTACGGTTTCCGGGGGAAAGCCTTCGACCCAAGGTTGGTAAACCCAGCGCTGGCCTTGCTATCTGGGCCCTTAATCTTGGCGAGGGCCCGCGATTTGCGGGTGTGACAATGGTCACCATTATGAAGTTCACCTTTCAAAAAAAAACTACTATTATCTAATTCGGGGTTTGTTTGTTTTATTTAAAAAAACAATTTGTCACGAAAAGTGTTATTACAATGAAAAAAAAAGTAAGCTCCACCCGGAGTCCCGATTACTAGTTTTAACACAAAAACCCGTTTACTGATTAAAACACCACGTAGACATGACATTGGAATTAATGACTTTGATTATTAGTTAGGGACCGTTTTTAAATAACCTGTAACACCTAACAACCCGTTTGATTATACCAATTACCCACCAATTTACCAACTCGCTAATGATGCAAAGAAACCACTAATACGCTTGATAAACAACAAACAATTCAAGTATGGAAATCAACACAAGTGGTTCAACGTATCAGTCACAATAATCAGAAACAAAGTCTAACGTATTAAACCAAACAATCATTCATCCAGGGGAAGTCACGAAGAGTTTAGCCGTGTATGCTTGTCATCTAGTTGCCTTGATTTCTGTGCTCCGCCAAAAAGCTTGTTGTGTATCAAATAATAAAAACATCCAAAAGTTATTTCCTCCATGCGAGCTCGTTCCGTTGTTGTATCCCCAAAACGATTCAGCTGTCAAAATCCTTTTGTTGTGCGATCCCCAAAGATACCTCAAAAGCTGTCGTCCCACCTCCATATTGCCGTATTTTTTCCATGTGTATCTTGACAGGCCCTTTTAGTTCTTGTCATCTTCTTTTGATTGGACCGAATTACAATTCAAGAGAAGAGCATAGTTAATGAATAGTCTAAGACCACCCGTAGTGGGGCGTTTTTTTTTTTTTTAAATTTCAAAAATAACGCCCAAAAATGCCCGGAACCCATTACATGGGGCGTTTTTTAGCGTTTTTTTTGAAAAAAAAATTGATTCAGCGTTTTTTAAACCACGCCGGAACTTCAATTGTTTGCCCAATAAAACTTTGCCGTGTGTGTATAATATTTGTGTGATTTTGGCAAAGGTTGGGGAAGAAAGTTGCAGGTTTTTTTTAAGGTTTTTTGGGAAGAAAGTTGCAGGTAACTCAAGGAAGAAGAAAGTGATTTTAGAAAGTGATTTTGCACATTCAGTCCCTAAAGTTTGATTGTATTTAAAAAAAAAATTAAACTTCAAAACCTTTAATATTTTAAGTTTCAAAAATACTAAATCAGTCCCTAAAGTTTCAAAAATGCTTTTTTCCGTTTTTTTTTTATTTCTAGTATTGTATTTTTTTTATTTAATGAAGCATTTTAAGTTTTTAATTAAAAAATAATAATTGTTTAATGATTGGAAGGGGCGTTATTGGACATTATTCCCACTACGGCACTTTTGCAATAATGCCCCATGCTGACTGGACTGTCACGTGTCGCAAAACGCCCCATGGTGGAGGCATTATTGAGGTAAACCACTACACATGGTCTAATATCATTTAATTAACACAATGACACCTTTGTTATTTTCTCTTTTTACGATCCATGGCCAACATCAGATATGAATGTCATTTAATTCACTTTTAAGAAATTTGATTATTCTAAGTAATTATCATATTTATATAATTTACCCTGATGATTGGAATAACATTTTTATTTTTATTACTAATTCTCATCTTTATGTAATTTGCCCTGATGATTGAAATAAAATTTTTATTTATTTAAAAAAACAAAATTCCCATCCATTTTAGCAATCCACAAATTAACACCCACAAAAATAACTACATGAATAACATGATGTTTATCCGTCAACTATTATTATAATATTCTTATTGGGTAGGGATATGGTAAAAAGTGTTTAAAATGTGAGAAGGGTAAGAAGTGTTTTAAACCATTGGATATTTGATCTAATGGTTGAGATCAATAGGGTATAAAATGTAAATTGTGTTTTAATTAGAAGGACCTTATGTAAAATTGAAGGGCAATAGTGTCTTTTCCAATGTTTCAAATATGGTAACCGCCATCAATCTCCTAAAAACTAGCTATTCAAATTTAATTGCTAAATTATCTCGATCCTAAATTCTAAAAATAGAAAAATATGTAACTGCTGCAAAGAAACGTATGACACTATACATCCATCACAGGCATGCTACCAGAAAAATATAACACTATATAACACTATGCATCCATCATATAACACTATATAACCAAAGAACACTATATAACACCATGTAACATTATATAATACTATATAAAAAATATATAACACTATACAGTTCTAAATGGTGGTTGCACTGCAGAATTAATAATTGATGGTGTTATATAGTGTTTTTTGATGGTTGCGCTACAGAATTATATAACACCAAAAACCATATTATAACACCATATAACACCAAGTAACACTATATAACACTATATAAAATATATATAACACTATGCAGTTCTGAATGGTTGTTGCACTACAGAATTATATAACACTACACACATTCGTAGATTAATTCCTAAAATCGAATTCCTATAATAAAGGGTGGAAGTTATTTTGGGCAGTTATCTTTAAATCAATTAATTGAAAGAAAATAGAAAATTACTAATTCACCCTTTTGAATTAATTTAGATATAGGACACTTGTCATCACCACATTATTTCTTACCATTCTCACACTTTGGGCACTTTTTACAGGATCCTTTTATTCTTATTATCTTAGTTGAATCGTTTTAGCTCGTTTTATTATTCAACCTACAAAGCATAAAAACCGATCAAAGTAATATGCTTTGTACTAATATCGATGCAATTTTATTATAATTAATATGCAATAGAGTGTACCTAAAATGCACCGATCAACCCGCCTTGTATAGACAGATTACTAATGGATATGCCGTCGGTAACAGTTCAACAAAAAACCGACAAGCAAAAGGTTCCTAGCCTAGAAAATAATAATGGCTAATGAGGTGCCAATGAGATGGTGGTCCATACCATTGGTAAAGGCAATTCCTTTAAACACCTTGGGGGATGTTTTGGGTTTAAGTCCCACAGACAACAGGAATAAAGAAATTTGATGTTCAAAAAAAAAAAAATTTGCTAATGAGGTATGATTAACAAAGTTTCCTTGGTTTAACCCGCGGGTGATACTTTGCCTACGTTGGTCTAAAAATCCAACCATTATGGAACAATTAAACAGTCATGCGAACCACAAGGAAATCGAAGAATAAAAAGACACCATCAACCAATGGGGTGGTAGTATATTGGTAAAGGCAAAACCTTTAAACACCTAGATGAGGGGAGGGGGGGAGTCTTGGGTTCAAGTCCCACATATGACATGGCCGTTCAAAAAAAAAACACCATCAACACATTAACTTTTCTTGGAGGAATGAGTCAATAAAGAACTTTATATTTCTAAGGCAAATCGAAAAATAATAATCTCATGTTTCTGAAATTGGCCGATAATAATCCCTATTCAGTTATTAGCCAATAATAATCCGACGTCGTCCAATTTTTTGGTAAAATAGTCCGCCGTTAAAATAGCTTAACGGAGTTAAGTTTTTCTCCGAATTACAAGCCGATGTTTTAGGGCTTTTGATCAGAACAAGGATATGAGTCGATTGATGTAAAACTTACCTCAAAATACTGCCCCCAACCCACGAAAACGGTACTTCAATTCGGGTGTTTAACTTCCAATTAACAAAATTCAAGCCATTTTGAACACAATTTCGAGGTAAGTTTTACATCAATCGACCCGTATCCTCATTTTGATCAAAAGACCTAAAACATCGGTTTGTAATTCGAAAAAAACTTAACTCCGTTAAGCTTATTTTAACGTCGGTCTATTTTACAAAAAGATTGGACGAGGTCGGATTATTATTGGCTAATAACTGACTTGGGATTATTATCGGCCAATTTCAGAAAGATGAAATTATTATTTTCAATTTGCCTATTTCTAAAATGGCGATTTGGTCATACCATGAAGTACCCAGTTAGAAGACAGCGTATGTTTCAAATTTTAATGGTGCCACCTTCCAGTCCTTCCAAGTTCCACCTTGCAAGTTGAAAAAAAAATACATTAAATCAATTTATGACACAGCAATTAATGCGACCCCAGCAGTTTTTTTTAACCGCCAACAAACTCAATCCCGAGCACTCTCGGGGCACCCACTGGACAAACGGAGTACTCTGAGAGTAACCCGAGTCCACCACCAATTCCGGGGAAAACCCGGTAACCCACCCGCCCGTAGGCACGATGATGTGTGCTAAATAGACTATAAAAATTAACTAAAATAGACTCGCTAGACTAGACACTCTAAGTTTTTAAATTTATAGACTAGGACTCTCTAAAACATAAACCACACAACCGGCAAGTGTACCGGTCAATGTAGTATAGCCTAAGCAAGTCCGAGTATCGAACCCTGAGACTCTATGTATCACGCAAACTAAACTCTAATAGACACTGACAGACACGACTAAAACTGTTTAATTGTTTGGGGGGGGGGTTACGGAAATCTATATTAAACTACTAAATTAAACTAGAGCTAGACTAAAGACACGAACAAAGACTGAGGACTTTACTTATATGGAAACCGGGACCACCTAAACAAGAATCCTGGATTGTTTTTAAGAGATTACCGATTAAGTTAAATGCACAAGTTATGGAACCGGGATCTTATGATACTAAACCTATTAAGAACCAACGAGGCCCCTCGACCCTTCTCAAGGAGAAACCTGTGGCACTACCTAGGCCGTTAATTCTACCGGTTATTAGACGTCTTCCCAGTTGTCTAATTATTGTGTAAGTACCCTAATGTTGACCTATTCTTTCCCAATCCTAGATCTAGGGTAGTTTGAAGTAATTAATTTGACTTGATAGACTAATAAGACCGACAGGTAAACCAAGACATAACCTTTCCCAAGGCCTATCTAAAGCAATTCGCCGAGTAAGACCTACCAATAGCCCCTCACTTCCCAGGTATTAGGACTAGTAGAACACTAAGACTTAGCAAATTATTATTAGTTACTTCTAGAGGTTATTGGCCAATTCTCCCGAAAGAGTGAAGGTTTTCTAACGTGATACAGACACTCACCGAAACCCTAAACCCTAATATGACTCTATGTTGTGATATAGAACGTCACTAAGAATCATATGAAGCAAGTAACAATAATAAACCAAATCAAAGCATGCATACACATCAAACCATTAAATCAAACCTCTTACTAAACACAATCACCCATAACAATCATGCAATAACAAAACCGGTAAAAACTTTATATTAATCCATTCATCAAGTCTAGGTGGTTTATAAATTTAGCCAAGAAACATAGTCAAGAACGAAAATAATAAACAAGGTTCAAATATTGAATTCATTGACATCAAAATAAAGAACTAAGCAAACAAGAAAGAACCGAGTAGATAGAACCCGTTAAATTCTTGATCTCCAAGCCTTCAACTTTAATCCCAATGATTCTCTAGCCTTGAACCCTTTGCAAATTAATCTCTAAATTCGGATGACTTCGTGCGTCTCCCCAGTCTTCGTCCCTCTTCTGCCGTCCCCGCTTTTTTTTTCTTAGGGTTTAGTATATTATTATAAATAAAAATAATACTGTTCAACTCAACTGATTCACATTCACAAAGCCTACAATAACTAACCCACGTAAGAATGCATGCTTTTAGCGGCCCAATGGAATTCTTCTACCATTCTCTGATTAATGTTTCAAAGGCCCACTCTTTGGATCCCAATCGATGTATGTACGTTTGGCTGATTTTATGAAAAGTATATTCCTACGTAAAAGGAATTAATTCCTTTTTGTCTCCAACAAAATATAAATGGCCATCTCTTTTTATTCCCTAACAGCCGCAATAGAATGGAAATTGATGGTTTCCATATGGCAGTCCTTAATAGATATATTAGATATAGTGGGCTCGGCCCACTCACAGAAAAGAAAATAACTGTAATTTTAATTCAGATACTGGCGCTCCACTCTACCCAACTGGCTGTTTATTTCCATATTGCTTATTTTTGCTCCATTTGCACCAGGACCTGTCAAAACACAAAATAATATAATATACTACTAATAACAAAATAAAACAAATAAAACTATACAAAAATTATACAATTTACACCGGACAAATATGTGTATTTTACCCCACATCAAATATCCCCACACTTAACATTTTTTTCGTCCCCGAAAAAGAATTATGCAACGGAATCATAGATAACTAATCACTCGGGTCAAAAGTATAGGTATATTTAATTAAAAACCAAGGCTTGCGTTAGCCGCGATTGCGAATGTATTTGTCCACTTTAAACCCAAATCCAATCCTAAGCCCTTATCATGTGATTTTAATTTAAGTGCGGTCAATCCACCTAGGGTCTCACATTAGAATCTACGGTCCACCTACTCCCGCCTCAAGCTTATAGGACTAAAAGAACGATCACTTGATCAATTCCTAACCGTCTTATATCAAAACCAAGAGAGTTTACAATCAACTTTTTTTTTTCTTCTTTTTCCATTTTTTTTTAAACTTTTTTTTTTCTCTATCGTGTGTCTAGACGATGCTTTCCCTAACCAAGAGGTATTCCGGCTGTAGAGTCGCTATCCCCAACCACATATTACTTAGGTTTCGGTACTTTTAATCGGCAATTCGATTTCACACATCCCAGAGGTATTCCGGCTATAGAGTCGCTATCCCCAACTCGGATTACATAGACCTGTGTTACTTTCATTTAGTTTCTAGCTCACTTTTTATTCTATTTTTTTTTTCCGCATGACCACAAACTCTAACGGTTTTAACTTATAACGGTGCCCCTTATACTCTTATTGTCAGTTTTAATTTCCCATATTTCCCAGGCGAAAACCCACTAGCAGACCGACAATTTAAGGTATATTAACTCAAAGGGACTTAAAACCAAACTCGGGCCTATCCACACATCCCTAACTAGACGCAAGCTCGATTTATTTAAATCTCTTATTATTATTATTATTATTATTATTATTTTAACCCGAGCAAAAATTCATCTTGTCTATCATTTTCCGTATTAATTTTGCAAACTTCTTTATTCAAAAGACATTTTCTGATTTTTCAATTTTTTTTTTTTTTTTGATTTTTCAAATTTTCAATTTTTTTTTTGTATTTTTTATTTTCATATTTAAGACTCGATTATTTACAAGTATCCCATCCCCACACTTAGAGATTGCATTGTCCCTAATGCAAGAACGAAAATACGACTCAAAAACTACCTAAACACTAAAAAAAACTAAAGACGAAATAAATAAGTAAATTACAAAAGAATACAAGGGAAACGACTTAGCTGATTAATAACAACGCGTATGCTCCAAATCTCTCGTCCCATCCTGCTCGATCGTATAACATTTCGGCCGCGATCGGCTTTGACTCTGACACTGGTACGCTTGATAAATGCCTTGTATTCAAACAATAGCTCCAAACTCACCCGAATGGAGATTGCGTACGGGTGGTACATATTCAAACCTGCATAACCAAAAACAAGCACAAACCAAAGCAATACCGACTCTAAAAAAACGACTCAAGAACCACTAATTTAGACTCATGGTACAAAATAAACGACTCAATAACCAAGTAAACACGAAAACACAAAACACGAAAAAGAACTAAAACTACGATAGAGACTCAAAAATCTACAAACTCTACAAGTGTGCTATCAATTTTTCTAACACTCACGGAGGATCATGTAAACGCGGCTCACCTCCATACCAAAACTCACAGGCTGTAGCACCATCATACCTGTTATCATTCGAATCTATCCAAACACCCTTATACCTCTCACAACCTCTCAACTCATCATCGGGCGGTTTGAACTTATACATTTCAAATCTAAATCGATCCCCACACTGAGCCTTGCTCAGCTCTTCTATCTTAGATTCTACGCACTCTACCCTTTTTCCAAGATCATCTACTCTCCTATCGAGTGGATCCCCACACTTGGGTCCTATCGCTTCCTCTAGACTAGGACCACTTATCACCTCTTTCTCACTTCTCTCATCTTCTAACTTCGATGAGATGATAACCAGTAGCTCGGAACCCTCTCCTAGAAAAGCATACTCTAAATGAGATGGAAGAACCTTAAGCTCTAAAGGTGGGGGTTGGGTGGTGTCATCACTAACAGCTAATGCTTCGGGAATTAAAGGAATTCCCTCATCTTCAACTTCATCTACCCTCAAAGACTCCTCCTCTACCTTCTCTCCTACCACTAAGTCCGCACCACTGATGTACTCTAGACAATGGTCAACGCATGAGATGAACGAGTTCAAGAAATATACGGAATGGCAAGGACCACTATAGAAAAGCATATTCTAAATGAGATGGAAAAACAGACACTAGTCACTAAGACTCTAAATAAAAATAAAAATACAAGACTCAAAACAAAACAAAACAAAACAAAACATGCAGCACGTATATGTCAATTAAGTCTATCAAAGCTAATTAACGCGATTGCCAAGAGTCCCCGGCAACGGCGCCAAAAACTTGATGTGTGCTAAACAGACTATAAAAATTAACTAAATTAGACTCGCTAGACTAGACACTCAAAGTTTTTAAATTTATAGACTAGGACTCTCTAAAACCTAAACCACACAACCGGCAAGTGTACCGGTCAATGTAGTATAGCCTAAGCAAGTCCGAGTATCGAACCCTAAGACTCTATGTATCACGCAAACTAGACTCTAATAGACACTGACAGACACGACTAAAACTGTTTAATTGTTTGGGGGGGGGGGGGGGTTACGGAAAACTACGGAAATCTATATTAAACTACTAAATTAAACTAGAGCTAGACTAAAGACACGAACAAAGACTGAGGACTTTACTTATATGGAAACCGGGACCACCTAGACAAGAATCCTGGATTGTTTTTAAGAGATTACCGATTAAGTTAAATGCACGAGTTATGGAACCGGGATCTTATGATACTAAACCTATTAAGAACCAACGAGGCCCCTCGACCCTTCTCAAGGAGAAACCTGTGGCACTACCTAGGCCGTTAATTCTACCGGTTATTAGACGCCTTCCCAGTTGTCTAATTATTGTGTAAGTACCCTAATGTTGACCTATTCTTTCCCAATCCTAGATCTAGGGTAGTTTGAAGTAATTAATTTGACTTGATAGACTAATAAGACCGACAGGTAAACCAAGACATAACATTTCCCAAGGCCAATCTAAAGCAATTCGCCGGGTAAGACCAACCAATAGCCCCTCACTTCCCAGGTATTAGGACTAGTAGAACACTAAGACTTAGCAAATTATTATTAGTTACTTCTAGAGGTTATTGGCCAATTCTCCCTAAAGAGTGAAGGTTTTCTAACGTGATATAGACACTCACCGAAACCCTAAACCCTAATATGACTCTATGTTGTGATATAGAACGTCACTAAGAATCATATGAAGCAAGTAACAATAATAAACCAAATCAAAGCATGCATACACATCAAACCATTAAATCAAACCTCTTACTAAACACAATCACCCATAACAATCATGCAATAACAAAACCGGTAAAAACTTTATATTAATTCATTCATCAAGTCTAGGTGGTTTATAAATTTAGCCAAGAAACATAGTCAAGAACGAAAATAATAAACAAGGTTCAAATATTGAATTCATTGACATCAAAATAAAGAACTAAGCAAACAAGAAAGAACCAAGTAGATAGAACCCGTTAAATTCTTGATCTCCAAGCCTTCAACTTTAATCCCAATGATTCTCTAGCCTTGAACCCTTTGCAAATTAATCTCTAAATTCGGATGACTTCGTGCGTCTCCCCTGTCTTCGTCCCTCTTCTGCCGTCCCCGCTTTTTTTTTTCTTAGGGTTTAGTATATTATTATAAATAAAAATAATACTGTTCAACTCAACTGATTCACATTCACAAAGCCTACAATAACTAACCCACGTAAGAATGCATGCTTTTAGCGGCCCAATGGAATTCTTCTACCATTGTCTGATTAATGTTTCAAAGGCCCACACTCTTTGGACCCCAATCGATGTATGTAGGTTTGGCTGATTTTATGAAAAGTATATTCCTACGTAAAAGGAATTAATTCCTTTTTGTCTCCAAGAAAATATAAATGGCCATCTCTTTTTATTCCCTAACAGCCGCAATAGAATGGAAATTGATAGTTTCCATATGGCAGTCCTTAATAGATATATTAGAGATAGTGGGCTCGGCCCACTCACAGAAAATAACTGTAATTTTAATTCAGATACTGGCGCCCCACTCTACCCAACTGGCTGTTTATTTCTATATTTCTTATTTTTGCTCCATTTGCAACAGGACCTGCCAAAACACAAAATAATATAATATACTACTAATAACTAAATAAAACAAATAAAACTATACAAAAATTATACAATTTACACCGGAAAAATGTGTGTATTTTACCCCACATCAAATATCCCCACACTTAACCTTTTTTTCGGCCCGAAAAAGAATTATGCAACGGAATCATAGATAAATAATCACTCGGGTCAAAAGTATAGGTATATTTAATTAAAAACCAAGGCTTGCGTTAGCCGCGATTGCGAATATATTTGTCCACTTTAAACCCAAATCCAATCTTAAGCCCTTATCATGTGATTTTAATTTAAGTGCGGTCAATCCACCTAGGGTCTCACACTAGAATCTACGGTCCACCTACTCCCGGCTCAAGCTTATAGGACTAAAAGAACGATCACTGGATCAATTCCTAACCGTCTTATATCAAAACCAAAAGAGTTTACAATCAACTTTTTTTTTCTTCTTTTTCCATTTTTTTTTAACTTTTTTTTTCTCTCTCGTGAGTCTAGACGATGCTTTCCCTAACCAAGAGGTATTCCGGCTGTAGAGTCGCTATCCCCAACCACAGATTACTTAGGTTTCGGTACTTTTAATCGGCAATTCGATTTCACACATCCCAGAGGTATTCCGGCTCTAGAGTCGCTATCCCCAACTCGGATTACATAGACCTGTGTTACTTTCATTTAGTTTCTAGCTCACTTTTTATTCTATTTTTTTTCCGCATGACCACAAACTCTAACGGTTTTAACTTATAACGGTGCCCCTTATACTCTTATTGGCAGTTTTAATTTCCCATATTTCCCAGGCGAAAACCCACTAGCAGACCGACAATTTAAGGTATATTAACTCAAAGGGACTTAAAACCAAACTCGGGCCTATCCACACATCCCTAACTAGACGCAAGCTCGATTATTATTATTATTATTATTATTATTATTATTATTATTATTATTATTATTATTTTAACCCGAGCAAAAATTCATCTTGTCTATCATTTTCCGTATTAATTTTGCAAACTTCTTTATTCAAAAGACATTTTCTGATTTTTCAATTTTTTTTTTTTTTTTTGATTTTTCAAATTTTCAATTTTTTTTTTGTATTTTTTATTTTCATATTTAAGACTCGATTATTTACAAGTATCTCATCCCCACACTTAGAGATTGCATTATCCCTAATGCAAGAACGAAAATACGACTCAAAAACTACCTAAACACTAAAAAAAACTAAAGACGAAATAAATAAGTAAATTACAAAAGAATACAAGGGAAACGACTTAGCTGATTAATAACAACGCGTATGCTCCAAATCTCTCGTCCCATCCTGCTCGATCGTATAGCATTTCGGTCGCGATCGGCTTTGACTCTGACACTGGTACGCTTGATAAATGCCTTGTATTCGAACAATAGCTCCAAACTCACCCGAATGGAGATTGCGTACGGGTGGTACATATTCAAACCTGCATAACCAAAAACAAGCACAAACCAAAGCAATACCGACTCTAAAAAAAACGACTCAAGAACCACTAATTTAGACTCATGGTACAAAATAAACGACTCAATAACCAAGTAAACACGAAAACACAAAACACGAAAAAGAACTAAAACTACGATAGAGACTCAAAAATCTACAAACTCTACAAGTGTGCTATCAATTTTTCTAACACTCACGGAGGATCATGTAAACGCGGCTCACCTCCATACCAAAACTCACAGGCTGTAGCACCATCATACCTGTTATCATTCGAATCTATCCAAACACCCTTATACCTCTCACAACCTCTCAACTCATCATCGGGCGGTTTGAACTTATACATTTCAAATCTAAATCGATCCCCACACTGAGCCTTGCTCAGCGCTTCTATCTTAGATTCTACGCACTCTACCCTTTTTCCAAGATCATCTACTCTCCTATCGAGTGGATCCCCACACTTGGGTCCTATCGCTTCCTCTAGACTAGGACCACTTATCACCTCTTTCTCACTTATCTCATCTTCTAACTTCGATGAGATGATAACCAGTAGCTCGGAACCCTCTCCTAGAAAAGCATACTCTAAATGAGATGGAAGAACCTTAAGCTCTAAAGGTGGGGGTTGGGTGGTGTCATCACTAACAGCTAATGCTTCGGGAATTAAAGGAATTCCCTCATCTTCAACTTCATCTACCCTCAAAGACTCCTCCTCTACCTTCTCTCCTACCACTAAGTCCGCACCACTGATGTACTCTAGACAATGGTCAACGCATGAGATGAACGAGTTCAAGAAATATACGGAATGGCAAGGACCACTATAGAAAAGCATATTCTAAATGAGATGGAAAAACAGACACTAGTCACTAAGACTCTAAATAAAAATAAAAATACAAGACTCAAAACAAAACAAAACAAAACATGCAGCACGTATATGTCAATTAAGTCTATCAAAGCTAATGAACGCGATTGCCAAGAGTCCCCGGCAACGGCGCCAAAAACTTGATGTGTGCTAAACAGACTATAAAAATTAACTAAATTAGACTCGCTAGACTAGACACTCAAAGTTTTTAAATTTATAGACTAGGACTCTCTAAAACCTAAACCACACAACCGGCAAGTGTACCGGTCAATGTAGTATAGCCTAAGCAAGTCCGAGTATCGAACCCTGAGACTCTATGTATCACGCAAACTAGACTCTAATAGACACTGACAGACACGACTAAAACTGTTTAATTGTTTGGGGGGGGGGGTTACGGAAAACTACGGAAATCTATATTAAACTACTAAATTAAACTAGAGCTAGACTAAAGACACGAACAAAGACTGAGGACTTTACTTATATGGAAACCGGGACCACCTAGACAAGAATCCTGGATTGTTTTTAAGAGATTACCGATTAAGTTAAATGCACGAGTTATGGAACCGGGATCTTATGATACTAAACCTATTAAGAACCAACGAGGCCCCTCGACCCTTCTCAAGGAGAAACCTGTGGCACTACCTAGGCCGTTAATTCTACCGGTTATTAGACGCCTTCCCAGTTGTCTAATTATTGTGTAAGTACCCTAATGTTGACCTATTCTTTCCCAATCCTAGATCTAGGGTAGTTTGAAGTAATTAATTTGACTTGATAGACTAATAAGACCGACAGGTAAACCAAGACATAACATTTCCCAAGGCCAATCTAAAGCAATTCGCCGGGTAAGACCAACCAATAGCCCCTCACTTCCCAGGTATTAGGACTAGTAGAACACTAAGACTTAGCAAATTATTATTAGTTACTTCTAGAGGTTATTGGCCAATTCTCCCTAAAGAGTGAAGGTTTTCTAACGTGATATAGACACTCACCGAAACCCTAAACCCTAATATGACTCTATGTTGTGATATAGAACATCACTAAGAATCATATGAAGCAAGTAACAATAATAAACCAAATCAAAGCATGCATACACATCAAACCATTAAATCAAACCTCTTACTAAACACAATCACCCATAACAATCATGCAATAACAAAACCGGTAAAAACTTTATATTAATTCATTCATCAAGTCTAGGTGGTTTATAAATTTAGCCAAGAAACATAGTCAAGAACGAAAATAATAAACAAGGTTCAAATATTGAATTCATTGACATCAAAATAAAGAACTAAGCAAACAAGAAAGAACCAAGTAGATAGAACCCGTTAAATTCTTGATCTCCAAGCCTTCAACTTTAATCCCAATGATTCTCTAGCCTTGAACCCTTTGCAAATTAATCTCTAAATTCGGATGACTTCGTGCGTCTCCCCTGTCTTCGTCCCTCTTCTGCCGTCCCCGCTTTTTTTTTTCTTAGGGTTTAGTATATTATTATAAATAAAAATAATACTGTTCAACTCAACTGATTCACATTCACAAAGCCTACAATAACTAACCCACGTAAGAATGCATGCTTTTAGCGGCCCAATGGAATTCTTCTACCATTGTCTGATTAATGTTTCAAAGGCCCACACTCTTTGGACCCCAATCGATGTATGTAGGTTTGGCTGATTTTATGAAAAGTATATTCCTACGTAAAAGGAATTAATTCCTTTTTGTCTCCAAGAAAATATAAATGGCCATCTCTTTTTATTCCCTAACAGCCGCAATAGAATGGAAATTGATAGTTTCCATATGGCAGTCCTTAATAGATATATTAGAGATAGTGGGCTCGGCCCACTCACAGAAAATAACTGTAATTTTAATTCAGATACTGGCGCTCCACTCTACCCAACTGGTTGTTTATTTTCATATTGCTTATTTTTGCTCCATTTGCAACAGGACCTGCCAAAACACAAAATAATATAATATACTACTAATAACTAAATAAAACAAATAAAACTATACAAAAATTATACAATTTACACCGGAAAAATGTGTGTATTTTACCCCACATCAAATATCCCCACACTTAACCTTTTTTTCGGCCCGAAAAAGAACTATGCAACGGAATCATAGATAAATAATCACTCGGGTCAAAAGTATAGGTATATTTAATTAAAAACCAAGGCTTGCGTTAGCCGCGATTGCGAATATATTTGTCCACTTTAAACCCAAATCCAATCTTAAGCCCTTATCATGTGATTTTAATTTAAGTGCGGTCAATCCACCTAGGGTCTCACACTAGAATCTACGGTCCACCTACTCCCGGCTCAAGCTTATAGAACTAAAAGAACGATCACTGGATCAATTCCTAACCGTCTTATATCAAAACCAAGAGAGTTTACAATCAACTTTTTTTTTCTTCTTTTTCCATTTTTTTTAAACTTTTTTTTTCTCTCTCGTGAGTCTAGACGATGCTTTCCCTAACCAAGAGGTATTCCGGCTGTAGAGTCGCTATCCCCAACCACAGATTACTTAGGTTTCGGTACTTTTAATCGGCAATTCGATTTCACACATCCCAGAGGTATTCCGGCTGTAGAGTCGCTATCCCCAACTCGGATTACATAGACCTGTGTTACTTTCATTTAGTTTCTAGCTCATTTTTTATTCTATTTTTTTTCCGCATGACCACAAACTCTAACGGTTTTAACTTATAACGGTGCCCCTTATACTCTTATTGGCAGTTTTAATTTCCCATATTTCCCAGGCGAAAACCCACTAGCAGACCGACAATTTAAGGTATATTAACTCAAAGGGACTTAAAACCAAACTCGGGCCTATCCACACATCCCTAACTAGACGCAAGCTCGATTATTATTATTATTATTATTATTATTATTTTAACCCGAGCAAAAATTCATCTTGTCTATCATTTTCCGTATTAATTTTGCAAACTTCTTTATTCAAAAGACATTTTCTGATTTTTCAATTTTTTTTTTTTTTGATTTTTCAAATTTTCAATTTTTATTTTGTATTTTTTATTTTCATATTTAAGACTCGATTATTTACAAGTATCCCATCCCCACACTTAGAGATTGCATTGTCCCTAATGCAAGAACGAAAATACGACTCAAAAACTACCTAAACACTAAAAAAAACTAAAGACGAAATAAATAAGTAAATTACAAAAGAATACAAGGGAAACGACTTAGCTGATTAATAACAACGCGTATGCTCCAAATCTCTCGTCCCATCCTGCTCGATCGTATAGCATTTCGGTCGCGATCGGCTTTGACTCTGACACTGGTACGCTTGATAAATGCCTTGTATTCAAACAATAGCTCCAAACTCACCCGAATGGAGATTGCGTACGGGTGGTACATATTCAAACCTGTATAACCAAAAACAAGCACAAACCAAAGCAATACCGACTCTAAAAAAACGACTCAAGAACCACTAATTTAGACTCATGGTACAAAATAAACGACTCAATAACCAAGTAAACACGAAAACACAAAACACGAAAAAGAACTAAAACTACGATAGAGACTCAAAAATCTACAAACTCTACAAGTGTGCTATCAATTTTTCTAACACTCACGGAGGATCATGTAAACGCGGCTCACCTCCATACCAAAACTCACAGGCTGTAGCACCATCATACCTGTTATCATTCGAATCTATCCAAACACCCTTATACCTCTCACAACCTCTCAACTCATCATCGGGCGGTTTGAACTTATACATTTCAAATCTAAATCGATCCCCACACTGAGCCTTGCTCAGCGCTTCTATCTTAGATTCTACGCACTCTACCCTTTTTCCAAGATCATCTACTCTCCTATCGAGTGGATCCCCACACTTGGGTCCTATTGCTTCCTCTAGACTAGGACCACTTATCACCTCTTTCTCACTTATCTCATCTTCTAACTTCGATGAGATGATAACCAGTAGCTCGGAACCCTCTCCTAGAAAAGCATACTCTAAATGAGATGGAAGAACCTTAAGCTCTAAAGGTGGGGGTTGGGTGGTGTCATCACTAACAGCTAATGCTTCGGGAATTAAAGGAATTCCCTCATCTTCAACTTCATCTACCCTCAAAGACTCCTCCTCTACCTTCTCTCCTACCACTAAGTCCGCACCACTGATGTACTCTAGACAATGGTCAACGCATGAGATGAACGAGTTCAAGAAATATACGGAATGGCAAGGACCACTATAGAAAAGCATATTCTAAATGAGATGGAAAAACAGACACTAGTCACTAAGACTCTAAATAAAAATAAAAATACAAGACTCAAAACAAAACAAAACAAAACATGCAGCACGTATATGTCAATTAAGTCTATCAAAGCTAATGAACGCGATTGCCAAGAGTCCCCGGCAACGGCGCCAAAAACTTGATGTGTGCTAAACAGACTATAAAAATTAACTAAATTAGACTCGCTAGACTAGACACTCAAAGTTTTTAAATTTATAGACTAGGACTCTCTAAAACCTAAACCACACAACCGGCAAGTGTACCGGTCAATGTAGTATAGCCTAAGCAAGTCCGAGTATCGAACCCTGAGACTCTATGTATCACGCAAACTAGACTCTAATAGACACTGACAGACACGACTAAAACTGTTTAATTGTTTGGGGGGGGGGGGGGTTACGGAAAACTACGGAAATCTATATTAAACTACTAAATTAAACTAGAGCTAGACTAAAGACACGAACAAAGACTGAGGACTTTACTTATATGGAAACCGGGACCACCTAGACAAGAATCCTGGATTGTTTTTAAGAGATTACCGATTAAGTTAAATGCACGAGTTATGGAACCGGGATCTTATGATACTAAACCTATTAAGAACCAACGAGGCCCCTCGACCCTTCTCAAGGAGAAACCTGTGGCACTACCTAGGCCGTTAATTCTACCGGTTATTAGACGCCTTCCCAGTTGTCTAATTATTGTGTAAGTACCCTAATGTTGACCTATTCTTTCCCAATCCTAGATCTAGGGTAGTTTGAAGTAATTAATTTGACTTGATAGACTAATAAGACCGACAGGTAAACCAAGACATAACCTTTCCCAAGGCCTATCTAAAGCAATTCGCCGGGTAAGACCTACCAATAGCCCCTCACTTCCCAGGTATTAGGACTAGTAGAACACTAAGACTTAGCAAATTATTATTAGTTACTTCTAGAGGTTATTGGCCAATTCTCCCTAAAGAGTGAAGGTTTTCTAACGTGATATAGACACTCACCGAAACCCTAAACCCTAATATGACTCTATGTTGTGATATAGAACGTCACTAAGAATCATATGAAGCAAGTAACAATAATAAACCAAATCAAAGCATGCATACACATCAAACCATTAAATCAAACCTCTTACTAAACACAATCACCCATAACAATCATGCAATAACAAAACCGGTAAAAACTTTATATTAATTCATTCATCAAGTCTAGGTGGTTTATAAATTTAGCCAAGAAACATAGTCAAGAACGAAAATAATAAACAAGGTTCAAATATTGAATTCATTGACATCAAAATAAAGAACTAAGCAAACAAGAAAGAACCAAGTAGATAGAACCCGTTAAATTCTTGATCTCCAAGCCTTCAACTTTAATCCCAATGATTCTCTAGCCTTGAACCCTTTAAAAATTAATCTCTAAATTCGGATGACTTCGTGCGTCTCCCCTGTCTTCGTCCCTCTTCTGCCGTCCCCGTTTTTTTTTTCTTAGGGTTTAGTATCTATATCTCTAATAAAGCAAACCATTGGGGGACACATGCCACCCAATGGTGCAAGCCAACTAAGCATCCACCTAAGCATACATGTGGCATAGCCTATAGGGAGGACATGTGGCATACCTCTAAGGCCAGGATTGGAGAATCTTATTACGTACGTTTCTATTACTCTCTCTCTCTCTCTCTTAATCTCTCATCCATCGATCCTTCTCTCATTCGTAAACCCTAAAAGCCGAAACGCCTCATCAGATGCTCAGTCAATCGACCCCGTGCGAGAACGATTAATCCATCTTCAATACTCAATAGTGAATATCGACGGTAATGATGGATTTGAAGAAGTTAAATCGACGGTAATGTCTAATTCGTGGTTTGATTATTCTTCTTTGTTGTTACATTCGTCTGATTTCGTTAATGTTCTGATGTTAGTTAGGGTTTTTATCAATGATTTGATGATCGATTATCACATCCATGGTAGAATCTTCTCTCCTTATTTGTTTGTATGTTTTTATTTTCTGTATTGTGGATTAGGTTCGTCGTTATTTCGAGTTCAATCGATTGTATGTTTTTTCTTCTCAGACATCTTCGATCTTCATCTCGCAGGTATGATTTTTTATTTTAATTTTATGCAGTCGTTCCGTTACTTTATCTCCAAACTCATGCGCATCACTGATTCACCATATTCCAAAATCTTTAAAGAAGGGTTAGTTACTTAGTCAGTTATTTGTTCTGTTTTGATTAATTTGTATTCGTGTATGATACTATGTAACTGAATTTGATCCAAATTGTTTGGGATTTTGTAGGTAGGTTATGATTAGGGCTCTAAACCTTTGAATGATTGTTGGTTTTTTTTTCCGATTATGTGTTTTGTGCTCGGAAATTGAATTATATGAATGAGGTAGGGTTTTTGATTGATTTTGTTGTTGGTTAATTGTAGGGGTTTAAGAAACCTTATGTAGTTTTGAAAATGGAATACACTTTACCTTCAACGTATTTAGTCAAAGGTACTAATCAGTTGGTTTTTTTAGTTGGTTAGATATTAGTCTTAGATAAATGATTTCAGATTTGATTTTGTAGTATGGATATGGGCATATCTAGATCCTAATTTTTAAAAAAATAATATAATAACATATTACTTTTATTAAAAAATATATAAAACTAAATCATCTTTAATATTAAATTATTTGTTAATGAAACAATATTAACACTATTGATGGATATGGCTGAATATGTGTGTGTGTGTGTTATTTTATGGTTTTGCATTGGTAGCCGATTGTAGGGCATATAGTGAACACTCAAATACTGCAAGGCATACAGTAAACAACAAATAGTTAGTACCAATTACCTGTCTTTTAGTATTTATATTATTACCAGCTAAAGTTATTTTTTTATCTTTTTATAGTACTTATAATCGTGATTAACACAGGAGGTTAGGATGGATCACCTTATTAGAAGTATAGAACCACCTAATTAGTTTTTTTCAAGGCTGGGCCATTCACTGCCACACTATTTACCATATGGGTCATAAAGTAGTACTTTAATATATGGTTAAAAAGAGGTGGCGAAGGGACTGAATTGTAATTTGCTTATATAGAAAAGATTGGATAGTGAAAGGAGGTAGAAGTGCATTAAGAGGGGACCAATACAACATAGACATAAAAGAATTTGCAGAACCGGATATAAAGATTGGTATTTGTTGCACAAGTGTGGAGACGCTGGTGGAGTCTAACTATTATAGACAGAAGGGCTCGAGTTTGATTCGAGGTAATGTCAACAAGCTCAAATTGTTTAGAATGTGGAGTTGTTTAATAGGATGTTTCAGATCTAGAATGCCACCAACCTATGATTTGTTAATTTAGCCGAACTGGAGATCCGAGTTTGATTCGAGGTAAAGTCTAACAAGTTTCTTTTTTTACTTTTATTTAGTATTATTTTGTTCAATAGTCAAACTGGAGAGTTGGGTTAAAGATCAACACAGATGAGTGTTTTTTTATATGCATCCGCATTATAATTTTAATTTCACTTTGTCATTAGACTTATGTAATATGTATATTTAACTTCATGTTATGCACGTTAAATTTTAATTTCACTTTGTCATTAGTTTGTTTAGATTTTAGGGTTTCAATCTTAAAATGTTTTGAGTCTAAATCATGTTTAATAATTTTACATTAGAGCTTTTTGGACGGTAAAAAAAGGGTATTTCACGGATTCCCATTCTGCAGAACGTGTCATTGAGAGCGACACCTGGTAGAGTGAGTTTATTACAGGACGGTTCAGTTGTGGTTGAAGTTGGTGGTATTGAGTTGGGTCAGGGTCTCTGAACCAAGGTTAAACAAATGACTGCATATTGTGTAAGTGTGGTTCAGTGTGACGGAAACGATGGGCTCTTGGAGAAGGTTCAGGTCATACAAGCGAACACTTTGAGTATGGTTCAAGGCGGGTATACAGCTGAAAGTACAACCTCTGAGGCAAGTTGGTAAGTTGTTAGACTTTGTTGCGATGTGTTGGTTGAAAGACTTGTGTCATTGACGGAAAAAGTGAAAGAACAAATGGGTTCGGTTAATTGGGAGTTACTTATTATGCCGGCGGGTGTACAATCGGTGAACTTATCCGCAAGTTCATTTTTTGTACTTAAGTTTACATCTATAAGTTACATTAATTACGGTGTTGCAGTTAGTGAGGTAATTAAGTTCCATGACCAATATAATTGTCGTTTAGTTGTTTATATGTGATGCTATTATGTTGGAAAAACAGGTGGAAGTAAATCTTTTGACTGGAGAAACCAAAATGTTGCAAACAGACATCATATATGATTGTGGACAGAGCTTGAATCCTGCTGTGGATTTGGGACAGGTTTGTGTTCATTAAAATTAATTAATTATGTTGCTACAAAAGAAACCATTGGGGGACACATGTCACCCAATGGCTTAACCACATATGGTTTCTCTCTCTACTACAATTTTGACACGTGGACACCTTAGGAGAATAAAGATTGAGTACGGTAAATATGTTTTGTGTCTAAATCATGTTTAATAACTTTACATAAGACCTTTTTGGACGGTAAAAAGGGTATTTTACGGATTCAATCTTAAAATGAATATATGCATAATTGATAGTGGTACCTTTCGAAAATGAATTAAAACAAAATCACATTATGTTGAGTGCGAAGTGAGCTGTCGGCCATCGGTGTCCACCGGACCACTGGCCACTACCACTTTTGCTTACCGATGATTGGTTCATCTAATAAAAGTTCTATTGAATTCACTCTCAAGCATCATCTAACAAAAGTACACTATTGTTGAACCGATGTAGCTCGGGTTATTCAGGTTTTTGATGTTTAAAGGTCTAACCAATACCCGACTCTAATAATAATCGGTTTAATCAGTTTTTGGCCAAGGGGTAAAATTGACGGGTTAATAAATCCAAACCATGACGACAATAATCCATACTATAGTATCGGTATGAAAGGTAACTCCTATGCCTCTAAAGAAAAATTGACTGATTTATATAAATTAATTAGGAATGACAAATGAAATTAGATTATGCTCATATCTGGACAGGCGTTCGTTGACGAAGGTATGTGTTTTAGTGTTTTATTTTTCTCGATTGTAGTTTTTGGATTTCCGATCGACATTATATGTCATCGTGCAGGTGGAAGTGGTGTGATTAGTGATTCCTTTGAACAGTTTACGGGGAGTAGCAACCTCAGCCACTTTGATAAGGTATGATTCTCTATCTGGCTTCATATTTATGGTTTCCCACTTTCCCTTGGCAAAAATGTTTTAAAAGTTATAAAAAAATTAAAAGGCCAATGCAAGTTAGAGCCGGCCATTTTGACCCATTTATTCGGGTAGTGATTTATCTAAAAAAAAAGACTAAAAGGGAACGGGTCAGCTCTAAGTTGCATTGGCCTTTTAATTTCTTATAACTTTTATAACATTTATATGGTTTTAAAAGAGGTTACATAACTAATATTGTTAAAATATAGCAATTTCATTTTCTAAGCATATGTGTATATCTATCAATCTCACAAAGGGAAAATAAAAGTTTTTTGCTGACTTGTGTTTACAGCTTGCTGCAGTGTTTGATCAAATAGTTTTAAGGAAGCACACTTCTTGAGGGTAGTCACCCAATTCTTGAATCATTGAAAGAGATGAGTAAAATAGAATGTCCAAAGGTATCTGAAAATACGAGGTTGATGTTGGTTTTAATGCCCTCGGTAGTTTGAATATTTTTATACTGTTTTGTCATCATCACAAAGGATGTGATAAATGAATCTGAAGGTTACATTAGGGATAATTTGAAGCGTAAAAAGGCTACAACCTTCGTGTTTTTCATATTTTAATACGTTTATGTATTGTAGCTACATGGAAATCAAGAAATTAGTAAAAAGGCTACAACCTTCGTGTTTTTCATATTTCATATTAAATTTTAGTTTGAAATTGGGGGCCGTACAAGTTGAAATTTGGATTCGAAGGTTAATCGTTTATGGCGCGTATTTGTACAGAATATTTCATTTCAAAGCAAATAATATTGTTTTGGTTGAAGCCCGCGTATTACGCGGGCATTAACCTAGTATTATTATAAATAAAAATAATACTGTTCAACTCAACTGATTCACATTCACAAAGCCTACAATAACTAACCCACGTAAGAATGCATGCTTTTAGCGGCCCAATGGAATTCTTCTACCATTGTCTGATTAATGGTTCAAAGGCCCACTCTTTGGATCCCAATCGATGTATGTACGTTTGGCTGATTTTATGAAAAATATATTCCTACGTAAAAGGAATTAATTCCTTTTTGTCTCCAATAAAATATAAATGGCCATCTCTTTTTATTCCCTAACAGCCGCAATAGAATGGAAATTGATAGTTTCCATATGGCAGTCCTTAATAGATATATTAGAGATAGTGGGTTCGGCCCACTCACAGAAAATAACTGTAATTTTAATTCAGATACTGGCGCTCCACTCTACCCAATTGTCTGTTTATTTCCATATTGCTTATTTTTGCTCAATTTGCACCAGGACCTGCCAAAACACAAAATAATATAATATACTACTAATAACTAAATAAAACAAATAAAACTAAATAAAACAAATAAAACTATACAAAAATTATACAATTTACACCGGAAAAATATGTGTATTTTACCCCACATCACACGACGGTGAAATTACCGGTAAAACCCGTTTGGCTCAAGGATCCAACCCAGGTTTCTCTGGGTCTCCTATCATTGCCCACCGGTGCCTCACTCTGCACTAAGTGAAAGTCGAACCTGCATCTCTCAAGAGAAATAAAAGCCCTCCACCACCAGCAGTTAATGGGTCACTTAATAACGCACAGGTAATATCTATTGCTAGATATAGCAAGGATAATTATCAGAATGTTGGAAGGAAAATCAGATTTGAATGGAGGGAGTAGCTATATTTGTTCTGTTACTTGTTTCACTCCACACTCAAAATCTATACTGCCGAAATCAACATCATTTCAGATTTACAGTTCTTGACAGAAAAAGACACACTGGTCTCACCGGTCGGAGCCTTTGAACTTGGCTTTTTCAAGCCGGGTAGCACTGGGAATAGCTACCTTGGTATATGGTATAAGAAAATATCTGGTCAAACAGTGGTTTGGGTTGCCAACAGAGATCGCCCACTCACCGTCGCATCATCAGGTGTGTTAAAGATTGTCCATCCAGGAAATCTTGTCCTCGTGAACGGTACCAATGGTATATTGTTGTCATCCAGCACAGCATAATCAGGAAATGCAACTGCAAAGCTTGATGACAATGGAAATTTAGTCATGACGGACGGAGACAAGAAAAGGATCATCTAGCAGAGTTTTGATTATCCAACTAGTCAGTGGCGGAACTAAAAGAAAAATTTTGGGGTATCCTATTTTTTTTTTTACCTAAACCCGTCCTTGAAAATTTGAGGGGCCCGGTGCGGCTAGTAAAAATGGGTGGTCTTAAAATTTTCTTTTACCTAGGACCATTCCTAAGAATTCATTCCTAAGAATTCGAGAGACCTCGGGGGCTTGTGCTTGTATGTGTATGTGTGTGTGTGTGTGTGTGTATATATATATATATATATATATATAAAGAGAGAGAGAGTATATCGTACATTACGGCTTAACGTACTCCACGTACAACAACGTGCGTGATTTGTTCTATAACATGCGTGATTAATGCTTTCAATATGCGTGATTATTGTGTTTCAACATGCGTGATTTTGGATTTTTGGGTTATAACGTGCGTGATTTTAAAATGAACGTGCGTAATTACCTGTCGTACGTGATGTACGTTAAGCCGTAATGTACGTTAACCTTCCCCTCTCTCTCTCTCTCTATATATATATATATATAAAATTTTCTTTTACGAGGTTACAAACCTGTGTATACACGAGTTGAATAAAAAAGTTAAATAGGTAGTATCACACGCATGAAAACGTTATCAAATATTTTTTTTATTAAACTTTAAATGTTATTTAAAAGTTTTATAAATAATATTTATTTTGCGCCAATGAGGTAGTGGTGGAGTGATTGGGGAAAGACTTGATGTTCCTTGTGACTTAGGTTCGACTCCCACTCTTCTCATTATTTTCTGCGGCATCCAGGTGAAGGGCGAATACGGGTGGCGCCGGTTCTTCTTGGATGTGAGGCGAGGTTTTACCGATTATTCCACTGTCGTGCCTTTGGGCGGGTGGAGGTCGAGTTTCCGCGCATCAGGGAGACCCAACGGGCTGCCGGCGGTCGAGTAGTCGACCTTGGCTATAGCGCTCGGTGTCACGGTGGTTAAAATGCCTTTCAAGTTGGAAAGAAAAATAAATAAAATAAATTAAGTGTTTAGAATGGCCTTTCAAGTTGGAAAGAAAAAAGGTAATGTTAGAATAAAATAAATACCTCAATTTAAATAAACTAAAATGCTATATTAATTGAAAAGAGGACAGTGTGTCAGGGCTTTGATGATGAAGTTTGATTAAATACTTCACTATCCCATATTTCTATTATTATATTAATATAATATAATATTGTTCATTATCTTCATTCTTTAACAACGTCCCACGATGCAAACTTTCGGCGACCGGAAAATTCTATTTTCGTTGACCATATATAATTTCAGTTCTTCTTTTCTTTAGCTACACTTAGGGGTATCTTATTGTTCGCTCAGGGGTATCCTCGATATATAAAATGGAGATTAAACATAAATTTGCCCTTCGTCAAGAAAGTTGAGGGGTATCCCGTGCAGCTGGCGTTGGCTGGCTTCCCCCGCCCCAACCAACGCCCCACTCCCTGTAGTCTTAGGTTAAAATGAGAACCACCTTGAGTTGTGAGAACAATGAGAACTAAGCCATCCAAAAGGTTTTTCCAATTTTTTTTCTCAAAAATATTAAAAAAATCACTTGTTTCAGCAATTTAAAAAAAAATGCCGCATACACAAATTTACATGTGGTGTAAAAAAATATTTATCGTCGTAACAAAATTTACATCAACAAAATTTACATTAGCGCGTAAACAAGACTTACATCAGGCAAAACTACCGACTGGACATTTTTTTTTTGCTTTTTTTACAGATCTGTTTATAATATTTTCATCTACGTTTGTACAAAAAAAATGTGGCCCAACTCGCGCGGGACGTAGGAGTTCTCATGGTTCTCACAACTCGTGGTGGTTCTCATTTGAACCGAAGCCTAGTTAGAAATCCTCTTCAAATTTATATTTATATAAATATAACTACTTATGTATTTATTAGATTTTAAACGAAAATAAATGAACGTGAATAAACGAACATAAATGAATGTACATAACCGAACGTTCACGAACATAATTGAACGAACAAAACGCGTGTTCATGTTCGTTCGTTTAATTAAATGAAAAAAAAAATGTGTTCATGTTCGTTCATTTATTTTAATAAACGAACATAAACTAACTTACCGCCGAACAGTTCACGAACGTTCGGTTCGTTTACAGTTCTACAAATATGCATGAATATGTATATTGATTTACTCATGTATGTACGTACGTACGTACGTATATGCACAGATGCACGCACATTATATTACAGGGTATGGACTTCTGTATTTTTGCTAACATAGGTTTTATAGTATGCGAACCCAAAAGTTAAGTTGGCTTTTGATTGGTAATCGTAGCTTCTAAATATTTCAAAAAAGGGAAATGTAATTATATTGAGAGGTTTAGAAATGGAAATAAACATAAGTTGAAAAGAAATACAAATCAAAAGAACTAAAATTCTAAAAACTAGGTGTTTAATACGCGTAAAAAGCCATTTTAAGCAATTTCCGGGTTATACTGAAAATCTGAGTTTTCTGATCAGGTTATAAAGTTCAAAATACTACATTTATTATATAAAATCAGTAGCAATTGGATTGGTATCAAAATACTATGTAGAACACATTTTATACACAAAAAGGGTATAATCGGTATTTACCGAATCAACGCCATAACCTTAGGTTATGAGCAGGTTAAAAATAATTAAAAATCTTTAAAATTCTCAAAATATTATATTACATCAGTGGGTAAAAGGTTTGGTGTCAAAAATTGGGTTTAGATAGGCTTTATGCTAACTGCGCCGTTTAATTAACAAAAGCGTTTTAAGTGCGCTATTGAGCATAACTCCTAATCTAGACCTCTAACTGATATGAAATTTTAGGGACATGTTTATAAATCAGTAACAAAGATTATTGTCCTCTCACATATCCGAAATTCTCGTTTTATGGTAAAAGGGCATTATGGTCAACATTAAGCAATTAACGGAAACGTGTAAACGAATCGGACAATCAACGAACCAACCACAGAGGGTTATACTATCATGTAACCTGGTCCTAAGGGAGCTCTAAGGAATTTCCAAATCATACTAAATCGGGTCAGAACTGAAGTCAAAGCAAAAGTCAAAGTTTTGCGACTTTCGGTTCTGAACCGGGTCTAAACAGAAAATTGTCGGGTCGAACATGCTTAGACATGTTCCTACATTTATTACTGAGTTATATGAGTGGTAAAATAGGTTACATACCTTCTACATTGCTAATTACATGTTAATTCGCAAATTAAGTTTTTGTTGACTTTTTATAAACAACTTTGACCCGACATTTGATGTAGTTAGAGCGGGAATCAGAGGGTGCCATTTTAAGGGTTTAATGCCCACATAAATACCAACTTATAACAACTTTTAATTTGACAAATCACTGGACCATTAGTGATTAATCGATAAGTCAAACCTTAATTACGACGGTTTGACTTTAAGCTAATTAACTAAGTAAAACACAACTAAGGAAGGTCAAGGATGCTTACCAAGGTCTAATGCAAGATTAGAGATGACTTGGGTCTGCTTTTGAACTCCAGAAGTCTTCAAAAATGCAGATGGAATGAATGCAAGAATGTTGCAAACATTGTGGGACTTATATAGTGCTTTATGTTGCAAACTTTATCGTTGACGCTTTTAACCCCTCGTGTGCGAATTTTATCATAACTTTCTCATACGATAATGAAACTTGGTGAAAATTTTATCGTGCATTCTAGAGAGCATAATTAATCGTTACAAAGCTTCGGGTTTGCTAAAAGGTCACTCAGAGGTATAAGTTAAACATGTTGACACACTTGACCCCTGTAGTTTGTATTCTCTCACTTTCTTTCACAGTTAGCTTCGTATGATCCATGATTCATTCGTTTAAGGGTATAAACATCATGTAGGGTTATTGTAAAGTATATATATCCATTGTTGACATTTTGAACCCCTACATTCACATACTTTCCCTGTTTGTCAACTTTAGTCCTTCTAGACATTCTTTCACACGTTCAAAACTTATGACACGTGTCAATACATTATAGGACGTGAATTTTCGAGGTGTCACATTAACGTATCATACGGTAATGGTACTTGAAATGTTCATGCATTTCGTTTAAGTGGACAAACATACTGGTAATCGTCTTGGACTGCTTTTCATGAAAAATTAAATAAAGAATTATATAATAGTGTGAAAACAGTTTGATTGTGCTGATATGATCTTCTTACCGGTGATTCTCACAAAAATAGAGTGTTTATTGCTTTTCGTATTTATTTGCTTTCAGAAAATACAAAAATAGTGTCTTTTTCTGTTTAAAATTCTTAACGTACGGAAAACTGTTATTATTGGAGGAATTGTTACTGATAGGGGGAGACGGTGTTAGAAAGTGAGTTCAAAATTTTAAATCATTCGGGTTATAGGGTGTGATTAAAAAGTTTTGCGTGTTGGTGAAGAAATTGAAAATGCTTAATCTGTGATATAATCTCTTGAATAATAATAATTTATTCAACTGTGTTGAAAAATTCTTATGGTTTCTCGAGATGTTTGTTTTATAGTATACAGATTGAAGCAGTGTGTTGCTGAGAAGTTAAAGTGATGAGTTGCTGTGAAGGGATGAGAGTTTGATTGGATGCATGGTAGAACCTCCTTTCTATATTGCAGACAAAGTGAAGAGTTTGAAGATTGCTATACATATGCTGAACTGGAGTTTACTCAAACGCTAAAGTGTTGAAGATTTGGTGATTGGATGCATCAGCTTAGGGGGAGTCTGTTGCTGACAGAAGCTATTGAAGCTGAAGCTATCCAAAGACCAAAGACTACATGAAGAATGCAAGATGACTGAAGACAAAGTTATTTTATGAAGCTATTGTCAAGGGGGAGTTTGTTGGTGCATGTTTGTGACAACAGCTTAGATTTGGTCTTTGGATATCTTGTAATTAGTTAAACGATAAACAGTTAGCGGGTTTAGCTTTGTATTAGTGGAATGATAGAGTTTGGGCTAAACAAAACCCAGTTTGGGCTAAACAAAACCCAGTTTGGGCTAAACAAAACCCAGTTTGGGTCAAGGGTGGACGAAATGGGCTTTGCCCATGTAGTAAACCTTAGCCCAAGTTGCAAACCTTGTGTTATATAAACAAGGTTAGGCTTTAGGTTAATCAGCCAAAATAGTTGTTAGTGAGATTTTCGTGAGAGCTTTACTGCTTGGACGAAATTGAGAGAGTTAGGGTTTAGATTGATTGTAATTCAGTTTGATTGATAATCAATAGAAACCCGGTTTGAAAGTGAATTGCTGATTTCTGTTCCTACACGTTTTCTGCTATATTCTGATCAAGAGGATTCCGCACTCTTGATTAGATTGACAATTCTGTGAAAGATCCATACATCAGGGGACCTAACGGTTCGAGACGATTCTAACGGTGTAATTTGGTTACACTCTTAATTGGACCCTTTTTCTTTTTAATTTTGAAATGTCACTAAATAACTGTTACTCTTAGTTTTTTTAAGGAAACATTTTACAAACAAAAGTAAATCTTAATTAAATTTCATGATCTTCTTTGATGATAATATAAATTTTGATCTCAAATTAAGGTGTACTATGTCTTTTGGTTTTTCTAAGATATAAATCAAATACATAAAATGTGGATAATAAAAATAACAACTATAGGTTCTTTTGATATGTTTTTAAACTATTTTGATAATTGTTTACATGAAGGTGTAACGATTTTGAACCAACAAAATATTTCGGCTACTTGAAAAGCCATATGATACCTAAAAGAAAGTGAAAATTCTTTAAAGATAGATAAAGATATAATAGAAATACAAAAAACAATTATTTTTTATGAAGATAAAATAATATTTAGATTAGATAAAATTATAGAGTTACTAGAATCTGCCTATCTTAGTAGGAAAGATAAAGAAACAATAACTAAACTACAGGACCCTTTGGTTCAACTTTTGCAAAATATGAAGATACCTAAAGGTTATAAGAATAATTAAAAGTAATCATTTTGCCATTGTATGTAATATAATCATCATCAAAAAGAATTTAGGTATTACTTATAAAGATTACAAAGCCGAATACTTTGCTGCTTATATAGATAGTGGCTCAGGATTATGTATATGTAAACCAGATTGCTTTCCAAAGGAATACCACCCTAAATGGTAGGTTGTGATAGTTCAATGACATATATACTTTTTCCCGCAAAAGAAATTCTCTTCTTTTGAAATCGATTTTGCAGGAGAATGCTTGACATTTTTCAAGATGTAAAAAATGATAAGCAGGGTAATAATAATCATTGTAAAAATCTGGTCCTGCAGATAAAAACTTTAGAGCTAAAGTATCTTTAGGGGTCATAGTTGGGTTGTTCTAATAACAATTTTTTACTGAAGTTATTACCCATCTTGGTAAATCTGTTAATTCAGGAAAAGTAAATCTAAGAAGATTGGATAACCATATAGAAAACATAAAAGGTAACTTAAAACAATGTTATACAAGTAACCCGTTACATTCCCTGAATTAATATATATATATATATATATATATATATATATATATATATATATATATGTGTGTGTTTGTGTAAATAATTAATAATTAATTATAAATTAAAAACATATATTCTTAAATTAGTGTAATGTTCTTCTTTATATTTAACATACACATTTGTAACAATATGTATTGTGTTATCCATTGTCGTTGTGCAATTTAAAATATGTATTGTCGTGTTATCATGATATAGTTTGTTGCAAGAGGGGAATTCATCACAAATCTTGGATCTCGTAACTTGACCTCTGCCACCACACGTAGAGCACACCTTTGCCATGTATCTATAAACATATCAGATATTTAAACTTACTTAACCATCAAACTATCAGATGTACATGATAATTGATGACTACAAGATATTTGACAAATATTTAAATGTTACTCAACTATCAAACTTACTCAATTTACATCAGTAACTAATAATACTAAAAACTAAAAAAAAATCATCAATTGATGTTGCTAGACTAATTGATGACTACAAGATGTGTTTGACTTAAAACAAATTATTATTCTGATTCTTTAAAGTGAAGCAATCAAATTTACAATAGCAAATAAAAAGTTGTGAGAATATTGATTACTGTCATTAATATAAACTTACTCAACTATCCCCTCACCTTAAGGGTGATATTATCTCATAATCTAATCTGATATTGATTCTTCAAATTGCAACACTCCTTTTGTAAAGGCACATCCAATACAGAACATGGCACCTTAAAACCAAACAAATAACTCAATTACTGGTAAATTTCATAAAAAGGTACCAAAAACAAATTGTACAAGACTAAACGTTGTGGGTTGGCGTTATAACCTAACATCATATTAACATAATTTTAACTCTAGCTACACACAAGTACAACACACAAACTTCTAGCTACAACCTAACATCATATTAACATTGTTGGTGCACTTGTGTCTGTACTTTGTCTGTATTTTGTCATGATACAAAACGATGTCTTGTGTTAGTCTGGTTTACATCTTAGGTTTGTTAATATGTGTGTTCGATGTAAGTTTGACCAAGTCAACCATCCTCCTGGTTTGACTTGGCCAAACAGTTAGCACATTGTTTGAAGATGTTTGTGTCGAAGGATGAGTCATCGAAGGATTGTTTATATCCTTCGATGAGCTCGAAGGATAATACTTCGATGGATATAGATGGACCTCGAAGGATATCATCCTTCGAGGTATATGTGGATCCTTTGATAGATTTCAGATCGATAGATGATCCTTCGATCAGGCTATCTGATCCTTCGACCAGACGAGCTGTGATGGATATATATACTTATGTAATGTGTTCACTTCATAGAGTGGGAGATGTGAGTGAACTTAGTCTTGTAGAGAGCATATTTTCAGTTTGGTCAAGGGCTGTAACCGTGTCCACTGAAATACAAGAGAAAACTTTGATATCTCGTGTGTCTACCTTTCTCTTTGTAGCTTGTGTTCTCATATAAACTACCGGTTTGCATTCTAGCTTGGATTCCGCACTTGCTAGTGTGTTAAGCATAACAAGGATAAGGTTTAACCTCATCCTCCGAGGGACCTACAAGTGGTATCAGAGCTAGAATGCAAACCGGTAGTTTATATGAGAACACAAGCTACAAAGAGAAAGGTAGACACACGAGATATCAAAGTTTTCTCTTGTATTTCAGTGGAAGATGAACCTCACGAGTAGAGTCCAAGGGGGAGTTTGTTGATACATATTATGTGGCCGCGACTCCGTTCGGTTCAACTTGGTTCGGTTCGACCCGGTTAGGTTCGGCTCAAGCCCGACGTCACGACATTCCTCCGTCGTGCGCCCAGAGTTCGTCACGCGAAGCACGGAGAGCCGTGAGCCGTTTCCCGTTTACACATCATCATGACATCATCATGATGATGTCATAGATGTCATAATTTGTCTAATCTTTACAATATGCATGTTGAGAATTCATGAACGTGTAGGGTACTTTTCTCTACGGTGTGATTGAAGAAAATGTGTTGGTTGATCAAACTACACCGGGTGTGCGGATGCCTTGGCGTGGATTGAACAACCGCACACTACTTCTCAAAGAGAAAGACAAAGACCTTCGCTGGTGCAATGTGGAAGACCAGCCGAACCCGGAGGCTTATGATCTTGTTGCTGTGAAGACTTTTCTCGGATTAAGTGAAGTAGCTACAAAATCGACTTTGAAATCCACACCTGGTGGATATCCAGTTTGGGAGAGCACTCAGATTCCTGGCAATGCACGAAGCAGTTGCATGATACGGTTTTAAATTTCTAATCTCTCCTATACTTGTCGATATTTAAGCTGCTTTATGAATTATTATCATCTCGTACAGCACTCCTTGGCCAGACATATTGATCTCGAATATCACTTCACACGTGATTGTTTCAATATGAAACTCATCGATGTTGTCATGGTCCACACCGATGACCAACGTGCCGACCTTTTTACCAAAGCATTTGACAAATCAAGATTTGACTTTTTATTATTGGTAAACGGCATTAAGGTCAAGCAAGAGTAAAACCAACATCGGAAAATCATTTTTGTAAATACCTTTGTGTTTTAAATTTTAGCTTAGTTTGTTGATTTTAGGAGGAGTAAATCCAAAATTTGAAAATCCAAAAACATCGAAAAATTTCAAAAACACAAAAACAATAGAAAAACAAAAATGAGTTTCCTGGCGAGCAAAAGAGAAAATGATAGTACATCGGTGGTCTGTCTAAACCTCTTTAAACCTAAAATGAAAAACGATAAGCAGCTCTATATAAGATGTATCGGTAGGCTCACAATCATTTTAAAGTGTGCAGGGTGATATAAACTTAAATCGACTGAAGACCAGGTGGGAACCATTCATTGGCATATGGTCTTAGTACCGAAATTTCGTTTGAGAGATTGCCGAGGTTCTGAGATATTCGGTCTTTATGCTGCTTATCATCTGGGTATCATGGTTGTATCTTTTACCGAAAAATAACGGGGACGCAAGTCTAGATCTTCCATGATACTATACATTCGTGTACATACTGCATACGACCTCAATAAGTGATCAACAATCACATGTCCCTCAAAATAAGTGATAATATATCACATTTATCCGGGAGTCAAGTTCGTCTCTCTGCTGTACGAAAGTACTGACCTGTTCACGGACTTGCTCCTGTGCCCTCATGCATCGAAAATCAAGTTCCTCATCAATAAGTGATTATATCACATAGGGCTTGTTTTCAAATCAAAATAAGTGAGTTTCTCACATCATATACGGTCAAACAGATGATAATCGGTATACTCACCGGTAAGATGAACCCTCGTGCATACCTTGATACGGGAATGTGTCGTGATGTGGATGAACACCGGTCGGTAAGTATAAATCATATCTTAACGTATCTCCTAAACATGATTACATCTGATAAGTTGAGCTTATGTGGACAACAATACCGATAATTGTTATAGGATGCTTATCTGAATGTTAATTAACTGAACAACAAGAGCGTTTTGGCGTGACCGTACACTGATATGATTCTCTTACCCTCGAAACTCGCAAAAAGAATGTTTGTATATATTTACTTTTCTTAGTTTCTGCAACTCTGTATATATCTATTTACTGCTTTCAGTCTTTACATTTGAAATATTCAAAAAGTCCAAAAAGATTTTATTTCTGTCTTATTTTTGATTGTACGATGTTGGATCTCGAGTCTTCGTTACCTGAAACCTGATTGAAAACCGAAATGACTAAATCTTCATAAACGGTCAAAATTTGCAAGTTTTGAAAGTTAAAAACTAAAACTGAACAATTTGTTAAACTTTCAAACTGTCGGACGGTGATTGATTGAACAATGGTCACATGTGTGTCGTTTGCTTATGATATTCCAGGCAGTTGTTCTCATTACGCGTTTAGATTTCTTGCATGTGCAGATTCTAAAGGCAAGGAGAACATGGTCGATGACAAGCTTCGGAATGAAGACACGACGTGAAGGCACTCAAGTGATGAAGATGATCGAGTTGCCGCTGACCATCATCAACACCACAAGGATCTCAAGTACTGAAGATCAAGTCATTCACGAGCATAACTCAAGGGGGAGCTTATGTTAAGGGGGAGTTTGTCAACACACTTCCTACATGAAACGGGGAGTTTGTTGATACACTTTCTGCTTTCAAGACGTGAAGACTTTAAAGATCCTCCGACATTGAAGACTTGAAAGGACGTCAAAGACTTGAAGACACGAAGATCGAGACAAAGCTACAGCCAAGGGGGAGTTTGTTGGTGCACTTGTGTCTGTACTTTGTCTGTATTTTGTCATGATACAAAACGATGTCTTGTGTTAGTCTGGTTTACGTCTTAGGTTTGTTAATATGTGTGTTCGATGTAAGTTTGACCAAGTCAACCATCCTCCTGGTTTGACTTGGCCAAACAGTTAGCACATTGTTTGAAGATGTTTGTGTCGAAGGATGAGTCATCGAAGGATTGTTTATATCCTTCGATGAGCTCGAAGGATAATACTTCGATGGATATAGATGGACCTCGAAGGATATCATCCTTCGAGGTATATGTGGATCCTTCGATAGATTTCAGATCGATAGATGATCCTTCGATCAGGCTATCTGCTATCTGATCCTTCGACCAGACGAGCTGTGATGGATATATATACTCATGTAATGTGTTCACTTCATAGAGTGGGAGATGTGAGTGAACTTAGTCTTGTAGAGAGCATATTTTCAGTTTGGTCAAGGGCTGTAACCGTGTCCACTGAAATACAAGAGAAAACTTTGATATCTCGTGTGTCTACCTTTCTCTTTGTAGCTTGTGTTCTCATATAAACTACCGGTTTGCATTCTAGCTTGGATTCCGCACTTGCTAGTGTGTTAAGCATAACAAGGATAAGGTTTAACCTCATCCTCCGAGGGACCTACAAACATAATATTAATTCAAACCAACATGATGTTTCTAAATATAAAAAAATATAGCTACCACTGACCTGAGCTTTGTTAAGAAACATGCCCGAGCTCATTCGAACCTCACTCTGAATACTCTTACCAGATTCATTGTCAGCAACCATCGATTTCTCGAGCTTAGCCTTCGCCTAATCACAAATCAGTATCAAATTAGTGACTTAATAGATCGTTAACGGGTTGTTGGGAACTCGAATTCAGTCTTAGTTTTCTTTAGTTACTCCTTACTGTATAACCCAAATTTGATAAATTTAACCCTAAACTATATAAAACTTAGTCACAATACCTTTACCCTAAATTATACATAAAAAGCCTCACAGAAATTTTACAAGCCGCGAACTTTTCTACACAGAAAATACTAATACGGTTGGACTGAAATTAAAAACAAAATAAGAAAAATACAAAAAAAAAAGATGAATTATTAAATACCCACCAGTTAAATAAGATGATCACACACACCCTACACCAAATACCCTTATAATGTATAAATGAACCAAGGCAATCGAGCTAAGGTGACTCGAGCCTAATCATGTTGGCTTGGTTTGTAAGGGAGCGTAGGCCCAGCTCAAATATTCAGTCAAGTTTAGAATTGGTTTAAGGGCTGATTTTGAGCTCATGCTGTCTCGAACGTATATTTAATGGTTAAATTTGAAAGAAAATGAATAAATACATCTGAGGCATCTCTGGTTAAATTCGAGCTTGGTTCAGAATTTTAGCCATGCCGAATTGCCGAGTCATCTCGAGTTAAATTGGGGTCGTGCTAAAGCTGACCATGGGTCAAGCAAATAATTAACAGTTGAATTCGGAAGAAAATGTATAAGTGAACCAAGCCGAGCCCCAGCTCAAATACTACGCTCGACTTAGAATTCGAGCCGAGCTCAAGGCTCAAGCAAATGATTAATGGCTGAACTTAGAAGAATATGAATGATGTCCAGCAATGCTGAAACACCAAAATATATGAAAAAGAACAGTAAATAATCCCAAATTTTAATTCTTGATTGATATGAAATAACAATAAAACGGAGCTTTTAGGGTAATTAATTCTACATGAAATCTTCAAACAGCTTACAGCTACATGAAAAATGTGTTATATAGGGTTCCATAACGGACTCTTAAATCATCACCTGATCAATCGTATTAACATCCATTTGAGTAGGCAACTAACTCAACATGACAAATTCATTCTCTCCAAATGAAGGACTCCTCGTAACATGCTCCAAATCGTTATCATCTTCCATTTCTGTAGATCAAATTACAAAGAATGATTAGATCTGCAAATTCTAAAACTTGAAGAATGCGAGTATAGTTGAAATGGATTTGAAGCATATACAAATGCGAGCATAGTGGAAATCGGTTTTTTCAGATGGTGGATATTCTATCGAGAATGTATATTGTCATTTGCCTATTCTACCATTCACAAACCAATAAGTTCGGATATTAGACAAATCCCAACATTTTTTGTTACTGACATTTTGACAAACAGTTGGTGGGCTTCAAAAAGCTTATCCAGTTAGAAAATAAACATCAAAATGGAAGCCTGAGATCACAATTAAGTAAACCTAAAAATCACATGCAACTGAACAAAGACATGAAACAACAAAAAGAATTTCGCAAAATCAAGCAAAAAAATAAAGCAAACCAAAAAGATAAATCAAGATAACAGAGAAGAGCATACCCGTAAACAGCAAGACAGTATCCTCCAGCGAAATCAGTGGGTGGCGCTTATCTCCGTCGAAACGCTTCAAGCTTGCAGAATCGTCGACCGTTCGATCTGGGTAAAAATGGGGCATGCAAAGGTATACCGGTCGTTGGAGAGAACCCCAAAATCACATTCGTCATCGGGTTCGCAGCAGAATCCTAGCCTTCGAAAAACCGCTTCTGATCTCTGAGCTTCATCAGCCTCCATCGTTTCAACTGAGATGAGCGCGGAAGTCCTGTGTGGATGATCAGAAGTGACGGTGGGCAGGAATTCTGGGCGGTTGTGGAGAAAATGTGATTTAATAGGGAGGTGGATTGGGAAAGAAACTGGGACGTGTGAAGAACCGCTGAAATTACCCATTCACAATAAACCACGAATAAAAAGCACTGTTCATTCACTTGTCTTAGACTGCGGGGTATGGGGCGGGGGTTTGGGCGTGGGTTGGCTGAAAACACCCAAGCCACCACCCCGGGTGGGCATGGGTTTGGGCGTTGCCCCTTTGGCGTGGGATTCAGCCCGGGCGTGGGGCGGGCTAGTAAGTGACATGGCATGCTCTAAATGGCCAAACCAAATTCATGCCTCCCAACCCAAGCCCCCAACCCAAGCCCCATCATACCTATGGGCGTGGGTTTTGGTGGTGGGTTTTTTCCCATTCCACGTGTCAACATATGCCCCAACCCAAGCCCCCCTACCCCGCAGTCTAAGTACACCGTAAAACCAAGCAAGTTCATGCTTGGCATTTTATATTTCTATCATAAAAGAGTAGCAACCACAAAAAAATACTAATCCAGAACAAAAATTCAAAATCTACTTTGCAGAACCTACATGTTAGCTTGACAAATGCAAAAGGTTCAACAATGGCCCCCCAAACAACTGTGCAGTCATCAGTTGTTCTGGCAATTGGGACTCCATCAACAGCAAGGTCCAAGCAGTTGGCTCAGACCATCAAGGGTTCACCAACAAAAAACCTTGGCCTAAATAACACTCAGTTCGGGCGGGTCAAACAAATTAGTCTTTCGTCTTATTTTAACGGTTCTAGTGGTGGCGGCCGTGCCCCGGCACCTTCTCCAGCTCCATTACCTCACCCTCCCCAACAACCCAACCGTAACCACCATCACCACCATCATGATAAACAACTTCCGCCTGCAAAACCACCTTCCGTTGCACCTCCACCTGTCCCCGCCCCTGCGCCTCATAAGTTTCACGTAAAGCCGCCAGACTGTCACTCTGGCTACAACAGGAAGAAGAGGAATACTAACAAGCATCCTCCTTTATATCCTCCTGTATCTCAGCCGGCCCTTCCACCACACACCCCTCCCCCACCACTACGGAGAACAGCACCACGGCCACCACGACTTCCGCCACCACCGCCCCGACTACTACCACCACCACCACCACCGCCGCCATTGTCACCGCCACCACCATCTTATAGGCCGCCACCGCCATCATTAAAGCTGCCGCCACCATCACCGCCACCGCCATCATTAAAGCTGCCGCCACCATCACCGCCACCGCCACGACTTATACCACCACCACCACCTGTACCTGATATGATCCCTGCATCAAGCCCATTGCCCAATGTAGTTTTTGCACACACTCATCCACCATCAACAAGTGAGTCTGATGCAGACCCACCTGACACAACGCCGTCAGGTTCATTTTTGCAACCTTCATGTAAGTTAACCTTTTAGCACTTCGTTTTAATCATTAATGCAACATACATACTTATATTGCATATATTGGTAAAAAGTGAATAGTAGTATATTGCATTGACAATGTTGTGTTTCATTGTCTTTCGGTAACTGAACATCTCTTTGTTTATGTTTGGCAGCAGCTGCAGGTGCAGCATGTGCAGGAGTGAGTTTGAGGGCAATTCCCACGTTTGTAGCTGTCATGATATTAAAAAACATAATTCCTTTCAACTGAGACGATGATGTTGGAGGTTGCGCAAGTCGGGGGAGCAATGCGAAAAGACGAGCGTGCCATCAAAAGTCCTAAGTGGATATATAATTAATTGTTGTTTTGTGATTGTAAATAACAAGCTGATGTTTTCAGGTCAAAGTCACGGAGGTGACAGGCCCTTGATTACATTGGCCCCTATGATTCTCTTCACCAAGTTAGAAGGGAAAACAAATGTGTAATACGTTTTATTTTGGCTAATCTATTCAAATGTGACTGAGTATGCTTTATCTCTCTCTGGAATCACAAAACAAATAGTCATATTCTCAACACCACAAGGATCTCACTTCATAAAGAACAAGTATTTCACGAGCATAACTCAAGGGGGAGCTTATGTTAAGGGGGAGTTTGTCAACACACTTCCTACATGAAACGGAGAGTTTGTTGATACACTTTCTGCTTTCAAGACGTGAAGACTTTAAAGATCCTCCGACATTGAAGAGCTTGAAAGGACGTCAAAGACTTGAAGTCACAAAGATCGAGACAAAGCTACAGCCAGACAAAGCTACAGCCAAGGGGGAGTTTGTTGGTGCACTTGTGTCTGTACTTTGTATGTATTTAGTCTTGATACAAAACGATGTCTTTGATGTAAGTTTGACCAAGTCAACCATCCTCCGGTTTGACTTGGACAAACAGTTAGATAATGGTTGAAAGATGTGTGGGTCGAAGGATGTGTCATCGAAGGATAGTTTAGATCCTTCGATGAGCTCGAAAGATAACCTCCGAAAGATAGACCACGAAGGATATCATCCTTCGTGGTATATGTGATCACCTTCGAAAGATAGACCACGAAGGATATCATCCTTCGTGGTATATGTGATCCTTCGATGGATTTCAGATCGACAGATGATCTTTCGATCAGTCTGTCTGATCCTTCGACCAGACAATCTGTGTTCGGGTATATATATACCCATGTTGTGTGTTCACTTCAACAAGAGATAAGGAGTTCGATAGTTAGACACATTCAGAGAGAACACACACACTGAGAGAGTTTGCAAGACTGACTTGTAAACCTTGTGCTTGTAACCGAACCTTTCATAGTATTAATACAAGTGGTGTTAATCGTTGAATATTGTGTGTTGTGTTTATCATTGTGCTTGTTCTATCCCGGTTTGCATGCTAGCTTGGATTCCGCACTCGCTAGTGTGTTAGACATAACAAGGAATAGGTTAAACCTCAACCTCCGAGGGACCTACAATATTCATCAAGGCTTCTGATTGAATTCACATTCTTATTCTTCATAGACTTGAGTGTTTGGCTAAAATGATTTTTGTAACATGTTAAGGTTTACTTATATAGTGTGAGTTTCATTGGGGAACACTAAAAAAGTGGGGAACAGTGGGGAACCGACTTAAACGAGCTCCGATTGGACTCATTCCAGCAGCGTTGGAACCGGCTCGTCGAACCCTAACTAGGATCTCTTAACACTAAACCCTAAATCATAACCCCTAAACCCTAAATATATTAGGGTTTGGCTTTTAGGGTTTAGCTTTAAGGTTTAGCTTTAGGGTTTAACTTTAGGGTTTAACTTTAGAGTTTAGATTTATGTTTAGCTTTTAGGGTTTATACTTTAGATTTTACGGTTTATCTTAGGTTTTAGCCTTATTTTTTAGCTTTAGGTTTTAGAGTTTAGGAGTTAGGATTTAGGGTTTAGGGTTAAGAGATCTTAGTTATGGTTCGACGAGCCGGTTCCAACGCCGCTGGAATGAGTCCAATCGAAGTTAGTTTGAGTCGGTTCCCCGCTGTTCCCCACTTTTTAGTGTTCCCCAATGAACCTTCCCCTACCTATATATCCTCACCCCTGGATGTATCTTTTTTTTTTTGAAAATTACATTCATTAACAAAACGCCAACAACCCAAAAGGGCAAAAGGCCATTACAAAACACGACCCCAATCCAAACGAGCAAAGGACAAGACAATTACATGTACAACGGACGTTACACCACTCCATCCAACTTATGGATTTAAATGAAGACCTATTCTTCAACCATATGTAACTTCTAGATTTGACTTCTCCCATGATATCTTGTTTAGTAACTCTCTTGTTATCGAACGCCATTTCTTTCCTACCTTTCCAAATGCACCAGTATGTAACCATGATAAGGCCGTGAATGATCTTTTTTCCTTTAGATCATAAGTTAAGAAAACTGTGAGCCTCCATAAGATCTCTAAATGCAAAAACATACAATGGGGGTATGTTGCACCAAGCACTAAGAGCCACCCATATTCTATTCGCAAAAAGACAAGCCGTATTTGTTCACATGACTTGTCTTCCTCCTCACAGAATAAGCATGAAGCCGAAGTGATCTGTATGTTTCTTTTCCATAAGTTCACACGTGTGGCTAGTCTATCCATGTTAGCTCTCAAAGCCATGATGTTACACTTAATCGGAACCCACTTGCACCATTTAAAATTTAAAAAACCCATGTCCCCCTATCCTTAGCCCGTAAATTTTTAACCGAACTTACAGAAAAACCTCCAGTTTCATCTCCCAACCAACTCCAAGAATCTTTCGACCCGGAAAGCGTGGTGTAGGTCCGGCTAGGGGAGGATCTAGTCGCCTAATCCTTGTGTACAAACACGTCCGATTGTGCGGAATCCAACCGGAGATGCAAACCGAGATCGAACACGACAAGAACACGTAAATAAACGACACACACGACTCAACGATTAACACCTCTGTATTAATACTATGAAAGGTCTGTTACAATGCAATGTTTACAAATATATTCTGTAAACTCTCAAAGATCTCTCGTGTGTGTCTGTTTTTGCTCTCACACTTGTTTCTGCCTTGTGTTCTTGTTCGCTCCTCGTGTCCGCTGCTTGTCTGTTATGTCTTCAGCCTTTATATAGCAACAGCACAACGAATCAGATCTGATCGAAGGATCAGGATAACTGATCGAAACATCATCTTTCGATCATACAGCCATCGAAGGATCCACATATACCTCGAAGGATGGTATATCCTTCGAGGTCCATCTGCATACATCCATCGAACGACTATCCTTCGAGTTCATCTTTCGACACCAACATGTAAGTGGTCTGATTCAACCAATAAGTCTGGCCCAACATTAATTCACGGTCCCAATCAGCATGCACATGTTATACGTTCATGAATTCAACAAATTCAGATTGTAAGTATTAGTCAACATGATGACATCATCATGACATCATCATGATGATGTCATGGTGACGTGGCAGCGGGAACCGGCTCGCGGCGCTTCGTGCTTCGCGTGTCGAACTCTGGGACGCACGATGGAGGAATGTCGTGACGTCGGGCTTGAGCCGAACCGAACCGAGTTGAACCGAACCAAGTCGCGTCCACATAAAATGTATCAACAAACTCCCCCTTGGACGCTACTCGTGAGGTTCAACTTCCATGTCTTCTAAGTCGGAGGATCTTCAAAGTCTTCACGTATTGAAAGTAGAAAGTGTATCAACAAACTCCCCGTTTCATGTAGGAAGTGTGTTGACAAACTCCCCCTTAACATAAGCTCCCCCTTGAGTTATGCTCGTGAAATACTTGCTCTTTATGAATTGAGATCCTTGTGGTGTTGATGATGGTCAGCGGCAACTCGATCATCTTTGTCTTTTGAGTGCCTTCACGTCGTGTCTTCAATCCGAAGCTTTGTCATCGACCATGTTCTCCTTGCCTTTAGAATCTGCACATGCAAGAAATCTAAACGCGTAATGAGAACAACTGCTTGGAATATAGTTAATATAAACAAATGACACACGTATGACCATGTCATAATCAAACACCGTCCGACAGTTTGAAAGTTCAATAAAATTTGTCAATTTTAGTTTTTAACTTTCAAAACTTGCAAATTTCGACCGTTTATGAAGATTTAGTCGTTTCGGTTTTCGTTCAGGTTTCAGGTAACGAAGACTCGAGTTCCAACATCGTACGATCGAAAATAAGATAGAAATAAAATCTTTTTGGCTTTTATAAAGTTTATATTAAAACACGCCTAAAATCTTTTTGGTATTTTTGAATATTTCAAATGTAAAGACTGAAAGCAGTAAATAAATATATACAGACATTCTTTTTGCGAGTTTCGAGGGTAAGAGAATCATATCAGTGTACGGTCATGTCAAAACACTCTCTTTGTTCAATTAGTTAACATTAAGATAAGCCTCCTATAACAATTATCGGTATTGTTGTCCACATAAGCTCAACTTATCAGATGTAATCATGGCGAAGGGATACGTTAAGGTATGATTTATACTTACCGACCGGTGTTCATCCACATCACGACACATTCCCGTATCAAGGTATGCACGAGGGTTCATCTTACCGGTGAGTATACCGATTATCATCTGTTTGACCGTATATGATGTGAGATTCTCACTTATTTTGTTTGAAAACAAGCCCTATGTGATATAATCACTTATTGATGAGGAACTTGATTTTCGATGCATGAGGGCACAGGAGCAAGTCCGTGAACAGGTCAGTACTTTCGTACAGCAGAGAGACGAACTTGACACCCGGAAAGAATTTGTGATATTTTATCACTTATTTGTTTGGACATGTGATTGTTGATCACTTATTGAGGTCGAATGCAGTATGTACACGTATGTATAGTATCATGGAAGATCTAGACTTGCGTCCCCGTTATTTTTCGGTAAAAGAAACAACCATGATACCCAGATGATAAGCAGCATAAAGACCGAATATCTCAGAACCTCGGCAATCTCTCAAACGAAATTTCGGTACCAAGACCATATGCCAATGAATGGTTCCCACCCAGTCTTCAGTCGATTTAAGTTTATATCACCCTGCACACTTTAAAATGATTGTGAGCCTACCGATACATCTTATATAGAGCTGCTTAACATTTTTCATTTTAGGTTTAAAGAGGTTTAGACAGACCACTGATGTACTATCATTTTCTCTTTTTCTCGCCAGGAAACTCATTTTTGTTTTTCTATTGTTTTTGTGCTTTTGAAATTTTTCGATGTTTTTGGATTTTCAAATTTTTGGATTTACTCCCCCTAAAATCAACAAACTAAGATAAATTTAAAACACAAAGATATTTACAAAAATGATTTTCCGATGTTGGTTTTACTCTTGCTTGACCTTAATGCCGTTTACCAATAATAAATAGTCAAATCTTGATTTGTCAAATGCTTTGGTAAAAAGGTCGGCACGTTGGTCATCGGTGTGGACCATGACAACATTGACGAGTTTCATATTGAAACAATCACGTGTGAGGTGATATTCGAGATCAACGTGTCAGGTCAAAGAGTGCTGTACGAGATAATAATTATTCATAAAGTAGCTTAAATATCGACAAGTATAGGAGAGATAAGAAATTTAAAACCGTATCCTGCAACTGCTTCGTGCATTGCCAGAAATCTGAGTGCTCTCCCACACTGGATATCCACCCGGTGTGGACTTCAAAGTCGATTTTTGTAGCTACTGAGAAATCTCTTGACAGCAACAAGATAATAAACCTCTGGGTCCGGCTGGTCTTCCACATTGTACTAGCGAAGGTCTTTGTCTTTCTCTTGAGAAGTAGTGTGCGTTTGTTCAATCCATGCCAAGGCATCCGCACACCCGGTTGGTTTGTTCAACCAACACATTTTCTTCGATCACACCGCCAAGAAATGTACACTGCACGTTCATCTTGTTGATTTTGAACTTCAAACGTGCTGCTTGTGCGTACATTTTGTTGGAATCTTTCCTGTTGACCCGTTCAAAAACCATAACAACCAAATTTTGGCACATATTTCAACTGGTCGAAATTTTTCAAATTCTTTCATCATCATTCTTGCATCAGACATTTTTGTCTACATTCCCCTTTTCTTTTCTCTCCATCAATGGCAACAACTTCTAGATATAATGATGTTTCGGAGTCTGGTGTCGCCGATCTTATGCATGGACGCTCCACTATCAACAATCCTAAGACTATCAATAGTTCCTCCTGGAACATCCTGCACACTCATTCAGAGATTAGTTGGAGAGGGGGACCCAAGCCTTTACAGACTTGGGTCGTCCGTCATCATCGAGGATTGTAACATCCATTTCCCGATGATTCGGAATTGATGTAGCTCCCCCTGAAACAGTTACCGATTTTGGTTTCCAAATCTGTTTTTGTTTTTCATGTTTATCATCCGATTTAACAGATTTTGTTTGGGAAACCTTCGGTTTTAACGCCTTTTCAACTTCTTTTCGTTGTTTCTTTTTCTGTTTCACTTCTCGTTGTTTAACAAGACGAGGGTCCTGTTTTGGTGAAACAGATCTTTTATGGTAATTGTTACCATGGGGGGCATCAACTTTTGCTTTCAACTTATGAAGATACGGACAATTTCGAATGATATGCCCGATTGTACCACATTCAAAACATGATCTTCGTTCAACAAACCCCGAAGTATCATGTGATCGTCTTGCCGATGATGAACTTTGTGTTCTCGAGGTACTAGGTTTTGAACTATTCGGTTCATTCCTTTTCATTACTGTTACTTTCTGGACAAAATCTAAGTTAGATTGATTTGCAAACTTTTCAATTTTGTCCGTTCCCTTCGATTTCACAAAGTTCACATTCTTCTTCTTCTTCTGATTCGGCTTCCTTTGACTTTGAGTCGGTGCTTTTTCTTTTGGTTTGGTATGATTTTGCTGTTTTTGCACTGTTGGTAATTTTTTATTGCCATATTGTTTTCGAATTTCGGCCTTTGGAATCGGAGGACACTGTGTTACTGTAACATGTGATCCTGTCTTTCCCAGAAACTTACTTGTCGAATTTTCAAAAACTTTACTGATTAAGGATTGATTAACATTCTTAATAGGAAAATCTTTGTCAGAATAAATTTTATTATCACCAACAAGAGTGTACAGCAAATCCACACTCTCCGACTCTTTTGCAGATGTGGACTCGGTCGGAACAGTCTTAGCAGGTTTTGCGGGAGGATCACATAGAATATAATTCTCAAGAGGTATGTCCTCTTCTTTGATTACCGCATCAGACTTTTCCGAATCAGTATCATCAGATTCATCATCAGAAGAATCAGTATCCTCAATCACAACTGGAGGATTCTGATTCGGTTCAGCAGAAGACACACATGTATCTGCTGACACATCCGAATCTGACGATACTTCCTTCTTGTATCCGAGTCCTGTTGCACATTCTGCTGCAAATTCCTTAACATCTAGAGGAACAGATGGCTCAAAGTGAGTTCTATATTCCTCATCAGGCAGGGCATCATAATTGTTTCTCACGGGTGGTGGACATTTCTTGTAACCAATGCATGTGACATCCCGTTTCTCTTTCTGTACGTCAATGATGTGATCCAACACATAGCTAGAGCTCAAATAACTGTCTAACTTGAGTCGGATCGCCTCACTTTCAGTTTTGACACAAGCCATTTCTTTTTGCATTATCTCAAGACGTGTGATATACAAGTTTATGTCAGTTTGTTTTCTTGAAACCATTTTTGTCAGTTCTGTTTTATCTTTCTTTAATGTTTCAATCATCGACTTAAAGCCCTTTTCATGGTTGTCATAAAACATGTTGGCTTCTGTGCACTTAGAAAGATCCACGGTCAACTTCTGGTTGTGGATGAATGTCACATCATACTTGTCTTGCAAAGCCTCGTGTTTGCTTTGCAACTCACACCACTTAGTATTCAACGAAACATGTTTGTCTTGCAAGTCAAACAAACTAGCTTCTAAAGCATCATGTTTGCCTTGCAACTCAGACATGTTTGCTTCTAAATCAGCACATTTAACACTTAATCTAGCACAATTATCGCAATTAATCGCAGTGGGTTCATCGACACATACCTGACTGGACGAACTGTCGACATTAGCCATAACAGCTGAATGGAGAGAAGAAGAAGAATAAGCAGCTTGATCCACCAATATAGATCTCCTATGATTTTCTGCTGCAGTGTCTCCCAATACCTCATCAACCTCTGCTTCAACTGGCACACTTGACGTGTCATCCAAATGATCATTGCCTGAACTCGAGGATTCCTCATCTGAACTTCTGCTGTAACCAGATGACTCTTCATCCTCAGAAGATTCACCACCATTGGCGGAAGATTCTCCACCACTGGCGTGATTTAAATCCTTGACAACCTCAGCAAAACAAGCTGTTCCATCTGGAGCATCACTACTCAACCGGATTGACCAATCACCAACATCATATACTTGAACCACAAGTGTCTGGTTAGCATTTGATGGTCCTGCTTGGCTTTGGTTGTTGACAGGTATCAACGTACGCTCATTGTTCCTGTTCTGATTCTGCTGGTCTCCTTGATTTCTGAAAGGGTTCTGGTTCCCATGCTGAGCTGGCTTAACAGGAACTTGTAACGGATTGCCATATAGATCAGTTGTCACAGGAGCCCTTTGGGTTTGCTGTTGAGGCACTGGTTTAGGAACTGGTTGAAGCGGATTTCCATACATGTCTGTTGTTGGAGGAGGAATGCCATACAAGCTAGTGCTAGACACAAACGCTGTTTGCGAAGATACAGGTACGGGAGATTCGGCCTATGCAGGAGATGCAGGTAAGGGAACACCCCAGGCCGAATTCATTTTTGATCAAGAACCAGCCGAAAGATACCTGTTCGAAAGACTTGAAAAACACAGACTTGTTAAAATTAAACAGGCTAAGGATCGAAAGATCAAGACTTGTCCGAAAGATAGACACTTGTTCGAAGGATCAACAGTGTTCGAAAGATCACTGTTGAGTTTCAAACACTGGTTTCGAAAGATTCACTAACTCGAAAGATTCACAGTTTGAAAGATCCTTATCTTTCGAATATATATCCTTATTTTTCGAATAACTATCCTTCGAATAGATTCCCTTGATCGAAGGATATGTCTCTGACTTCGAATGATGGGTCGAAAGATGATTATCTATCGAGCCTTCCTTGATCGAAAGATGATCTTTCGATGTCGAAAGATATCCTTCGATTGCAACTGACACAACTGACAAAGAGTGACAGGTTGGTGAAAAAGGTGATGGGTTGGTAAATCTTTCGGCAGAAAGTATGGTCAGACCATCATTTTCACCAAAACCAAGATTTGAATAATACAATATTACTAAAAATCGAAGGTTCTGTCCAGAAACCGGTCAAATGAGTGATTAAAAGCCCAATGGTAGTCGACGAAACTGAAACAATAATTTAGCTTGACGAAACTGATCTTTTTTTTTTTTTTTTTAAATGTCTTTGACGAAACAAGATTTTTATTTTTATTAGTGACGAAACGGGCCCAAGTTTAATATCGACGAAACTGGATTGAATTGATGGTCCGACGAAAGGGAAGCCCAAAAAGAAGCCCAAATTTTATGCGAGCCCAGTTCTTTGTGCGATCCAACTGTCTTGTGCGTTCCAACTTCTTGTGTGATTTAAAATGTTGTGCAATTGAAACAAGGTCTTTGACTTTCTATTGTCTGACACAAAGCATACTCCTTTTCACATCTACTTTCGGCTCACCATCCCCAAGTTACCAACCATGATGATGTCTTTCAATATAATAATCCAAGTTGCAATTTTCAAAACACAAACAACTATAATATTCAGATTTTCAAAGATTAAAAAGTAAAAACACCAAGAACACTTTGAATAAATGATGAAGATATCAAGAACAAACCCAGAAAATTTGAATTTTCCGGCAAACCGACAACTTTCCGAAGCCCGTTTATGCTCGAAACTTCACTAAAAACCAAGGTTTAACATGTGAGAATGAAAAATAAGATGGTTTTTGTAAGAACTTTCAGCAAAACACCAGAAATTTAGAAGTTTTGAACTGATTTTTCAGAAAAATATGAACTTCAAAAATCTGAAACAAACCCGAAAACAACCCGAAAACGCTCGGTTTTAACAAGGAGAAGAGCCAAGGCTCTGATACCACTTGTAGGTCCGGCTAGGGGAGGATCTAGTCGCATAATCCTTGTGTACAAACACGTCCGATTGTGCGGAATCCAACCGGAGATGCAAACCGAGATCGAACACGACAAGAACACGTAAATAAACGACACACACGACTCAACGATTAACACCTCTGTATTAATACTATGAAAGGTCTGTTACAATGCAATGTTTACAAATATATTCTGTAAACTCTCAAAGATCTCTCGTGTGTGTCTGTTTTTGCTCTCACACTTGTTTCTGCCTTGTGTTCTTGTTCGCTCCTCGTGTCCGCTGCTTGTCTGTTATGTCTTCAGCCTTTATATAGCAACAGCACAACGAATCAGATCTGATCGAAGGATCAGGATAACTGATCGAAACATCATCTTTCGATCATACAGCCATCGAAGGATCCACATATACCTCGAAGGATGGTATATCCTTCGAGGTCCATCTGCATACATCCATCGAACGACTATCCTTCGAGTTCATCTTTCGACACCAACATGTAAGTGGTCTGATTCAACCAATAAGTCTGGCCCAACATTAATTCACGGTCCCAATCAGCATGCACATGTTATACGTTCATGAATTCAACAAATTCAGATTGTAAGTATTAGTCAACATGATGACATCATCATGACATCATCATGATGATGTCATGGTGACGTGGCAGCGGGAACCGGCTCGCGGCGCTTCGTGCTTCGCGTGTCGAACTCTGGGACGCACGATGGAGGAATGTCGTGACGTCGGGCTTGAGCCGAACCGAACCGAGTTGAACCGAACCAAGTCGCGTCCACATAAAATGTATCAACACGTGGTTCTTGCTGCAAGATCCTGGCACTCCTGCCATTCGAGCAGTTCCTTGACCGACTCCAGATTTCTAGACCATTGCCAACCCTCACTCTCCCACCCAACCCTATCCGACACTTTACAAAATTTATCGGTTTCAAGCTCAAAAAGCCTCGACCACTTATCTTTAAGAGCCACATTACCCTCCCATATATCTAACCAAAACTGAACATCCCTCGCATTCCCAATCTTTCCTTTAAAGAATTTGTGTAAACTTTTACCATTTAAAACCAAATTGTTTTCAAGTTTATTGATGTTATTCCAACATCCCGAGATTAACGGTTTACTTAAATTCTATTCTCACTTTTAGTGTTATGTGTAATGAGCAATCTATTTCGTCTCACTCCAATGTTTCCGCCATCGGTTGGGGTGTGACATGCATGCATCATTTTGTCTTTCGGCTATCAACGCCACCACCTGATGCATGATTAACCATCCCCCTCTTTTAACGTTATTTTCATGAAATTAGTAAAATAACGTTAAAATTAGTGCACTTTCACTTTTACCCCCGAGCGTTCACACATATATATACATTATATGTGCATACTACAAGCTCAGATTGTTGTTGTTTGAAGATGATGATTGAGGAAGATTGTTGTTTGAAGATGATGATGATGTTGATGAGAGAGGGAGAGAAATAGAGAAAGAGAGAGGGATGGAGAGAGCAACTAAGATGTAGAGAGAGAGAGAGAGAGAGAGAAAGAGAATTAGGGTGAAATTATGGAAAATTCGGGAATAAAGTTATATAACCAAGAGCAAAATGGTTATTTCACATGAAACTAACGGGAGGGACTCAAAGCGTAGCGAATTTCATAAGGCATGGACTCAGGCAGCGAAAACATTTCTTTAAGGACGCGACTTGACAGCACCCCTAAACCCTTAGGACGCAAATTGCAGTTTACTCTAAAATGAAACATAAAACAAAATGAAACTAGAAATTTAATACACTTTGGGCCTATGGACCCTCTAATAACTTCTTTAATTATAGACAAAAGAACATAGCAATCCTCCCGTTATAGAATCTATAATAATATATATAACCTATAATATATGTATAATCTATAATCTATATATATATACTCTTTCGGTTGAAGAAGAAATGATAATTAGTGATCAATGCCCACCAAAATTTTTTTATAGAATAACTATGTACGTCTGAAAGTCAACCAAAATTCGAAAGTCAATCAAAATTCATTGGGGGTTTCTTATGTTGGAAATTTGTGAAAATAGCACTTTTCGCAAATATAAAAAAAAAATGATTTTTTCCTATTTTGGACTAGAAATAAATATAAGAAAATGAGTGGGTTTTATATATTTATTTATGGGTTTGTATTCTATGTTGGAAGAGCTTCGGAACAAACTAAACCACGTCTAAAACGGAGCTAAGATGAATGAGATATCGATGCTCAAAATATGGTGTTTGAAACATAGAATGCTGAAAAAAGTGGGAAGGTGGCACCTTGTCCCACATAGGAGGAGAGATGAAACTTAAAGTGGTATTTAAGTGGCGTGGGCAATGTGGCGCACTTTGCACTTTGCATCGCCGCGAGCCGCTTGAGAGCCGTTTTTGTATTTTTGACCACGTGCGTGTGGTGGAGCACAGGGGCTGCAAGGACCAGATGGTTATTGACGTGGCAGTCCGAGCGCGAGTACACGTGGCTGGTTGGCGCGCATGGGCACTGAAGGCACGCGCGCACGCACCAGAGTGAGCCAATACGGCGCGACTGTGTGGCATGCCCGTATAGGCTCACTTGTGGCTGGCGCACGCGCACATGAAAGTGAGCCAAATCAGCGCGCACACAAGGGGCCTTGCTTGCGCATGAAGATGAGCCAAAATGGCGCACGCACGCATGAGTGTGCAAGACCTGCGTGCGCATGAGCCAGAAGGGCGCACGCGCACCTGTCTGTCTTGCGCGCGAGCAGGAGCTTCCAGCATTTATGACAGTGCAGTTACATTTCAGCATTTGAAACTGACGAGTCAATGCTTTTGACTGAGAATTAAATGACGAATCAGTTTCGACTTCAGATCTGCAGTATAAATAGGTGGACACCCCTGCAACAGAAACACACTGAAAATACACACCAAACAACTTTCTCTCTATTGAATTCTTCTTCATCTTCAAGCAGCTAGGTACACCTCCGGGTTGGAGTCAAGACCGGCAGTGCAACTGCTTTGGGGGCTGTTGTATCCTGGAAACAAACGAGTTCTCCTAGGAGACTCGAAATTTGTTTTAAGGGACCCGTGTCTAACACGATCCTCAGTCAATAACACCAGTTTTGTTTAATTTTCTGTTATTGTTTTTCTTGTTCCAGTTGTAATTGTACTGTGCTTTTAGTTTTCATTTTGTTTAGTTATTGTAATTCAAGTTATAAAGTACTTTTATTTATTTTTGCACGAACGGATTCCTACACCTTGCTGAGCGGATGAGGAGTGAAACGGTCTGCCTTGTTGGAGGAGGTGGTCCGATGAGTGTTGGTTTGCTTGAGCGGACGGCCAAAGAGGTGGAATTGTGGGGACCAATTACGGATCCACATGTTAGAACACAAAATTAGTTAGTTAGCTTGTGTCAAAGTCCATAATCCAAACCCGCCGCATCACTCCAAACCTTAACCATTCCAAACCTACGTTTTCCTTAACAATAAACCATTCCAAACCCTCACATCACACTCCACTTTTTCAATTTTTTTTATTGAGTGTGAGTGTGTGGTCCCCACTAAACCAAACAGGACGCGTCCGGTATGCCAAACCGGACACAAAGAGTCAAACTCCTCCAACGGTTGTCCTCATTTGCTTTGTGGGTTTGGATTTCGGACAAGGTTGTTGGAGATGCTCTTATAAAACGTTACATCAAAGTCTAGTCAGTTTCATTTGTAACAAACTTGATTTTTTTAACGGCGGGGGTAATGTTATTAATATATATTCGTTTGTAGAGATTGTATGTATCTCCTAGTTATTAGCCTTATTATTCAATCAGAGTAATCACCTTTAGGACCCCATATGCTTAATGTAGACAGCTCATCCACCAAGAAGTCAGATTTTAATCACCAAGTAATTCCTTGCCGTGTGACCCAGGATACGGGGAACTACATACCCAAATGGCAACGGTGACATAACAGTATGATGAATCCTTGAGTCTTGCAAACGAATTTTCTCCTCATTCTGTGCCATGTTATAGTCACATCTTTTAACTTATCTAAATACTAGACATTAATAACGCACCCCACCAATTAATAACACACCGGTACTATATATGTACTATAATTGGTAATACATAGCGTCCATCTCATGCTAGATATAGCTAGGAACATTTTACATATATATCATCAGAATCTTTAGAGGAAAAATGGAGAGAGTAGCTATATTTGTTCTTTTACTTGTTTCACTCCCCATTCAGAAAATCTATACTGCCGAAATCGATGTCATTTCGGATTTACAGTTCTTGACAGAAAAAGATACATTGGTGTCGCCTGCCGGAACCTTTGAACTTGGCTTTTTCAAGCCGGGTAGCTCTGGGAATAGCTACCTTGGCATATGGTACAAGAAAATATCTGTCAAAACAGTTGTTTGGGTTGCCAACAGAGAACACCCACTCACCATCGCATCATCAGGCGTGTTAATGATTTTCCATCCAGGAAGTCTTGTCCTCATGAACAATAGTACCAATGGTATAATGTGGTCATCCAACACAACATCCTCAGGAAATGCGACTGCAAAGCTTGATGACAACGGAAACTTAGTCATGACGGACGGAGACAACATAAAGATTCTCTGGCAGAGTTTTGATTATCCAACTGATACACTTTTGCCTGAAATGAAGTTCGGGAGGGACCTGTTGACGGGCAGGGAACAGCGTCTATCGTCATGGAAAAGCAGTGAAGATCCAGCTCCAGGTGAATTTACCCACAGCACTGACACAAATGGTTATCCTCAGCATGTACTCAAACAAGGCGCAGATATGATCAAATTCCGGGCAGGACCATGGAATGGTATGGGGTTTAGTGGAGATTCGACGTTCGGCAGGAACAAGATCTTTACCTACAGTATGGTTATTAATGAAACAATGGTAGCTTATACTTATAATCTTATAAACAGTTCTGTTGTATCGAGGTTAACCTTAATTTCTTCCGGGGAGCTACAACGTTCGGTGTGGGTGGAAGATGCTAAAAATTGGCAGCTTGTGGTTAGATTCCCAAGAGATATATGTGATTTATACAACATTTGTGGTGCCTATGGAAGCTGCAGCACTGTGAAGACACAGAGATGTTCGTGCTTGGATGAGCCAAAATTTGTGCCTATAAACCCAAAGGGTTGGGAGGATGCAGATTGGACTGGTGGCTGTATGAGACGAACATCATTGGATTGCGAAAATGGAACAGATGGGTTTATAAGGTATCCTAATGTTAAATGGCCGGACACACACACTTCCTGGTTTAACAAGAGCATGAACCTAAAGGAATGCAAAGCAATATGCCAAAAGAATTGCTCTTGTATGGCGTATTCAAATACAAATATCACAGGGGAGGGAAGTGGCTGCTTAATTTGGTTTGGTGACCTCTTAGACATCAGAGTAATCACCGAAGGCAACGGTGGTCAGGATATATTTGTAAGAATGGCTTCCTCTGAATTAGGTAATTATCTCTTACTAAATTTCGTCAAACATCTATGTATATTATACAGGGTGGAGATATAATAGAAAGTTTATTTGGCTAGGAAGGCTAGGAAGTGATCTTGACCATCCATTTAATTAATCAAGGGCTAAGATTAAACGAATGAAATTGAAGCAAAAAAAAAAAAAAAAAAAAGAGGCGCGTGGGTTTCACTACAAGAACAGGGCACTTTTACCGGCGACAGGTGTCGCCGGTATTGACTACCTTTATCGCCGCTATAGACTTTTAGCGGCGACATGTCGCCGGTAAAACGTCGCCGGTATTGCTAGGACGCTATTGACCGCTTGTCGCCGGTAAAGACGACTGTCGCCGGTATTGATCCTTCACTTTTAGCGACGACAGATGTCGTCGCTAAAAGTGTCGCCGGTATTAACATTGGTCGCTAAAAGCTGAAAGGCAATAGCGGCGACAGATGTCGCCGCTAAAAGTCTATTTTTTTTTTTAATACAGCAGCTGTATATACAGCTGCCCAACCAGTTTTACGGCCGAAAAACAAAACCTGCCTATTTTCAAACAACGCAAGCATACGCCATGAACATAATCAACATATACTAAATGTAATATACTTAAAAACTACGTTTAAGTCGTACATTATATCCTACAACGTTTAATTAAACTAAATCATACATTAAAAACAAGTCACTCATCGTCATCGTTATCGTTGGGTTCATCGTCGGATTCATTATCGAATAAGTTGTCAGAATCGTAGTCTTTTGACTTTCCTTTTCCTTTTCCTTGTGAAGCAAGATAGTTGTTAAGTTGGTTCAAAAATGACGGGGTTTGGAACAAGCTGTTAACAAAATCCTACAATAATAGATAGCAAAACGTATATTAGCATATTAATTAACGCTACCAACATATATTTAACAAGGAAACATGCGTTCGTTTGTCATTTTATAAATTGCGTAGTTTACCTCGGAAAAGGGTTCTTGCGTCCGAGCTTGCGAAGACGACATGTTAGATGACGAGTGCGAGGACGTGTTGGAAGAAGGTTTAGGCCCCATCCCGCGATACCATCCTCGGCGCTCTCCCAACGCTTCTTGATACGGGGCAATTGGAGGACCATCGCCGCTCCATTCATCTGTGGCCTGTTGTATGTTCCGCTGTATTTTACGAAGATGATTAAATATATATGCGTGTATATATATATATATATATTTGTTATAGAAAATAATACTTAAAAGAAATACTTACGTAATTTTGTTCAGCAACCGGATCAACCCAATTCCCTTGATTGTCCGTGTGGGTTTTAGCATACGTAGGTACCCAATCCAAATTTTGTTTAACATTACACTTAGATTAGACATTAAATAAACAAAAGCTTACACACACGCACACATACATAAAACATTACATTTTTATAGGCGGTGCTACTGTACGAAGATGTCCCCCCACGGTATGGGAATTGTTGTTTATCGCGTACTTTTTTGTTGGCCTTGCTTCTTTTAATATAATCTTCTTGCCGGAAACCTTCGATGGTTCTCAACCAGTTTTCATAGGGCATATCCACGGGATGGTGTGCCCTTGCACTCTCAAGATCATCGTAACCTCCCTTGCTATCAAATAATTGTCTAGCTTCATGCTTGCGGTCATTGTATCGCTTCATAAGCACAGTCCTTATACCACCCTTCAAGTTTTTCGCGTTATAATCACGTTCCACTTCATCAAGATTGAAATTTTCCTACAAATTAAATAAAAGAGTTAAAATATCATATATAAATTAGATTTGCATGTGCTATAAAATTTTATGCATATAACTTATTTACCCGTAAGTGGTTCATGACGGCATCCTTGTAATGTGGTTCAACAGCATCCCATCCAATTTTATCAAACGGGATGGCCCGCCACATATACAAGCCGGCCTCCCTTGAAAACATGTCTCTTGATCTACCAACAGGGGTAAACGTGACCTGTCGATCAAACGTAAGCGACACAGGCCCCCCCGCTTTTACTAGACGCCGTAGTGCTTCGTTTTTAGCTTTCCCCCTAACCTTCTTTCGGGGAACCGCTGCAATTAAAACAAAAATAATTAGTAACAACATTTATAATATATAAAATATAAGGACTACAAAATAATTTAGTAAAAAACTTACCGTCTGTCTCGTGTGTGCCATGAATCCCACCAGGAGGAAGCGGTGGATCACCAGCGCCGTCACCCCCATGTCCCCAGGGGGCCACATCGGCCATCAAATAAGCGAATATCAGCAATACCGAAAACATAATCCCTATAAAGTTACAAATGTTACAGCATGTGTATCTAATAGAAATTAAGGGAAAGTACAAATGTTAAACAAACAATCATGTAATACACATTCACATCCAAAATGAGATAAAGTATTCAAAAAGCAGTCCCAAGATAAACGGGGACAACCCGAAATTAATTTCTAAATCAATTTCGGGCGGGTATTTCTAAGCTCGCTATGTTTAAAATGATTAATTCAAACACGGGCACAGTTTTTTAAGCTTGTTATGTTCTTAATGATTGTTTTAAATTTTGGGCGGAACGTTATGTTTTAAATCATGATTTCAATTTCGATCGGGTGTTTTCTTAGCTCGTTATGTTTGAAATGATGAATTCAATATCAGACACGATTTTTAAGCTCGTAATGTTCTTCATAATGGTTTATATTTCGGGCGGGTATTTTATAGCTCCTTATGTTTTAAATGATGATTTTAATATAAAGAGGGTATTTCCTAACTAATATATATTTGTCAAATTTAAATATAAATGTTTTAAAACCTAAACACAAATATACAAATTATCAAACTTTAACATTTTTTTCAAACCTACACATTTGCATCCTTACACACACATTTGCATACTTTATACAAACATACATACTAACATACACATTTTTCACCAACATACTAACATACAACAATTATACAAACATACTAACAATTTACATACTAACATTATACAATTTACATACTAACAATTTACATACTAACAATTATACAAACATACATACATTCATTCATACACTTACATACCCACATACAACTTAAACTAAAAATTATACAATTTACATACTAACAATTATACAAACATACATACTAACATACACAATTTACATACCTAAACTAAAAATTATACAATTTCTAAACTTTAAAAAAAAAAAAACTAACCATTATACAATTTACATACACATTTTTCAAATACACCTACATTATACAATTTACATACTAACAATTATACAAACATACATACATTCATTCATACACTTACATACCCACAATTATACTATTTACATACTAAAAATTATACAAACATACATACTAACATACACAATTTACATACCTAAACTAAAAATTATACAATTTCTAAACTTAAAAAAAAAAAAAAAAAAACTAACCGGTTTTTCAGGTGGTGACCGTAGAAGTAAAGGTGGCGACCGGAGAAGAGATGGTGGTGATCCGAATTTTCTTCCACAAACACAAAAATACACAAAAAAGAGCAAAAATTAAAGCCTATAACATGTATATAACAAATGTAGAGAAGAAATGTAACACAAAACAAGTTAACATACACCTACATACATACATTCATAGACATGCATACACATATACATGCTTACATACACCTACATACACAAATACATAGATTTTCATATACACATTTTCCCCAAATACACCTACATTATACATTTGACATACTAACATACACCTACATACATACATTCATAGACATGCATACCTACATACATGCTTAAAAACACCAACATACACAAATACATACACCTACACCTACACCTACATATACTCATTTTCATCAATTACACCTACATTATACATTTTCACAAACATTTACATACAAATATACATCCTTACATACACCTACATACACATACATACACCTACATACACAAATACATACACCAACATATACTCATTTTCACAAAATACACATACATTATACATTTTCACCAATTACACCTACACCGACATATACTCATTTTCACCAATTACACCTACATTATAGATTTTCACAAACATTTACATACAAATATACATCCTTACATACACCTACATACACATACATACACCTACATACACAAATACATACACCTACATATACTCATTTTCACCAAATACACCTACATTATACATTTTCACAAACTAAACAAACATACATTCTTACATATACATTTACATAACAAACATACATTCTTACATTATACAATTTCTAAACTTTGAAAAAATTCATATAAAACTAACCGTAATTTGAAGCTTTCAAGTAGATGTAGACCGCGGAGACGAGGTGGTGACCGGAGACGTGATGGTGGTGACCGGAGAGGTGATGGTGGTGAGCCGATTTCTCTAGCATAAACATAAAAACACACAAAAATCATAGACTATAACATGTATATAACAAAATAGAGAAAAAAATTAACAACATACAAACTTAAACTAACCGATTTGGGTTAAAATCGCCGGAAATCGTCGCTGCTCGAAGAAGAAATGGGGGAAAGTGAAGAAAGAGGGAAAAATGCGCGCCTGGTAGACTTTATGTCGTAAGGGCATTACCGGCGACACCTTGTCGCCGCTATTAGTTATGTGTCGCCGGTATTGGTCTCGATCAGGATAAGATATCAGTGGTTGGGGTTTAATGTGGGTCCACAGATCTTTAGCGGAGTCACGTTGTCGCCGCTAATACCCTAAATGTGTCGCCGCTATTAGCTATTAAGTCCCCAACCGTTGGATCATGGTAAGGATCAACGGCTGGGGATTGATGTTAGGTGGTGGCACGCGGATCGACCAATAGCGGCGACACTGAGCCCGTCGCCGGTATTGCCGTCGCCGCTAAAAGTATTACTTTCTTGTAGTGTTTGTTAGGGGCATTCTAGTCAATCCAGCACAATAGTTTCTCTCTCGTCCAATTCCCCCCCAGTTTTTAAACGTTAATAACTCTTTCATACGTCATTATTTTTTTTATAAAAATTGCACCAAAAAAACGAGCGTTTTTTTATCTTTAAAACGAGTATACTATTGCTATATTTTCAAAAAAAAAAATTTAAAACCCAGTTGCGTAAAACGCAATAGAAAAACCCTCAGTTACGTAAAACGCAATGAAAAAAAAAACCTAAAAAATGACATTTTTCTAAAACGCAATGCACAAAAACCACAAAAAATTGACTTATTTGTAAAACGCAATGGCCAGAAAACACAAAGAAATGTCTTATTTCTAAAATGCAATAGCCTAAAAACTTAAAAGAAAATGTACTTTCTAAAACGCAATGGACTAAAAACACATAAAAATGTGTTTTACCTAAAACGCAATGCACCAAAAACACATAAAAATGTGTTTTACCTAAAACGCAATGCACAAAAAACACAAAGAAATGTCTTATTTGTAAAACGCAATGGCCAGAAAACATTTAAAAATGACTCGTTCTAAAACGCAATGGACTGAAAACACTTCAAAAATGTGTTTTACCTAAAACGCAATGACTAAAAACACTTCAAAAATGTGTGTAGGTCCCGTTTTTCCGGTGAGGATCGATAACGAACACCTATCCTTGTTTATCACGAACACGGTAACGGGTGCGGAATCCCCGTGACGGTGCAAACCAAACAAAGTGTATAAAACACACGCGTAACCAAAGATTCAATATCTATTGATTAGGGATGAGTACAACCACAAACATATACAAACAATGTTTTTAACGACTCTCTCTCAAAGTCTCTCTGTGCTCATCAGTTTCACACAGAAAATGTGAGGGGTATTTATACTAAAACAGACACAGACATGACGAAACGCAAAACTCACACGAGGAAACACTAAAGTCGACGAAACACTATCTGTTTCGTCGATATACATATTAATATCATTATGTTTCGTCGAGTGGAATAGGAGCCCAACTGAAGTCAAAGTCCATTCAAGTCAAAGGCCCATGTGAATGAATTACGGCCCGGTTTTACTTTCTGTTGTAATCTTTAACTAATTCAACATATGCCAAAGATAGTGACATCACCATGACATCACAATGATGATGTCATGGTGATGTGTAAACGGGAATGGCTTGCGGCGTTCCGTGCCTCGCGTGTCGAACTCTGGGGCGCACGACGAAGGAATGTCGTGTCGTCGGGCTTGAGCCGGACCTAACCGAGTCGACCCGAACCGAATCGAACCGAATCGAGTCGCGTCCACATAAAGTGTACCAACAAACTCCCCCTTGGACGCTACTCGTGAGGTTCGTCTTCCGTGTCTTTTGTGTCGGAGGATCTTCAAAGTCTTCACGCGTCGTAAGAAGAAAGTGTATCAACAAACTCCCTTTTTATTTAGGTAGTGTGTTAACAAACTCCCCCTTAGAATGAACTCTCCATTGAGTCATGCTCGTGAATCTTTTGACTTGTCAATTCTTCAGATCCTTGTGGTGTTGATGAAGGGTCAGCGGCAACTCGATCATTTTATCCTTTGAGTGCCTCCACTTCGTGTCTTCATTCCAAAGCTTATCATCGAACATGTTATCCTCGCCTTTAGCATCTGCACATGCAAGAAAGCTAAACGCATAATGAGAATAACCGCTTGGAATATAGTTAACATTTAAACATACGACACATATGAGATCAAATCTCAATCAAACACCGACCGACAACAGTTTGAAAGTTTAAAAATTGATCAATTTTAATCCTTTAACTTTCAAAACTTGTTAACTTCGACAGTTTATGAAGATGCAATTGTTTTCCGGCTTACAATCAGGATTTTGGATAGGATAGACTCGAGTTCCAACATCGGTCAATCAAAAATAAACTAGAAGCAAAATCTTTTTGGATTTTATAAAGTTTATATTAAAACACACCTAAAATCTTTTTGAAATTTTTCATTTTTCAAATGTAAAGACGGAAAGCAATAAATAAATATTTACAGACATTCTTTTTGTGAGTTTCGAGGGTAAGAGAATCATATCAGTGTACGGTCATGCCAAAACGAATGTCAATTAGTTAACATTTAGATAAGCATCCTATAACAATTATCGGTATTGTTGTCCACATAAGCTCAACTTATCAGATGTAATCATGGCAAGGGGATACGTTAAGGTATGATTTATACTTACCGACCGGTGTTCATCCACACACGACACATTCCCGTATCAAGGCATGCGCGAGAGTTCATCTTACCTGTGAGTATACTGTTTATCATCTGTTTGACCGTATAAAAGATGTGAGAAACTCACTTATTTTGATTGAAAACAAGCCCTATGTGATAGAATCACTTATTGATAAGGAACTTGATTTTCAGATGCATGAAGGCACAGGAGCAAGTCCGTGAACAGGTCAGTACTTTCGTACAGCAAAGAGACGAACTTGACTCCCGCAAAGAATCTGTGATTATTATCACTTATTTGTGGACATGTGATTGTTGATCACTTATTGAGGTCGAATGCAATATGTACACGTATGTATAGTATCATGGAAGATCTTAGACTTCGTCTCCGTTATTTTTACGGTTTGATACAACCATGATACCCAGATGATAAGACAGCATAAAGACCGAATATTTCAGAACCTCGGCAATCTCTCAAACGAAATTTCGGTACTAAGACCATATGCCAATGAGTGGTTCCCACCTGGTCTTCAGTCGATTTAGGATTTATATCACATTGCACACTTTGAAATGATTGTGAGCCTACCGATACATCTTATATAGAGCTGCTTATCATTTTTCATTTTGCATTTCAGTTTAAAGAGGTTTCGACAGACCACTGATCTACTATCATTTTCTCTTTTTTTTTCTCGCCAGGAAACTCATTTTGGTTTTTCCAATGTTTTTGCGCTTTTGAAATTTTTCGATGTTTTTGAATTTTCAAATATTTGATTTACTCCCCCTAAAATCAACAAACTAAGATAAATTTTAAAAACACAAAGGTATTTACAAAAACGATTTCCGATGCTGGTTAACTCATGTTTTACCTCAATGCCGTTTACCAAAATTAATTTTGAATCAGAAATGATATATCGAATTTTGGAAAAATCAGTTGGCATGTCGGTAAGCGGTGCGGACCATGACAACATTGTCTGGCCAAAGAGTGCTACGAGATGATTACAATTTATAAAGCAGCTTAAATATCGACAAGTAAAGGAGAGATTAGAAATTTAAAACCGTATCCTGCAACTGCTTCGTGCATTGCAAGGAATCTGAGTGCTCTCCCAAACTGGACATCCACCCGGTGTGGATTTCAAAGTCGATTTTGTAGCTACTGAGAAATCTCTTCACAGCAACAAGATCAGAAACCTTTGGGTCCGGCTGGTCTTCCATATTGCACCAGCGAAGGTCTTTGTCTTTCTCTTTGAGAAGTAGTGTGCGGTTATTCAATGCACGCCAAGGCATCCGCACACCTAGGTTGGTTTGTTCAACAAACACATTTTCTTCAATCACACCGCGAAGAAATGTACACTGCATGTTCATCTTGTTGATTTTGAACTTCAGACGTGCTGCTGGTGCGTACATTTTGATTTGAATCTACCCTGGGGACCCGATCAAAACCTTGAACAATCACATTTTGAAATGATTTTCATTTTGTCGAAACTTTCAATCTCTTTCGACAGACAATTCTGTCTTCTTTTATTTTTCTCTCCATCAAAGGCAACCACTCCTAGAAGTAACAATATCTTGGAGCTTTGAGTCGCCTATCTTGTGCATGAACATTCCACTATCAATAATCCTATGACTATTGAAAGTTCATCCTGGAACATCCTACACACTCACTCAGAGATTAGTTGGAGAGGGGGACCCAAGCCTTCATAGACTTAGGTTACCCCTGAGAATCAAGAAATGTAATCTCAATCTCTTGATGATCCTTAAATTGCAAGCCTCCTCCTGAATCCTCACCTGTTTTCGGTTTCCAAGCTTGTTTCCATTTACCAGATTGTGTATTAATTACAATTTCTGGTTTTAACGGTTGTTGTGAACTTGGTTTCCTTTTAACATTTTCTGGTTTTAAAGCCTTTTCGATCACCTTCACATTCTTATGTCGTTGTTTTGTTTCCTGTTCTTTAATAGTGCGTTTATCATGTTTTGGAGAAACAGGACGCCTTTGTGAGTGACCTTGTTCAGAAGGGGCTCTTTCTACAAAATTTGGTGTGGGCGAGTTTGTGCAGTCTTTAATGATGTGCCCAAACTTCCCACATTTGAAACAAGTTCTCATTTCAACAAACTTAGGAGAATCTGATCGACAACCTGACGTAGAAGTTGTAGACCCAGAGGTACTAGCTTCACACCCATTTGTGTGTTGAGTGTAATTGTTATCATTATTACGTTTCAAAATGTTGACTTTTTGAACAAAATCGGTATTTGACTTATTTTCAAAAGTCTCCACTTTATCAGTACCTTTGGAGGCCACAAATTTAACGTCTTTTGCCTTCTTCTTGTAACGAGCTCCTTTTGATTCAATCTTAGCCTTAGGCTTTGGAGCTCGTTGTTGTTGTTGTTTACCCTTAAAAGCGACAGGTTGTTGCTTTGTCGGTGATTTTTTATTTCCAAATTTTCTTCTAACTTCAGCTTTTGGAATCGGATCACACTGAGTTACCGAAACTCTCGGGATCCCCTTTTCCAAAAACTTACTGGTAGTATCTTCAAACACTTTATCAATCAAAGATTGATTGACATTTTTAATTGGAAAAGTTGTGTTTGAATAAATTTTGTCATCACCGACTAAAGTGTACAACACGTTATCACTTTTAACAGTAGACACTGTCTCAGTGATAGGATCTATCTCTTGTTTAGCACCAGTTGATTGCACAGCAGAAGTAGGAGGATCACACAGAATGTGATTCTCAAACGGCACTTCTACTCCTTTGTTCTTCTCAAGAGATTTATCCTCATCACTCACATCTGGTTCATCATCGGACGAATCATAGTCCTCAACTGTGGGAGGACTTTGATTTGAAGCACATGATGACTTTTCTTTTCTATCAGACGAGCCCTCCGATGAATTGTCCGTTTTGAACCCTAAGCCAGTTGTAACTTCCCCATAATTAAGAGGTACAGTTGGCTCAAAACGTGGCATTTCCTCTTCATCGGGCATTCTGGTATAATTTTGTCTCAAAGGGGGCGGACACTTATTATACCCAACGCCTTTCACGTTCCCTTTCAGTTGTTGAATGTCAATTATGTGATCGAGCACAAATCGGGAGTTAGAATAACTCTCCAATTTTTGCTTGATAGCATCATGCTCGCATTTGGCAATGGCTAGTTCCTTTTTGGTTTCCTCAACGATGTTAATGTAATCGTTAATACTAACTTGTTTATGATAAACAACTTTGTTCACTTCGGAAACACTTTTCTTTAAGGTTTCAATTACAGATTTAAATTCCTTTTCATTTCGAACTAAAGCCATGTTTGCCTCTTTGCATTTTGACATCTCAACAACCAAACTTTGATTGTGACCATGAATTGTGTCACATTCAAGTTTCACTCTATCACATTCCTGTTTCATATAAGCACAATCACTACATATTCTAGGAGTTTCAGATGTTACCTGACTCGAAGAGGTTGTGACATTAGCCATAAAGGCAGTCTGAGAAGAGAAAGATCCATCTTCAGTGAGAATCTTCTCCATTTCTTCTGATGTAGCATCAGCTTTCTTGATCAAGTCAGAATTTTGACATTTCATCTCCTTGGCACCATTTGACAAACTATCACCTTCAGAATCAGTTCTTTCATTCAAAATCGATTCTTCATCCGAACTGCCACTGTATCCCGAACTATCATCTTTTCCTGAAGATTCACCATCATTGACATTCTTGACAATTTTAGCATTAAACACAGTTCCTCCTTGATTTCCACCTCCACATTGTACAGACCAGTCACACCTTTCATCAGTTTTATTTGAATTGGACGTGGATGTACTTGTTTGATTTATGAAAGGATTTTGGTTGCCTTGTTGAGGTTGAGCTTGAGGTGTAGGTTGAAAAAGATAGGCACTTTGATAGAACTGTGGTTGAGTAGTGGTAGCTTGAGGTCGAGGTATGGATTGTGAAAGATAAGCACCTAGATCGAACTGTGGTTGAGTAGTTGTAACTTGAGGTCGAGGTATGGAATTCGTTAACAAATCGGCAAGTGAAGGTTGATTTTGACTTGATTGTGAGTCCGTACTCCAATCCCAAAGACCTTTGTTACTCATGATTGGTGTATGAAATAAAGTTCCTGATCACACACTTAATAACACACTGTTAAATCACTTTTGCAAACCTTTTGTTTAAAATTGATAACAAACTCGACGAAACGATATCGACGAAACTCAGTTGTGTTGTAATGCGACGAAAATGATTGTGATGTGTACTTCAACGAAACAAGTTTGAATATTGATCGAATCGACGAAACAGATTTGTTTTATTTAATCGACGAAACACTTTTGTTTTGTTTAATCGACGAAACACATGTGGATGTAACTGTCGACGAAACAGAAGATATATGCTGGACGACGAAACTGGTTGATTGGAACTGATCGACGAAACAGATTTCCTTTTGGGCTTCTGATCGACGAAACCCAATTCAATATGAAGCCCAAATTTATAAATAACGACCCAACTGATTTGATGTGTTAAATATGTGTAAGACGAAACTCTTTGGTGAGATATGGATAAGATTGGTTGGTTAGATAGGTTAGATATTTTGCAAAACCTTATCTCCGACAAAGTGGTTACCTTTTTCAAAAAGCCTTATCTATTCTCATTTAGACATTTACCAGTCAACAACCATCATTACAATGGTCACTATTTTCAAATAATTATATTTTAATCTTTATCACTTTAATTTTAAACCACAAATTGATCAAAACCAGATATTATTCAAGAACAATTTGAATATGATGAAGAACATTATGATAATTCTGGCCAAACTTATCACCGGATAAAATTTTCGAAACCCAAATTTTGCTAAGACTTTTAATAAAAACCCATACTAACATACAAGCATGCAATAAAACAGGTTTTTCACTAAAACTATAGCAAAACAACACTTCAAACACTGATTTTCAGCAAATATATCCAGATAATATGAAAATTTTTTTAAGAACGAAATCTGAAAAATCACAATAACACACTTGATAAAAAAACCAAACTTGTTTGGTTTTAAACAAGGATTAGAGCCAAAGCTCTGATACCAATTGTAGGTCCCGTTTTTCCGGTGAGGATCGATAACGAACACCTATCCTTGTTAATCACGAACACGGTAACGGGTGCGGAATCCCCGTGACGGTGCAAACCAAACAAAGTGTATAAAACACACGCGTAACCAAAGATTCAATATCTATTGATTAGGGATGAGTACAACCACAAACATATACAAACAATGTTTTTAACGACTCTCTCTCAAAGTCTCTCTGTGCTCATCAGTTCACACAGAAACTGTGAGGGGTATTTATACTAAAACAGACACAGACATGACGAAACGCAAAACTCACACGACGAAACACTAAAGTCGACGAAACACTATCTGTTTCGTCGATATACATATTAATATCATTCTGTTTCGTCGAGTGGAATAGGAGCCCAACTGAAGTCAAAGTCCATTCAAGTCAAAGGCCCATGTGAATGAATTACGGCCCAGTTTTACTTTCTGTTGTAATCTTTCACTAATTCAACATATGCCAAAGATAGTGACATCACCATGACATCACAAAGATGATGTCATGGTGATGTGTAAACGGGAATGGCTTGTGGCGTTCCGTGCCTCGCGTGTCGAACTCTGGGGCGCACGACGAAGGAATGTCGTGTCATCGGGCTTGAGCCGGACCTAACCGAGTCGACCCGAACCGAATCGAGTCGAGTCGCGTCCACATAAAGTGTACCAACAATGTGTTTTACCTAAAACGCAATGACTAAAAACACTTAAAAATGTGTTTTTTCTAAAACGCAATAGCCAGAAAACACATAAACTCTCTTATTTCTAAAACGCAATGGACATATAAAACTGTCTGTGACTGTGAACTGTCTGAATTGTCTACGAATTACCGTCTTTGAAATGAGCCAATTTCTGGAAAATTAATTTTTCTGATGCATTTTTATTACAGCTCAACCCCAGCCAGGGGCTCTGCCCCTTGGACCCCGCCAGGGGCTGCCGCCCCTGGAACCCCGCTACCAGGGGCGCTGCCCCCAGACCCCCGCCATGATCGTAAAACGCAATGAGTAAATCAAAACCCCAGATCGTAAAAATGAAATTAAAGAATTTCTTACATGGATCGAAATGATTTCTTCAACAATTGACGAATTTTGAATAATTGAAACACTTATCAGCGCTCGAATCGAACGAATCGAGTGATTATCTCCAAAATCACCAGAAAAAAACGAGATTTTTTATGAAATTAAACTGGGTTTTCTTCAAAAAAAAGCTGAAGAACACGTTGATCGGGTGTTTGAATCATTGATTGGTGATGAAAATCGCACTATAATGTAGTGATTATTGAGATAGAAAGTGAAGAAATGGTTGAAGATGGTGGATTTTGAAAATAGTGGGTTTTGAAGTTACTGGGTTTTGAAAAGAAAGAAGAAAAGGGTTGGATTGACTAAAATACCCTTTTTCTTTATTTTAAATGTTGCTACATGTCATAATCATATTGCTTCCTACACTTCCTAGCCAAAATAAACTTCCTATTTGATATTTTCCCATATTATATATACCTACAAAAAGTAACTTGGGGCACCATGATTTAGATCACAACTCTTCAAAAAGTCACAACCCTTCAAACTAATGTATTAAGACACACCCTTTTACGCACCTTTTCATGCATTAAGACACACCCTTTCAGTTTTACCCTTTCACATAATTACACATCCATTCAATTTTTTTTTTCTCGAACATCAAACTATAATAAGATATACAAATACTAAATTAATGATCATAAGCTTTATTTTCATGCACACATGTGTATGGTTTTGGGGAATTGTCAGATCAATTATATGCATTTATTTTCTAAAACATACAAGTTGTACATGCAATCCAAAAAGCAGCGAGTGCTTTCCTTAACCGTAAATGTGTTTGTGAAACGGTATTAAAACCATCGAATCTTTTTTAAACGAACATGTGTGTTAATGAAATACATTCACACCGATTCAGTAAATGACACAATGTTTCATGTGCTTCATTATAACAAGTTCACAACGATTCGGGAAATGACATAATGCTTCGGCTGGGGGTACCAACACCCTATATAACAGCCATCGTTTGCATCTGAAAAATATAATCCAAAGTTGCAAACATCATCAACGCGTATACGGGTTCACTCGGTCATCTAAGAATCGGCCATAATCAAATCTAATGGGTTTTGTGTCCGAAGGAAACCAACGGCGATGGGTTTGATGGATATCTCAAGGCCATGAACGACGCATTTTTGACCATCGAGGATCGCCGCAAGGGCCTCGCCAGAGAAACCCCAAACGGCCCCTCTCTTTCACTCACGGTAGAGACGAAGAAGTTGGTTGCGTCTGACATGGGAGCGAGAGTAGGAGGATTCGTCATCACCGATTAATGATTTGGATTTTTCGGAGACGAGTTGGGAGGGGCGGATGACAACTTACAAATCTGCGACGGTGGTGGCAAAGACGGTTCTTTGATGGAGTTTTTTTGTCTTCGATGGCGGTGGGGTCTTTGTACGGTGAGCGCGAGTAGGAGATGGAGAGTTTTATATATTTTTATATGGTAATGTCAATTTAGAAATATTATTTTTTAGTAATGTTGTGCGGATATATTGGAGTATAGGAAATTGACATAATTCTAACATATTACATTTTTTTTTGATATATTGTGTTTCCAACTTTAGAAGATTGACATAATTCTAACATATTACGTTTTTTGATTTGTTGTGTTTTCAATTTCCTTTATAGTATGTATATACATTAGATTCTCATAACTTCACAAAACCACAAATCAAACAAAAATTTTAACATTACTCAAAATTCCGTTTCTATTCATTCTGCGGCATAATTTTTGCAATCTAAAATTTATGATTGCATATAAGTTTTGTTACTAATTTGCTCAAGATCACATTTATCAAAATTTTCTTTTTATTCATTAGCAATATAAAACTTTAATGTTTGTTATAGAACCAAAATTCAGTTTCTACTCATTGTGCGGCATAACTTCTGCAATCAAAATTTGTGATTGCATATAAGTTTTGTCACTAATTTGTCCAAGATCACATTTATCAAAATTCTGTTTTTGTTCATTAACAATATAAAACTTTGACGTTTTGTGGTGGTGGTGTTGGGGTTGGGGTAAAATTATATCAAGTTCGGTTATTGTATTCCAAATCAAAGAAAGTTGTTTCATCAAAAAAAAAAAAAAAAAAAAAAATTCAAATTCTAACATCATTAGTTAAGAACAAATGGGTGTCGAAGACATAATGATCTCAAAGATTTTCATAATCAACATCCCGCAGCAACGCGCGGGTAACGTTAACTTGTTACAACACAAAAACCAATCTACACGGATTGATTTTCATCTCTACAAACTTACTAAATTCATGGCTTGCTCAACCAGTGTCCGAGAGAGGAAGAACAAACATCAAATTCATCTTATTAGCAGTCTTTCTGGGAGTTGTTCTTATAGGCTTAAGCTCCACATTATTCTGGTATGCATGGAGAAAAAGGCAACATGCATCACCTTTGGGAGAAGGTAACCAATGTCTGTATGTTGAAGTACAGTTTGGAGTAATATGAATTCTTTGACCAGATTTTGTCAGTTTAAAGTCTATTCTATTTCTATTGCATAGGGGGATCACTGCATGTCTATGAAAGGCAGGAAGAAGCCATGGAGCTACCATTGTTTAGCTTTCCTACAGTAGCACAATCTACTGCTAGTTTTTCAACAGATAATAAACTTGGAGAGGGTGGATTTGGGCCTGTTTATAAGGTAAAAGTATAAAAGGCTTTCATTTACTTTGCTTAAGTATAATATAAAATCCCAATATATATAATCCATAAGATTAGAATTATAAGTCAAAGATCCAATGAAGACACACTCTTTGTATTATATAATCATACCACTAATGCTAAAAGATAAAAATAGTAGCCACGCTTTAATTTATGCATAGTATTTCACAGTGCAAACGGTAATCATCAGGGTCTGCTAGAAGGGAAAGAAATTGCAGTTAAGCGTCTCTCCACAACTTCCAGACAAGGACTCAATGAATTCAAGAATGAAGTGATTTGCATTTCAAAACTCCAGCACCGGAATCTTGTTAAGCTCCTCGGATGTAGCATAGAGGGAGACGAGAAATTGTTGATCTATGAATACATGCCAAACAGAAGCCTAGACCTGTTCATATTCGGTCAGCATCATATATAATATCATAGTTGATTTAAAATGAAACTATAATGAACTAAATTTACATGTTTGGCAGATAAAAAACAAAGCACGCTTCTTGATTGGACAAAGCGATTAAACATCATCAAAGGAATTGCCCGAGGACTTCTTTATCTGCATCAAGATTCTAGACTAAGAATCATTCATAGAGATCTTAAAGCGAGCAATATTCTACTAGATCTGGACATGAACCCAAAGATATCAGACTTTGGCATAGCAAGAAGCTTTGGAGGAAATGAGACTCAAGCAAACACAGAGATAGTTGTTGGTACATAGTAAGGCACAAAACCCAACTGTATATTCATTATGTTTTTTGTTAAGTTCATTATTTTTAGAAACATTTTGCCGACTGCAGTGGTTACATGTCTCCGGAGTATGCATTAGATGGTCTTTTCTCAACGAAGTCAGATGTGTTTAGCTTTGGCGTTTTGGTGCTGGAGATTGTAAGTGGGAGTAGAAACCGGGGATTCGTTCCTACTAAGCAAGACAATAACCTTATTGGACATGTAAGTTCACCTACCACAAAATGCTCTTTTGAGTTGTAATTATAGTTCTTATTCTACAACCAAATTAACTGTTTCTATGCTATGTTCAGGCATGGAGAATGTATAAAGCAGGCAGGTCAATGGAACTCATTGATTCAACTTTAGATGAACCAGTAGATCCATCCCAAGTTTTAAGATCAATCGAAGTGGGGTTGTTATGTGTTCAAGAAAGCGCAGATGACAGGCCAGACATGTCATCAGTGGTTCAAATGTTAGGCAGTGAGGGTGCATTGCAGAAACCTAAGCAGCCAGCATTTTTCACAGAAAGAAAATTTCATGGTGCTGAATTCTCTTCAAGCACTTATCCAACAAGCTCAACCAATGATTTAACTGCAACAGAAGTTGTTGCTCGATAACAAGCATGTTCATAACTCCGTAATATATAATTTTCTTGGCGTTCAGGGACGTATAGTGATGGTCGGCTGTGTAAGGTTGCTGGAAAACCGGATGTGAGTAGAGACACTACTACAAAAATAGGTATTTGCTAAGGCCAAATTCATAGCAAATCCCTAGCAAACACACATTTTGCTACGGAATTGCTACAAATTTGGTTCGTAGCTACAAGTCTCGTCGCTAATAAATTTGCTTCGAATTTTAGCTACGAAAATTATGTTTGCGACGAATTTAGCTACAAAAAGGGACGTTGCTATTTTAGCTACGAATTTTGCTACGAAATGTTTGCTGCATATTTTTAGCTACTGAATTTTGCTATGAAATATTTGCTACATATTTTTAGCTACTGAATTTTGCTTCGGATTGTAGCTACAAAATTTAGCTAAGAACTTTGCTACGAAATTTAGCTACAAAAAAGTTACTACGGGTTCTGCTACAAACTTTAGTCATGAAATTTGTTTAAGTTTTGCTACGAATATAACTACAAATTTTTAGAGGACTTTGCTACAATTTTTTTCTAGTATTATTTTAAACAGTTTTTTTTTTTATTCTTTCCATAGTATTTCTCACTTTTCATGCAAACAATCTCAATAAATATAAACGAAAATCATATCGAAGATCAAAAAAAATAAAATAATTTAATCAACTTATCCATATGCATCATAATAAAAATTCAAAATATTCAAATACAATACAACAAATTTCACATATCTCAAGTTGATCGAAACTTTTGTGGTGAGTTTTGTGACAACATTTGAAGTCTCTTCACATTTCGGTACATAATTTTGCATTTTCTTCAATATTCTTTATTATAAGATGTTTTTCTTCTTTAACTTGTTCCAACTCCGCTCCATGTTCCTTCACCATTGCACCTATAAGTAAATAAATTAACACTGTTGATACATATTATGCGGACGCGACTTGGTTCGGTTCAACTCGTTTCGGTTCGACCCGGTTAGGTTCGGCTCAAGCCCGACGTCACGACATTCCTCCGTCGTGCGCCCCAGAGTTCGTCATGCGAAGCACGAAACGCCGCGAGCCGGTTCCCGCTACCACATCATCATGACATCATCATGATGATGTCATGATGATGTCACTTGGTTGACTAACTTTGCAATTGGATTTTATGAATTCATGAACGTGGAATTCATGAACGTACATGTGCACATGGGCCAATCAAGTTGTTTATCATTTGAAGTTGGGCTTGCATACTAGGCCGTAACTAAACATGGGCCGGACAAAATATATGTCGACGAAACAGACTTTGTTTCGTCAACTTTGATGTATGTTTCATGTGTTTCGTCGAAGCTATGTTGCTGTGACTATAAATAGACTGAAGACAGAACACAGAAAGTAGAACACAGAGAGCATATTTGTGAGAGCACACACACGAGAGTTTTAGAGAGTTTGCAATACACATTTGTAAACATTGCTTTGTAACCGAACCTTTCATACGTATTAATACAGTGGTGTTAATCGGTGAATATTGTGTGTCGTGTATTTACGTGTTCGATCTCGGTTTGCTATTCCGGTTGGATTCCGCACAACCGGAGTGGTTCGTATACAAGGATTAGGCGACTAGATCCTCCCCTAGCCGGACCTACAAGTGGTATCAGAGCCTTGGCTCTTCTCCTTGTTAAAACCGAGTGTGTTCTTGGTTTGTTTTTCGGGTGTTAAACTTTATATTTTTCTGGAAAAACATCATGAAATCTGGTTAAATCTTGTGTTTTTGCTTGGTGTTTTGTTAAAAACCTTGTTATTTTTCATGTTTACATGTTAGTTATAGGTTTTTGTTAAACATTTTAGCAAAATAGTGTTCGGAAGCTTGTGAGTTCACCGGAAAACTCATACTTCTGAGTTGTGTTCTTCATGTCTTCAAACTTTTCTTCATAAAAATAACCTTTTTGATCTTTGAGGATAAGATTTGAAAGTGTTTGTGTATGGGAAACTGTTATTGATTAAAATATTGCAACCCATATCTTGTTTGGTGAAAGCATCAGGGTTGGTAGCCGAAAGTAAGGCCTGTGCTGTGTCAGGATAAGATAAAGTCAAAAGTTTACCAACCTCACTGACAACTTTCTTGGCGAAACAAACATTCAACGAAACAGAAATTTATTTCGTCGAAACAGGATATTCAACGAAACACATTTGTATTTCGTCAAAGCCAAAATATCCAATCCATTTCGTCAAAAATAAAAAGTCAATAGGTGCCCCCTGTTTCGTCAAAGCCCAAAAAGGCAAAAATTGTTTCTTTTTCGTCAACTTAAAAGAATCAGTTTCGTCAAGCACCTTATAGATATCAACATCTTTCGTCAAAATAAATTGAATGATATTTGGTGTTGATGCAGATTTTGTGTCCGATGCTTGTCGAATAGATTAGTTTTATTTTACGCTGAATTTGTAATAGTTAGTGAAACGGTCTATCGAACGTGTATAGACCCGCTCGTTTGAAGTGGTCAAACGAGAGGGTTATTCGGTTGACCGTGTGTGTTTGCAAGACAAGGGGTGTGACTATAAATAGAAAACCCTTGCCATTTGCAACACTAGGAGATTTTAGGAGAGTTTAGGAGGTTTGAGACCTCACCGGGAGAGATCACCACTTGGTCTCTCCCCGGATGTGTACTCCTTTGGTATTAGTTCGGTTATCTTGTAATCGGGCCGATTTGTAATGTTATACTACCGGATTAATACAAAGAAGTTGTTTGTTTATATCTAATCTCTCCCGTCTTGAACCGATCTCACAAGAATCACGGTTTCGGTCACGAAACTCGGTCCTACAATTGGTATCAGAGCCATGGTGCCCGATTTAGTAAATCTAACCGTTTACTAAGTCACATGTGCTCTAGATCTGTGATTTTAGTGATTTTTGTTCAAGAAGAAAAGTTGGGTGAAAATGAGAAAAACTCAGATCTGGACCCGAATATTCAGATCTGTGCTGAAACGAGTGTTGGGTTTTATGTTTTTCACCTAAATAAACAAGTTATCATCATAAAAAATCGTATACAAAGTGTTTTCGTCAAATCTGCAAAATTGAACAGTGGCTGTGTTCTTGATGTTCTTGGCGGCTGCTTGAAGATTCGAAAGATGATCAGTTCGAAAGATGATCAGTTCCAAACAACCAGCATATATCAGTTCGAAAGATGATCAGTTCGAAAGATGATCAGTTCCAAACAACTTCGAAAGATGATCAGTTCCAAACAACTTCGAAAGATGATCAGTTCCAAACAACCAGCATATATCAGTTCGAAAGATGATCAGTTCGAAAGATGATCAGTTTCAAACAACTTCGAAAGATGATCAGTCCCAACAACTTCGAAGGATCCAGATCTGATTAGCTCGAAGGATATCTTTCGACCAATTCATCTTTCGAGCATCAATCGTCCAGCATATACCTTCTGTTTCGCCGGAGTTCTTTTGTCGGATGAAGTCTGTTTCAGCTGGGTATCGCAGAGAAAGAGGATGTAACGACAGATGATGGACCAGATAATTTCTTTCAAATGTGATGAAATTAGGCGATAGTGGCTGCTGTTGTTTTGTATCGAAGACAGAGAAAGAGAAAATATGTGCTGGTTGAATCTTTGATTGTTGGATTTTTTTTTGGGCTTTGGTTGTTAGATATCGAAGAGGTAAAAAGGGAAATCGATCAGGGATTGTTCTTCGTAGAGAGACTTGAAAGTGGTGGCACATGGTGGTTGATAATTTGCTGTGAATTTGTTGTCGGCTGAAGTGAATCGCAGAGAGCAGAGAGAAAGAAGATGTTAGCGGCTGATAAACAGGATGAGGGTTTGGTTTGTAAAGTTTTTTACTTGTTGACTTTTGGGCTCTTACTTTAAATGCTTTCAAATGAAGTGGGCTGGTCAGGTAATTTTTGGGCCCAATTTAACAATGGCTGGAGTACCTAAATGTCAATTTTTTAGTCTGGGCTTGGGGTTTAAGGTGTGAGCTTGGGATTTCACAATACATCAGATCCAACATCTAAGTGGGATCGGGTATTCGTGAAGTTTATTTGAGTCGAGCTTCAACGCAAATTTCGTACGAGTTCGGGGGCATGCCAGATTAGTTTAGAATGATGAAAACAAAAGATGATGATTTATTTATTTTGAAAAATGTGGGGTAGTCTCGGTTACCGATGCAAACGTCAAATTATGGTGACGCGACTACAATGGGCCAAAAACCAAAAACAAAACGGTATGTTCACTTCCGCACGTCAATGTTTATGATTGTTATCGGTTATTCGAAAATGTTCGAAAGCATTTTGTTTATTGTCATATTCTCGCATTTGAAGACGAACGTATGAACCTAGAATGTCAATACCGGTCCTAACGAGTTCACAAAGTCTTTGGAGGGATACAAGTCGGATCCTACGGGGTACTAGGCGAAATTTCCTTATCAACTAGAATATGCAACGAAGAAATCTTTTTGTTTATTGTCATATTCTCGCATTTGGTAACGAATGAATGAACCTAGAATGTCAATACCGGTCCTAACGAGTTCACAAAGTCTTTGGAGGGATACAAGTCAGATCCAACGGGGTACTAGGGGACGTTCTTATTCAACTAGCATATGCAAAGAAGAAATTCGTTTTCGTGATTTTTCGAAAAACCAAGAACATTCAACGAAGATTGACGACAGTTCCGCTCAGTGGAGGGAATTGGTGAACATTTGACGACAGTTTCTTTGAAGTGGAGAGAATCTGTTAAGGTTTAGAAATCTTACCAAAGAAATAGGGGGAATAAAAATTTCGTATGTTGAATTTCTTCGGTAAATTTCTAAACGCAATCACAGGTGGTAGAGTTTGTGATTTTCTGGTGATACTAACGGTTCGGCGTGGAATGTTTTGCACAGACACATATTTGAGGATTTTAATTAATTCTCCAGCCAGCGTGAAGGGTTTTGCACGGAAAAATACAGGTTTCTAAAGTCTACAGTAGTTACAAAAGCGCTGTTCACTGAAGACCTGGGGAATCTTTATGAAAGCTGATAGTTCAAGACTGAAGACCTGCAGGATTCGGTTTTGGGTTTGATGTTTCTTTGGGATTTTACAGGGATCTGGGGGTAACTCAATTCGTTGAGTTTGCAAACGATGTACTTGGTCAAGCTGACTTCCTGAGTACTGATGCTGAAGATCCGTAGTGCATTACGTGGTCAACTTCACAAAGGCGAGACAATGAGATCTGGATGTAGTTCAACTAAGCATGCTGGTTGAGCTTGCAAGGGATACACTTGGTCTAGCTGACTTTCCTGAGTGTTGATGCTGAAGATTAAAGTGCATTACTTGGTCGATTCCACAAAGACGGTTTACAGAAGACAGTTCACCAGAAATCTCTATCAATGTAGTATGCTTGTATGAAATAGAGTTCTTATGACAAGATCAAGACTTGATGCAGTTCTTAAAGATTGGAACCCTTATCAAATGCCGGTTGGAGTATTGGAAGATCAGCGGAAGATCGGTCAATTGAGGAAATTGCACAACACCCAACACGGATACGCTTACTTTAAGGGGGAAATATTTTACAAGGAGCGTCAAGATACTACTTACCTGGATCATCGGTCAAGGGGGAATTTGTTAACACAGAGAAGATGAATACTTGACTGAAGATCGATTGCAGTTGCATTTTCAGCATTCGACAGCAACGGACAAGGGGGAATTTGTTGATGCAGATTTTGTGTCCGATGCTTGTCGAATAGATTAGTTTTATTTTACGCTGAATTTGTAATAGTTAGTGAAACGGTCTATCGAACGTGTATAGACCCGCTCGTTTGAAGTGGTCAAACGAGAGGGTTATTCGGTTGACCGTGTGTGTTTGCAAGACAAGGGGTGTGACTATAAATAGAAAACCCTTGCCATTTGCAACACTAGGAGATTTTAGGAGAGTTTAAGAGGTTTGAGACCTCACCGGGAGAGATCACCACTTGGTCTCTCCCCGGATGTGTACTCCTTTGGTATTAGTTCGGTTATCTTGTAATCGGTCCGATTTGTAATGTTATACTACCGGATTAATACAAAGAAGTTGTTTGTTTATATCTAATCTCTCCCGTCTTGAACCGATCTCACAAGAATCACGGTTTCGGTCACGAAACTCGGTCCTACATTTGGGCTTGTATTTCGTTGACTTGCATAAGCCCAAAAGTGTAATTCATTTTTTTTTTCACTAAAAGGGCCCAAATAACAAACCTGGTTCACCATTTCATTTGAGTCAAAATTGTAAGGCCTGTTTCGCCAAACAATTAATTGGGCCAGTTTCGTCAATTATAAAACCCAGTTTAACAAACCTGTTTCGTCTAGGAGCTCTATTTAAAATCTGAAATCTGTTTCGTAAAAGATAACAAAACAGTTTCAGTTTCGTGGAAACGTGTTTCGTCAAAGAAATTTTTTTTTTTACAGAAGGTTTGCATTTGTGATTTAACAGTTTGTTTGAGGTGTGATTTTCAGGTATTATTATTCTTGATCAAAAAATGAATCCAAGATGGGGTACTCCGGTAAATACAGAGATGTATTTTGGTACTCCGTCTCCCGCACCGGTATCTTCTCAAGCTAATGCAATTTCTACCGGTCAATGGGCATTCGTATCAAATCAAACTCCAAGTATTCAAAGCATTCTCTTAAGCGAGAGCGAAACCGGAAGTTTGAATCGGCCTCCAAAGTTGATGCACTTATACAAATATCCAGGATGGATTGACAGATTTCATACATACGTCCTTGGACAAAATACAGAATTGTGGTTGCGGTTCATCACAGATTTCGATCAAACAATAGAGGTTGCCGCATCATCTGCTGCTACGTTTGCAGATCTTACGGAAGATCAGAAGAAGGTCTATGATTTGGAAAAGAAGGCATATGCCATTCTCACTCAGGCTTTAAGTAAAGATATTTATCATCAATTTGTCAGTTACAAGACAACGAAGAGGTTGTGGGACGCATTGAAGACAAGGGGCGTAGGAAATGAAGCGACACGTCAATTGAGAAAAGACCTGCTAAAGAAAGAGTTTGATGGTTTTACTTGTATGGAGAATGAATCTTTAGGAGATTTGACAAGTCGATTTAATCATTTGCTGACCGAATTGGCAAATTTTGGGGTTGTTACAACTTCAGCAGAGATTGTAAAAAGGTTTGCAGATGCGTTGCCTCCTCAATGGAATACTTTCTTGGAAATCATGAAGTACAATGGTACTTTAGCTACAACGAGCTTCAATGACTTTGTTCAACTCCTGGAAAACAAGAATCAGGAAGAAACTCTCAAGGCAAAAAGAGTTCCCGTGCCACAAAATCCTGAAATGTATTATGGAACTTCTAGCACTTCTACAAAGCCTTCTTCACACGCTCCAATTCAAACAGCGTTTGTGTCTAGCACTGACATGTATGGCAATACTATCCAAGTTCCGGTCAAGCCTCCTGCAACAGACATGTATGGAAATCCGCTTGAACCAGTTCCCCAACCCGCACCACAACAGCAAAGCCAACGACCTATCAGAGCAACTGATATGTTCGGAAATCCATTACCTGTTCGATCTACCGGATCAACAGACATGTATGGGAATCCACTTCCTCCTCAATCTACCGTACCAACAGACATGTATGGGAATCCACTTCCTCCTCAACAGCAAGCTTGTTATGGAAGCACATCATCTGCTGGTCAACAATCAAAGCCAAATACAGTACGGCTCGACACCTCAAGCTTTTCTAAAGTCAGTGTGGAAGTAGCAAAGGAACACATGGAGCTGCTAAACACTTTGGTGAGCGCATACTGTGGATTAGTGGAAGGTCAGATTGGTAACATTAATCTGACACAAGAAGACTATCAGCAGATCGATAAAGAGGAGATGGAGATGATGGACATCAAGTGGGCCTTTGCCAGTGCTGTTAGGCGAGCAAAGGATTTCATGGAAAGAACTGGCAGAACCAGCTTGGAGAGCAAGAAAGACACCAAGTATGGGTTTGATAAGCAGGCTGTTAAGTGTTTCAATTGTGGTGAACGTGGTCATTTCAAGCGTGAATGTACGAGGCCATCTCAACATGGGAACCAAAATCCTTTCAGAGGTCAAGGCAACAGGGCAAATCAGAACCAAGTAAGGAACAACGAGCGCACACTGGTGCCTGTCAACAACCAGAGTCAAGCAGGACCATCTAATGCCAACCAGGCACTTGTGGTTCAAGTAGATGAAGGCTGTGATTGGTCAATCCAGTTGGGAAATGATGCTCCAGACGGAACAGCTTGTTTTGCTAAAGTTGTCAAGGATCTTAAACACGCCAGTGGTGGAGAATCTTCCACCAATGGTGGTGAATCTTCTGAAGATGAAGACAGCTCCGGTTACAGTGGAGGTTCAGATGAAGAGTCCTCGAGTTCAGGCAATGATCAGGAAGATGACACATCAACTGCGTCAGTTAATGCAGATATTGATGAGCTATTGGAAGAAGCTGCAGCAGGAATTCAAAGAAGATCTATTTTGGTGGATCAAGCTGTTTATTCTTCGTCTTCTCTCCATTCAGCCTTTATGGCTAATGTCGACAGTTCATCAAGTCAGGTATGTGTCGATGAACCTATTGCTGTTATTTGTGATAATTGTGATAGATTGCATGTTAGATGTGCTGATTTGGATGCAAACATGTCTGAGTTGCAAGGCAAACATGATGCTTTACAAGCTAGTTTGTTTGACTTGCAAGACAAACATGTTTCTTTGAATGGTAAGTGGTGTGAATTGCAAAGCAAACACGAGGCTTTGCAAGAGAAATATGATGTGACATTCATTCACAACCAGAAGTTGACCGTTGATCTTTCCAAGTGCACGGAAGCCAACATGTTTTATGAAAACCATGAAAAGGAATTTAAATCAATGATTGAAACATTAAAGAAAGATAAAACAGAACTGACAAAAATGGTTTCCAGAAAACAAACTGACATTAATTTGTATATAACTCGTCTTGAGGTAATGCAAAAGGAAATGGCTTGTGTTAAAACTGAAAGTGAGGCGATCCGACTCAAGTTAGACAGTTATTTGAGCTCTAGCTATGTGTTGGATCACACCATTGACGTTCAGAAAGAAAAACGGGATGTCACATGCATAGGTTACAAGAAATGTCCACCACCTGTGAGAAACAATTATGATGCCATGCCTGATGAGGAGTATAGGACTCACTTTGAGCCATCTGTTCCTTTGGACGTTGAGGAATTTGCAACAGGGCTTGGATACAAGAAAGAAGTTTCATCAGATTCAGATGTGTCAGCAGATACATGTGTGTCTTCTGCTGAACAGAATCAGGATCCTCCAGTTGTTGTTGAGGATGCTGATTCTTCTGATGATGAGTCTGATGATACTGATTCAACAAAGTCTGATGCGGTGATAAAAGAAGAGGACATACCTCTTGAGAATCATATTCTGTGTGATCCTCCTGCAAAACCCGCTAAGACTGTTGCAATCGAGTCCTTGTCTGCACAAGAGTCGGAGAGTGTGGATTTGCTGTATACTCTTGTTGGTGAGAATAAAATTTATTCAGACAAAGATTTTCCGATTAAGAATGTAAATCAATCTTTAATCAGTAAAGTTTTTGAAAATTCAACAAGTAAATTTCTGGGTAAGAAAGGATCACACGTTGTGGTAACACAGTGCCCTCCTATCCCAAAGGCTGAAGTTAGAAAACAATTTGGCAATCAAAAATTACCAACAGTGAACACGCAGCAAAATCATGCCAAACCAAGAGGTAAAACACCGACTGAAAGTCAAAGGAAGCCGAATAAGAAGAAGAACAAGAATGTGAACTTTGTGAAATCTAAGGGAACGGACAAAATTGCAACGTTTGAAAATCAATCTAACTTAGATTTTGTCAAGAAAGCAACAGTGATGAAAAGGAATGAACCAAATAGTTCAAAACCTAGTACCTCGGGATCACAAAGTTCATCATCGGCAAGACGATCACATGATACTTCGGGGTTTGTTGAACGAAGATCATGTTTCGAATGTGGTACAATTGGACATGTAGTTCGAAATTGTCCGTATCTTCACAAGTTGAAAGCCAAAGAAGATAATCCCCGTGAACGCAATCACCAAAAGCGATCTGTTTCTGTAAAACAAGATCCCCGACTTGTAAGAGAAAGGGAAAAGAAACAGAAACGCCAACAAGTCAAGGTGATTGAGAAAGCACTTAAAACTGATGTGGTTCAAAAACAATCTGTTTTAGTTAAACCAGAAAGCACAAAATTTTCAAAAACTTCAAACAATCACGAAGTTAAATTTTCAAACAATCAAACTGGTAAATCTCAACAGAAATGGAAACCTAAAATAACCACAAATTCAGGGGGACCATCACAATTTTCGAATCATCAAAGAATAGAAGTTATTGTTGTTGATGAAAATGGAAGACCCAAGACCACAATGGCTTGGGTCCCCCTCTCCAACTAATCTCTGAATGAGTGTGCAGGATGTTCCAGGAGGAACTATTGATAGTCTTAGGATTGTTGATAGTGGAGCATCCATGCACAAGATCGGCGACAAAAGGCTCCGAAATATTGTTACATCTAGGAGAATATTGTTGCCATTGATGGAGAGAGGAGAAAAGAAGACAAAAATGTTGATGAAAGAATGTGGTTGAATGAAGTTGAAAAATTCGACATGATGAGATATGTGCCAAAGTTTGGTTGTTATGGTTTTTGATCGGGTCCTCAGGAAAGATTCCAATGAAAAGTACGCGCCCGTAGCATGTCTGAAACTTCTTGAAGATTCATGGATTTTTCTTCCACAAGAAGTTCAAAATCCACAAGATGAACGTGTAGGGTACTTTTCTCCACGGTGTGTTTGAAGAAAATGTGTTTGTTGAACAAACCAACCGGGTGTGCGGATGCCTTGGCGTGGATTGAACAACCGCACACTACTTCTCAAAGAGAAAGACAAAGACCATCGCTGGTGGAATGTGGAAGACCAGCCGGACCCAAAGATTTCTGATCTTGTTGCTGTGAAGAGATTTCAGTAGCTACAAAATCGACTTTGAAATCCACACCTGGTGGATATCCAGTTTGGGAGAGCACTCAGTTCCCTGTCAATGCACGAAGCAGTTGCAGGATACGGTTTTAAATTTCTAATCTCTCCTATTCTTGTCGATATTTAAGCTGCTTTATGAATTATTATCATCTCGTACAGCACTCCTTGACCTGACACGTTGATCTCGAATATCACCTCACACGTGATTGTTTCACTATGAAACTCATCAATGTTGTCATGGTCCACACCGATGACCAACGTGCCGACCTTTTTACCAAAGCATTTGACAAATCAAGATTTGACTATTTATTATTGGTAAATGGCATTAAGGTCAAGCAAGAGTAAAACCAACATCGGAAAATCATTTTTGTAAATACCTTTGTGTTTTAAATTTGTCTTAGTTTATTGATTTTAGGGGGAGTAAATCCAAAATTTGAAAATCCAAAAACATCGAAAAATTTCAAAAACACAAAAACAATAGAAAAACAAAAATGAGTTTCCTGGCGCGCAAAAGAGAAAATGATAGTACATCAGTAGTCTGTCTAAACCTCTTTAAACCTTAAATGAAAAACGATAAGCAGCTCTATATAAGATGTATCGGTAGGCTCACAATCATTTTAAAGTGTGCAGGGTGATATAAACTTAATCCGACTGAAGACCAGGTGGGAACCATTCATTGGCATATGGTCTTAGTACCGAAATTTCGTTTGAGAGATTGCCGAGGTTCTGAGATATTCGGTCTTTATGCTGCTTATCATCTGGGTATCATGGTTGTATCTTTTACCGAAAAATAACGGGGACGCAAGTCTAGATCTTCTATGATACCATACATACGTGTACATATTGCATACGACCTCAATAAGTGATCAACAATCACATGTCCAAACAAATAAGTGATAAAATATCACATTTATCCGGGAGTCAAGTTCGTCTCTCTGCTGTACGAAAGTACTGACCTGTTCACGGACTTGCTCCTGTGCCCTCATGCATCGAAAATCAAGTTCCTCATCAATAAGTGATTCTATCACATAGGGCTTGTTTTTCAAATCAAAATAAGTGAGAATCTCACATCATATACGGTCAAACAGATGATAATCGGTATACTCACCGGTAAGATGAACCCTCGTGCATACCTTGATACGGGAATGTGTCGTGATGTGGATGAACACCGGTCGGTAAGTATAAATCATACCTTAACGTATCCCCTCGCCATGATTACATCTGATAAGTTGAGCTTATGTGGACAACAATACCGATAATTGTTATAGGATGCTTATCTTAATGTTAACTAATTGAACAACAAGAGCGTTTTGGCATGACCGTACACTGATATGATTCTCTTACCCTCGAAACTCACAAAAAGAATGTCTGTAAATATTTATTTAATGCTTTCATTTTCCGCATCTTTGTATATATTTATTTACTGCTTTCTGTCTTTACATTTGAAATATTCAAAAATACCAAAAAGATTTTAGGTGTGTTTTAATATAAACTTTATAAAAGCCAAAAAGATTTTATTTCTATCTTATTTTCGATCGTACGATGTTGGAACTCGAGTCTTCGTTACCTGAAACCTGATTGAAAACCAAAACGACTAAATCTTCATAAAGGTCAGAATTTGCAAGTTTTGAAAGTTAAAAGCTAAAATTGAACAATTTGTTAAACTTTCAAACTGTCGGACGATAGTTGATTGATAAATGGTCATATGTGTGTCATTTGTTTACACTAACTATATTCCAAGCAGTTGTTCTCATTACGCGTTTAGATTTCTTGCGTGTGCAGATTCTAAAGGTAAGGAGAACATGGTCGATGACAAGCTTCGGAATGAAGAGACGACATGAAGGCACTCAAATGATGAAGATGATCGAGTTGCCACTGGCCATCATCAACACCACAAGGATCTCAAGTTATAAAGATCAAGTCATTCACGAGCATAACTCAAGGGGGAGCTTATGTTAAGGGGGAGTTTGTCAACACACTTCCTACATGAAACGGGGAGTTTGTTGATACACTTTCTGCTTTCAAGACGTGAAGACTTTGAAGATCCTCCGACATGGAAGACATGGAAGTTGAACCTCACGAGTAGCGTCCAAGGGGGAGTTTGTTGATACATATTATGTGGACGCGACTTGGTTCGGTTCAACTCGTTTCGGTTCGACCCGGTTAGGTTCGGCTCAAGCCCGACGTCACGACATTCCTCCGTCGTGCGCCCCAGAGTTCGTCATGCGAAGCACGAAGCGCCGCGAGCCGGTTCCCGCTACCACATCATCATGACATCATCATGATGATGTCATGATGATGTCACTTGGTTTACTAACCTTTGCAATTGGATTTTATGAATTCATGAACGTGGAATTCATGAACGTACATGTGCACATGGGCCAATCAAGTTGTTTATCATTTGAAGTTGGGCTTGCATACTAGGCCGTAACTAAACATGGGCCGGACAAAATATATGTCGACGAAACAGACTTTGTTTCGTCAACTTTGATGTATGTTTCATGTGTTTCGTCGAAGCTATGTTGCTGTGACTATAAATAGACTGAAGACAGAACACAGAAAGTAGAACACAGAGAGCATATTTGTGAGAGCACACACACGAGAGTTTTAGAGAGTTTGCAATACACATTTGTAAACATTGCTTTGTAACCGAACCTTTCATACGTATTAATACAGTGGTGTTAATCGGTGAATATTGTGTGTCGTGTATTTACGTGTTCGATCTCGGTTTGCTATTCCGGTTGGATTCCGCACAACCGGAGTGGTTCGTATACAAGGATTAGGCGACTAGATCCTCCCCTAGCCGGACCTACAAACACATCACTCTTAAATAACATATTAAGATGAAATAGATTGATAAGGACCGCTTATTACCCACTTGAACAAGCTACAAGAAAATATAACTCAATATAAGCTACTACATCCAAATATGAAAAATCTATACATGTTATGATACATTTCACGTAAAATGAGTTAATAACACTTGTTATGGCACGTTATAACAAGTTATAACTAAAGTACAACTTTATAAAAAGCATTTCATCCAAATATGAGATGTTATATCACATTATAAACAATTCTAACTCAATATAAGTAAATTCATTTAAATAAGTCATTAAAGCTCTTTATAGTAAAAAAATATAGACCTTTTTTACTAAAATAAAATACAAACCTCATCAATTCTTCGTTACCAACTATGAGTACTCAGCTTTGACGGTGCATTAGTCATCACCACACACGAGTCAACGATTTTGTTACTCTTCTTTATAATTCTCAACGCATTTACTAATTGTTCCATTCTCGAAAAAAATACCTGAATGTAAAGCAACACATTTCGAGGATAAAAGAAGATGTGAGCACAATATGTAAATGAAAAAAGTAAGTCTAAAAAACATGCCCTCGAGATCAATAAATTTATTTCTTAAAAAATAAACAGAGTAATCTTGTGTAACCATACTATTATGAAACAAGGTTGTTCCTCTCTTTCGGCCATTTATATGTCATTCAAATTTCAAATTGATAATTCAACTTCAAAAGGACAGAAAATTGATATAAGATCAAAATCAACTACAAAATACAAAGGAAACTAAAATATAATCTAATAAAAAACTACTAAGGTTAAATGAAACTAATATAAGATCAAACTGATTGGTTCTAGTGTCATAGCATTTCATATTTAATTTTTTTAGATAGGGCTCAATTTCTACCTTAGCGAGCCATTCAAACTTTAGCGAGCCATTCCAAGTAGCACAAGAGACACGACTCGTTTACAACTCCTACCTATAAAACAACCCTATGAAAAATCTAACCGTTTCAAAATGCGTTAACAACTCACATTGTCGAATAAGCAATACGATCAGCATTTGAGAAGCCCTGGCCAACATGAAACGAAAAAGAATCAGATGAGTTAATTAAAACATCCAGATGGTGTGCCGCTTCTGTGCTCAACCCATCAGTAGCATCAAAAAATCCAATTAACCTGCCTTATAAACATCACTATGAAAACTCAAATAAGAAAGAATTTAATTTCATTTTACCTTGGGGTAATTTGCTTCGGAAGAGTTGATGTTCATATACTAAAAACTACAAGTTACTCTTCTCAAATTCCTTATCTCATATGACATGCACCGATGCACGGTTGTTTAGATAACTGAGACTACTGACAAGTAGTTAACCTACATAACGAGTCTCCTCTCCATCCCATCATCTTTGACGCATCCTGTATCTTGCAGTAGTTTGGAAGGCAGGTGGGGAAATGAGAAAGAATGGTGAAAAGCAATGAATTAAGTGGGAATGCTAAAATTTTGAAAGATAAAACAGGGAATTTGGGGAATATTAAGGAGGGAACGGTTGAAATTAGGGGGAAATTAGAAATTTCGGGGAGGAGATATCATGGTTCCAGAAAAATCAACTTGCTTTTTAATTTACAATTAAAAATTGTTAGGTGTAAAAGTAAAATTATAATTTATATCATACTTTTATTAAAGTTATAAAAGCTTATATATATTGAGTTAAGTTCACGTATAAAGTGCCTTATCGTATAAAATGTACGAAAGGCATAAAAAAGCCAAAACAATGTGGTAACATTTTCGTAATTCTTTACTCGTAGAGTAATTATCAAATTACTCTACAAATAATCTTGTTGAGTAATATTGTAAAATGTTCTTGTAGATAATTTTGATCTTGTAGAGTAATTTTGTAGAGTACTATAATTACTCTACAAATGATCTTGTATGGTAATTTTGATATTGTAAGGTAATTTTGTTGAGTATCATACTTACTCTACAAATGGTTTTGTAGAGTAATTTTATACTTGGTAATCTAAGGCTGCGGGTAGTGGAGGGGCTTGGGTTTGGGGCATTGCTCGACACGTGGCGAGGGTGGGATCCACAAGCTTATGGTGAAAAATGAGGGGTGCGGTGCGGCGTGGTGTGGTGTGGCTTAGCTTGGCATGGCCAGCCATGTGAATTTTTTTTATTAAAGTAGCCAACCAAAGCCAACCATATTAAACCAGCCAACCAAAGCCAGCTCCCCCCCCCCCCCCCCAATAGGTTTAATACCCACGCCAAAGGGGCAACACCATGCTCAAAGCCAACCCGGAGTGGAGCAGTTGGCGTCGAAGGGCATCCCCGCCCCAAGTCCCCAACCAACGCCCCACTCCCCACAGCCTAAGCATTCGATTCTTTTTACCTATTGATTCATTTGATTGGTTGTAAACGGTTGATTTTTATTTAAACCTTAGTTCTAATTCATTCAATTCCGGAGAGTTCTAGTAATTGGGATATATTTTATAGGAACTGGGGTTGGTAATTTCAATTGATGTTCATATGATAACCTTCCATTGTTTTGCAATCGAAGTACTTAGTATTTGAATAATCACAACCTATTAATTGAGTTATGCAATCATGTCTATGTGATTGTTATAACTAGACACATAAATGAAATCTATTTTGAGTTTGAAATCTGGATGAACCATCTTTTCTCTCATTGTTACAACTCTTCTTAGTAAGTTTTAATTCAAAATACTCAAAAAACCGATTTTACATTTCTGCAATTAGATTCTTAATACTTAATCAACAAACACTTTCCACCATACTCTTCTGGTTGTCCTAAATTTCATCTTTAGTCTCGAACTTTCAAAAATTACATATATCTTTATTATTGATGGAATTTAATTTGCGACAGGATTCGTCAACTTTATCTTTGTAAAAAGCAAAAATCTATATTTAGCACAATGACCCCTTTCAAACCTGCAACTATCATAATAAAAACTTGAAACTTTTGTCCACGCATAAATCGATATGGGTAATTGGGATGCATGACACACTAGTTTGAGGAATTCCTCAACTGTAAAAACTGGAACTACTGTTTGAACGAACCAGATCCCTGTAATGCCCACACTTTCTTTATAAAACAAATTATTTTATATTATACGATAAATTGTACATTGTATTTGATCATACCATTACCTGAACACATAAAACGAACAACTGTGACCGGCACGCAAAATGGTGCATAGAATCCAAACTTGTATTTGACACCAAAACATTACCCATCGCCATACTTTGAGCCTATTGGCCCATTTTCAGATGAATATTTCCACCCGGGCCTGGTATATAGAGATTACCGATCCAAACATTGTTTTCGGTAATTAACCATAAATAAAATGATTGGATTAGCGATACGATTATTGTGCTTACATACTTGAGCTAAGCTATCAGATTAGTTTCATTGCCCATTTTTCCAAACTGTTTTACTTGAGGTGAATTGCATGTTACATATGTACATACTTGCACATGAAAACAGGATTCGATGTAAAGTATCTAAGTTAGCACTAACACACGGAAAGTTCCCACAAACATGAATGTGTAAATAGTACAATTAGTTTGGCAAACCCAATTGCGATGGAACGAATGCCATAGGTTCTACTGCAATTGCACATGTTCATGCACATACGTTGAACAAGCTACGGAGTGTTAGCCATATCTACATGGGACAGTGGCGTGGTGGATGGAGGCCAATGGATTGTGAACGAACAGCGATGCTTCACTTGTGGGCTTAGTATAATTATATCATATGTACTCAACCTGGTTTACATACACTCTGATTAATACGAACAAAACTTTTGAAACTCACCAACTTTTGTAGTTGACCGTTCAAAGTTTTAACATACTTTTCAAGTAAGGCAAAAGATGAATGTGCAAGTTGATCTAATTTTGCTTTTCGGATACTATTGTAGATAGATGCATTCCTACTAAGGATAAACTGCTTTTGGATATGAACTTGTGCAATATACGTTAGTGTGTAAATAATAATGTAAAATAATGTAACGTTTTGCATGTAATACATTATCTTTATGAACGATGTGTTTGTGCCATGTGTCTGTTGCACCCCCGTGCGCTTCCGCTGGGAGTCAGGGTGTGACAGATTTCAATTAGCGTTACGTTTGACAAGGTGTTAAAGATGAATAAAAAACGGTTGATCACGTTTTATTAGGCAATTTCCGGAAGCATTGGAAAAATTTTGGTTGGGTTCACCGATGAACGAAGAAGAAGGGCAGGACATGTTTGGGTTTTAAATGATTTTGAAAACGGTAAATGAACAGTGGTTCATCGGTTGGTGTAGGTGATAGTTGAGGGGTCCAACTTTGTGCGATTGAACAAATTAGTGGTGGATGATTGTAGAGATGGGTGTGGTGTGTTGATGGTGGTGGTATGCTAGTTATATGGAGGAGGCAAGGTGGAAGGGGATGATTACGATGGAGACTGGTTGCGTTCAAGAGAAAGAGGTGTAGGACCGTTTTCGGGACCGAAACCGTGATTATCATGATTATGTTCATAGACGGGAAGATTAGAGACGGATGAAATGACATCCGAGGAGAGACCAAGTGGTGATCTCTCCCGGTGAGGTCTCAAACCTCCTAAAACTTCCAAGTGTTTGAAATGACAAAGGGTTGCTATTTATAGCTACACCCCTTTGTCTTTCAAACACACACGGTCAAACAAATAACCCTCTCATTTGACCACTTCAAACGAGCGGGTCTATACAAGTTCGTTAGACCGTTTCACTAACTATTACAAATTCAGCATAAAATAAATCTAATATATTCGACAAGCATCAGACACAAAATCTGCATCAACAAATTCCCCCTTGTCCGTTGCTGTCGAATGCTGAAAATGCAACTGCAATCGATCTTCAGTCAAGTATTCATCTTCTCTGTGTTAAGAAATTCCCGCTTGACCGATGATCCATGTAAGTAGTATCTTGACGCTCCTTGTAAAATATTTCCCCCTTAAAGTACGCGTATCCGTGTTGGGTGTTGTGCAATTTCCTCAATTGACCGATCTTCCGCTGATCTTCCAATACTCCAACCGGTATTTGATAAGGGTTCCATTATTTTAAGAACTGCATCAAGTCTTGATCTTTTCATAAGAACTCTATTTCATACAAGCATACTACATTGATAGAGATTTCTGGTGAACTGTCTTCTGTGAACCGTCTTTGTGGAATCGACCAAGTAATGCACTTTAATCTTCAGCATCAACACTCAGGAAAGTCAGCTAGACCAAGTGTATCCCTTGCAAGCTCAACCAGCATGCTTAGTTGAACTACATCCAGATCTCATTGTCTCGCCTTTGTGAAGTTGACCACGTAATGCACTACGGATCTTCAACATCAGTACTCAGGAAGTCAGCTAGACCAAGTACATCGTTTGCAAACTCAACGAATTGAGTTACCCCCAGATCCCTGTAAAATCCCAAAGAAACATCAAACCCAAAACCGAATCCTGCAGGTCTTAAGTCTTGAACTATCAGCTTTCATAAAGATTCCCCAGGTCTTCAGTGAACAGCGCTTTTGTAACTACTGTAGACTTTAGAAACCTGTATTTTTCCGTGCAAAACCCTTCACGCTGGTTGGAGAATTAATTAAAATCCTCAAATATGTGTCTGTGCAAGACATTCCACGCCGAACCATTTGTATCACCAGAAAATCACAAACTCTACCACCTGTGATTGCGTTTAGAAATTTACCGAAGAAATTCAACATATGAAAATTTTTATTCACCCATTTCTTTGGTAAGATCTCTAAACCTTAACAGATTCCCTCCACTTCAAAGGAACTGTCGTCAACTTTCAAATGTTCACCAATTCCCTTCACTTAGCGGAACTGTCGTCAATCTTCACTAAATGTTCTCGGTTCTGAAAAATCACGAAAACGACTTTCTTCTTTGCATATTCTAGTTGAATAAGAACGTCCCCTAGTACCCCGTAGGATCCGACTTGTATCCCTCCAAAGACTTTGTGAACTCGTTAGGACCGGTATTGACATTCTAGGTTCATTCATTCGTTACCAAATGCGAGAATATGACAATAAACAAAAAGATTTATTCGTTGCATATTCTAGTTGATAAAGAAATTTCGCCTAGTACCCCGTAGGATCCGACTTGTATCCCTCCAAAGACTTTGTGAACTCGTTTGGACCGGTATTGACATTCTAGGTTCATACGTTCGTTTCCAAATGCGAAAATATGACAATAAACAAAATGCTTCGTACATTTACGAATGACCGATAACAATCATAAACATTGACGTGCGGAAGTGAACATACCGTTTTGTTTTTTGCCCATAGTAGTCAAGTCACCAAGTTTGACGTTCGCATCGGTAACCGTGACTACCCCACAATTTTCAAAATATCATCATCTTTTGTTTTCATCATGCCGCATCACCCCGCGCGCTCCCAAATTCGTACGAATTTGATGTTGAGATTTGGAAGCCCGGTTTAAATAATCTTCGCGAGAACCCGACCCCACTTCATGTCTCATCTAATACATTTGGTTCAATAGATCCTTTTTTTAATCATTTGCCCAAAGTTAATTGTGATGTACGAAGAACTGCCATGGATCCCAATTAATTAGATCCAATCATAAATATTCATATGCACAAGTGGGCCCGAAGAGAAAATCATTTCTGCCAAAGAAGCAACTTTGTCGACATATCATCTTCATTTTTTTTAGACAAACCTACTTCATTTGTGTCTATCCTCTCTGCAATATACCACCCCAAAAGTCAATATCCCTTGTACAACCACTAACTCTCTATCATCCCTTGAATTTGGTGGCAAAAAAAAAAATGCAATAAATAAAATAAAAGGATCAGTTCAATAATTATGACCAAACCCCCTTTCACTTTTGCAAACCTAATTTCCTTTTTCTCTCTGCGATAACAAACAACAGGAGCAGGCAACCTCCCTAATTTCAAGTCTCTCTCAATTTCCCAAAACCCCTTTCTTCTCCTCTTCGATACCCAGACAACCAGTACCCACTCTCTCGCGATAAACAGACATCAAACAATCAAAAACCCCAAAAAAATTCCTGCTTCAACTCGGATCCAGATAATAAACATGGAGATTGGAATTCCAACCGCCAACATCTCCATCTCTGTCTTTCTCATCGGCGATACCCAAGACTTCTTCATCGATAAACAATCAGCAGCAGCCGACATCTTCATCAGAGATTCAAACTCCGATCAACTCCAAACAGCCGACATCCTCTCCGATTCCAACTTCAACCACTAATTTCATCGAAACCCAGTTTCAGTCGACGAAAGTAAGGAACCGACGAAACTCATTGGGGGACGACGAAAGTGGAGGTGGGGTTTCGTCATGGGGTGAGTTTCGTCGGGAGTGGGTATGAAGAAACCCTAGTTCTTTAACCAGCCGCCACCCATCTTCAAGAACAAAGTGTACTGTTCTTTTGCAGATTTGACGAAAACATTGTATATATGATTTTTAATGATGATAACTTGATTATTTAGGTGTAAAACATAAAACTTAACCCTCTGGTCATCACAGATCTGCATATTCGGGTCCAGATCTGGATTTTTCTTCTTTTACACCTTTTTAACATCTTGAACAAAAATCATAATAAACACAGATCTAGAGCACGTGTGATTTAGCAAACTGTTAGATTCACTAAATCAGGCACCATGGCTCTGATACCAATTGTAGGACCGTTTTCGGGACCGAAACCGTGATTATCATGATTATGTTCATAGACGGGAAGATTAGAGACTGATGAAATACTTACTTATATAGATTTGATAACATAACAAAGCAAGCCGGCCCGATTAACAAGCTAACCGAACCATACCATACCATACCAAAGGAGTACACATCCGGGGAGAGACCAAGTGGTGATCTCTCCCGGTGAGGTCTCAAACCTCCTAAAACTTCCAAGTGTTTGAAATGACAAAGGGTTGCTATTTATAGCTACACCCCTTTGTCTTTCAAACACACATGGTCAAACAAATAACCCTCTCGTTTGACCACTTCAAACGAGCGGGTCTATACAAGTTCGTTAGACCGTTTCACTAACTATTACAAATTCAGCATAAAATAAATCTAATCTATTCGACAAGCATCAGACACAAAATCTGCATCAACAAGAGGAAGAAAGGGTGGGGGTGGGGTGAGTCCCACATGTATTTTTTAAAACTTTTAATGTTTTATTTATTACTTTTTAATATAAAGGGTATTTTTGTCATTTCACACCCAATTAATTAAGAAAACTAACCCTCATCCACATCAGGGACTATTGCAGAAACGAGTGTGCAAAAGTTGGAGACTACATGTGTAATTTTAAAAAAGTGAGGACTATAGATGAAATTTCACCGAAACAAATGGGACTATAATTTTCTACAATATTTATTATGTGATTTATGATCTTTTTTCTCGATTTTGCTACGAAATTTGCTCCCAATTTTATTCACTTATTTATAAATATTTATTGTCTGGATTTTGCTACAAACACTGCTATGAATTTTATATTTTCTTAATTTTGCAACAGATGTTTTTCTTCAATAGACTAACCGTAGTTAAACTGTACCAAATATGTCCTTAGCATTGTTTTGCTACGGATTTTACTACGAATTATATTAAGTTGTTTATTAAATATTTATTTTCTTAATTTTGCAACGGATTTTGCTACAAATCTTTTTTTTTTTGCAACGGAAAATCCATAGCAAAACCGTAGCAACTATGCTCGTAGCAAAAAAATTGCTAAGTATTTTGCTACAGATATTTTTTGCAACGGGATATCCGTAGCTAAACCGTAGCAGAGTATGTTGGTAGCGAATCCATAGCTAATCCATAGCAAAGTTGCGACGAAATTTTTTTGGTAGCAAACCTCCATAGCTGATACCTATTTGTGTAGTATTAGTAAATCCCAATTCCATACCCGATATAAATCGTGTCTTATACTCGTTCAGATTTCTAAATACTTTCTTACTGTTTTAGTTGTTCTATAATTTTATTAGCCAAGGGAATGAAAAAAAAAACGAAAACCAGGAATTAGTAGATTAATATGTTACCTAAGGATTAGCAAAAAAAAAAAAAAAAAAAAAAAATTTACAAGTATGTATGTTTTAGGTAAGGAGTTGGGCACCACCTAATACCATACCCTTTTATACCTATGATTTTTTTTAAAAGTAACCCCATACCTGGTCCCACACCGAATACCCGCCATGTTATCCGTTACCCGATTAACCCGTGGTGGAGTTTGGTATTCGTCTTCCCCACACGGCTGTATTTACTGAAAATTTTGCTCCGTTTCAGAGCAAAATTTAAATGACCTCGATACTGTGGGTACCATCATCCATGCCCCAGTCTTCTTCGTCCCCATATCCGTCAACCCACTCATCAACTCTAGCCCGGTCATTTACTTAATCGATCATATCACCCGCTCGATGCGAGTGTGGCACTTGGTTAGGTCGATTAACAGCCCACAGCGGATTGGGCTGTGGTGGTGGTCGATTCTCTTGCGGGTAAAGTGGTCCTCCAACAAGATGAAATTCTCCCTGTGGAGGTTAAGCTTGTTGAGCATTCATAGTTTGTCGTGGTGATGAGGGTGGATTTTGTTGATTTTGCGGTTGTTGTGGAAACGGAGGTGGTGACATGTCGCGAAGTGGGTCTTGTTATGGAGGCTGTTGGTTGAGGTTCGGTTGATTTTCTGGAGGATTCGTGGTTGATGCATGTGCTTTTCCTTTCACTGCTGAACGAAGAACAACTAAATTTTGTCTAGCGGTTTTTCGATTCCGGGATCGAAAAGTAGTGGTGATGATCTTCCTGAAAACCTGGTATGCATGCAACTAGAAATCACCTGCATACAAGTAAACAAGAAACTGCGCGTAATACCGAACAAAAAAAAAACAAAAAAAAAAACAAAAAGAAATATTTTTGGGGTTTTTAATTTTTTTTTAGAAAACTAGAAAAAAAACAACTAATCTAATCTAACACTAAGCGCATGAATTCCCCATCAACGACGCCATTTTAATGTCGCTGTCGTGGGCTAATAAAAATATTTATTTTAACTTAAATACCAATACTAGTACGGGTAAGTAAGGTCGTATCCACAGGGAATTTGTGGTCAGTGTAGAAAGATTTTACTAAGAACTACTATTATCTAATTTTGCGTTTGTTTTATTTAGAAAAAAAAACACAATTTGTCACAAAAAGTGTTATTAGAATAAAAAAAAGTAACCTCAACCCGAAATCCCGATTACTAGTTTTAACACAAAAACCCGTTTAGTGATTAAAACACCATGTAGACATGGCCTTGGAATTAATGATTTTGATTACTAGTTAGGGACCGTTTTTAAATAAATTGTAACACCTAGCAACCCGTTTGATTATACCAATTACCCACCAATTTACCAATCCGCTAATGATGCAAAGAAATCATTAATACGCTTGATAAACAACAAACAATTCAAGTATAATATACGTGATGCAAAGAAATCATTAATACGCTTGATAAACAACAAACAATTCAAGTATAATATACGTTTAACCTACCAGTCACAATAATCAGAAACAAAGTCTAACGAAAGAAGCAGTAGTGTTGTACTCGGGAGGAAGACCACGAACCAGCTGTAACACCAACCAAGAGTCAGAGATGGGTTCATCGACATTGGCGAGTTGGGTGGCCAGACATTGAAGCTCTTGACAATAAGCATCTAACGAAGCACAAGAACCGAGTATCATATTGGAGAATTTTGTCTTGAGTGCAGCAGCCCGTGCCTTTTTATTGCTAAGGTATATTTTCTCCAACTTGGACCAAGCATCACGTGCTGAAGCATTGTTATCAATGACGCGTTTGAGAATATCATCCGATACAGTACTGAAGATCCACTGCATCACAAGGGCATCAAGTTCCTTCCATAAGTCGTATTCTGGGGCTGTCTTTGCAGGAGGTGGGCTGCCATCTATATGGTTTGCGACTTTGTAGGCGGTTACATGAAGATTAAAAAGCTTAACTCAGTTGGAATAGGTTACATTCGTACCATCTAGGGTACGGATTTTGGCATTGATGTTGGTAACCGAGTAGGCTGGGTGAAGAGCAAGGGGTTTCGGGTTTGAGGATTCAGCTTCAGCATCGGATTTTGGCATGTTTGGCCGGAAAAAGAGAGGAAGAAGAGGGGGGCGGTTTTAGGGTTTAGGGATTTTAAGCCGTGGTTCTGATACCATAAAAGTGGTTTATGGTTTAATAAACGGACATTGTGTTTGATTTACTAAAGTGATTTATTGATATACAATACCCTGTATATAGGAATGATACAATCGAATAATAAGGAAACCATATATACAAATTATGCACAATCACAATCTATTCCTAAAATACTGCCTAATATTCTTCTGGAATATTCTTCGGCTAAGAATAACTATTTCCACATTATATTCAAGCATGGAGAATGTATAATGAAGGCAGGTCAATAGAGCTCATTGATTCAACTTTAGATGAACCTAGAGATCTATTCGAGGTTTTAAGATCAATCGAAGTAGGTTTGTTATGTGTTCAAGAAAGTCCAGAGGACATGCCAGATATGTCATTTGTCGTTCGAATGTTGGGCAACGAAGGTCCCCTACAGAAACCTAAGCAGCCAGAATTTTTTACAGAAAGAAGGTTACATGGTGCTGATTTCTCTTCGTGCAGTTATCCAACAAGTTCAACCAATCATTTAACTATTACAGATGTAGTTGCTCGATAACAAGCATATACATAACTTCACTTTTAAGTCTGTTCTTATTGTTTTCTTAGTACCATTTGATGGGAAAAAAGCGCAACCCGGTCACAAACGGTAAACTAAAAACGCGGAAGCAAACTTCGTTTGACCAAATATTTTCCCAACTCGAATGAACCTGTGAGGATGCAAACAAATAGGTATAAAAGTAATAATAAAGCGACACCGAATGTTAGCGTAGAAAACCTCTAAAAAAGGAGAGTAAAAACCACGGGACTACTAGAGCCGCTTAAAATCCACTATCACCAAAATAGCAATACAAAGTCTTCCCTAGATAAAATTAGAGCCATACAAAATCATCATATACTTGGCACAAACTAGCATCAAGTATATGGAATAAAAACAAAACAAATAAGCAAGTAAGAGGTATCACCAAACTAGAACGTCTCTTATCTTCAAACCCAACCAAGAATGATTTCTCTTTTTCTTCTCTTGATGATGTCATTATTCTTGATGATGACATCATAAAGATGACATCACAATATGACATCATCATTGCAACATCACATGAAATTAGAAGCACACACGAAACAGAATTGTAATTTCGCACTAAAATATGTTTTCAAGTAATTTCGTGTGTAATGATGTATTGTAATTTCGTTTGGATTTACATGGGGTAATTTCGCATGAACTGAATATGTGTGATTCCATGCGAAATTACCTATCTATAAATAGGGGTGTCTTGTCTTCTCATTAGGAACGGAATTAGATTGTGATACCGAGGTGCTGCCGGTTTGTCTACTGATTGTAAACCGTGTTATATCAATCTACAAGACGTTTAAAGTGTGAACCAAGCTGTTTCTAAGTCTATACGTTTGTTTCCGCCTTTCGTATAGATAAGAACTCTTCTGAACGACTCATTTGGGCCACGATTCGATCCTACAAGTGGTATCAGAGCTCAGGACGAGGAGTTCATACCATTTCATCTTGATTTCATCAGTTTTTCTCACTTCTACTTATTCTTTCACGTTTTTAACAGTATTTTTCAAAATTGAACGGGTTTCTACGGTCCAAATCAGCTGACTTTTTGACATGTTGTGCAAAAACACATGATCTTCAACCCTACCAAGTTTCAGAACCTAATTCCAAGCCGTTTGGGAGAAATCTGAGATTTTGTGTTCGAAATCGCGTGACGTCAGGCTAATTCCGCACGGAATTATATTCCACTTGATAATTTCGTTTGAAAACTTTTGCTAATACCGCATGGAATCATTAATTTCGCTTGAAGGTGCTGCTTATTTCAAACGAGATCAGATTCCGCTCCAAAAATGACTTAATTCCGCTTGAAACTGAGCTAAATTGATTAATGTGTGTCAGTTAAGTGGATATTAAGGTCCAATTAAAATCAATCGATATTATAAAGTTGTCACGAGACTTAGGAATATGTGCATGTGATTATTAATGTTGTCGGTCACGCATCATTACATGTGAATTCAGATTTTTGGTCCAATCAGCAAACAATTTGCATGTGGATTTGAAACCCAATATAATTCAAAGGTCCAATAGAATAGTGTTGTTTGATTCAAAGTAATCGGCCCAATCACATTTAATATTACATCAACTTTTGTCGGCTTCATATATCAAGATTTAAAACAATAAGGTCCATCACGTGAATCTAAGAGCATCGGCCCAATCAAATTGACTAAATTGCCTGATCATATTGCATGTGAATAGGTCCGTGGAATTGTCGGACAAATACATTTGTGGATATCCAGACTGCATGTACTTCCCATATTATTAGTTTGAGGTCCAATGAAGTTAGTCTTGATTAATGGTCCAGTTAAATCAGTAATCATTAAATAGTGTTGTCAACATTGTTATGTGTAAATCTCGGCTCAAATCATTCTAAGCTCAAAAGTGTATCACAACAGTTCATTCTAAACCCATATTACTTGGTACATCCAATCAAAGCCCATTCATTCAGTGATTCCACCCGAACAACATTGGAACGAGTCCGCAAATCTTTGACACGAGTCTTAGATTGATTTCATCAACACACACTTTTACGTATTCAGTTCCTTTAAACTGATCGTTTGTTTGTTTGTTTGTTTGCAGGTGTTTTACGAGGTGATCCAGCTCGTTGGAGACTAGTATTTTTAAAACAAGAAAGTTTGTGTTTGTGAAGCTTTGACTTTGAAACATGGAAGGGGAATTCTACAATGCGCTTGCTACACCAGTTGCACCAGTTACAGCTGCTGAAACATTGTACAGTGAGAATGAGACGGGAACTCATCAGAAACCACCGAAGCTGATGTACATTGAAGATTTTAAAGGTTGGAAAATTGATTTGAGAACTGGGTGCAAGCTTACAAATTTGATGCATGGTGTTCATTAGAAAAAGATTACGAGAAACCGAAAAATTAGCGTGGGCTTGAAAAGGCTTTTTGTGACTTCTCAGAAATTGATAAATTGAAATATACAAGTGAAAAAATGATGATCAGTATTCTTCAACAAACGATTAAAGAAGATATTTTTATTTTGCTTCAATATGAGGGCACTGCAAGATCAATTTGGAATGCATTGATCCAGAAATTCAAAGGAAGGGCAGATATGATCAAAAACTAAAAGGCATTATTGAAGAAATCATTCGACATGTTTGTAGCTTTTGATCATGAAACAACAAAGATGACCATTGACAGATATTGTCATCTTGTGTTAGAAATGGGAAGATTGGATATAAAGAAAGATGATGAGGAATGGGTTGATAAACTTGCTGATGCATTACCACAGCAGAAGTGGGGAACTTATCTGTTGATTATCAAACACATGAGAAAATCTGAAAATATGAATCTGACACAATTTATTCAGAAGATTGAAGAACACGAGTTGGATATTCAGAAAACAGCAATCATCAAGAATCCAAATGCTCAACAAGATGTTAGTTTGTACTACCGAGGAAACAAATTTGAGGCTACTCCCAGCCCAAAGATTCAAACTAGTTTCAGTGCTGATAGTTCTTCTGGAACAAAGGGAAGTAATGTGACTCAGAGTGGTGGACATTCATCCTCGTATTCAAGCTTTGATGCAAATCATACCATACCAAGTTCTCAACAGCAGAATTCTACAAATCTGCAATGTAATGTTACTCTGAACATTCAAAATGGTCAAAATTTATCTCCAGAAATAGCCAAGCAACACATGGCATCTCTCGTTGCTATGTTGGAATCATATGGAAGTTTGATTGCTAGCAAAATTGGAAATCCGATGCTTACAAAAGAAGATTATGACCAAATTGATGCAGCGGAACTTGAGTTGATGGATGTGAAATGGTGTATGGCTAGTGCTGTTAGACGTGCAGAAAAATTTCAACAAATCACCGGAAGAGATGAGTTTCGGGGATTAGCTAATTCTCCGTTAGGATTTGACAAGTCAAAAGTTACTTGTTTCCGTTGCAAAGGAAAAGGACACTTTAAACGAGAGTGTAAAAACCAAGAAGCAACCGAGAATCAAGAAAAAACAATTATTATCAGAAATCAATTTTTCATCAGGTTGCTCAACAAACACAAACTGCACATGCTCGTGCTATTGAAGATGGAAATAAGAAAGCTTTACTTATTCATCAAGATGATGAAAAAGTTGCTGAGGGATTTAGTTGGGACAAATACATACCTGGAACAACTCTTGTTGCTAGAATCCTGGGTGAAGATGAGACTAGTCAGGAAAGAATCTCAATTTTTCCAGATCTAGGAAGTGATGTTGATACTGATGATGAGGAAGAATATCTTAACAAAGCTAGAAAAGGTATAGATCCTGATAGTTTTAATTTGTTTTTTGCAGATAAAATGGAGATGCTGAATCAGAAGAAGATTGCCAGATTGAAGAGAGAGCTGGAAGCAGCAAAAATGCTGGCTGATGAAAAAGCAAAGACATAATCTGGAGAAGCTAGTAGTGATCAAGTAATTGAGAAAGTTATAGAAAAGATCGTTGAAGTGGAGAAAGTGGTGGAGAAAATAGTTGAAGTCAAAAAAATAGTCGAAATTGAGAAACTTGTTGAAGTAGAGAAAATTGTTGAAATAGAGAAAATCGTTGAAGTAGAAAAAATTGTTGAAGTTGAGAAACTCGTTGAAGTTGAAAAGACTGTCGAGGTTGAAAAGATAATTGAAAAAGTGGTTGAAGTTGAAAAACCATGTTTGAAGTGTTTGGAATCTTGAAAAGTTTGTGAGGAGAAAGATAAGAAGATTGCTGATTTGGAGAAGATAAAAGAAGATTTACTGTCTGATGTGAAGTATGTGAAGGAATCGTATGATGTGCTGAACAAAACAGTTGATAGTCTGAAAAGAATGAATTCAGAAATTGAAAATGCTATGACAAAAATGAGTGCAACATTAATGACAAAGCAGAGCGTCATAAATAGAGCGTCATAAATGAGTATATCGAAGACTGTGCTAAGCTGAAACAAGAGTTAGAACTTGAGAAGATTGAGAGTGAAAGGATTAAACGATTGTTGTTGAGCTATACAACATGTGATTATTTGATTGATCGTGTTTATCCTACTGTTGCAGGTCTTGAAGCATTCATGGAGAAAAAGACTGAAGATACTGATACTGGTAAGAAACAAAGTGTCAAGTATAACAAATGTCTGCCCCCGATCCATGAAAGTTATTCTCCCAGGAATCCTAACGAGGAGCGTCTAAAAAAGGCAGTCAACATCAAGTTAAAGTCTGAAATCATTGATAAATTACCAGACAATATTGATGTTACATTCACAGCGTCTGACACTGATCATGAGTCCGAGTTATTAAAGAAAGTGGTCGATCAGGTGTTAGATATGGATGAAGAGTCAAAACCGGAGTCTGAGTCTGATAGTCCGAGTTCGTCAGAAAAGAGCCCGAGTTCACCGGTTAAAAGGGTTTACAATAAAGAATTTATGTTATCAAAATCTAATTTGAATGACGGATCAATCAAAGTGGCTTATACTTTGAATGATTCAGACAAATTATATTCTGATGAGGAATTTCCAATAAGAAGTGTCAAAACTGAACAAATTAAACAAGTTTTCATTTTAACAGAAATTAATATTTCTGAAATAAAAGATTTAAATTTTCACGAAAAAGCTAAAAAGTACACTTCAAGAGTTCAACAAAGATTGAACAAGAAAAAGGGTTACAGTTCTGGTTATGGTTTTCAAAAGAAACCAAACCATAACAGTAACTTCAAAAAGAAAGGTTTAGGTTTCAGTTCTTTAGAAAATTATAAAAATGAGAAAAATTATAAACCAAAAATAAAATTTGTTTCAGGAGGAAGTTCTGAAGATGAGCAGAAGAAACCATTCTGGAAACAATCAAATCAAGAGTTTCTTGCTGAAGTAAAGAAGAATGTGAAGAAATTTGCTCAAAGAGTTGACAGAAGAACTTGTTTTAAATGCCAAAAAGTTGGACATATTGCTTGGAATTGCCAACAGTTCAACAACATAAAACAGGGAGTTACTTCTAACTCAAAATTGAAAGAAAAACTTGTCATTGAGAAGAAACAATCAACTGAGAAATCTAAAGTGTTTGAAAATTCAACTTCCGAAGAAGGTGAAAGTTCAAAACGATTTTATAAAAGACAAGTTAATTTGAATAAACAAAAATGGGTTGTTAAAAGTTCTAAAAGAAGTCCTGACAGTGAGTCTGATTCCATAAAATCAGAGGAGTCATTTGTTGAGAAAAAGGTTGTTAATTCCGTTCCAGAGTTGAACGAGGAAAACTTTCCGCCATTGTCAAAAGATAATCTAAAATCAAAAGGTAGATTTGAGATATCAGGTCAATTCTTTGCTGATAAAAAGGATTTTGATGCTGCAAAGGTGTTTAATGGAAATGTTAAACATATTTTTGAGAAGATGGTGGACAGGAAAGTGAAGGGTGCTAAAGAATTTTACAAATCAAAATGTTGGTGGGACAAGTGTTTGCCACCAAAATCACCTAAGGCTGGTCAGGCTTGGGTGACAGCATTTTCACCATAAATTCCTGACTTGCCGGATCTCCCAGATTGGTAAGAGTGGAGCAGGAATCGGCATCATTCTTGAATAGATTGGTTGATAAATCTGCAGGTGATATCTTTAAATTGTTATATGTTTATTTACAAATGATATGGTTGGTTAGTGAACCTACTAGTGGTTGAAGATGGTTTTCACTTACAAATGGTAAATCAAGGACATTAAGTTGTACTTGTTTTTACTACAAATGATATTTTTGGAGTACAACGTGATGAACCCCAATTTTACAAGTAATAAAATCAACAAAACTTATTTTCCGGAAAAACCATTTGATTAAAACAAACTTAAGTGTTTTGAAATCAATGGGAAAATAGTTTGTTGAAAGGGGGAGTTCTGATTGTTTATGCCAAGTGGATGGCGGATCTGAAGTGATTCGATATCAGTTGTCAATTTACTTGTACAGTTTGTTTTCAATTTTCCTTTGAATGTATTTGCATTTTAGGGGGAGTAAAAATTTCAGAAAATCAAAAAACATTTGAAAATTTGAAAAATACAAAAACATGGTAAAATTCAAAAATGAGTTTTTGTTGTCAAAAAGAGGAAATGATAGTACTTCAGTGGACGATCACAGCATGCTAGAGAAATGGAAAGTCAAATTGTGATAAACGGTCTCACTGATGATGTGCCAGTAGGTTTTTGCACATTTAGTAGATTGTGACGAGATATAAACCTAAATTCAAACTTGCTTATATCATGGGGAACATCTCTCGGATATATGGGTAACCCCCGAAATCTTGTTTGAAGGACCCCTCTTTCTGAGATACTAGGTCTTTATGCTTAGTGATATCTGGGGTATTATCCCGGGACTTCTGATTTTGCGGAAGCAATGGCCTAGTCCCCGGAGAATACTTTACGCTGCTTGAAATATAGCCCGCCCTCAGCATAAAAAATGATAAAACATTGAAAAAATATGTAAATCATGTGCTGTTGTAAAAAAGATCCTCTAAAGGGGACCCACCAAAAGTCGAGCCATCATCTCTCTGCTGAACGAAAGTTCTGACTTGAGCTCTCACGGTTTCGCAATTTAACCCCTTACAGATATCATCTAGGTATACTCACCTGTAAGACTGAATATTGGGATCTGGATACGGGAGTATATTCTGAGGTGGGACACGCGAGTAAGTTTAAGTATCTAAAACACTAATCTCGTATCTCGAAACAGTTGAACTTTGTGTGAAAATTTAAGTGGATCAGTATACTGACAATCTAAGTGAATTGTTTAGAACTTAAAATGTTTAAAGCTTAACGGTGTTGGTGATTTGTCTCATGAACTGATATGATCCTCTCACACAAACTCACAAAAATATTTCTTGTAAACATTTCGTTACTGTATTTCTTTCAAAACAAAATTCCAAAAAGATTTTCAGTGTGTTTTAGCAAAAATTTTGAAAAATCCAAAAATATTTTCGACATATGATATTGGAAAGCTGATTTTCAAAATTCCGAGTGGCAGCACCTCGGTATCACAATCTAATTCCGTTCCTAATGAGAAGACAAGACACCCTTATTTATAGATAGGTAATTTCGCATGGAATCACACATATTCAGTTCATGCGAAATTACCCCATGTAAATCCAAACGAAATTACAATACATCATTTCACACGAAATTACTTGAAAACATATTTTAGTGCGAAATTACAATTCTGTTTCGTGTGTGCTTCTAATTTCATGTGATGTTGCAATGATGATGTCATATTGTGATGTCATCTTTATGATGTCATCATCAAGAATAATGACATCATTCTTGTTCAGATCCGCAACGAAACCAAGACTCGATATAAGACGAAGTCGACAGATGTATGCACCAACATTAGCCATGTTGAATCTGCAAAGCACCTTCTCAATGTATTGCTCTTGTGACATGTCTAACTTCTTTGAAGCTCTATCTCTAGTAATCCGAATGCCAAGAATCTGTTTTATTGGCCCCAAGTCTTTCATGGAAAAAGACTTGCTTAATTCTTTCTTCAGCTGAACAATCCTCTCTGCATTCTTGCCAACAATCAACATGTCATCAACATAAAGTAATAAAATGATAAAATCATCATCACCAAACCTCTGAAAGAAAACACAGTGATCTGAAATAGTCTTTCGGTAGCCTTGCTTCCCCATAACAGACTCAAATTTCTTGTACCACTGTCTCAGTGCTTGCTTCAACCCATATAGACATTTTCTAAAGTTTACAGACATAGTCTTCTTTACCTTTAACCTGAAAACCTTCAGGTTGCTCCATATAGATATCCTTGTCCAAGTCACCAAGAAGGAAAGCTATCTTGACATCCATTTGCTCAACCTCAAGATCAAGACTAGCAGCCAAACCAAGAATCACTCGAATAGAACTCATCTTCATGACCGGAGAGAAAATCTCATCAAAATCAATACCCTTCCTTTGACTGAACCCTTTGACCACCAATTTAGCTTTGTATCTAGGCCGTGTGGTATGATCTTCAGTCTTCACTTTGTAGACCCACTTGTTCTTCAAAGCTCTTTTGCCCTTAGGCAACTTCACCAACTCAAAGGTATTATTCTCATACAAGGAATTCATCTCATCTTGCATAGCTTCAAACCACTCTCTTTTATGTTCATCTTCCATAGCCTCTGTATAACACTCGGGCTCTCCCCCATCCGAGAGTAAGACATACTCATCAGCAGAAAAACGGGTAGAAGGATGATGATTTCTTGTAGACCGCCTGAGTGGGACAAATGTTGGCATACCTGGTACTGGTAACTCTGGATGAGAACCCTCATCCAATTCGTGCTGCTCTGGAATATCATGATTATCAGTACCATGTTGTTCATCATTTTGAATGTCATCTTCATTATGTGGCTCAATGTGCTGAGGAGGGACCAGATCCAAATCAGAAAAATCATCAGTATGTTGAGGAACTATCTTTGTCTTCTCAATATCTTTCAAACTTTGATCTTCAATAAAATCAGCATCGAAACTTATTATGAGTTTCTTCGAGATTGGATCATAAAACCTGTGTCCAAACTCATCTCCCCCATAACCAAGGAATATACATGGCTTGGTCTTTATATCAAGCTTTGTTCTTTCATCTTTGGAATATGCACAAAAGCCTTGCATTCAAAGACCCGCAAATCATCGTATGAAACATCTTTGCCACTCCAAACCCTGTTAGGAACATCAAAATACAAAGGAACACAAGGAGTACGATTAATAACATTTATTGCGGTGTTCAAAGCTTCACCCCAAAAAGAATTAGGCAACCCTGCATGTGATAGCAAACATCTAACCCTTTCAACCAATGTTCTATTCATCCGTTCTGCTAAACCATTCAGCTGTGGTGTCTTTGGAGGAGTCTTTTGGTGTCGAATACCTTTCTCTCTACAATAAGCATAAAAAGGACCAATGTATTCACCTCCATTATCTGTCCGAATACATTTGAGCCTCTTCTCAGTTTGTCTCTCAACTAAGGCATGAAACTGCTTAAACACATCTAATACCTAATCTTTAGACTTCAGAGTATAAGCCCAAACTTTTCTCGAATGGTCATCAATAAAAGTGACAAAATACAAGCAACCCCCAAGTGTTCTAGTCTTCATAGGACCACAAACATCCGAATGTATTAAATCAAGTATATTGTCTCTCCTACGAGGAGGATGACTCTTAAAAGAAACTCTTCTTTGCTTACCTGCCATACAATGAGAACACTTCTTCAAATGAACATCATGCAAATCGGGTAAGGCATTCTTCTTCAACAAAATAGACATCCCTTTTTCACTCATGGGAGCAAGTCTCCTATGCCACAAGTCAGTCATATCAGCATTCACTAACAAATTGACCGAGTCTTTAGAGATCTTCGGATGCGTTCTGTATAATTTTGAAGTTCTTTTACCTCTTGCCACGATCAAAGAACCACAAGTGAATTTCCAAATACCATCACCAAAGGTACTATGGTAACCATCATCATCAAGTAAACCCGCGGAGATCAAATTAAGTCTAATATTTGGAACATGTTTTACATTGTGTAAAACCAACTCCATCCCAGTGTCAAACTTCAAGCAAACATCCCCAACACCTACAATCTTTGATAGCCCGTTATTACCCATCTTAACAACCCCAAAGTCACCAGGTGTATAAGATGAAAAAAATTCCCTTTGCGATGTCACATGGCATGTAGCACCACTGTCAACAGCCCAACTCGAATCATCATGTGTAATGTTAACCATGTCATAATCACAACAAATAAAGAACTCTTCAGTAGAAGAATTAATTTCCGCCGTGTCGTTGCCACCGTCATCTTTCTTATGATTGTTGTAATTAGCCTTCTTGTTCTCCTTTTTCAGTTGTCTACAAAATTTAATTGTATGTCCTTTCTTACCACAATGATGACACTCATAATCAGCAAACTTACCTTTGGACTTACTACGATGCTTTCCTTTGTTACTTGGACCTCTACTTTGACTTCTCCCCCTGCTTTCTGTGACTAAGACATCCGAATGTGAAGAGGAACCCTGCGATTTTCTTCTCATCTCTTCATTTAAAATACCGCCTTTAGCCATTTCCATAGTAATAATACAATTTGCTGCAGAGTTGGACAATGACGTCCTAAAAGTCTCCCAAGAATCCGGTAAAGTACCAAGAACCCATAAGCCTTGTATCTCGTCTTCAAACTTGATACCCATTCCTGCAAGCTGATTAATAATACCCTGAAAAACATTCAAGTGATCAGTAACAGGAGTTCCATCATTGTACTTCAAGTTAATCAACTGTTTAATCAAGAACAATTTATTGTTGCCGGTCTTTAGAGCATACAACTCCTCAAGTTTATTCCACAAAGTACGAGCATGGGTTCAAAACATTATCATCAACCCATTGGCGAATATAGCCACAAACTTTTCTGTGCAAGATATTCCATTCTTCATCTGTTTTACCTTCGGGTTTATTGGTATTAAACACAGGCATATAATAATCCTTTACATAAAGGAGATCTTCCATCTTGCCTCCCCAAACATGATAATTATAACCATTCAAATTCAAAATCCTACTTGTATTAGCTTCCATCGTTCAAACAAGTTTCAACCCAATAACAAGAGCCAATGGCTCTCATACCACTCTGATGGGAAAAAGGCGCAACCCGGTCACAAACGGTAAACTAAAAACGCGGAAGCAAACTTCGTTTGACCAAATATTTTCCCAACTCGAATGAACCTGTGAGGATTCAAACAAATAGGTATAAAAGTAATAATAAAGAGACACCGAATTTTAGCGTGGAAAACCTCTCAAAAAGGAGAGTAAAAACCACGGGACTACTAGAGCCGCTTAAAATCCACTGTCACCAAAATAGCAATACAAAGTCTTCCCTAGATAAAACTAGAGGCATACAAAATCATCATATACTTGACACAAACGAACATCAAGTATATAGAATAAAAACAAAACAAATAAGCAAGTAAGAGGTATGACCAAACTAGAACGTCTCTTATCTTCAAACCCAACCAAGAATGATTTCTCTTTTTCTTCTCTTGCGATGGCAGAGGCACACCAAGAAACCCTTTCTTCGATCTGTCAATATATTGTTGACTACTGAATCAGGAAAAATAAATTGAACCTATTTATTTGTTCCTTGCATCCAAAGCCAGCCCGCCAAAAATTTTTGTTTGTATGCGACAAATGCAAGCCCACCAAAAATCACCATAACATTAATATGGTGAGATTTTGGTATACATATTTTTATTTCTTTTAATTTTATCAAACAAAAATACAAATAATAAGAACCCATGTATAATAAATTTGTTGGGCTTTCTCATGGGCAAAAATAACCCAACACCATTAAATATGTTATGCAATATTACTGTTGTCATTATTGTATTATTATTTAATTATTATTAGAGTTGTTATTATCTAATACTTTGTTAACTTTTATTATTAGATTGGTTTGGTTTTAAATTACTAACAAATCAATTTTTCGAATACTCGAATCGAATCATTCAAATTTTGAAATATTAACTCTGGATTCGGATTCGATTCAAAATTAAAAACTGAATCCGAGTCGCACTTGAATTCAGTTTCGATTCAAAATTTTGAAGTTGGATTCGAACTCGATTCGGAATTCAATTACTGAACTTGAACTTAATCGTATCGAATTTTGAATTTAAAGTTTCTGAGTGTTGATACACTTTTGTGTGGACGCGGCACGCTCGGTTCGACACGTTTAAGGAATGAAGACCAAGTCGGATATCCTCCTATCCTACTTGGGTCCGACAAGTTTGTCTCGTTTGTAATGTAATGATATATGAACAATGCATGTTGCATTTTGGGTTATTATGTTTGTATGTGTGTTTATGTTGTTTGCTGCAAACTGTTAACAGTTTGCAGCACACACACAAATTGCAGCCCTCGACGAAACTCCAAATTTCGTCGAGATCATGTATGACGAAACTCTCATTGGCCACAAAACCAAGTTTCGTCGTGAACAGTTCGTCAACTATGGAGTTTCGTCAGGCCCAATTGATGTTTCGTCAAGTGTTGGGCCAGCCTGCCTATATAAACACATCATGGTTTCAGTGTGAAGTAGAGAGAGAGAATACAACACAGAGAACTTAGAGAGACACGAGAGAACCAGAGAGAGTTTACAGATATTATTTGTAAACATTGTATTGTAACCGTTTCAAGCATTAATACATTGTGTGTTAATCGTTGAGTCTCGTGTTTGTCGTTTACGTGTTCTTAGTCGGTTTGCTTTCTCGGTTGGATTCCACACAACCGGGTCAGTTCCGATACAAGGATTAGGCGACTAGATCCTCCGGTAGCCGGACATACAAGTTGTATCAGAGCTTTGACTCTCTTCCTTGTTAAAACCGAGTGTTTCTCAAGTGTTGTTTGTGATTTTCTGAAAAATTGTTCTTGAAACTCATCTATTTTGTAGAAAAGTTCTTAAAAATCTGCATAGATCTTGATGTTTTGCTAAAAGTTTTATCAAAAACCTTGTTAATTTGTTTGTTCACGTGATAATAACCTGGTTTTTAGTGAAAGTTTGAAGCAAAATTGTTGTTCGGAAAAGTTTTCAGTGACCGGAAAGTTCAAATCTTCATAGTGTTCTTCAGTGTTCTTCAAATCTTCATAGTGTTCTTGCATTTAAAATTTAAAAGATAAAAGTTAATTGGATTAAAATATGGGTGACCATGCTTTGATTGGTGAGATAGGCATGGTGAATTGTTGAGTTGGTAAACTAAAGGGTGTACTGTGTTAGAAAAGATAAGATTTTCTTTTGAAAAATTCTCACCAACTCTCTGTGATCTTGTTCCTTTATCGACGAAAGTCCCAAGCAATGAAACCCCATAGAGTTTCGCCATAAGGAACGTCGACGAAACCCCCTAGAGTTTCGTCAAAGATACTTCAACGAAACCCCTAGAGTTTCGTCAAAGGTACCTAGATGAAACTTATTGAGTTTCGTGAAAAGTGTTTCGTCGTGAAGCTTGTCATTTTTCCACAGAAGCTTTGCAAAACTATTTTAACAGTTTGTTTTTAAGTTAATCAGGTTTTCATTTTTATTCATCTAAAATGAGTTCAGATTGGTGGGGTATTCTGTCTAATACGGAAAGCAAGTACAGAAGCACGGGTTTGTCGCCATCATGGGCCGAATCTCTCGCACCCGCATCTTCGTCTATTCCATCGCAAGCGAATCAAATTTCCTCAAGTCAATGGGCGTTCGTTTCAAATCAAAATCAAAGTATTCAAAGTATACTTTTAAGCGAAAGCGAGACCGGAAGTCTTAATCACCCACCGAAACTGATGCACATAAATGAATATCCTGGATGGGTAGAAAGATTCCATACGTATGTCCTTGGGCAAAACACGGAGTTGTGGTTATGTTTTACTACAGATTTCAGTCAAGCTCTTGAGGTTGCCGCTTCAACTGCCGCGACATTTTCCGATCTTTCGGAAGACCAGAAAAAGTCATATGATTTAGAAAAGAAAGCATATTCTATTCTAACTTAAGCGTTGAGCAAGGATATATATCATCAGTTTGTCAGCTTCAAGACGACAAAGCGGCTATGGGATGCATTGAAGACGAGAGGTCTAGAAAATGAAGCGACACGCAAATTGCGACATGATCTTCTCAAGAAGGAATTTGATGGCTTCGTATGTATGGAAAGGGAATCTTTGGGAGACTTGACAAGTCGATATTATCACTTATTGAACTATGCAGTTAATAGCGGCGCTATAGCGGTGCTATAGCGGGCTATAGCGGTGTAGCGGTCTTCTGGCATCATAGCGGTCCAAATAGCAGTTGGGCATAGCGGTTCCGCTAATAGCGGCGCTATAGCCCGCTATTTGACCGCTATTTGCCGCTATTTGGAAACCGGTATAGCGGTCATAGTCAAATTAGGTTAAAGTTTGAAAAAATCGGTCAAAAGTCGCCTATAATCGGACCAAATCGGTCAAAACTAGATCAGATATTAGTAAAAAATTGACCAAATCGGTTAAGTGAAACGAATTGTTACCTTAATTTGAACAAAAATCAGTTGTTGCTCCATTATTTTGAACCATTGTAGAGATAACTGGGTACGCCTGATGGAGAAGAGAAGGGGAGCGGGAAAGAAAACGGCGTATGATGAAAGTGGGGATAATTAGGGTTATTTAAGTTTGGGTATTTTAACATATAACCCCCCTCCATCTTCATTAGTTTATATTTAGTCCTCATACTTGTGAATTTATATATAAACAATATAAAATTAATGGTATATGCATATAATATATATAAAAATACATAAATTATGCATGGTATAAAAATTACCGCTATATCACCGCTATACCACCGCTATAACCTATATATCGTATAGCGGACCTTGACCGCTATTCGCTATTTTACCGCTTTAACTGCTTAGTTATTAAATGAGTTAAGTAACTTTGGGGTAGTAGTGACTCCAGAAGAAGTTGTTATCAAGTTTGCAGACGCATTACCAGCTCATTGGAATGGTTTCTTAGAAATATTGAAGTACAACAGCACTTTGGCTGCGACAAACATTAATGATTTCATTCAGCTTTTGGAGAACAAAGATCAAGAAGAAATCAGGAAGGCCAAAAGGATTCCAGTGCCACAGAATCCTGATATGTACTATGGAAACTGTGGAGGTTCTAGTACTGCTGCAAGACCCGTTCAACATGCTCCACTACAAACGGCGTTTGTCTCAAGCACTGACTTGTATGGAAATCCAATACAGCCAGTTCTTCAGCAGCCAACCCAAAGTTCTCCTGTAGCAAGAGATATGTACGGAAATCCTCTACCAGTTCCACAACAAGCCTGTTATGGAAGCACCTCATCTGCTGGTTCGTCATCTAATCTGAATACAGTTCGGCTAGACACTTCAAGCTTCTCGAAAGTAAGTGTTGAAGTAGCAAAAGAACATATGGAGCTACTGAACACTTTGGTAAGCGCGTATTGTGGGTTAATAGAAGGACATATTGGAAACATCAATCTGACACAAGAAGATTATCAGTAGATTGATAAGGAGGAAATGGATTTGATAGACATCAAATGGGCCTTTGCTAGTGCTGTTAGGTGAGCTAAAGACTTCATGGAGAGGACTGGTAGAACCAGCTTGGAAAGCAAGAAAGATACTAAGTACGGGTTCGACAAACAGTTAGTCAGGTGCTTCAATTGTGGTGAAAGAGGTCACTTCAAGATAGAATGTACAAAGCCAGCTCAACATGGGAACCAGAATCCTTTCAGGAATCAAGGCAACCAGCAGAATCAGAATCAAAGCAGGAATAACGAGCGTATGTTGATGCCTGTTAACAACCCAAATCAAGCAGGAACATCAAATGCCAACCAGGCTCTTGTGGTGTAAGTTGATGCAGGTTGTGACTGGTCGATTCAGTTGGGAAATGATGTTCAGGATGGAACAGCCTGTTTTGCTGAAGTTGTCAAGGATCTGAATCACGCCAGTGGTGGAGAATCTTCCGCCAGTGGTGGTGAATCTTCTGAAGATGAAGACAGTTCTGCTTACAGTAGAAGTTCAGATGAATAATCCTCAACTTCAGGCGATGATCATTTGGATGACACGTCAAGTGTGTCAGTCGATGCAGATGTTGATGAGCTATTGGGAGAAGCCGCAGCAGGAAATCATAGAAGATCTATATTGGTGGATCAAGCTACTTATTCTTCTTCTTCTCTTCATTCAGCCTTTATGGCTAAAGTCGACAGTTCATCAAGTCAGGTATGTGTCGATAAACCAACTTCTGATATATGCGATAATTGTGTTAGTTTAGGTGATAAATTGTCGGACTTGCAAAGAAAGTATGACGTGACATATATCCACAATCAAAAGTTGATAGTGGATCTTTCGAAATGCAAAGAGGCTAACATGTTTTATGAAAACCATGAAAAGGAGTTTAAATCGGTGATTGAAAAGTTAAGAAAAGATAAAACCGAGCTAACAAAAATGGTTTCAAGAAAACAAAATGACATAAACTGTTATATCAATCGCCTTGAGGTCATGCAAAAAGAGTTAGCTTGTGCAAAGTGTGAAAGTGAGGCGATCCAGCTTAAGCTAGATAGTTACTCAAACTCTAGATATGTGCTGGATCACATCATTGACATACAAAAAGAGAAAAAGGATGTCACGTGCATTGGATATAAGAAATGTCCACCACCTGTTAGACATAATTATGATGCACTACCTGATGAGGAGAATAGAACTCACTTTGAACCATCTGTTCCTTTAGACATTGAGGAATTTGCAACCGGACTTGGATACAAGAAGGAAGTATCATCAGATTCGGATGTGTCAACAGTTACAAATGTGTCAACTGCTGAACAAAATCAGGATCCTCCAGTCATTGTTGAGGATGCTGATTCTTCAAATGATGAATCCGATGATGCTAACTCTGCACAATCTGATGCGGTTATCAAAGATGAGGACATACCTCTCGAGAATCACATTCTATGTGATCCTCCCGCAAAACCTGCTAAGACTGTTCAGGTCGAGTCCACGTCTGCAAAAGAGTCTGAAAGTGTGAATTAGCTGTACACTCTTGTTGGTGATGATAAAATCTATTCAGATAAAGATTTTCCGATTAAGAATGTAAATCAATCTTTAACCAGTAAAGTTTTTGAAGATTCGACAAGTAGGTTTTTGGGAAAGTCGGTTCCACACGTTGTGGTGACACAATGTCCTTCGATTCCAAAAGCTGAAATTCGAAAACAATATGGCAATCAGAAATTACCAACAGTGAAAAAGCAGCAAAGGCAAATCAAACCAAAAGGTAAATCAACGACTCAAGGTCGAAAGGAACCGAATCAAAAGAAGAACAAGAAGGTGAACTTTGTGAAATCAAAGGGAACGGATAAACTTGAAACTTTTGCAAATAAATCTTACTTAGATCATATCAATCAAGTTAAATTTTCAAAAAGAAATGAACAAAACAGTTCAAAACCAAGTACCTCGAGATCACAAAGTTCATCAACAAGACAGTCACACGATACTTCGGGGTTTGTAGAACGAAGATCTTGTTTCAAGTGTGGTGAAATTGGACATATTATTCGAAATTGTCCGTATCTTCATAAACTAAAAGCCAAAGTTGATGATCCCCGTGAAAAAAATTCTTGAAAGCGATCTGTTTCTCCAAAACAAGATCCCCGTCTTGTAAAAGAAGGGGAAAAGAAACAGAGATGCCAACAAGTCAAGGTAATTGAGAAATCAATTAAAACCGACGTGGTTCAAAAACAACATGTCTCTATTAAACCATAAATTTCTAAAACTTCAAACAAACAGCAATCAAACTGGTAAAACTCAACAGACATGGAAACCCAAATTGACCACGAATTCAGTGGGAGCATCACAATTTCCTAACCATCGAGAAATTGAAGTAATTGTTGTCAATGAAAATGGAAGACCCAAGACCACAAAGGCTTGGGTCCCCATCTCCAACTAATCATGTGAGTTCATGTGCAGGGTGTTCTAGGAGGAACTTTCAGCAGTCATTGGATTGTTGATAGTGCGGCATCCAAGCACATGACAGGCGACATGAAGCTTCTCTACGACGTTATATCTATTAGAGGAGGTTATGTTGCTTTTGCTGGAGATAAGGGCGGATATATTACAGGGGAAGGAATGATATCCAACGGGGTTGTAAGCTTTGATAAGATCAACTTTGTACAACAACTTGATCACAATCTTCTCAGCGTTTCACAAATCTGTGATAAGCAGTTTTCAGTGCACTTTGATGCAAATGGATGTTATGTGCTGAAACCTGGCTTCAAGATTCCAAAAGAATGGATTCTCTTATCATCTCCAAGGATAAATGATTTGTATGTCCTTGATATGAGCCACGCTATTACAACGTCTACACAAGCAACCTGTTTCGTTTCCAAAGCCACAGAAAAAGATTCAATCTCTTGGCACAGACGAATGGGTCACATTCACTTAAGGAAAATGAATCATTTGGTCTCGAATGAATTGGTGAATGGTTTTCCTCTTAAAAACTTCCATCTTCAAGACGTCTGTGTTTCATGCCAAAAAGGAAAGCAAAGAAAGAAGTCGCACCCTACAAAGAAAATCAACACGGTGGCCGTTCCGCTTGAACGTTTGCACATGGATCTGTTCGGTCCTGTCAAGCATAAAAGCATTAGGAATGATCAGTACTGCCTCGTGGTGACTGATGATTATTCTAGATTTTCTTGGGTGGTGTTCATGGCTAACAAGAGTGAAACTTTTGGTATTATCAAAAACTTGATCATTCAGATTGAGAATTTGTATACCTTGAAAGTTAAACGGATACGCAGCGACAATGGAACCGGGTTTAAGAATCATGCCATGGAGGAGTTCTATAGATCAAAAGGTATTCTTCATGAATTCAGTGCAAGTTACACTCCTCAACAGAATGGCGTCGCTGAGCGTAAAAACCGTACATTGATCGAGACTGCTAGGACGATGTTAGTAGAGTCACAATTGCCGATTCCCTTCTGGACTGAAGCTGTGTCTTCTGCTTGTTATACTTTGAACCGAGTCCTTACAGTCAAAAGGCACAACAAGACCTACTTCGAGCTTCTTCACAAACGGAAACCAGATTTGTCATATCTTGAACTGTTTGGAGCTCCTTGCACAATGATCGGTCCTAATGGAAAGTTCGGGGCAAAAGCAATTGAAGGATACTCTCTTGGGTATGCCACCCCGAACTTAAGAGTCTGGAATCTAGAGACAAAAAGGGTCGAAGAATGGTCTGAAGTCAGAGTACAAAGGCACACTTTGCCAGTAAAAAATCCAGGTCAGCCATGGATGTTTGAGTACGATAACTTTTTCAATTCGATCAATATTAAAGAAGTTGAAGAAAGTGTTGCGGCAAAGATGTTTTTCGAGAGCGACAACGCTACAGATTCACCGTTGGTTCGTCCAATTATTGTCAATCAAGAACCATCTTCTGTGAACAATAATGCTCTCGACAATGAGGATTTTCACGATGGTGCCGAACTGAACGAATCTTCAGAGGATGATGAGTTTCTCGATCCAGACCAAGAAGCTCCAACAACAGCTGTTCATGGTACTTCAGAGGCGGCTACACCTCTAGTGGACGCCCCTAAAATAGCTGAAGCTACTGCATTATCCTCTTCGTTAGTTATGGGTATTGAATTGGTTGTTGATCTCAATCTCAACAATCTGGGTACAAATATTCCAGTTCAAGATAATCCAGAAACAAGGAATCACAATACCCATCCTCAACAAAACATTATCGGAAATGTACAAAGTGGCATTCAAACAAGAAACATGTTGCGAAACAACAACAATGCATGCGGCAATTAGAGAATCTGGTCAACAAAACAATTGGTCCTTCGCGTGTTACGTTTCACAAGAAGAACCAAAATCTATTAAAGAAGCTTTGAAAAATAATTTTTGGGTTGAAGCAATGCAGGAAGAACTGCAGCAATTCCAGAAGCTAGGTGTTTGGAAACCGGTTGAGAAACCTGAGAACTACAAGAAGATTGGTACCCGTTGGGTGTATAAATGCAAAAAGGATGACCGTGGAGTAGTTATCCGAAACAAAGCGAGGTTAGTCGTTCAAGGTTTTCGTCAGATTGAAGGGATCGACTACAACGAAGTCTATGCACCAGTTGCACGTCTTGAAGCTATTCGGATCTTTCTAGCCTATGCATCCTACAAAGGATTCAAGGTTTACCAAATGGACGTGAAAAGTGCATTCTTACATGGTGTGGTGGAAGAAGAGGTGTACGTCGAACAGCCTCCAGGTTTTGAAGATCCTATTCACCCCGATCGGGTTTGGTTGCTCAACAAAGCTCTCTATGGTCTACATCAAGCACCACGAGCTTGGTACGCAACCTTATCTAATTATCTACTGGAGAATGGATTTCGCAGAGGTCTTATCGATTGCACTCTTTTCATCAAAGAACAAGATGGAGATCTTCTATTGGTATAGGTATACGTGGATGATATTATTTTTGGTTCTACTAACGATGTTTTGTGTAGGAATTTCGAGCGCATTATGCAGGATAAATTCGAGATGAGCGCTATGGGGGAAATGACTTTCTTTTTGGGCCTACAAGTGCAATAAACCGAGTCTGGGATATTCATCCATCAGACTAAATATTTTGGTGACATCTTGAGCCGGTTACAGATGTCTGATGCAACGCCCATTGGTACCCCACTGCAGCAAAATCACGGAATTCATCCAGACTTGAAGGGTGAAGTTGTTAGCCCCTCATACTACCGCGCGATGATCGGATCTCTTATGTACCTCACAACATCAAGACCAGATATAATGTATCCAACGTGCCTGCTTGCCAGATATCAAGTTAACCCGAAGGACTCACATCTTGCAGCTGTAAAAAGGATTTTTCGTTATTTGAAGGGTTGCCCTGACACCGGTCTTTGGTACCCTGGGGATAATAACTTTGACCTGATCACTTTCAGTGATTCTGATTTTGGCGGATGCAAAATCGACGGCAAATCCACAACGGCTGGGTGTCAGTTTTTAGGAAATCACCTAGTCACATGGCAGTGCAAGAAGCAGACTTGTGTCGCTACATCAACATGCGAAGCTGAATACATTGCTGCCTCAAGTTGTTGCTCCCAAGTACTGTGGATTCAACAACAAATGCGCGACTACGGTTTTGAATTCCTAACTACTCCTATTTTTGTTGATAATTCTGCTGCCTTACAGATCACTAGAAATCCTGTGCAGCATTCAAAGATCAAACACATCGAAATTAAGTATCACTTCATACGTGATTGCTTTGATAAAAGGCTAATCGATGTTGTTAAGGTCCACACCGATGACCAACGTGCCGACCTTTTTACCAAAGCATTTGACAAATCACGATTTGACTTTTTATTATTGGTAAACGGCATTAAGGTCAAGCAAGAGTAAAACCAACATCGAAAAATCATTTTTGTAAATATTTCTTTGTGTTTTTAATTTATCGTCATAGTTTTTACATTTTAGGGGGAGTAAATCCAAATTTGAAAAATTAAAAAACATCAAAAAATTCCATAAACAAAAAACAATAGAAAAACAAAAATGAGTTTCCTGGCGAGAAAAAGAGAAAATGATAGTACATCAGTGGTCTATCCAAACCTCTTTAAACCTTAAATGAAAAACGATAAGCAGCTCTATATAAGATGTATCGGTAGGCTCACAATCATTTTAAAGTGTGCAGGGTGATATAAACCTAAATCGTCTGAAGACCAGGTGGGAACCGCTCATTGGCATATGGTCTTAGTACCGAAATTTCGTTTGAGAGATTGCCGAGGTTCTGAGATATGTGGTCTTTATGCTGTTTATCATCTGGGTATCATGGTTGTTTCTTTTACCAAAAACAACGGAGACGAAGTCTAGATCTTCCATGATACCATACATACGTGTACATACTGCATACGACCTTAATAAGTGATAAACAATCACTTGTCCCACAAAATAAGTGATAATATATCACATTTATCCAGGAGTCAAGTTCGTCTCTTTGCTGTACGATGTACTGACCTGTTCACGGACTTGCTCCTGTGCCCTCATGCATCGAATTTCAAGTTCCTCATCAATAAGTGATTCTATCACATTGGGCTTGTTTTCAATCCAAAATAAGTGAGTATCTCACATTTTCATATACGTCAAAACAGATGATAAATGGTATACTCACCAGTAAGGTGAACCCTCGTGCATACCTTGATACGGGAATGTGTCGTGTGTGGATAAACACCGGTCGGTAAGTATAAATCATACCTTAACGTATCCTCTCGCCATGATTACATCTGATAAGTTGAGCTTAAATGGACAACAATACCGATAATTGTTATAGGATGCTTATCTAAATGTTAACTAACTGAACAACAAGAGCGTTTTGGTGTGACCGTACACTGATATGATTCTCTTACCCTCGAAACTCGCAAAAAGATTGTCTGTAAATATTTATTTAATGTTTTCAGTTTCTGCATCTCTGTAAATATTTTACTGCTTTCTGTCTTTACATTTCAAAAATGCAAAAATACCAAAAAGATTTTAGGTGTTTTTTAATATAAACTTTATAAAAACAAAAAAGATTTTATTTCTATCTTATTTTCGATTGTACGATGTTGGAACTCGAGTCTTCGTTACCTGAAACCTGAACGAAAACCAAATCGACCAAACTTCATAAACGGTTGAAATTTGCAAGTTTTGAAAGTTAAAAACTAAAAATTGAACAATTTGCTAAACTTTCAAACTATCGGACGGTAGTTGATTGAACAATGGTCACATGTGTGTCGTTTATTTATGTTAACTATATTCCAAGCGGTTGTTCTCATTATGCGTTTAGATTTCTTGCATGTGCAGATGCTAAAGGCGAAGAGAACATGTTCGATGACATGCTTCGGAATGAAGACACGACATGAAGGAACTCAAAAGATAAAGATGATCGAGTTGCCGCTGACCTATCATCAACACCACAAGGATCTAAAGATTTGAAGATTAAAAGATTCACGAGCATAACTCAAGGGAGAGCTTATGTTAAGGGGGAGTTTATTAACGCACTACCTAAATGAAATGGGGAGTTTGTTGTTACACTTTCTACTTACGACGCGTGAAGACTTTGAAGATCCTCCGACATGAAAGCCATGGAAGACGAACCATCACAGCAGCGTCCAAGGGGGGGTTTGTTGATACACTTTTGTGTGGACGCGACACGCTCGGTTCGACACGTTTACGGAATGAAGACCAAGTCGGATATCCTCCTATCCTACTTGGGTCCGACAAGTTTGTCTCGTTTGTAATGTAATGATATATGAACAATGCATGTTGCATTTTGGGTTATTATGTTTGTATGTGTGTTTATGTTGTTTACTGCAAAATGTTAACAGTTTGCAGCACACACACAAAATGTAGCCCTCGACGAAACTCCAAGTTTCATCGAGATCATGTATGACGAAACTCTCATTAGTCACAAAACCAAGTTTCGTCGTGAACAGTGACGAAACTCCTAGAGTTTCGTCAACTGTGGAGTTTCGTCAGGCCCAATTGATGTTTCGTCAAGTGTTGGGCCAGGCTGCCTATATTAACACATCATGGTTTCAGTGTGAAGTAGAGAGAGAGAACACAACACAGAGAACTTACAGAGACACGAGAGAACCAGAGAGAGTTTACAGAGATTATTTGTAAACATTGTATTGTAATCGTTTCAAGCATTAATACATTGTGTGTTAATCGTTGAGTCTCGTGTTTGTCGTTTACGTGTTCTTACTCGGTTTGCTTTCTCGGTTGGATTCCGCACAACCGGGTCAGTTCGTATACAAGGATTAGGCGATTAGATCCTCCGCTAGACGGACCTACACTGAGCCCGATTAAAAAGTGAACACCCCCTAGTTGACAAAATGCTTTAGAAATCAAAATCAAATAATATATAATTAAACCGAGTAATAAACTACATGAATAGAAATCAAATACATAAACTTAAATTCGATAATTAGATTAGCAATATAGAATTTTAGACATTTAGTGATTTTAGAGCAATTCCTTATTGGATTGATTATTACATTGAATATTAAATGTTAGAACTTGAAGTCTTAGAAACCTTTTGTAGTTATGTGTGTGTGACACACACATATATATACATGTCGGTATATGAGTGTGTATATAAAATTAAAATAAAAATAAATCTTTAATTTGAATTCGAATCGAAAATCACAAATTCATATTCTATTACTAAATTCGAAAGTTCAAAAACTGAATTCGATCCGATTTCTAGTTTTTCATGTTCGATTAATAAGTAACACCTGACGACGAGGCTCCCTGCGTGGGCTCCTCGTCTGGGCTCATTCCCTTGGATTGATGACTGGGCCTGAGCCCATTTGGCTTTTCCCAACATGATTAGAAGGTTTTAGTGGGCATAATTCTGAGAAGCCCATTCTTAAGCCAGCCCATTAGAGTTATGACCCAAGTATGTTGTTATAAAAAGGAAGAGCTCCTCCAAAGAAAGGGCAGACTACATTTTCCCCACAAAAAGGTTACTTCTTCCTCCTTCTTCTCACATACAACATCTGCTCCCTCTCACTAAAATATACATTTACTTGCACTTATAATTATCATTGCCATACATGATACTGACTTGAACGTCGGAGTGCCCTCGGGGTGAACCCCCTCGGGCCCTCTAACTAGATCTACCTGTGGCTGCAGCCCAAGACCCGACATCCCCCAAGAGAGCCGTCACCGCGACGACGAGAGGACGAACTTGAACCGGAGCTCACCGAATCTAAGGTTAGTACCACCAAACCCTTTGAACGACTTCAGGGATTTGGGGATTCGACATTGGCGCCATCCGTGGGACCAAGTGCAAGCATGCGTCGGTCCCTTCATACAAACGGCTAGATCTGCCTCTCCGCGACCGCCAGATCTGCATTTTGACTCCGGTCACCAGGTTCCAAATCTCTACTACCTTTGTCATAACCTCTTGAAAACGTATTGCTATGTTTATTTACAAATCTGCGGTTTTTTGGGTTGCATATACCGAAAGATAAGAATCTATGAAACGATTCATTTATTAATACGTGCTTCGGGTTCTCGTACAGAACTAAGAACTCAAGACCCCTAAGTAAAAAAAAGGGAGAGAATGATAGGCATTATGAATACACACTTCGTGTTTTGTCATGTAAGAACCATGACTTTGGGAAAGGCATTATGTGAAATAAAATTAGTTGGTGGATAAAAATTGGTACCAACCCTTACTGCACGATGTTAATAACTTGTCTTTCTTTATCTTCCACCCTAATAGACTTTGAATTTCTAAGATTACTACAACTCACTGGCTCTTTTTGCCTTATGTAAAACGGATATTATAATAACTAAAAGGAGCCAGATACCATTTACATTTTGCAAAATAAAATTTGTAAGAAGAAATGGTACTACGCTTGTTTCTTACTGTACAACTTGTAAAAGCATGCTTTGACTTCCAACTTGGGAAACTCTTTTAGTTATGTATTTTTTGCAATGCAACTCTCTTGGTAAAAGCGATAACTCAACTTCCTAGTTGAAAAACTGAACTACACACAAAAGTAATCAGTGTGTATTAATAGTGGAAAGTAACAAAAAAAAAGAGGGTGATGGAAAGAGAATAAAAATTTAGTTCAAATACAACTAGATAAGATGTGGTCTAACTACTATCATTTACCCTTAAAGTACAAGTGCACATCAACCTTCCTAAATGTACTTTTGTATGCACGTACGTACACATCAAGTTATAGTACTTTTGTACTTTCACACAAGACCTACCTTTTTGTTTAAAAAAATGGTAATAATAATACACATACTTTATGTTAATTCTAAAGTGGGTGAAAAAATTACAAAGGTCTATGCATAAGGTACAGACACATGATGCACAAAAAAGGTTTCACATTATTCTAGGATGACAGAATGATATGACCTTACTTTTTGACAAAAAAAAAAAAAAGTAATGAGGCCTTCACTTTTACCCATGTGATAAAGTTTTCTTATTAAAAGAAAATTATTTTGGCTTTCTTATAAAAAATAATATTTTACTAGTACCCAGGTCCCTCCCAAGGTACTTTCACATGGTCCTTCCACCAGGTCCTTCCCCGAGTCCTTTCACGGGGCCCCTTCCCCTGGGCCCTTCCTCAGGTCCTTCTTTAGGTCCTTTCACAGGGTCTTTCCTCAGGCCCTTCCACCAGGTCCTTCCCCATGTCTTTTCACGGCGTCCTTCCTCAGGCCCTTTTACATGGTCCTTCTCCAGGTCCTTTCACGGGGTCCCTTCCACTGGCCCCTTCCTCAGGTCTTTTCACCAGGTTCCTTTCTCAGGTCTTTTCACAGGGTCCGTCCTCAGGCCCTTCTACACGGTCCTTCTCCGGGTCCTTTTACGGGGTCCCTTCCACTGGCCCCTTCCTCAGATCTTTTCACAAGGTCTTTCCTCAGGCCCTTCCACCAGGTCTTTACTCAGGCCCTTCCGCCAGGTCCTTTTCTAGACCCTAACACAAAACACTTACGCAAAGCCTTTCTTCGAAGTCTTGCATTGTGCACCACTTCTAGACACAAATTTATTGTTCCCATTACAACGTTGTTAGGATACGTAGGCTACCCCCATTAGCGATGTGATGGTCGCGCGTCTTCACAAAATAAAACATGAGGCACAAGTGCTTGTGCACACATCATAACATGTTTAACGCATAAAGAAATTAACCCTTGGTATAATTTACCGTTTGAAAGTGTTTTTGTGACAAGTATCAAATCATGAACATGAACAACACAAAAAGCTGTTAGTCACGACCTACGGGATGGGTCGGCAAATGCTAATATTGGACTGGATGATGTGCACCAGAGAAACAAGGCATGATCTTTAAAAAGGCATTGAAGAATAGTGATCACCTTAAACATCCTTAAACAAGGGTATAGCTTCGGGTAGGAGGAAAGTGACACAACATTAGTGAAAGCAATAAATACCTTTGTGTAACATTGAACTGGGGGACTAATATGTCTAGGGGGATATTGTGGGACAAAGTTTTTGCTAACCTCGGGCTACTCTCATTCAACAAAGAATCATATGCTAATCTGCCGGATACATCTATTAGCTATATCCTTGCGTGCTATCATGTCTCGGATAAAGACATCACTCATTAGAAGTGATTATGATTTAGAAGACTTTCGATACTAATCAAAAGTAACTATATTCCTTATTCACAAACGATGGTCTAGACGGTCAGGCTAAAGGACATTTGGATGATCAAGGAATGAATAAGGAAGTTCCCACAATTTATTTTATAAGTTAAGTATTACCAACTACGTTTGACAATACTGAATTGGGAAGCTAGCATGTTATAACACCATTGGGTTATACATTGAATACTTTTAGAAATGATCTTTATTTTTGTATTGCCTCCTTCAGAAAGGATTAAGTCGCCTCCATAAGTTCTCATGTTCGAAGATCACTACAAAAAAAAAGGGAAGGAGGGGGAAGAGGGCATGGACTGCCTTACTAATTTCTCTCTTAAAGAAAGGAAAAACCTAGGCTGTGTATTTGGCTCCTTCCCTGAAGGAAAAAGAATCCATGGACGACAATCCTCCACTTGAAGAAAGGAAAAGCCTGGGTTATGTATTTGGCTCATTCCCTGAAGAAAAAAGAATCAGAGGACTACGTTATCAATCCTTCACTTGAAAAAATGAGGAGTCTGGGCTACGTAGTTGTCTCCCCTCCTGAAGACGAAAGAATCGTCGGACTACGTTATTAGTCCTTAAGGAAAATCCAGACGCTCTCTCCTTGAAGACAGAAGACTCCTTGGACTACGTTGTTAGTCCTTAAGGAAACCCTGGATGGTCCTTCCTTTAAAGAGGAAGAATCCTTAAGCTGCATTATTAGTCCATCTCTTGAAGAAGGAAAGAATCTGAGCAGGACAATCTGCGAGATAAGTTCCCAACACTTGTATTCTGTACTTTAGATGGAAATGAGCTCCTTCCATCAGCTCCAATCCCCAAAGATTCTACAAGGAAAGATAAAGAGCGGGAAACCTTAACAAGTGCATCTTCGCTTTAAGGGAAAGTGAAATCCTCCTACAGTCTGTCGTGCTCAAGAAACCCTGGTCTACTTGAACAAAACGATATCCTCTCCTAAAGGCTAAAGCATTTTGGAAGTCCCTTCCATCAACAAGAAAATCCCTTCTCTTGTGGATAAGGTACCTCAGCAGTCGCTTCCAAGAACAGGAACGTGTACTTTCCATGGAATTAAGTCCAGCAAAAGTTCCTTCCAAGAATATGAAGAATATCCCATTCTCTGGGATCAAGTATTTTAGAAGTTACTTCCATAAAAAGGAACATATCCCTCCCTCGGGATCCAGTCATGAAGAAACCCCTTCCAAGGATAGGAAGGAACATATCCCTCCCTCGTGATCCAGTCTTGAAGAAACTCCTTCCAAGGATAGGAAGGAACATATCCCTCCCTCAGGATCTAGTCTTAAAGAAACTCCTTCCAAGAATAGGAAGGAACACATCCCTCCCTCGGGATTCAGCCTTGAAAAAACTCCTTCCAAGAATAGGAAGGTTTAATCGCTTAATTCAGTGAAGTTAAGGAGTTTAGAGATAAAGCGGAACAGACGAAGATGATAAACGAGGTAAACAAAATTATTTGGATGCGTTTCGGGTCGAGTTAATGGTTTGAATATGCAAGTAATATGAAATGATAAAGTACAAGGGTCGTTCGGTCACTAATCAAAAGTTGAGTTGAATGAAAAATACAAGAGGAATGTGAAGTAAATAAGTTGGGGGTCCAATGTGTCATTATTTGAAACTTAAATGTGGGAGATGCCTGAAGTGGGAGTTCCACGATGGGGATTAATATCCCTGGGGATTAAGTCTTGAAGGAGTCACTTTCGAGAAAATGAAGATGTCCCATCCTATGTGATTAGGGGTCTCACAAGTCTCTTCAACGAACAGGAACAGGTTTCTCCCAAGAAAAGAAGGGTATCCCCTCCCGTGGGATTAAGTATTGCAGAAGTCTATTCAACAAACAGAAGTGCACCCGGCTACGGGATCAAGTATTGGTGAAGTTCCTTCTAAGGACGGGAAAGTACCCCCGTCCCTGGGATTTGATATCTGAGAAAAATCCTCTTTGAGATTTCGCAACCGAAAAACTTATTCAAAAAAAGGGGGGGGGGGAGCCCCCTTGACAAGGGACTTCGAATCCGAAGAATCCTTTCCTTGAAAAGAAAAGATCTCCGCCGCAGGTCTGTGTTTTAGAAAGTATCTCTCCAAGTAAGAGGAGCCCCATCTCGGAGTCACATACGTCTGAAAAAGTCTCTCCAAGAGGAGAGGGTTGCACTTTCCATGAGCACCCATTCTTAGAGAATTACAACATCTCTCCAGGGGAGGAATGAGCCCTTAATAAGGACTCACGCAGGAAAGTTCCTTCTACATAACAAGTGTTTGTAAAGGGCTCACAAAAACCTCTCCAAAAGGAGAAGATGCCACCCTCCTCGAAGAACGAAAACCCCAAATGATAAGAAGACCCCACTAACGGGTCAAACAGGATCATCTAGGCAGACGTGCCGGACGATCTTACAATAAAATGAACATGTACATAGGCATACAGACATGCCTCCTTAGTCAAAACAAGGCAAAGCCCGGCCGTGGGGCTAGGACTAAGTCGACTACGTCCAAAAAATGCCGAAGCAGGCATATGAAAATCCAAGTGGCCCAAACGCCATTGGACAACAGGCCCAATAGGAGCTTTAACAACTTAGACGAGTTACGAAGCGGGCCTATACAAAGCTTTAACAACTTGAACGGGTTACAAAGCGAACTATATAAAGCTTTAACAACTCAAGCAAGTTACGAAGCAAGCTTATATAAAGCTTTAACAACTCAAGCAAGTTACGAAGCAAGCTTATATAAAGCTTTAACAACTCAAGCAAGTTACAAAGCAAACTTATATAAAGCTTTAAAAACTCAAGCAAGTTACGAAGCAAACTTATATAAAGCTTTAAAAACTCAAGCAAGTTACAAAGCAAACTTATATAAAGCTTTAAAAACTCAAGCAAGTTACGAAGCAAACTTATACAAAGCTTTAACAACTCAGGCGAGTTACAAAACTGGCCTAGGCAAAGCTTTAACAACTTAAAAATGTTACAAAGCGACCTATAGAAAGCTTTAACAGCTTAAACAAGTTACAAAGCTAATTCATGAAAAGGTTTAACAACTTAAGCATGATAAAACCCTCCTTCGAGGGGCGTCGAACAGAAAGTATAACACTGCAAACAAAACATCCAAGTTAATACTCTTAAAGAAACTACTCTTGAACGAGTACCTCAATCGAAATGCCCTCAAGGAGGACATGGCAAAACAATCTAAATAGCATAAACGCTATAAAAAAGCATTATCGAACAAGTGCATTGGAAAAAATGCCTTCAAGGAGGTATAGATTGAAGTAAGGTATTCTGCTACCCTACTTGAGGGGTCACCTTGCTATTTTGAGTACTAAATGCAAGGTTGCCCTACGGGTAACAAAACAGATAACTTTGGCATAACGTGCCTTAGACTACATGTACCAGACAGATAGAGGTGACAGCTAAAGGGCAGAGAGCGACCCGCCTAGGTTTTCAAAGACTAGAATAAGTCCTACACCCATCCATAAGTGAATGGCCTTGGACTAGGGATGACTTGACGATGAGGCTTCCCGCGTGGGCTCCTCGTCTGGGCTCATTCCCTTGGATTGATGACTGGGCCTGAGCCCATTTGGCTTTTCCCAGCATGATTAGAAGGTTTGAGTGGGCCTAATTCTGAGAAGCCCATTCTTAAGCCAACCCATTAGGGTTATGGCCCAAGTATGTTGTTATAAAAGGAAGAGCTCCTCCAAAGAAAGGGCAGACTACATTTTCCCCACAAAAAGGTTACTTCTTCCTCCTCCTTCTCACATACAACATCTGCCCCCTCTCACTAAAATATACATTTACTTTCACTTATAATTATCATTGCCATACATGATACTGACTTGAGCGTCGGAGTGCCCTCGGGGTGAACCCCTCGGGCCCTCTAACTAGATCTACCTGTGGCTGCAGCCCAAGACCCGACATCCCCCAAGAGAGCCGTCACCGCGACGACGAGAGGATGAACCTGAACTGGAGCTCACCGAATCTAAGGTTAGTACCGCCAAACCCTTTAAACGACTTTAGGGATTTGGGGATTCGACAACACCCTTAGATTTGATCCGATCTTTTAAGTTAATCCACATCTGTAGAATGCTTATATAATTCATGTGATTGGCTTTGATTATTCTTAATCAACAATATTCAATACTCAGATATCTTACTTCTTAAATTCTTTTACGGTATTAGAGCCAAACAGCTTAACCATTGCTAACCCCATCATATCAATCCAATAACTGAAAACAAATGGGAGAACCCACATGCATCATTCAGTTGACTACGATCAAATTTACTGATCTACGAGGCCAGATTAGCTCAACAACAACAAACATAAAACAGTACCTTAAATCTCAAAACATTGCATCAATCACAAGACAATCAAAGGGAACTTACCACACTGTGTCAAATTTGCACCAAGGTAGGTCACAAAGCTTCACGATATATCGTCAGATATGCACCATCAGAGAGCATTATCGACCACATAATATACCTCAGAACCGAGCAATCGTATCGACACAAATCGATGGTATTCTAGGGAGGTGGTCATGGAGGAAACCAGTAGCCGTCTGGCGGTTAGGCTCAACATGATACCGCTAGTATCGCTCATGGGGCCTCGGTTTCGAACAAGGTTGGAGAACTCGCTAGTCGGCCGGTGAGGTGGGGACTAGCGACTACTCGGGATTAATCGGATCAGGTTTTTAATATGAAATTTTCAATTTTATGTATACATATACATATTTTTGTAGGTAAATATTTTAAGTAGCTAGGTTTAAACTCTTACTCAACTCATTTTTTAAGTATACAAGATTAATTGTTGGAATTCACATGGTTTGGTTGGAAACTGGTTGGAATTTAGAGGTTTTGACCAGAATATACAGGTTTTTTGCCAGAATCTAGCCTGAATCGCCGATTTTTGGCTGGCCGACTAGGTCCGACTAGGACCGAGTAGGCCCGACTAGCGATTAATCGCCGACTAGTCGCGATTTTTACAACACTGGTTTCAAGTAGTGGTGAAAAAAACCTGGAATCGTTCTTTTAAAAATCAGGTATTTTATACGTGTATCTCAAAACCTGGACCCTGTTTTGTTTTCTTTTCGCACTTCTACACCACCATATGTTATTATAAATAGTGGGTGGATGTTTTGGTTTCACCACTCAAAAAACCATGGTTGTAGAAATCGTTAGTGACTAGTCAGCCGGTGAGATGGGGACTAGCGATTAATCGGGATTAGAAATCGTTGTAGAAATCGTTAGTGACAAGCCCGCCTCAAAAAATCAAATTAGATTTTTGCAACCGTAAAAAAAGGAATTTTATGGGAAAAAAATATTGTTGGGAATTATTTGTATTTCCATAATTTTACAATAAAACATACATATGATATATTATTCAGATTTTTACAACCAAGCCTATTTCTATTTAAAATACATAACCAACCGAATTTTGCCACAAATGTTCAACCAATGAACCTGCTCACATTAGTTTGACACAAAATGAAAAATTCACCTCCAACTTTGACCCGAATTAGTTTGCAATTCCACCATTTTCACCCTAAATTACACTAAAATATACTATATTTTCTCTCTCATTTTCAGTTAAATAATATTTTTTTATACTGTATGTCCCTCTCGGAGGATCAAAATAAACCTACTTCCTTGTTGTTTAACACACACACGAGTGCGGAATCCAAGTGTATATGCAAACCAAAGCAAGAGCACAACCAATATAACAAAAGATATAACTTCAAAGATTCACTATATTGATTAACTGAAGAAAACTAGTACAAACACATATACACAATGTTCATACAGACTCAAGGTGCTCTCTTGCTGAACTGTGGACTGCAACCCTCTATATATAGCCCAACACCCAGTAACATCAAGAAGGATGTTACTGGGCCACGAATAATGTCCAGGCCAACGAACCATTGGGTTCTTCGTGCACCTATTCAACGAACAACTAATGTCACGAAGAATAGGTTCTTCATGACACTCCATCACGGTGAAACAACATTCTTCGTGAACATGTGTCTCCCACGAAAAAGTAGATTCTTCGTGGGAAGGCTGTAAACATACAGGAACTTACAGCAAACAAACAGTCAGTAATAGCACACACAAAATACTAACAGTCTGCACATTTGCAGTTGTTTTACAACCATTACAAAGTAAATGTCGTATTGAGTCAAGATAGGAGGATATCTTGACTTCAGTCTTCACTTCGTAAATGTCGGTTTGCACGACGGAGGAACGTCGTCGACTTCGGTCTCGAACCGAGTCGAGTCGAACTGAACCGAACCGAGCCGAACCGAACCGAACCGAGCTGCACCCACACAAATATGCATTAACAAACTCCCCATTGGATGTTGCTCATGATGGTTCGTTCTTCACACTGTCGGATCTTCAGATGTTGTCACAGTCAGGATGTGCATCGGCAAACTCCCCCTTGGATGTTGCTTGTGAGACGTTGATCTTCAAATCTTTAAATCCTTGTGGTGTTGATGAGTGGTCAGCTATGAATTGATCTTCTTAATCCACGTCTTGCATTCATGTTGTGTCTTCACTTCCATAACTTTTCTTCAAACTCGTTCTCTTTGCCTTTAGCTTGCTTGGATGCCACATCTGCACACACTACAAAGCTAAACACGTAATGAGAACAACCGCTAAGAATTTAATCAACCTTAGAGAATTTTCATTTGAAAACTTCATGACGGATTGACTTTAAACAGAATTAGCAAATGACACATGAGACCAACTCTCATTCAACTACCAACTGACAACACTTTGAAAGTTTTAAAATTGTTCAGTTTTAATCCTTTAACTTTCCAAACTTACCAACTTCAACCATTTATGAAGATGCAATTGTTTTCCGACTTACAATCAGGATTTTAGGTAGGATAGACTCGGGTTCCAACATCGGTCAATCAGAAATAAACTAGAAGCCAAATCTTTTTGGCTTTTATAAAATTTATATTGAAACTCACCTAAAATCTCTTTGATATTTTTCATTTTTCAAAGGTAAAGACGGAAAGCAATTTTTTTTAGGTAAAAGTATTTCATTCCAATCAACAGGGCAAATTACATAAGGATAGCAGGTAGACGAGCAACAAACTGTGCCGCCATCCCCTTCTGAATAGAAAACCCTAATCTACTAAAAACAAAGCCCTGCCTCTAATGGGTCGAAAAGTTGTTGTGGACCACACGCTGAACTCTAGCCAAGAACCGAACTACCTCCGATGCCAAGGAGCCGAACGTGTCAAACGTCAGGGGGACAAAGGCATGCTGATTGTCCTCACAAGCTTTCGCGTACTTTTTCACCTTCATTGACTCTGCTTTCAGTACTGCTTGCCCCGCCACAAACCTATTTTCTTGGAACCCGGCTAGGGGGATACACATGTGAGATCGACAAAAGCATGTTTCCCGCCCTCACAACCAAAAACTAGCACGTCAGCCGAGCGTAGGGTGGACCTCCCTTCCGCCGGGTCTGTAAGAAAATTAACCGGTGCCTCTTTCTTTGCCGAGATCCCTGCTCGTCTGAGAATATCCATTAACGCGTCTCGAACAAAGTGATGGCGATACATAAACCCCGGCAACTCTCTACAGTGTAACGCATGCTCCCCGTATTTATCCATGCATGCTTTACGGCAGACTGGGCAAGTTTCATCATTCGGGAACATGGGGATCATCAGATGGTAGTTAAGAATTGATCGGTACTCCACCGCTGACATACGTTGACCCAGACCTTCAATAGGAATAACAATTAAGAAATCCTGAGTGTGAGGCCGCTGTTGGCATTCAATGATGGCTTTCTGGCTGGAGGACAAATGGAAATCTTCTCCCAAACTTTGTGCGATTCGACAACAAAGGGCATTCGCCAAAGTTTTCTGTGGATTTTTGGGGGCGATGTACTTGTTAGAGAAACCGCCGAGATCAAAGTCAGGTAGAGATTCATGCAGGCGTTCCAAGGAGCTGGCATAATCCGAGTCAGTGTTAGCAACCCCACTGTTACGTAAGATGTGGTCCTGCAACTCCCAAGATTGAGACCTTGAAGCCACAAAGGCATAGGTAGCCACATCCCGAGCCAAGAGAAGGCCCAACCCACCAAGCCGCAACGTCAAGGTCGCGATCCGCCATTGGAGTTCACAAAAAAATGCCCCCACCCACAAACGACAATGTCTTCTATTGCCTGCCAAAGACCTTTATCAAAACATGAAACGACATCATCCACAAAGGGGGGCTGGCAAGTTCGCAAACCAAATAGCAACTTTGTAACCCCCATACAAGATCTAAGCAAGAGGAGTTCGCTTTGAGGATCCCGCAACAAGGGAAAGTGTCCCATAATGTCAACAGCTCGCGTTGCCCTCTTAGCCGCTAGACCACTAATACAACTACACGGCTGACTGCCCCTCCTAGCAGTTTGACACCTCTCTCCGGCCTCCTAATCTCACTGGGGAAAAGCCCTGGCCGGACGTTCACCCCGTTGCATGTCGGCCAAAATACCCCAGCTTTTCTAATATTTTACTAACACGCGTGCATTGTATGTTTTTAATAGAAACTAAAAAAAATAATCAGAAAATATCACGAGAAAGCCTGTAGAGAAACATAAGTTTACAATGTGAGTTATTCTACTTTTCATCAAATTTCTTTACAAAACCTCAAATGTTTTTCAGTTATACTTACAGGGATTAAGTCTTTGTAATCTATAATTATTGCAAGTAGTTGGGGTTTTGTATACATAACTAATCCACAGTCACCAAGGGTGTGACAGGAACCGTTACTATTGGGTGAGTGGACCCAAAGTAATATGACACGAGCACGGGGGAGTATCCCCAGTCGCATATTGTGTTGAATAACTGATAGATATATACAAGAGTTAATTACGTTTTTCGTCCCTGTGGTTTATCAAAAAACACTATTTCAGTCCATTAGTTTAAAAATTGTCATTTCAGTCCCTGTGGTTTCATTTTCGTAACTATTTCAGTCCACTCACTTAACACCGTTTATTTATTCTGTTAAGTTATGATGAAATGACTAAAATACCCTTGTTACTTTAAAAACCTTTTATGTAGTTAATTATACTTAGGGACTTCTTATGTAAATTCTATAATTAAAACATAATATATTACAAATTAAGACCCATTATTACCATTAAATCCAACCTATGATTTATCTTTGTCATCCCCAATCCTCATCTCTGATTACCAATAAACCTAACCATGACCCATCATCTTTGTCACCCACCACCATACTCTAAAAATAAACCTGCAACAATTATATAAAACCTCAATCCCCAAACATCAACTTGTTAAAACCTCAATCCCCAAACACCATGTATCGAATTCAGAGTAAGAGAAATTAGCTATGAAACAATGCTAATTTTCAGAATTTTTTGATTGGAGTCTCTACAGCTGCAACCACAAGGGGCGGATTCTCTACAGTGATGCATTTCTTCCACAACGCCAATAGTTAAAAGCCAGTTAAAAGCCAAATCTGAAGACGAAAGTTGAAACCCAGGGATCGAAGTTGGCGATAGTTAAAACCCAAATCTGAACCATCCTGTCGGCCGCTGGAAATACGAGAGTTAAAGACGAAACAAAGATCCATTAAGGTTTAAGTTTAGCTTAATGGCAGTCGGAATCTTGTTGGAAAAACGAGCGCGGTGGTGGTCGGCCCGGTGACGAGTGGGTGGTCGTGGGACTATGGTGTTGGGCGTGGTGGTTTGAGTGATGGTCGTTGTAGCGATAGTTAGGTGGTGGTTCACGGTGGCAGGAGGTGTGATGGTGTTTCAGGGAATTTGGGGGTTTTACGAGATTAGAGAGAAGCAGATCGTTGATGAGGGAGGGGAGGCGAAGGTGAGATGATGGCAGGGGTGTGACGGGGATGGTGGTGGTGTGTGGCGGAGGTGGGTGGTAACGGGTAGAGGTAGGTGGTGGGGGTTGTATGGTCTGGTGGTGGCAATGGTTTGCTGTGTGGTTTGCACTTTGCAGGTAAGAGAGATTATGTATTAGAGTTCATTGTTATTATAACAGTTTAGCCCATTACTTTCTTGGTTTGACAAGTTAGCCCTTTATTTATTTATATTTTAACTTTAATAATAGGGGTATTATGGTCAAATCATATAAAAATAACAGAATAATTGGATGGGGTTAACGAAGGTGGAGACGAAAAACGTAATTAACTCTATATACAATGTAATTCTCCTTAATACTGTAAAGTGATAACAATATCTTGTTATAAAAATGGAATAAACTCGCAAGTATTTCTTGCTGATAACATGTGTTTAAACGCGTTTCAGGTAACTTGATGTGAAGCTACTAAAAGCCATGGAGCACTGATTGCTTAAATAAAGTGGCTATAAACTACCTGAATAAAAGAAGAAGTTATATTCTCAGCAAACTAGGGTTTATCCCTATAAAGATATTATAAATGAAATATGGGATTTTATCCCATTTGTTTAAATACAATTTGGTTTTTTACGAACTCTGAATTTATTTTCTAACTATGATCCTGATGTCTTATTTTCGCTGCCAAATTAATAAACACCGATACCACTGGCTCGTGCTCGCGGCTCCCGCCCCCGGGGTGGGGTCGGGGGTTGCGACAGGTCTCGTGGAACAAGGGTTTTGACACTCTTTATAAATCTAACCAACCCTAAACGAAATTGATTCACTTCCCATTGGTTTTTAGGCATTCCAAGCTATTCCAAGTATACTAGTTTATGAATTCAAGATCCACAACAACCAGTGAAGATTTGTTAAGATTCAAGCATGCTGATGAACGGCTAAACTACATGTGATCTCCTCTAGGTGTAGGATTTGTTACTAATACTCTTGATTTTAGTTTTAACCTACGTTTTTGTTTGAAATTTTAATCACTTAAGTTTTGTTAGAATATTCAATCAACTGTGGTTTTACATTTAAATGATTTGGTTTTGTTAATTATTAATTGATGAAGTTTTTATTATGATTTGTTTATTGGTTTATGTTTCACAATTATTGAATTGGTTATTGAATTGGTGTTTGTGTGAATAGAAGCGGTTAAGTTCAGTTCCATATCCATCACTTGTTTAATCATGTCCATAGTCACCTTTAGTGACTTCCATTAGTTTAACTAGATCAACAATGTTTTATCAAACCTGAAACCGGAGGAGATTACATTTTCTTCATATTGTTCACAACACAAGTTAAGTGTGTTAGGTTTTCAACAATCAAATTTCAATTTTCCAGTTTTAATCATTAAGCATTCAAACTTTGACGCCTCTTATTCGCCATGGTTCGACACCCTACTTACCCTCACTAGTAAGGTAGCTAGGAACTTATCTAAAACTTTTTTTTGACCAACCTTTGACATCAATCACACATACAATATCACTATTAGGAGTATAATATCAAACCTCTAGTGAGTTAATCCTACGCATACATATATATATTTCATCTATATGAATATCCACAAAATCTTTTCAAGAAAGACGTCCTTCAACAATGATCGGTCTTGGATTGGTTATGGATGTTTAGAACAATCACTATGTGTAACGACATGTTTTCATAAATAAACACTTCCAAAATTCATATACTAGACGTAACAAAATAAGCAAAAGTTCTTTAGAGGCTTGTTCACTTAAAAAAAACATATAGTAAACAATAAGCAAAAGTTCTTTAGTGACTTGCTGAATAGCCTTTAAGTGAGATATTGTTAACGAATAGAATAGCCATTTTTTTTAACGGCAACCACACTTTATATATATATAAAGAGCCAGCAAAGGGCTGGAAACAACAAAACAAAATCCAAACACAGCAAGACAAAAAGCCAAAACAACCGGCCAGCTTACATCAAAACTAACTGATTAACTCAAGATTCCTCCATTTGCCCCATTCCAGCGATTTGAGGTTTGAACGGCTACACATCCAGTAAAAGGACTCCTCTTTGATCTGCTCCGCAACTGTGGAAACAGGAATGAAAGAGTCTTTGAAGGCTTTTTTATTTCTAGCATTCCATATTTTCTACACTGTCACACACGCAATCATATAAACGGTCTTCTTCCAGACTTTGTCACCCGGGTTGTTCCTGATATAGGAGATGAAGGAGTCGAGATTATTTAAATTCATAGGAAATTTTATTCGGACCCAGGTGAGAATATTCCACCAAATGCACTTCGACCACAGACAGTTGACGAAAATATGGTCCGAGTCTTCTTCAGCGATGCCACACCGAGGACAGTAACAATCTGCAAGCTGAATTCCCCTTCGAATGAGGCCCACTTTAGAGGCAATCTTCCCGATCAAAGCCCTCCACAACAAATAATTTGCTTTGGAAGTGGCCCAATTGTTTCAAGCGAAAGCCGGGCTGCTGGATTCCTCCTCTGCAGACGCCTTTTCTATATCCAAGCGAACCTGTCTGACGGAGAAGGACCCGTCGCTACGCCACTTCCAAGTGTCACCTTCGGAGACAAGATTCTCCGCGATGTTTATACCGATAGAAGAAAAGTGCGATTCGACTGAAACGACATCTTTCCAAACCCTCGGGATCGTTTTTTTTATCGGAATAATAGCACCGGAATAATTTGACCCGCTACCAGTGTGAATAGCCGCCACTACCTTTGCCCAAAGCTGATTTGGATTGGTTTTGTATCGCCACCACCATTTAGCTAACATGGCGTGATTGAAGCCTTGAATACATCCCAAACCCATACCCCCAGCCTTTTTAGATCTCATCAAAAGTTGCCAGCGAACCCACCGAAGCTTGTGTCCGGTCTCCGTTTTGCCCCATAGAAAATCCCTCCTAATTTTTTCCAGCTTTTTAATAACACCCTTGGGGGCGGCGAAAAGAGAGAGAAAATAGGAAAGAAGACTCCCGAGCACCGACTTAACCAAAGTCATGTGGCCGGCAAAAGAATAAGGAGTCATGACTCTTGATTATAGGGGTGTAAACAAGCCTATAGGCTCGAGAGCTAAAAGCTCGAATGAGCCGAGCTTTAATGAGCCCGAGCTCGAGCCTGGAATACAAAGAACGAGCTCAAACAATATTTTATTTTTTATATATAATATAATAATAATGATAATAACATTGGCGAGCCGAGCTCGAGCCGACCTTTGGCTCGTTTAAGCGATATTGAAGCGAGATCGAGCCGAGCTTTTAGCTCATTTGAGGTTGTTCTCAAAATAGCTCGAGCCGAGCTCGAGCTTTGAGTTTTACTCGCGATCCGAGCTCGAGCTCAAATAAGTAGGCTCGAACCAAGCCGAGCTCGAGCTTCATAAAAACATGACCAGCCTAGATCGAGCTCAGCCGAGCTCGGGCTCAGCCCGGCTCGTTTACACCCCTACTTGATTAGCCTTCAAGTGGGATGTTGTGTGAGGCTTCCTCGATATCCGATTTGATACTTACCACCACCACCACCACAGATAAATATATGGACTTGATCCTTAGGGGCGTAGCTTGGTTGGGGCTAAGGGATGCCCATGCCCGTCAATGTTTCGCTTAGAGTGTTAACTTTCCGATTTTTTATACAAAAATTTTATAAGTATTGAGCTTGGCACTCACTAATTATTTTGTCTAAAAATTTTCCGGCCCCTACCAATTTTCTTGTCAAAAAATCATATACCTATTTTCATATTTATATCTATACTATATAATAAAAGAAACCAATAAGGGACACGTGTCAACATATAACGCCATCATATTTTTTGTTTTTCTGCCACTCTCTCTTATTTAATTATTATATAATCACTTATCCTTTAATTATTCATATTTAATTTTTAATCACCAAATAAATCAGTATAGATTAAATGATCATCTCGCTAAAACTATAGGATAGTTTTTTCTCTAAAAATATAATTCTATTTCTATTAGGTGCATACGTTGCTCTATAAAATTATATCTCTATTAGGTTCACACCTATGAAGTATTTCATCCTATCATATATCATTAAGCCAAATAAGTTTAATATAAAATTAATAATGAATTTAGTATTATTAAGATTGACAAAAATGTGTGAGGTGTATATCAATATTCATGGTTAACAAAGATTACCATAGGCTTCAATATACACACACAATCCTTACTTTCATTATTCGATTTGCAAACTGAATGGTTGATGCAATCGTGAATCGTTTTATATAAGTTGCAAAACAAATGATTTAGAATAGTATACATGTCTGAATATGATTTATACTTAGTTTTTTAGTATTTGAATACTTATAACTTTATAGTTGATCAAATATGCAGAAATTATCAGACGTATTTAATGAAAGTTATTTCAATACTTTATTAGCTAACAATGTACAAATAATTAATAAGCTTTCTAAAGAATTGATGATTACGACTATCTTCATTGGTGACCAAACCTAACCCAACCTTTTATTAAAAAATTAATATCTCTTTCTTCCACCTACACAACTCAACCTTACTCAATTTTTAACACACATTCACAACTCATCCCAACCTAAAAAATATGTTTTTTTTAACGAACTCGGTTTCTAATAAAATTTATATCAAGATGTTTACAAAAAAAAAAAAAAAAAAAGAAATACCATGTATTTAGTTTTTTTTTTTTAAATGTTTGAATATTACAAGTTATTTGAGTAATTAAACTAATAGAGGAATTAGTTTGGGTTGCAACCAAGGTTGCTCCACCAACTTGGTTGCCAATTTTAATTTCATTTTTGATTTTATTAATTACTTAAAGTTTTGTCTTATTGGTGACCAACCCAACTTTAGGTCACCAATGGACATAGCCTTAGACACTTTAGAAGCATGTTGGTATTTGATCACTATAAGCAAGAGATTGCAAACCTGTGAGATGATTCTCAAGTGCACCCACCTGTTTTATTTTCCTCTACAAATAAATAGTTTTCATTATTCAACCCGTGTAATACACGGGACTATAACCTAGTTAAGTTATAAAAAAAGCTTAGTTTTTTGTGTGTACGAATGGTCCTTTAAATAAATGAAGATTAATTAGATATATAAAGTTATTATTATTTGACCAGACATGAACTGAACGCCGACCCTAAATATAGCGGTAGGAAAAAAATTAGGTCCCATGACTTTCGGCCTCATGAAACTTTTGGTCAAACTCTACCTTGTCCTTATGAACATCCTTAGGTAAACTTAAGCATCAAGTTATCGATTCTAACCCAACTATTATAAACATATACTCTTGAAGGGGTATGGTCCCAAAAAGCCGCGCAAACCCTTTATCAGGTCGCGCTATGGACCATACTCCTTACTCACAAAGCTGATCAATCTTCAGTCCCGCGCGAGATACTCAGCAACCATGACCTCACGCGAGGTCCAAACAAGAGAGCAGATCACTTTCCACACTTGGTGTTCTGAATAAGAGCCCAAGCCCACAACCATGCGCAGACTAATTACGTGTACAGCAAGAGTCGTGCAAGAGTTCGGGCGCGAGGCCGCTTCAGAAAGTGCAGAAGGTACGAGTGGCAGAGAGTTAAGGCCAATCAGCACCTTCCAGGCTCCGCCCCATTGTGCTCCACGATCACCTGACGAGCAGGAGACAGAGAGTACACAAGGACGCCTACGTGGCACCAATAAGGAGGCGGCGACACCTGCCCCACGATCTCCACTTACATGCTGATGGCAAAGGGACAACAAGGCCGACAACAGGGACACATGGCTCCAATCACGCTGCGCCAGCTCCTGGGATCCTCTAGAAGACACTAACGGTCGACACCAGTGAGACAAAGGGGATATTCCCTGCTTGTCGCCTTCCGGCCCAAGGCCTATCAGCCCATCTCCTCTTACACCTCTTCGGCTATAAATAGAGACCTCCATGCACAGGTTATTCCATCCTATTCTCGTTACTCTGCACTCTTAACACACACTTATCTCCTCAAAGCAGATACTTATTCTCACGCCGGAGCCTAGTTAAGAGGGAAACCCCCACATTCCCCTCTTAACGAGCTAACGGTGGTTCTGTTTTGCAGGAAACTTAGATCAAATCGGAGCTCAGGAAAATGAAAGAAGATTAACCATCATGATAGGAACATAAACCAATCTAATTAACTCTAAAATTAGATACGTGTTTCTTCATTGGCGCCCACCGTGGTTCACAATCACTTCATCTTCTTTTTTCTGAGTTTTTGAGCATTTTCAGTCCTTGATAACTGCTGGTCAAGGCGTTCCAGATTTCGGTTTTGGTCCTAATTCTAATGTGGTCCAGGGCGAAGAAAACTCGCACGTCCGAGCCCTCCACATCGAGGAAATCGAAGAAGCCGAAGATACAAACGTTGTGGGACCTCGCGCAAGTGTCAATCGCACCAATCAGACGACTACCCCAACGAGTAATACCGCTGGTCCGTCCAACACGGCACCTTCAAGCGTATCGGCATTGTTAGGCTTGCCAGAATGCGAAACTCTGGCCTCTTGGTATGCCAAACAACAAGCCACTCTGAATGCTGTGTATCAATCACTAAGTGCGCAGCAAGCAGTCTTACTAGCAGAACCTTCGCTAGTGACACCCCCCGGGCCCAGAAGGGGGGCGCACTAAACTCCGCCACAACAAAATATTCAAGGGTAGTTCAGACCTCCCCTTGCCAGAAGACCGGGCGTTCATGTCACGCGCGACACGCATGGGGAGACTGACAATTATTATGATCATCCATCATACGCTTAAAGACGTCCGTTGCATAGCCGGCTGGGGCCGCGCAACATCAACGATGAATGGCAAAACACAGATCCGGATGATCCTACGTGGCAGGAAGAAGAAGGCTCATCAGTTTTTAACCGCTTACAAAGAAATCACGAGTCCTACAAGCCAAGACAGCGCATCGCATACATCGAAGAAGCAGAAAGAGATTTCAGCCTAGCTTATAGGCCAGCGAAAGCTGCGGAACACTCAAAGTTAATCCCAAAGATTGCTCTCGCCCCATTGACAAAAGAGAAGCTGCCTCCAACAGTAGGAAAGTTCAATGGTCTCACCGACCCCGACGATCATGTTCGAGTATTCACAAGCATGGGTGTAATGGGAGGATGGAACATGCCCATGTGGTGTCATCTGTTCATTAAGACATTCACAGGGGCTGCTCGCGCCTGGTTCGACAGCCTTCCGCCTGGCAAAATCACCTCATGGGTCGATTTCAGAACATAATTTGTAAACCATTTCAGCCAACAAAGACGCTATCAATGTGATACCTCTGAAGTAACGGATATTTGGCGCAGAGAAAACGAAGGTTTAGAAGACTTCATCACTCGCTTCAACAAGGAGTGTCTGAAAATCGGTGGTGTAAGCGAACAGCTCATGCGCGCACACTTCAAGAAAGCTATTCACTGTGATAGTCTCATCAGAACTATCATCGGAAAAGATGGTATGCCCAAAACATGGGACAAGCTAATGGAAGCCGCTAAGATAGTAGCGCAAACGGAAGAGTCGCTAGCTGGAGCCAAGAACTCCTACACTGAAGACCGTTTTCCAAGAGAATCTCGCGCGAGTATGGCAAGCGCAACAAGAACAAAACTCACGAACGGAAGTCTGGGCAATCCAGTGGTTATGAGGAAAGATCGCGCTACAAAGAGGATGCACGAGAAACACTTGACAAGATCGGTTACCGAAAGGCGGTCAAGAACGAGAATCGTGAGAAACACTGGACTCCGCTCACAAAAACACCCAAAGAGGTGCTAATGACGGAGAACCACAACTTCAAAGCACCCAAGCTGATGTTAAACAAAAAAGGCCAAGACCCAAATCTTTATTGCGATTTCCACAAAGACACCGGTCATTTAACTGACGACTGCATCAGCCTGAGGCTGGAAATCGAGAAAGCGCTGAAGAGCGGAAAGTTGAGTCATCTAGTAAAGAATGTGCGTAAGGAAACACGTCAGATCCAGCACAACGATGATGGAAACCAGAAGAAGGCCAGGCGCCTGGAAAGACACATGGTTAACGGACCAAGATACAGCGCAGGTGATAAAGGAAAGCGCCCATTTGAACCTGCATGGTAGGAGCAGCAGGTAATCTTTCCGGTAGTACGCGACGGACCACGCACCACGCCCCCCGTCGTCATTACCGGTATCATCGGTCATTACGAAACAGAGTACATATTCATTGATCCGGGAAGTACAGCTGATATCATCTACGAGCAATGCTTCAACCAGTTTGATGATGAAGATAAAGCGAGACTCGAACCGGTCGATTATCATCTATCAGGATTCTACAATGAAATGGTCTTCCCGCTAGGACAAATCAGCTTCCCCGTTACACTCTCTGACGAGAAGCACTCAAGAACCACAAACGTCAATTTCATGGTGATGCCAGTCAAATCAAGGCATGATGTCTTAATTTGGAGAGAAACCCAGGTGAGCTAAACATGGTAACCTCAACGCCCCACTCCGCTATCGGGTTCCCAACCGAGACGGGGGTGGCTATCATCTACTCAAAGAAGGATGTAATGTCAGCGGAAGATGCGCACCCAGCAAAAGCGGCGAAAATTTCAACAACCGAGCCAGAAAAATGGGTTTTAAACAGAAAATACCCAGAGCAAATGGTGACGATAGGTCACGCAGTCTCACTAAACATCAGAACGCACCTTAAACAACTTCTGTTCAGGAACATGGACATTTTCGCCTGGACCCCGGCAGACATGACCGGTGTCCCGCGCGACATCACTGAACACTGTTTGAACACTTATCCCTCAGTCGAGCCAAAAGTTCAAAGAAGGCGCAGTATGGGGGAGGCTAAGACCAAAGCCATGAATGAGCAAGTCTGTGAATTGCTAAAAGCAGATATACTCAGAGAGGTGCGATACCAAAGTTGGGTTACAAACCCTGTTATGGTGGAGAAGTCTAATGGAGGATGGAGAATGTGTGTCGATTATACGGATCTCAACAAGGCGTGCCCTAAGGATTGTTACTCTTTGCTTGAGATCGACAAAAAGATAGACTCTCTCGCGCCATACAGATGGAGGTGTTTCTTAGATTGCTACAAAGGGTATCACCAAGTCCAAATGGCGCTCGAAGATGAAGACAAGACAGCTTTTCCTACCGACATCGGAATCTTCTGTTACACAAAGATGCTATTCGGTCTAAAAAACGCTGGCGCAACCTATCAGCGCCTGATGGATACGATATTTGCTGACGACATCGGTAAACATATCGGGGTTTACATTGATGATCTGGTGGTTAAAAGTCCCGAGGAGGACCAGATGTTGAAGGATATTGAGAAGACGTTTAACTCTTTGAGAAGCGTGAACATGAAGCTGAACCCAACAAAATGTTCATTTGGCATGGAAGAGGGAAAGTTTTTAGGCTTCGTGGTTACAAACGGCGGTTTTAAGGTTAACCCCGAAAAAGTTCAAGAAATCGAGCGGATGCCGTCACCACGAACGATCAAGGAAATACAAAGATTGGTCGGCCGCCTAGCCGCGCTTAATCGATTTCTTTCAAACCACGCTGCAAAATCGTAACCTTTTATCAGTACTCTGCGTAACTGTGTGAAAAAACAAGAGTTTAAATGGACGCCGGAAGCAGAAGCTACCTTCCAGCAAATGAAAGAGTGTTTGATCAAGCTCCCTACACTAACCGCGCCGTTCGAGAAAGAGCCACTCATTCTGTACTTGTCCTCCTCAGAAAAGGCAGTCGGGTCGGTATTGTTGGTAGAAAGGGATGGAGTCCAGACTCCAATCTACTACGTTTGCAGGGTGCTCACAGATCTAGAAACTCGTTATTCAACCATGGAAAAATTAGTGCTAATGCTACTACATGCCTCCAGGAGGCTGCGCAGATACTTCACAGGGCACGTAATCACCGTACTCACTAACTTCCATATCGGCACAATCCTGCAAAAGCCAGAGATGTCAGGACGTTTAGCAAAATGGGCAATTGAACTGGGGGGCCACAACATTTTGTACAGGCCGCGCCTAGCCATTAAAGGCCAAGTTCTGGCGGACTTCATCACAGAAGTCCCAGAAGATAAGATCAAAGATTGTGAGGTTGCTGATACTCCCATCAAAGACACATCAGATGGGTTGTGGTTGTTATACACTGACGGAGCCTCGAACGAGGATGGCGCTGGAGCCGGTTTGCACCTAGTTATCCCTGAGAAGCATGAGTTTACCTACGCCATCAAGTTGGATTTCAAGAATACCAACAATGAGGCGGAGTATGAAGCGTTTTTGGAAGGCTTGCGCCTAGCCATCAAAATGGGAGCTCAAAACTTACAAGCGCATGTCGACTCACTCCTGATCGCCAGTCAGATTAACGGATTGTATGATGCAAAAGGTGAAGTTATGGCTTTGTATCTAGACCAAGCGAAAGAGTTGCTTCAACAATTCAAGTCATACAAAGTAGTTCACATCAATCGGTCAGAGAACAAACCAGCAGATGCTTTGAGCAAGCTCGCTTCAACATCTTTTCAACATCTCGCCAAAGATGTAAGAATTGAAGTCTTAAAAAACCCGTCGGTTTTGTTGCGTCAAGTGAATGTGATTGAGATAGGGCCACCATCTTGGATGACCCCTATTATCAAGTATCTGCAAGAAGGAATTCTCCCGGAAAACAAGGCAGAAGCAAGGAAGATACAGAACAAATCTTTGTTCTATGAAATGAATGGTGGTATCTTGTATCGAAGATCTTTCTTGGGGCCACTCCTTTGCTGTGTGGACCCTCAAGATGCGAATTACCTGATCAGGGAGATTCATGAAGGCATTTGCGGCATTCATGCGGGCCCGCGCATGGTTGTCGCAAAAATAATGAACGTTTGTTATTATTGGCCAGGGATGCACGTTGATGCCCTGAAGGAGCTGCGCAAATGCGACTCATGTCAAAGACACGCTCCGAAAACCCTGCGCCCGAAGAACGACCTCATCCCTGTATCCACTGCCTGGCCTTTCCAGCAGTGGGGAATTGATATAGTGGGACCTTTCCCTGAAGCTCCGGGTGCTGTGAAATTTACAATCGTTGTCGTCGATTATTTCACCAAGTGGGTGGAGGCCAAAGCTCTCGCCTAAACTTCTGCAATAATGGTGCGCAAATTCATATGGGAGCACATCATTTGTAGATTTGGCTTCCTACTCAAGATTGTAACAGATAATGGCACCAATTTCGCATCTAAAGACCTTTAAGATTGGATGAAATAGCTGAATATAGAGCATACTTTCTCTTCTGTTGCGCACCCTCAGGGCAACGGACAAGTAGAAACTGTAAACAAAAGTATAGTGGAAGGGATCAAGGCCCGTCTGGGCACGAAGAGAAGAGGTTGGGTAGATGAGCTCCCGAGCATCATCTGGGCTCATCGAACCATGCCGAAAACAAGTACTGGCGAAACCCCCTTTAGCCTTGTCTACTGCTCAGAGGCGGTTATCCCAACTGAAATTGGCCTCCCCTCGCCGCGCTTGACAGCGGTCAACAAAATCGATAACGAGGCGGAGCGCCGTCTAGACTTGGACCTACTCGAAGAGAGGCGTGAAATAGCGCGAATTAAAGAGGCCAAGTATAAGACGCAGTTGGAAAGGTACTACAATGCTAGAGTACGCATTTGTACCTTTACTGCAGGAGAGTACGTTTTCAGAGATAATGAAGCTTCAAATGCTGCACGCCCCGGTAAACTAGCACCCAAATGGGAAGGCCCATACCTAATACATGAGGTGCTAGGGAAAGGGGCATACAAGCTGCGCACATTGGATGGACACATCATCCCGCGCACATGGAATGCGCAGCAATTGCGTAAATGTTTCATGTAGACACCCCGGTCCACGCGCCTTTTCTCTACTTATGTTGGCCATGCGCCTTGTTTATTACTTATGTTGGCTTTATGCCCCTTTTCCGTGATTATGTATGTTGGCCTTGCGCCTATTTCAAAGCTACTTAATGAAAGCATTGCCTATGCCTTTTGTTTTTAGCATCATGACTTCTACGTTACAAATGCATGTTAAAACTTTTGATTAGCACGAAAACACTTCAGTAAATTACCAGCTCTCGAGTTACGCCTCCAAGGTCCTCCGCGATCATAGCGTGAGACCGGGCAGAAACACTCATAAACGAGCCACACTTACATTTATTCGAGCTAATTTAACCAAAGTTTCCAAAAACAATGCAATAATTGTAATTCGACGAATAAAAGACAACATAATGTCATATACTAAAAGCGCAACAGCGCAATGATTACAGCAAAGGTAGTCAAAATATCATAAGTTCGATTCTAAAAAGTGCGGCTGCGTATAGATTACATAACGATAAAAAGAAAATTACAAGGCACAACGACTACAATCACTACCTATTCATTACCACCATCGCCATCATCACCATCATCATCTCCATCGCTGTTGTCATCGCCTTCGCCATCATCAACTGGTTCTTCATCAGATAACTCGACAGTCTCTAGAGGGTCTAGAATGGCCTTTAGCCGCTGACACCAGTCATTGTGCTTCAGCGCCTCTGCGACCAGATCCATCGCAGGCAATGATAAATGGTCATAGACCTTTTCAGCACGGGCCAGTGCAGCATCAGCTTGATCAGCCACTGTGCAATGACTAACGTCAAACTCCTATCCTGGTGCCTCTTCAACATGCTGCGCACACTCTAGATAACCTCCACGGTGACCAACCGCGCGTGAGGCATCTATGATAGCAGCAACAGCTCCATCCAGCTCGGAAGCATTCAGGATAGAGTTGGCCATCTACAACAAAGGCAAGGGATAAGAGATGAGTTCTTAACAAATAAAGCCCAAGTTAAAAAGAGAACCGTACCAGGACTACTCCTCTGCCGCGCATCCATTCAGCCTCAGAGACCAGCGTCTCAACGATGCCTTGGGCCTCGGAATAATTGTTTTGCGCTACGTTGAGGGCAGATGTACTCATGTCTCGCGCTTCTTCAGCCTTCTGCTTGGCCTCCTCAGCAGTGGCAGCTTTCACTTTCTCAGCTTCAAGGTCAATTTCCAAAGATTCGCTCTTGTCTGTTTGTTCTTGCAATTAACGTTTTAGCTCGGCAATCTCCACGTCCTTGGCCACCAGGTCCTTATCCTTACTGGACACCTGCGCCTTTAACTCAGCCTGAAAAAGACAACAATAACTTAGTAATATTATGACAAGCAAAAAACAACATAAGGAAAATAAGGTTAGTTATTGAACCTCAACGCGCTCTTTGTCAGCTGCAAGATCCTCAGCCTTCTGCGTCAATTTGGAATTTTGAGCCTCAAGGTCGTTAATATTGTTGCGAGCTGCATACGCACAATGGTTGCCTTTTTCACAGATCTTTTTCCACTCGGCGCACTCTTTCGACAACAGATCCTCAGCAGCTTGCAATTTGCTCCTCAAGCCCTCGCGGCCCCACTCTTCTGATTTCTTCTCTGATTCGAACTTGGCCTTCTCTTCAACAAATGCAGCCTTAATCTTCTTAAAATCCTTAGCTCGCCTTAACAGACGGTCACATTACTTTTCCCAATCACCCCGCTCTTTAACCATTGTGCGCCACTCGCGCACAATTTGGTGATTAGTAGCGCGGGTGTTGGCTTCTCCAACAACGTAAGCCTGATATAACCCGTCATGGGTTCGAGCTCTTTGCTGGTTAACTTCGCCAGGAGGGAAAGAATTTAAAACCAATCACGACAAGTAGAGAACTCGAGGAAAGTATCCGTCTGTTTTAAACCCCTTGGAGCTCGGTGGGGAGCATCACCATGACTCTCCTCGGTGTAAGTTTTGTAGTAAATGTCGCCTAAGGTATCCTTAGGACCGATAGGAGCTTGTGGCATGGATCCTCCAGCGCCACCCGCGCCGCCTGCAGCAGCAACTGATCCCCCAGCAGAAGTGACTTGAGCAGTTTGGGTGGTGGCATCGACCTGCGCGACCTTGGTTGGCTCAACGACCTCGGGTCCCTTCCCTCGAATAGTCTTTTTTTTTCTCGTGAAGAGGCTGGTCAAGCCCCAAAACATGGACAACCTTCGGACCCTGCACCTTCTCTTGAGTAATAGTAGCAGCGGCCCCGGTCTCCTTGGACTTATCGCCCGAAGGCTTGTCAGCAACCTTCTTTTTATCTCTCTCCTCCTTCTCAGCAAGTTTCTCAGCAGCCTTTTTCTTCTCCTTCTCAGCCTCCAACCTAGCAGGCTTAAAGGGCTTGATCACAACCCTGATTTTCTTCTGCGCTGGCTCTAGGGGGTCTTTAAATTCAACACCCTTCTTTTCAGGGGTTTTCTTCTTGGTCTCTCCAGAAACCAAGCGTTAAAAAGAGGTGGCAACAAAGAGAAGAGGGTAGCCAAGAAACTAACCTGGAGAGAATTTATAAAGAGAGCGCAGACTACTCTGTTTTCCGATTACTGGGGCTTCCCTAGCCTTCTGCGCCACAGAAGCACCAGCTGTAGTCTCCTCTCTACTTCTCTTCCTGCTTATCAACTTCTCAGCAGGCTCTTGATGTGTGTAAAATGCAACATATAAAATACATCAAATGAGGCAAAAAACTAACCCTTTTTTAGTACTAATGTTGGAAAAAGTATGCTTTTGTCTTCCTTTTGTATTTTCAGGATTAAATGAGCTCAAATGAACAAAAGAAGCAAAAAAGGCAGCTAAATCTAACATAATTACAAGAAAGGGAATAAATGTAGCATGCCCGACCCCTCGACAACATCTTCCCAAGCAAAAACAAGAAAACAGGAGACTGAACACGCCCCGTGCTCAGTGAGCACGGGGGCGTGCCCAAGTGTCTGGAGAAAAGACAAAGTTGTAGAAGCTTCTATTTCCCAACACGGGGCATGCTCAGCGGACACGGGGCCATGGTCAAGACAAAGATTCGTAGAATCTGAGCAAATCTTGATAGTACAGATACGCTTCTGCACACGGGGCAGTGCCTAGTGGACACGGGGGAGTGGTCAACTAATACAAACAAACTGCATTAAATGAAGAAAGAGAAGATGGGTGGACACGGGGCCGTGTCCGGGCTTCTGTTCAGGCTATAAATAGGGGTGTTTGGCTCATTTGCAACTCATCCCTTGACAAACCACCTCTCTCACACTTCACCCACCCTCCACCACCATCACAACCCACATCCACCACCATCATGCATCATCCATCATAGAGTGTGTGTAGTAGTCTCGGGATCCAAGATTGATAGTAAGAGTTCTTGACAATCAAAGGCCATGTTTGCCTAAGTCTCTTACATCACTTGGTGAAGACAAGCATTTAGTGTAATACTTATTATTTTTAATATTTTCGCACTTCTTACTTGGTTTTGTATTAATGACTTTAATAACTAGTTTCTTATGTTGAAGGTGAATCTTCCTTATCATTTGTCTGTGGTGTCTTGGCATTATTTTACTGTCTATATAAAATAAAAGATTTACACCATTCATATCTCCACGGTCTATATAGAGATATGTTGGCTACCTGGTCGGGGGTTAAGGGAATGGTTTGGTAAGCGTCTTGCCTTGTTCAGTGTATAGATCCTGCAAGGACCTGGGTCAAGCTTAGTAGGACCTCCTTCAATACCCACTGGTATTGGATGGCGGGGGTTCGAATTTCTTGATCCCCTCATATGTAAACTACTATTAATACATTAACCCGGCTATTTAGGATTGTATCCCTGCTGACTCAAACTACTTAGCCGAGGGTAATGTCACCTTCAAAAGAGGGGCCTACCATATTACGCATTAATAACTTAATTAATTATCTTTCAATAATCCAACTCAAACTACTGGGTTGAGGGTAACGTCACCTTCAAAAGAGGGGCCTACTACTATAACTAAGATAATCTCTTAAAAAGTGAAAAAGTGCGGAAATAATCAAAGGTTACACTAAAGGCGAGTCGGATCCAAGTGATTCATCTTGTCTATCTGTTTTATTTTTATTTTTCAGAATTTTTAGTTTTTATTTTCTAGTTTAAAACCTTTTTCTAAACTTTTGATTTGATTAGATGTTGAGGATAAACCGGTATTAAAAGCTCTTATGTCCTTAGATGACCTCGGTATCTTACCAACGCTATACTACGCTCACGATGGGTGCACTTGCCCATATGTGTGTTTGGTGTTAGTAAAATATCGTGTTTTATAATTTAAAACATGACTAAAGTGTAAAAAGGGCTAAAAATATATATGAAAATATAACGCATCACACACGCATCAAGTTTTTGGCGCCGCTGCCGGGGACACAAGGATTTTAAGAAAGTTAGTAATCAACGGCCTAATCGTTTTTTTTTTATTTTCTGTTTTTTTAGGACTTTTCGTAGAGTTTCAGTTTCTGCAGAGCTGAACACGGGGCCGTGCCTGGTCGGACACGGGTCGTGTCCAGCATTGTTACTGACAGTTTTTATTTTCCGAGTTACAGAGGACTGAGCACGGGGCCGTGTTGGTGCAACACAGGGCCGTGTGATGCTCTCTAGTAACAGGGATCCGAAAAACAATCACTGTACCTCCGACCATGGGGCCGTGTTCACCTGAACACGGGGTCGTGGTGAACTTCTGACCAACTCTTTTTTTTGTTTCTATTGTAGGACTTGGACCCCAGATGCCGCACCTTAACTTTCTACGTAGTGTATGTGTAAGACCCTAAATCGTATTTGACAAAAGTCGCAGCGGAATTACGTAGTACAAAATTTTCTTTCATTAATAACATCTTGACATACTTAAATTCATTTTTGAAGTTAACTCTTTCTCAATAAATACATTTATTGAACTTATTTACAATAAGAAACATAACTTAGCTCCGCTCAATTACGTACTCTAACACTCCCGTAAAATCTGTTTTTGTAACTCGATCTTACTTTCCATGAATATCCTCATGACTGGTACTACCTGCGCTCACCACATAAAATTCACAACATTAGTACGCATTATAAACATACAAGATTTATTCACGTTTACTTTTCGTTCCTTTACTCTTTACATCCCAGCTTTCCCATCTTGTCATACAATCCGTGGTGAGAATTCTTTGCTATTCCTGCATTACACTTCATTCACCAGGCACGCTAATATTATCGTTAATACTCAATTTCGTTGGATACACACGTACCTACTTTCATACACACTTATACATATTTATACTTCCACACATAACCGTTTACATACATACGTACATACCTACATATAAACACTTCTACGTCATTACATACGTATCTACATACACCCCTACCTACACCATTACATACACTCATAACATTATACACATAAATATACCTACATATCCCTTCTTGCAACATACCTAGCTCCTACATGCCCACACACATACCAACCCTCATAAATCCGCGTATACTTGCTCACTTACTTATAAACATACCCACGTAGGTGCATACAAGCTTTCATACCATTCCGTATACGTGTATAGAAACATACGACATACATACGTACCTATCTACAAGTGTGCTTACTCTTATGCTCATAAAACGTAAGTTAAATTAGTCATACGTAGCTTGTAACACGTTTAAACGAGCTTTTCGGGTCGAACAACTGAAATAAACAATTTTCGGAGAAACTTACCCCCGTCGCGTCGCGCGACCCCCCGTCGTGTGGCGCGACGCCCCGTTTTTCACAGAACAGATGCAGCTGGTTGCTGCATATTCCCAGCACATCCGGATTTTTACGTAAACGAGCATAACTTTCTCGTTTTTTATCCGTTTTACCCGATTCTTTTTCCTACGTGACCGTAATTTAATTCTCCTTCTCATGGAGTGACAATCCAATATTTGGACTACCGAAATTTATGACTTTTAAGCCTTCGGCTTATTACCCCTTTTACCAAATTTTTTCCCGCTCATGCATTTAGCAACATACCTGTCGGTTTGACCTTAACTTCATATGAACTTAATAATTTCAAGGTCATCTATCATAAAAGATTCTTTTCCGGATGCCTTACACCTTATTCCACCCATTTTCGCTCACAAGCTTATTTTGACCCGTTAAGGGTAATTGCGCATAAAAAGGGTCCATGACTTACAAAACCATAATCCCCACTTTCATACTTGACCAAATCATTACACTAATCAAATAGCTTGTTTCTAAACTACTTTTAAGATCGTTCGCTCAATATACCCATCAAGGGCATTTTAGTCAACTTTAATCTCTTCATTCACGACGAAAGACTTCAACACATATTTGACCTCAAACATCATGTTTAATTAATTAAAACACTATATTACTTAATCGAACTAAGAAGTGATTACGGAAATCACTTACCTCATGCGTCCGTGCTCGTATCTGATTCCTTGCCTCTATTGACCCGTTGACACCTCATGCTTGAGCCAGTCTCGACGTGATTCCTATACTTTCATTTCATCGAAATCACGCTCTTATTAGCACACTCATTTGTACATATTAACAGTCGTATCAACCGCATATATCACACTTAATTTTCATTAGTCATTTCTAACAAACATAATTCATATAATCATATCCATATCCGTTTACACTCATGTAATTCATCATGTCATTACATTTAACACATATTTGCTATAACATGTACCATACGACTTCCTATAATCCTACCTTTACAACAACTAGTCAAATCATGGTTCTTATACTTAGTTGACTTTCAAGAGTAAACTATTAACCATATTTAACTATCGACTTATCGCCATATACTCATAACATCATAATCGACTCTACGGACGACACTAGATACATTTTATCATACGCTTGGTATGCGTACCACCTTTTAAGCATAACGTACAACAAATTCATGCATGAATTCTTCTAAACTTATACATAACCCATCAAAACCTACTACTAATCATCATGTATCATTCCCAAATAAACATCAAACATATCATCATCATATTTCTCCTAATTCATCTAACAAGAATTCATCATTCCCACATAATACATCAATCTTTCAACAAGACTTGGACATAGGTGGTGATTCTAGTCATCATCTTCACCCTAACTAACGGGTTTCACCTCTAATCATCAAATTAACACAAACCATATGTAACCCATGTTCTATACGATGATTCTAACCCTTGTACATGATCAATTTCATAGTAACTCACGGATTTGAACATAACCCACTTCACACATGATCACCAATCTTATATTTAAGACATACCTTATGATCCCCTCGTGGAGGTGATCATTAATCTGTGTTCCTTCTTGAATTTGAGCTTCGATTCACCCTTTAATTTGGTGATTTAGTTGAACTAGGGTTTGGAGCTCTTGAGAGCTCCTGAAGCTTCAAGAACACGCACGTATGTGTGTTTGTGTGTGTATAGACCTTTTAATTAGTAATCAACTTTCATCTGTTCCACTTTAGCCCCTCGGGTTTGCCTTTAAAACATAACTGACACTACCTTTATCATTTAATACTTTTGACCATACCCTTAACTAGGTTAAATAGCCTAGTTATGTATTTCATGACGTGTCATATAGGAACACACGACAAATATTAACATTCGGATTTTGGGGCGTTACAAGTCTACCTCCCTTAAATGAGGTTTCGTCCCCGAAACCTTTCTCACCTCTATTTAACACTAATTAATTCTTCTCTACGTCCCATCAACACTACCGCTAGCCCATCACAACGACTATCTTCTTTCTTAAAGAACCCGTTCCGGAGTTCTTATTAGTGTCGCTTTCACTAATAACGCTAATTCCTAACAGCCTTCATAGCTAATGGTTCATTCATCATTCTAATACTTGTATATCATATGCATTATATACGTTTTTATTTACTTGAAACCATTCCAACATCCCATTACCAACATTCCCATTTGTTTATTTCAACATTCATAATGTTTTCATCGACTATACGATCTCGCATCGAAATTTGTACATACTCAGATATGTTTAACTCTAACTAATACATCATAATAATGGGTAACTATACATTCTCGATTCATAAACTATTCAAACAATTGACTTTTTCCAAACAAGTCCATACTTTCCTGAACAATCTTTCATATATCATTTTCATTTTCATTTTCATTTTCATTTCCTTGACCTGTCAATAACGGGTCAATACACATACTCTTCCAACCTTTAATATGATACGTTCTTAATGGATCTAATATCTCCATCTCATCTCTTAAAATTACATTCTCTACATACTCTATATAACATTTAACTTTTGTTTTGTTACCACCACAAAACTACTATCTCATAGTCCCACCTACGTGTTTAACTCTAACGTTAACCTTATTCTACGTTTTCTACAATTACTTGTTCCTTGCATACCTTTACGTTACCTTTAAATCATTTCGTTCATTCCACATTACTATTGCTTTCACTTCATGCATTACTTAAGTTACATATATAAATGTGTCATACTAGTTCATATCTATCCAATATGAGTTAAACATTTTACTAACCTCTTTTTCATTTCTCAAACCAACGACCCGCAACCCAGATCGACCATCTTCTCCTCGAGTACTAGCCGTACAGGCCAGGTTTCATTCATCCGTGTAATGAGCTTCCGCTCATGCACATCCTTTCACCAATACGATTGGTTTCATTACATCAATAGTTCTACATTATCATCAACAACATCGGCGGTTAGCATACGTCATTTAAACGTTCATTACACTAGGTGATTACCCACCTATAACTCTTCTACAATTTCCTACGTACCTACTATAACGTACCACACATTCTATCTCTTACATGCAATCCTTTCATTCTATTAATCATTTCGCCAACTGAAGTACACGCTCGTACTTCCTTCCATTCCTGCTTACTTGCAAAGACCTTATTACATCGTTTCAATATTTATTACCAAGCTTACCATTCCCGCCCATACTCAAGTTATTGTCCGGGTCACCGCCCGTCATCATTCTGACTTCTAAGAGTCAATTACTAACACATCTAACACGTAACTTATACAAAACTTCGTCTATTATACTATCACCTTTTACTTTATACTTATTTCTATGACCCGTTCGACTCAATCATAGTCAAACTGTCGACATCTTCTTATGCGGATTAATTTCATATTTTTATATTTTTAAATCCATCTCACGGATTCAGACGCATCATTCATGCTTTTTCATTCATTGAATCCGCCTTACGGATTCAAACATTACATTCATGCCTTTCATTACTTCTGTGTTTTGAATCCTTCTCGCGGATTCAAACATATTATCCATGCCTTTCATCTTTGAATCCGTCTCACGGATTCAAACATATCATCCATGCCTTTCATCCTTGAACCCGTCTCACGGATTCAAACATTGCATTCATACCTTTCATTCCCTGAATCCGTCTCCCGGATTCAAACATATTATTCATATCTTGTTGATCCGTACTTAATTACGGATTCAACATTCTTCATTCTTATCAGGCATGTTTTTCATTCTTACTTAGTACTCTCAATTTCCCGAGAGTCTTACTTCCCATTTCACCCACACGCCCGCCTGCTACCCAACTCTACCGGACATACCTGTAACAATTATCATGATCCCACGAACGTCATACGTTTCTCGTGTACTGGCCAGGTACACAATCCACATAGTAGTTTCGTGCCTTCATGTAATTGTCACCTTATGTCCGTAGACTTAGGTTTCGGCGCATGTATCACTTTCTGTACTTCATTACTATACAATCATTGTCTTTCATTTAAAATGTTCCTTCCCTTAATGAGTTTTACCATTAAATGTACCCACAAATTAAATTCACGTACCAGGGCTCATTTGCCTATTTGCCACTTGACTGCTCTAGTTATTCATCCTAAACTGCATTCACGGATCATCCTCTTGAAACACTTATGCTTACCTTGCACATACAAAACCATCAATTTCTTTATACGTATACATAAGTACATACTTACATTAGCTTCTACCTTTGGATCTTGATCGAGTCTTAGATTGTACGGGTTTCTTATCTCAAGAGCACACAAGTTTGAGTTCAAGTACTTACCTTCTCGTACTTGATTCCCTCAAACCAGGGCTCTGATACCAACTTGTAAAACCCTAAATCGTATTTGACAAAAGTCGCAGCGGAATTACGTAGTACAAAATTTTCTTTCATTAATAACATCTTGACATACTTAAATTCATTTTTGAAGTTAACTCTTTCTCAATAAATACATTTATTTAACTTATTTACAATAAGAAACATAACTTAGCTTCGCTCAATTACGTACTCTAACACTCCCGAAAAATCTATTTTTGTAACTCGATCCTCGATCTTACTTTCCTTGAATATCCTCATGACTGGTACTACCTGTGCTCACCACATAAAATTCACAACATTAGTACGCATTATAAATATACAAGATTTATTCAAGTTTACTTTTCGTTCCGTTACTCTTTACATCCCAGCTTTTCCATTCTGTCATACAATTCGTGGTGAGAATTCTTTGCTATTCCTGCATTACACTTCATTCACCAGGCACGCTAATATTATCGTTAATACACAATTTCGTTGGATACACACGTACCTACTTTCATACACACTTATACATATTCATACTTCCACACATAACCGTTTACATACATACGTACATACCTACATATAAACACTTCTACGTCATTACATACGTATCTACATACACCCCTACCTACACCATTACATACACTCATAACATTATACACATAAATATACCTACATATCCCTTCTTGCAACATACCTAGCTCCTACATGCCCACACACATACCAACCCTCATAAATCTGTGTATACTTGCTCACTTACTTATAAACATACCCACGTAGGTGCATACATGCTTTCATACCATTCCGTATACGTGTATAGAAACATACAACATACATACGTACCTATCTACAAGTGTGCTTACTCTTATGCTCATAAAACGTAAGTTAAATTAGTCATACGTAGCTTGAAACACGTTTAAACGAGCTTTCCGGGTCGAACAAGTAAAATAAACAATTTTCGGAGAAACTTACCCCCGTCGCGTGGCGCGACGCCCCCTTTTTCACAGAACAGATGCAGCTGGTTGCTGCATATTCCCAGCACATCCGGATTTTTACGTAAACGAGCATAACTTTCTCGTTTTTTATCCGTTTTACCCGATTCTTTTTCCTACGTGACCGTAATTTAATTCTCCCTCTCATGGAGTGATAATCCAATATTTGGACTACCGAAATTTATGACTTTTAAGCCTTCGGCTTATTACCCCTTTTACCAAATTTTTACCCGCTCATGCATTTAGCAACATACTTGTTGGTTTGACCTTAACTTCATATGAACTTAATAATTTCAAAGTCATCTATCATAAAAGATTCATTTCCGGATGCCTTACACCTTATTCCACCCATTTTCGCTCACAAGCTTATTTTGACCCGTTAAGGGTAATTGCGCATAAAAAGGGTCCATGACTTACAAAACCATACTCCCCACTTTCATACTTGACCAAATCATTACACTAATCAAATAGCTTGTTTCTAAACTACTTTTAAGATCGTTCGCTCAATATACCCATCAAGGGCATTTTAGTCAACTTTAATCTCTTCATACACGACGAAAGACTTCAACACATATTTGACCTCAAACATCATGTTTAATTAATTAAAACACTATATTACTTAATCGAACTAAGAAGTGATTACGGAAATCACTTACCTCATGCGTCCGTGCTTGTATCCGATTCCTTGCCTCTTATTACCAATTTTTTGGAAATATGTGATACTTTTCGGATCAATGGAGCATCAAATGACGCCATCCGCCGTCGGATGTTTCCATTTTCGCTAAAAGACCGAGCTAAGGCTTGGCTTAACGCCCTCCCAGTTGGTTCGGTAAACACCTGGGATGAACTAGCCCAAAAGTTTCTCTATAAGTATTTCCCTCCTGCCAAAATGGCTAAATTAATGACTGAAATTAATACTTACTCACAAGAGGACGAGGAATCCTTATATGAGACTTGGGAAAGGTTCAAGGAGTTACTAAGCAAGTGTCCCCATCATGGTCTTGCGGTATGGCAACAAGTTTCCACTTTCTACAATGGGTTGTTGCCACACACAAGACAAACACTTGATTCTAGCTCCGGGGGACTTTTAGGTAATCGCCGCCCAAATGAAATCTATAATCAAATTGAGGAAATTGCTCAAACAAATTTTCAGTGGCACACTCCCCGAGGCACAAAATCTATTGCCCCGGGCGCCCATAAGGTTGATGAAAGCACCTCCTTGCAAGCCCAAATTGAGGCCCTTTCTTCAAAAATAAAAAAAAATTAGAAATGACAAAAACGGCCTCAATTATGGCTTGCGAAGGGTGTGGTGGGCCACATGAAAATTGGAGTTGTATGAAAGAAATAGATAATCAAACAGAAACGGTGAACTACATTGACAATAGACCTAGGCCGTCGGGTCCTCCAACGGGAACCTAGAACCAAGGATTGCGTAACCACCCTAACCTTGGTTGGAGAGACACCGGCAATAGTAGTAACCAACAAAATTTAAACCAACGAACAAACTTTTAACAACCAAGAAACTAGTCACAAAATTTCTCTCAAAAACAACAAGTGGACGAGAGAGGCTTGAAGATACTGTATCTCATCTCTTCTCCGACACCGAAAAGAAAATCTCGGAACGATTTCAGCAACTGGAATCGAACTTTAGAAATCAACAAGCTAGTATCCAAAACATTGAAAAACAAATAAATCAACTAGCTCAAAAATTTTCTGAGAGACCACAAGACGCGTTACCAAGCAATACCGAAACCAACCCAAAGGCGCAAGTGCATCTCATCACATTGAGAAACCGTACCGTGGGTCCCGAGGAGGCTCCGTTACCTCCCACTGAAAAGAGCCGGCCTATCCAAACCACAACTCCACTGACGACCCAATACGAGGCGGTTCCTCCACTAAATCAAGAGCCCACCAAGAATCCTCCGGTGCCATACCCCGGTCGGTTACTTCGCCAAAAGACCGATGAGCAATTCTCAAAATTCGTTAATTTACTTAAACAATTGCATGTCAATATTCCTTTTTTCGAAGTCCTAACTCAAATGCCTAAATATTCGAAATTTATGAGGGACTTCCTCACTCACAAAAGAAAAATTGAATCTTTACAATTAGTTAATTTAAGCGAAGAATGCTCTGCCTTACTACTCAACAAACTCCCGCAAAAGAAGATCGATCCCGGAAGCTTCACCATTCTTTGTTCAATTGGGGAATCTCCTATACGCAATGCACTAGCCGATCTTGGGGCTAGCATCAACCTCATGCCCGCATCAATGTTCGACCGACTCGGTTTAGGAAAAACAAGTCCTACAAAAATGAGCATACAACTCACCGACAGGTCCGTTAAATTCCCACAAGGGGTCGTCGAAAATCTATTGGTTAAAGTCGGAGACTTTGTCTTCCCGGCCGACTTTGTCATACTAGATATGGAGGAGGACACCGAAGTACCACTTATCTTGGGGAGGCCATTCCTAGCTACGGCCCACGCAGTGGTGGACATGAATGGTGGGACATTAACATTGAGGGTTGGAGACAAGGAAATGAAGTTCGGAGTTGGTAAGAGAGTAGAAGACGAGGATCCGGTCAATTACATGAAAGTCATAGACTCAAGTTTGGATGATGCTCTCCGACGGTGCAACATGGGATGCAAAACATCCCACTTGGGTAACATATGACTGGACTTTGGGTCTAGCCAAGAACCCTTATAAACATGGCACACCACAGAGGCATTCCGCGGAACTATCCTTAGTTTAGATTAATTTTTTTATTTTTTTTATTTTTATGCTTTCTAGTTTAGTTTTAATTTTCAGGAATAAAACACACTTGGGATGGTGAAGGATACTAAGGGAAGCTTGAACCACACCCCATACACAAAAACAGAGCCTCCCGACACTTTTTCTTCATTACAGCAAGTTCGACACGGGGCCGTGCCCAGCCAACACGCCCCGTGTCCATAGTCTGCAGAAAAAATGCCCAGTTCAGGTAACTGGACACGGGCCGTGTTCACTGAACACGGCCCCCTGCCCAGCCTTCTGTTACTTTCTTATGATTTTTGTTACTGTCAACCTGAACACGGGGCCGTACCCGGTAACCACGGGGCCGTGTCCAGATGCCCCGTAACACAAAATTTTGTTTTTTAACACACCGTTTACGCATTCAATCAACCTAAAAACTTATTTTTGGGACACATTGAGGACAATGTGTAATTTAAGTGTGGGGGGGGGGGATGCTAAAACCTTGAATTTTGCAAGTCCTAACTACAAGCCTTACACAAAACTCTATTGGAACCGCTAATCACCCCAAATTTTTTCAAAACTTTCATTTTTTTTACTTGTCTTGGTTTAAATTGGGAATAACAAGTTCTAAAAAGGGTTATATTTTTACTAATTTACAACCGATAGCGTCGTGATAAAAAGAACCAACATAAGAAAATTATGAAAAGACATGACAAACCTAGTTAAAATTTAATTATATATACTTGATCACATTAAAAACCCATTCCCACAAAAAGTGAGTTTTGAGCCTTTATTGAGCATACAAATACACATATTTAAACTAAATGCTCATTTTTCGTTTCTTGTGTGAATAGCCGCTTGGTTTCTTACGACTCTAGAACTTGCTATGACGATACATTCCCGGTCCTTACCAACTTAAACCCAAGTAAGTAAATGATGGAGGCATTAGGACTAACCCCTTTTCTTTTCAACACCATTATTTTTTTTACCACCTACCCAAAAATCCCCCTAGTTAACCCCTTTGAGCCTAAACCTTTTCATTTCTAAACCCACAAAACAAACACCCTTTACCCACCAAAAACCTTTTTTTTTATTTTAAACCCTTTATTTTAGTAACAAAGCTCGGTTTTCTTGTGACATTACTTATGAAAAAAAATGAATGAAGTTAGGAATAAACAAACAAAGCTCATCAAAAGAAGGCTTGTTTGAATAATACTTCATTGGAATAAAAAGTCACAAAAATGTTTTGCGAAAACCGACGCCTTTTACGCCTTTCGCCCTTTTCTACTAACCACTAACCCAACCACCTACCTTTAACCCAATCCTAACCCTTCCCCAAAAAGTTCTCTTGATATTTACAAAGGTGTATAGTTAAAAAGGAGGAGGAATGATTGCTTGGCAAGCATATGGTAGAAGTAAGTTCCATGCCGGTCCCGAGTGTTTCACAAAAATACAACTTCGGCCGAGTGTTGAGTGATCTCCCGTGAGATTTATGAACTTGTGTATAAATGGAATTTTAAAAAGGCATGTTATGCCCAAATAAGTAATTTCTCTTATGAAATGTTCAAAATAAATCATAACGAATAGGATTGTAAATAAAATAAAAATGAAACCCAATAAAGAATCTTGGAATCCCGACACTCTATGACAATCCCAAAACCTTCTCTTCTACCCCTTCCATTTGGGAGTGTAAGCCACAAAAATAAAGAGTTTTGCTTGAGGACAAGCAAAGATTCAGTGTGGGGGTATTTGATGTGTGTAAAATACAACATATAAATTACATCAAATGAGGCATAAAACTAACCCTTTTTTATTACTAATGTTGGAAAAAGTATGCTTTTGTATTCCTTTTGTATTTTCAGGATTAAATGAGCTCAAATGAACAAAAGAAGCAAAAAAGGCAGCTAAATCTAACATAATTACAAGAAAGGGAATAAACGTGGCATGCCCAACCCCTCGACAGCATCTTCCCAAGCAAAAACAAGAAAACAGGAGACTGAACACGCCCCATGCTCAGTGAGCACGGGGGCGTGCCCAAGTGTCTGCAGTAAAGACAAAGTTGTATAAGCTTCTATTTCCCAACACGGGGCGAGCTCAGCGGACACGGGGCCATGGTCAAGACAAAGATTCGCAGAATCTTAGCAAATCTTGATAGTACAGATACGCTTCTGCACACAGGGCCGTGCCCAGCGGACACGGGGTCGTGGTCAACTAATACAGACAAACTGCATTAAATGAAGAAAGAGAAGATGGGTGGACACGGGGCCGTGTCCGGGCTTCTGTTCAGGCTATAAATAGGGGTGCTTGGCTCATTTGCAACTCATCCCTTGACAAACCACCTCTCTCACACTTCACCCACCCTCCACCACCATCATCCATCATCCATCATTGAGTCTGTGTAGTAGTCTTGGGATCCAAGATTGATAGTAAGAGTTCTTGACACTCAAAGCCCATGTTTGCCTAAGTCTCTTACATCACTTAGTGAAGACAAGCATTTAGTGTAATACTTTTTATTTTTAATCTTTTCGCACTTTTTACTTGGTTTTGTATTAATGACTTTAATAACTTGTTTCTTATGTTGTAGGTGAATCTTCCTTATCATTTGTCCGTGGTGTCTTGGCATTATTTTACTGTCTATATAAAATAAAAGATTTACACAATTCATATCTCCACGGTCTATATGGAGATATGTTGGCTACCTGGTCGGGGGTTAAGGGAATGGTTTGGTAAGTGTCTTGCCTTGTTCAGTGTATAGATCCTGCAAGGACCTGGGTCAAGCTTAGTAGGACCTCCTTCAATACCCACTGGTTTTGGATGGCGGGGGTTCGAATTTCTTGATCCCCTCATATGTAAACTACTATTAATACATTAACCCGGCTATTTAGGATTGTATCCCTGCTGACTCAAACTACTTAGTCGAGGGTAACGTCACCTTCAAAAGAGGGGCCTACCACATTACGCATTAATAACTTAATTAATTATCTTTCAATATCCAACCCTTTAGGATTGTATCTGTCACGGCCCCAGCCTCGGTTTGACCCGGTCAGGAGCCGCGGGATAGGAACCCGTGGTATCAATGATGCGACATCATTAGATTTTTAACAGGATCTTTTTAAAACTCGAAAATGTCCAATTATTTTATTTCCATAATTTGGGATAACCCCCGTAATTTACAATGGAGGAATTTAACTAGGAAATTCCCTGATTTATTAAAACATGTTTATTTATTTTAACTGGGCCACCTCTTCAAGCTTGGTAGTGCTCCTTGGCACGTTTTCTTGATTTACAGTAGGTTGCCTGAAACATGTTTTAAAAAATATTTTATCAGCGGGGAAATGCTGGCGAGTCATTCAAATTTGATAAAATGACACATAGTTATCAAATACAGCATAAGAGCGATTACAATGGCTTCTATCTTATTTTTATCTGGCGCCGTGTCACGTTGCGTGACGATGGTCATACCACCATTGGGTCCTGTCACCCAAGTAGTGATGATTATCCCTGTTAGGTCATTGAACCTTAACCGGGAGAAAATTTAGTAATGTGCACAATACCCCACTAGTCAGTGATTAAGATAACCACGACTTACTCCCTGTAATTATAACATTTGAAAATGGAGTATTGTAAAATACTTTTGATAAAAAGAGAACGACTCACATTGTAGATTTATATGGGCAGAGTTTAGCTTACTGATTAGCCTTTTAACCTAAATTTAAACAACATGCACACTAGGTCAGTAACTAATACAGCATTTACGATAAATCATGAGATTGAACCCTCACATCGAATGACAAAGTGTGATACTAAAACATCCATCGAATTCACGACGAATGACAAAGCATAACCCTAATGTGGGCAGCACTTAAACATCCATTGGATAGTTTCAATCGATCGGACATTGAATCGTAGCAGCGATCGAGTTATTACCCTGTTTTAGCGGCAGCGTTTCGTGATCGTGTGTGTTTTTATAGTAATCAGACGATATCTTGAAGTGTAAAGAGAATTTTAACGTTGAACGAACGCATAAATCTAAGTCCCACACCCCTATATTTATACTTGAAAAACAGCCCCCTCGCGTGACGCGAGGGGCTGTCGCGTGGCGCGAGGGGTGCCACCCTATCATAGGGTAGCCCCGTGTCTGGTAGCTTGGGTGAGTTGGTCGTTCATGCAAATTCAAATTACACGTAAAACTGTTTAGATAATACTAACGGGGAAATACCCCCCCCCCCCCTGAGTTTTAGGGGCCCTGATCCTGATTCCAATTGTTCTGAAAATTTTAGGGTTTATGCAGAATCACTTGGGGGTCTTAATTAGGGTTTCCTTTTGGACAAAATATAATAAGAAATAATAGTTTTGGTGAGTGTTGTTACATTCTCCCCACCTTAATAAAAATCTCGTCCTCGAGATTTACTGGAATAAGTGAGGATACTTTCGCTTCATCTCCGATTCGAATTCCCAAGTGTATTCTGGTCCTCTCCTTGAATCCCACTTGACCTTGACAAGTACTAACCGTTTGCGTTTGAGAAACTTAACCTTTCTGTCTTCTATCTGAAGAGGTTTCTCAACAAATTTTAATCTTTCGTTTACCTCTATATCCTGAAGAGGTACTACCAAAGATTCGTCAGATAGACATCTTTCTTGAGGTTAGATACATGAAATACATCATGTACTCCAGCCAACTCTTCTGGTAGTTGTAAACGATAAGCAACTGGTCCTATACGTTGGATTACTGAAAATGGTCCTACGTATCTTGGACTCAGCTTTCCTTTCTTACCAAACCGAACAACTCGTTTCCAAGGAGAAACTTTTAATAATACTTTGTCTCCGACTTGAAATTCTAACGGCTTACGTCGATTATCTGCATAACTCTTCTGACGATCTCGAGCCATCTTTAATCTTTTCTTGATTTGAGTGATCTTGTCGGTAGTTTCTTGCACAATTTCAGGACCTGATAATTGACTTTCTCCTATCTCTGCCCAACACACTGGAGTTCTACACTTACATCCATACAGTGCTTCGAACGGGGCAGCTTCAATGCTTGAATGATAACTATTGTTATAGGAGAATTCAATTAAGGGTAAATGGTTGTCCCAAATTCCACCAAAATCAATCACACATGCCCTAAGCATGTCTTCCAGAGTTTGGATTGTCCTTTCACTTTGTCCGTCTGTTTGAGGATGATATGCAGTACTTAGATTTAGTCGGGTTCCCATAGCTTCTTGGAAACTTGTCCAGAAGTGGGAAGTGAAACGACTATCCCTATCTGATACAATGGAGAGTGGAACTCCATGTAAGGATACAACTTCATCTACATACAACTTTGCCAACCTTTCCATGCTAAAGGTTTCTTTCATAGGTAAAAAATGAGCTGATTTGGTTAATCGATCCACAATTACCCAAATCGCGTCATTACCCTTTCTGGTTTTTGGTAACTTAGTAACAAAATCCATTGTTATAAGTTCCCATTTCCATACAGGCATTTCCAATTATTGTAGTAGACCCGAAGGTTTCTGGTGTTCTGCATTAACTTGTGAACAAGTTAGACATTTAGAAACATATCGAGCTATGTCCTTTTTCATTCCTATCCACCAGAAGTTATTTCTTAAATCTTGGTACATCTTATTGTTACCAGGATGCATGGTATACCTAGATTTATGAGCTTCCTCTAGAATTTGATTTCTTAATTCTCCTTGCTTAGGTACCCAAATCCGTTTCTTATGGAATCTCCAGATTCCATCATTACTTTGTTCTAATTCTTTAATTCGCCCGTTCATTCCTTCAGCATCATCCTTGATTGTTGTTTCTTGAATGCTTTTCAGTTGGTCCATTAAATCTAATTGTAAACTTAATCTAAGAGCTCGAACTCGTCGTTGTTTCTCATGATACTTACGACTTAAGGCGTCAGCAACTACGTTAGCTTTTCCTTCGTGATATTGAATATCACAGTCGTAATCACTTAGGATTTCCATCCATCTCCTTTGCCTCATGTTTAATTCTTTTTGCCCAAATATATATCTTAAACTCTTATGATCTGTATAGATAGTAAACTTACTTCCGTACAGGTAATGTCTCCAAATCTTAAGGGCAAAAATTATGGCTTCTAACTCTAAGTCATGAGTCGTATAATTTTCCTCGTGCTTTTTCAATTGCCTTGATGCATACGCAATTACCTTCTGGCGTTGCATAAGCACACATCCTAATCCTAGCTTTGAAGCATCACAATATACTTCAAAATCTTATGTTCCTTCCGGTAAAGCTAGAATTGGAGCATTGGTTAATTTCTGTTTTAAAACCTTAAAAGCCTCATCTTGTTTGGGTCCCCACTCAAACTTAACTGATTTACAGGTTAGCTTAGTTAATGGCACGGCTGTCTTAAACAATCCTTAATAAACCGTCTATAATATCCGGCTAAACCTATAAAACTTCTAATTTCCATCGCTGATTGCGGAACTTTCCATTTAGTGATCGCTTCTATCTTAGTCGGATCTACGTGAATGCCATCGTGGTTCACCATGTGTCCTAAGAATTGCACTTCTTGTAACCAAAATTCACACTTTGAGAATTTGGCGTAAAGATTCTTCTTTCTTAACAAGGTTAAGAGTACATGCAGGTGTTCACAATGTTCCTCCTGACTTTTGGAATAAATAAGTATATCGTTGATGAAGACAATTACAAATTTACCCAAATACGGTTTACAGATTTTATTCATCATGTCCATAAATGCTGCAGGAGCATTTGTTAAACCAAAGGGCATGACTATAAACTCGTAATGACCATACCTAGTTCTTAAAGCAGTTTTAGGTATGTCTTCTTCTTGTACCTTCAATTGATGATATCCGGAGCGTAAATCTATTTTAGAAAAATATCTAGCTCCCTGGAGTTGATAAAAAAGATCATCAATCCTAGGTAATGGGTATCGATTCTTAATTGTAACTTTATTTAATTCTCTATAATCGATACACATTCGCATCGAACCATCTTTCTTCTTTACAAACAACAATGGCGCTCCCCATGGGGATGAGCTAGGTTGTATAAATCCTTTGCTCAGTAATTCATCTAATTTCTTTTTCAATTCTAACATTTCAGTGGGTGCTAACCGATAGGGTGCTTTGGCTATCGGTGTAGTTCCAGGAATTAGATGAATTCTAAATTCTACCTCCCTATCAGGTGGTAATCCAGGTAGTTCTTCTAGGAATACATCCAAATATTCCGATACTACTGGAATGTCCTTAAGTTCTTTACTTTTCGTGTTAATGATTACTGAAATCATATACACCATTTCTTGTTTTCTGGAATAACTGGCCAATTTCATTATTGAAATGAATTTCAGTGGCTTTCGTGGCTTATCTCCTGTAATCACCACTAATTCTCCTGTGGGTGTATGAATTTCTATGGAATTCTTATCACAAAGAATTCGAGCATGGTTGGCTACTAACCAATCCATTCCTAACACAACATCGAATCCGGCTAATTTCATAGGTAACAGGTTTGCAAAAAAATTATGTCCTAAGAGTTCTATCTTTCCTTCTTGCAAAACCTTATCTATGTTAACGGAATTTCCGTCTGCCGTTTCGACTGTAAGAATCTGTCTAAGTTGGTTTAAGGGTAACTTAAGTGCTTGGCAGAATGAAGTATTTATAAAACTTTGGTTTGCACCAGAGTCAAATAATACTTTTGCATAAACGTTGTGAACTAGGAACGTACCAGCTATCACATCCGGGATTAGCTCTGCTTCCTGAGTAGTCAGTTGGAAGGCTCTTACGTTGTTCTTGGTAGTTCCTTCTGCAGGCTTGGCATTGTTATCAGCTGGTTTGACCAATTTCGGGCAGTTTGGCCTAAGATGTCCAGCTTCTCCACAGTTGTAACAAACTGTGAATCTCTTCTTCCTGCAATCTTCCTCTTGATGCCCCGGAATTTTGGAGAAATTGCAATATCCCTTGCATCTTCCAAAATGCTTCCTTTTGCAAGAATTGCAAAATGGACCAGTGGAAGATTGCCCGGTTCCTCTTCTCTTGAAATTCTTACGATTACCCATACGAAATCCTTGGGTAATCTTTTGGGCCACTTCCTTCTTTCTATTCTCTTCTCGCGTCCGTACCAGTTCGTCAGTCAGAGTATTGGCTAAATCCACCGCATCATCAATCGTGCGGGGTTTTGCAGCCTTGACGATATTACGGATTTAACCAATCAATCCCCAAATATAGCGGGAAATAAGTACTGGTTCTGGCGAAGCCAGGGTTGGTACTACTATCGCATATTCGAAGAATGTCGATGTATACCCTCGACAGTCTACATTCACCATCCGATGGTTCAGGATCTTATTTGCCATTTGTTCCTTTTCATACCCGAGACATAATTTTCTTTCCATTAGTTGCTTAAATTCTTCCCAACTCATGGCATAGGCCAAATTTCTTCCTTTGGCTTTAAGTACCGTATTCCACCATTCTAACGACCCTTCTTTGAAAAGATTTGACGCACACATAACCTTGTCTTCTTCAGCACATTTACTTATCATAATTACTGCTTCGGTCTTTTCCAACCAATGCAGTGCTGCAGTTGCCCCTTCATTGCCTGCAACTTCAGCTGGTTTACAAGCAAGGAATTCTTTGTAAGTGCAACCAAGCGTTGCAACTTTCATTTTCTTAGGGAGTGGGGCCTGCCGTGGATCATCATCGTGATTGGTATGATTGCCGCCTCTGTTTACACTATTACTGAAGTTATCTCCTTGGTTATGTTTACTAGGAATGATTTGTTGAGGTTCAACAGGTTTTTGGGCAGCAGCAAGGATTGCTGGAATAGCATTGGCTATTCCTTGAGCAACGATATTTTCTATATCTTGCCTAGTCATAAATTGATCCTCCTGGTGTTGCTCAGATTGATTAACCTCGTTAACTGGTTCATTATTAGCGTTTTCCATCTGATAATTAATATATATAATTTATTAGTATAGAATAAATAACAATTATACACAAAACAATCATATAAATTTCACAACACACATATATATATCCAAAATTATCGATTCCTCGATTTCCCTTTTTATATATCATATTATGCATCCGTACACACTGTTATGTTACAAAGTTTTATTTTTATTTTACAAGATTATATTTTTATTACTATTATTATTATACAATCACAGTTACGTTCTCACACTATCTCTTCTGCTGATATGTTAATAACGACGCTCCCTCTCGTCGTACTTCCAGGAGATCAGTTCTCCTACTTCCCGAATCCTATTCCCTGCACCTATCAGCTCCTCGCCAAAATGGCGGAGTTCAGCTAAATTTTCATTGCTCATTGGTGGATTTGGCATAGGTTCTGGGTCGAACTGAGGGAAAAAAAGGTATAAGGGTTATTTAGGAGGTTTTGAAACTGCCAGTCGTTGGTCCACCATTCGTCTATTTCTCCTAAAGGTTGAATATGGATTAAAGGTTCTGGGATGGCTGGTTCTAAGTTTATTGGAAGTTGAGTTTCAGCAGGATAAGGGGTAAAGGTTTGTATTGACAGGCCTAAGGATATCACAGCTTGCCAGTATTTGATCCAGTTCCTCCTGAAATGGCAACTCCTCGACTTGTCTCGAGCTTTCCCCAATTTCCATTTCTGTTTGCCTAGAACATTCCTCAGTCTCAATCCCTTTTCCTTTATCTATGAGATTTTCTATTTTGGGAACCTTTCTAGTTGCTGGTTTCCTCCTGCGCACACGCCTCCAGCCTACAAATCTTCTCCTTTTCTTAGGCTTTGGTTTTTCCAGAGGTGGAGCATGGAATTCCATAGGTTCTTCCACATCGGGTATGTAACCAGCAAAGTCTTTGGAAACTTCTACTTTCACCGGATAGAGATTGAGATTTTGAAGGGCTTCAGATAACTCATTCATGCTGTTTAGCATAAATGCAAAATACACACAAAATGCTAAGTTAAATTTTTTATAACAAAATTTCACAGATAACCTTCAAGTATTATTGCATACCGTGTAACTAATTTAATACAAAGGATAACTGAAAATTAAAACATACTAGGGTTTATTGTAAAATTATTTATTTACTGGGTAAAGTTTCTGGCTTGTAGATGATATGGGTGCTATAACTGAGTCAGGGTATTTAAAGATTTGCATTTACTGCTACAGTGGCTAGCATATAGAGATCTGTCCATTTTTCATCAAACTTGTCTTCCCATGGAGGGTTACTGTCTAATTTCTGGGTTTCCTGATTAACTCTCATTTCTTTTGGTCGTGATTTCTTTATTTTCTCCTGACTTTTCCTAATAATCAAACTTCTTTTATTAGGAGAAAGTGGTTCCTCATATTGTGCCTTTTGAACAAATATTCCTTCCTCAGTATCTGTTGGGTATTTTGAGGATGAAGTTCCTTTTTCTTTCGGTGAAGTATCTAATTTATGATAGATATCCGAAAGTCTTTGCATACCCATACTGTAAACAAATATTCAAATAATAAAACACGTAATCATGAAAATGGCAATCGGTAAAATTAAGTATTTTCTAAATACTTAATTGGCTTAAATCAGTGGCTCTGATACCACCTTTTCCTGTCACGGCCCCAGCCCCGGTTTGACCCGGTCAGGAGCCGCGGGACAGGAACACGTGGTATCAATGATGCGACAGTGGAAGATTTTTAACAAGATCTTTTTAAAACTTGAAAATGCCCAATTATTTTATTTCCATAATTTGGGATAAACCCCGTAATTTACAATGGAGGAATTTAACTAGGAAATTCCCTGATTTATTAAAACATGTTTATTTATTTTAACTAAGCCACCTCTTCAAGCTTGGTAGTGCTCCTTAGCACGTTTCCTTGATTTACAGCAGGTTGCCGGAAACATGTTTAAAAAAATATTTTATCAGCGGGGAAATGCTGGCGAGTCACTCAAATTTGATAAAATGACACATAGTTATCAATTACAGCATAAGAGCGATTACAATGGCTTCTATCTTATTTTTATCTGGCGCCGTGTCACATTGCGTGACGATGGTCATACCACTATTGGGTCCTGTCACCCAAGTAGTGATGATTATCCTTGTTAGGTCAATGAACCTTAACCGGGAGAAAATTTAGTAATGTGCACAATACCCCACTAGCCAGTGATTAAGATAACCACGACTTACTCCCTGTAATTATAATATTTGAAAATGCAGTATTGTAAAATACTTTTGATAAAAAGAGAATGACTCACATTGTAGATTTATATGGGCATAATTTAGCCTACTGATTAGCCTTTTAACCTAAATTTAAACAAGATGCACACGAACTAGGTCAGTAACTAATCCAACATTTACGATAACTCACGAGATTAAACCCTCACAACGAATGACAAAGTGCGATACTTAAACATCCATCGAATTCACGACGAATGACAAAGCATAACCCTAATGTGGGCAACACTTTAACATCCATTGGATAGTTTCAATCGATCGGACATTGAATCGTAGCAGCGATTGTTGGTGCACTTGTGTCTGTACTTTGTCTGTATTCTGTCATGATACAAAACGATGTCTTGTGTTAGTCTGAGTTACGTCTTAGGTTTGTTATTATGTGTGTTCGATGTAAGTTTGACCAAGTCAACCATCCTCCTGGTTTGACTTGGCCAAACAGTTAGCACTTTGTTTGTAAGATGTTGTGTCGAAGGATGAGTAATCGAAGGATTGGTTATATCCTTCGATGAGCTCGAAGGATAAACCTTCGATGGATATAGATGGACCTCGAAGGATATCATCCTTCGAGGTATGTGTGGATCCTTCGATAGGCTTCTGATCGATAGATGATCGTTCGATCAGTCTATCTGATCCTTCGACCAGACGTGCTGTGATGGGTATATATACCCATGTCATGTGTTCACTTCATTTTTAGAAGAGAGGTGTGAGTGAACTGAGTCTTGTAGAGAGCGTATTTTCAGTGTGGTAAAGTGTTGTAACCGTGTCCACTGGAATACAAGCGAAAACTTTGATATCTCGTGTGTCTACCCTTTCTCTTTGTGGCTTGTGCTCTCGTATAAACTATCGGTTTGCATTCTAGCTTGGATTCCGCACTTGCTAGTGTGTTAAACATAACAAGGATAAGGTTTGACCTCATCCTCCGAGGGACCTACAAGTGGTATCAGAGCCGTGGCTCTTTTCCTTGTTAAAAACCGGGTTTATACAAGATTTTGGAGTGTTTTGGACAAAAACTCACTTGGTTTAGCACCCGTTTTTAGTGTTTTTCTCGCATTTCTTGTCGTAAAAACGTGTTCTAAACTAACCGGATGTGTTAAAGGACGGGTTGGGTAACTTAAAAATTTGTTTTTGAGATGTTTGGTAATTTCCGGCCAAATTCCGGCTTACTCCGGTGACCGGTTTCTGGGTTAGAACAGTCCTTTTTGGGTATTATTTTATTGTTCAAATCTTGTTTTTGGTAAAAGTACGGTATGACCATACCTTTCTGCCGAAAGATTACTACCAACCCATCACCTTTTCACCAACCTGTCACTTTTGTCAACCGTGTCAGTACCGATCGAAGGATATCCTTCGAAGTCGAAAGATCATCTTTCGATCAAAGGAAGTTCGATAGATAATCATCCTTCGAACATCCTTCGAAGTCTGTGTCTGATCCTTCGATCCAAGGATTCTTTTCGAAGGATACATCTATCGATCTGCAGTTCTGGTTCGAAAGATAAGGATCCTTCGATTGGAGAATCTTTCGAACACTGTTGATCCTTCGAACAAGTATTGATCCTTCGATCCTAGTCTGTTTAAGTTTAACAAGTTTGTGTTTTTCTCGTCTTTCGATCAGGGATCCTTCGGCTGGTTGGTTCTTCATCAAAAATGAATTCGATGTGGGGTGTTCCGATAAATACAGAAATGTATTATGGTACTCCGACTCCGGATTCGGGAAAGCATACAAATACCAGGTTATCTCCTGCATGGGCCGAATCTCCCGTACCTGCATCTTCGCAAGCTAATGCTATATCTACCGGTCAATGGGCATTCGTATCAAATCAAACTCCAAGTATTCAAAGCATTTTGTTAAGCGAGAGCGAAACCGGAAGTTTGAATCGGCCTCCAAAGTTGATGCACTTAAGCGAATATCCAGGATGGTTTGGCAGATTTCATACATACGTCCTTGGTCAAAATACAGATTTGTGGTTGCGTTTCATCACAGATTTTGATGAACTAATAGAGGTTGCCGCTTCATCTGCTGCTACGTTTGCCGATCTTACGGAAGATCAGAAGAAGGTCTATGACTTAGAGAAGAAAGCGTATGCCATTCTTACTCAGGCGTTAAGCAAAGATATTTATCATCAATTTGTCAGTTTCAAGACAACGAAGAAGTTGTGGGACGCATTGAAGATAAGGGGCGTAGGAAATGAAGCGACACGTCAATTGAGAAAAGACCTGCTAAAGAAAGAGTTTGATGGTTTTACTTGTATGGAGAATGAATCTTTAGGAGATTTGACAAGTCGATTTAATCATTTGCTGACTGAATTGGCAAATATTGGGGTTGTAACAGCTTCAGCAGAGGTAGTGAAAAAGTTTGCAGATGCACTGCCACCTCAATGGAATACTTTCTTGGAAATCATGAAGTACAATGGCACTTTAGCTACAACAAACTTCAATGACTTTGCTCAACTCCTGGAAAACAAGAATCAGGAAGAAACTCTCAAGGCGAAACGAGTTCCAGTGCTACAAAATCCTGAAATGTATTATGGAACTTCTAGCACTTCTACAAAACCTTCTTCACACGCTCCAATTCAAACAGCGTTTGTGTCTAGCACTAACTTGTACGGAATTCCTCCTCCAACAACAGACATGTATGGAAATCCGCTTGAACTAGTACCACAACAGCAAAGCCAACGACCTATCAGAGCAACTGATATGTTCGGAAATCCATTACCTGTTCGATCTACCGGACCAACAGATTTATACGGGAATCCACTTCCTCCTCAACAGCAAGCATGTTATGGAAGCACATCATCTGCTGGTCAGCAATCAAAGCCAAATACAGTATGGCTCGACACCTCAAGCTTTTCTAAAGTCAGTGTGGAAGTAGCAAAGGAACACATGGAGCTGCTAAACACCTTGGTGAGCGCATACTGTGGATTAGTGGAAGGTCAGATTGGTAACATTAATCTGACACAAGAAGACTATCAGCAGATCGATAAAGAGGAGATGGAGATGATGGACATCAAGTGGGCCTTTGCCAGTGCTGTTAGGCGAGCAAAGGATTTCATGGAAAGAACTGGCAGAACCAGCTTGGAAAGCAAGAAAGACACCAAGTATGGGTTTGATAAGCAGGCTGTTAAGTGCTTCAATTGTGGTGAACGTGGTCATTTCAAACGTGAATGTACGAGGCCATCTCAACATGGAAACCAAAATCCTTTCAGAGGTCAAGGCAACAGGGCAAATCAGAACCAAGTAAGGAACAATGAGCGCACATTGGTGCCTGTCAACAACCAGAGTCAAGCAGGACCATCAAATGCCAACCAGGCACTTGTGGTTCAAGTAGATGAAGGTTGTGATTGGTCAATCCAGTTGGGAAATGATGCTCCAGATGGAACAGCTTGTTTTGCTGAGGTCGTGAAGGATTTAAATCACGCCAGTGGTGGAGAATCTTCCGCCAATGGTGGTGACTCTTCTGAGGATGAAGACTCTTCTGGTTATAGTAGAAGTTCAGATGAAGAATCCTCGAGTTCAGGTGATGATCATGTGGATGAGACATCAAGTGCGTCAGTCGATGCAGATATTGATGAGCTTTTGGAAGAAACTGCAGCAGGAATTGAAAGAAGATATATTTTGGTGGATCAAGCTGCTTACTCTTCGTCTTCTCTCCATTCAGCCTTTATGGCTAATGTCGACAGTTCATCAAGTCAGGTATGTGTCGATGAACCCACTGTAGTTAGCTGTGAAAATTGTGATAGTTTAAATGTTAAATGTGCTGATTTAGGGACAAACATGTCTGAGTTGCAAGGCAAACATGATGCTTTACAAGCTAGTTTGTTTGACTTGCAAGACAAACATGCTTCATTGAATGATAAGTGGTGTGAGTTGCAAAGCAAACACGAGGCTTTGCAAGAGAAATATGATGTGACATTCATCCACAATCAGAAGTTAACCGTGGATCTCTCGAAGTGCACTGAAGCCAACATGTTTTATGAAAACCATGAAAAGGAGTTTAAATCGGTAATTGAAAAATTAAAGAAAGATAAAACCGAGTTAACTAAAATGGTTTCCAGAAAACAAACTGACATTAATTTGTATATAACTCGTCTTGAGGTAATGCAAAAGGAAATGGCTTGTGTTAAAACTGAAAGTGAGGCGATCCGACTCAAGTTAGACAGTTATTTGAGCTCTAGCTATGTGTTGGATCACATCATTGACGTCCAGAAAGAGAAACGGGATGTCACATGCATAGGTTACAAGAAATGTCCACCACCCGTGAGAAACAATTATGATGCCATGCCTGATGAGGAGTATAGAACTCACTTTTGTAACAACTGTGCTTGTAATCATTATGAACAGTTCTGTTATCAATAAAACAATGTTATTTGATCCCAATGTTTGTTTTGTTATGTTTTACATTTTTCATGTTTTGACTTTTATGTAATTTCAAACTCTACATCGCTTTCTGGAGAGTTATACGCAAACTAGTGCGTAAACGTACTCAGTTTAATGCGAGAAATACTCCGGAACATCAACATATACTCAACATACCTTAAATAACCTTTACATAACTTAGAAATAAGTTTTAAAGGCTTTGGTATGGCAAAAACAAGTTAATTCGACTACAGGGACTAAATATGACAAACTGCGAAAGTATGTCAATTTGAACTGTAACGAACATTCCGGAACATAACCATAAGTTAAACACACCTTAAATATCCTTTACATAGCTTAGAAATAGGTTTTGAGGGATTCGGTGTGCTAAAATAAACTTTTGGGTCATTCAGGGACTAAAAGTGTCAAAAAGTGCACAAGTTTGCATTTTCGCGCATAACGTACGTTCTGAATACATCCGGACATCCAAAAATTTATGTAAGCATGACTATATTATATTTTATTGTTCTCCTTAAGAAAAATCCATTCGTCGCGTCATTTGGATCGTTTTTCGCGCTTGTGCGCATTCCGTCGTAATTAACCGAACATCGCGACCGTACGGCCAAACGAACCGACATTCGAGATATTTTTGAACACATTTTAAGTTCCCTATACTTTAACTTCATTATAGAGCTTTGAAATGGGGTTAACGGGCCTTAAACGTGTCGAAAATGGGCTAAATGCATGACAGGGACCAAAAGTGTAAATCTGCCAAACTTAAGCCTAGCGGTGCGCTACACTTTTGGCGTAGCGGTGCGCTAGGGGTCTGCAGACCAGATGCAGAGTATTTAAATAGGCTGTTTGCACATGTTTGATCCACCACCACATGTTCTAAATTGCTTAGTCATTAGATAAGGACCATTTTGAGCCACCACAACTTCCCGACACTTGTACGGGTGGGATTAAGGCACGTTTTCCATGAAACGATCTCAACGGTGGACCGAAAACTATAAATACCCCATCACCCCAATGCAAAACTTACAAGAAATTTGATTTGAGAAACTCTAAGTTGAAACATTTGTTTCATACCTGAGATTTTTGAATCGAGTTTAGCATTCGGGGACCCTTCGTAAGTATTCTTTCGTTCTTTTCCTTATTTTACTGCTTTTCGAGTCAGAAAGTCAAACTTTGTTTGACTTTCAGTGTTGACCAGTAATGGTCAATGCGAAGTTCGTTTGAACTTCGCAACGTGAGTGTAATCACGTTGGTCATAGTCCCTTGGGACTATGCCCACTGATTACCACGTTGTCTAGGGTCGTAGGGTAGGCGATCTAATAAATCGCCTATACCTTCGAACCCAACCCATTTGGTCGATCATTAGGATCCGACCAAACACATTAGGTGACCATAGTAGGTAGGGAATAACCTTCCGAGGTTATACCTTATGGTCACGACGTTTAAGTAGTTGTATGATAGGTAGTTTATATGCCTTAGGTAAATTACCAGAATACCCTTTTCATACATAATTGGTAATTTAGCATATGTAACCTAAACTTTTGTCACGTAACTGATTATGTAACATGTTTAGGCATATAATACTTGTCATAGGACTAGTTAGGCGGTCCGAACGCGTTTCACGCGCACGATGCGATAAAGTAGCATAAGCTACCTAAACGGATCATAATGGGTCAATAAGACTAAGGTTAAGTTTCATTTAGTATGTAGGCTTTGTTAAACTATATCACGTGAGTTCCTACACTCGTTTGGTTTACAAACCCTCATGCTACCCAATCTTCCGATTTAGGTCCGGTTTATTAACATAGTTACCTATATTAGGTGTCGTTTGATTCCGAGATCTATAGCATTACTTGGTGGTTATCTTTATACAACTGAGCAATCTCAAGTGAGTACATAGACCCCTCTTTTACTGTTTTCCAAACTGTTTTGGGGTGGAACACATGTGCCTACTTGTTACTTTCATGCTTTCCTGTTTTAACATCATATACCTGCTATGTTCGTTAGTACATTATAGTACATGATTTCATTACATCTCATGCTAGGTGTGCCCATTGTGTGCATTACTTAGTACATTGTTTTACATTACATTTCATGCTAGGTGTGCCCATTGTGTGCATTACTTAGTACATTGTTTTACATTACATTTCATGCTAGGTGTGCCCATTGTGTGCATTACTTAGTACATTGTTTTACATTACATTTCATGCTAGGTGTGCCCATTGTGTGCATTACTTGGTACATTGTTTTACATTACATTTCATGCTAGGTGTGCCCATTGTGTGCATTACTTAGTACATCGTTTTACATTACATTTTCACGCTATGTATGTTCATTTGATTACATACTTAGTGCATCACATGCTTACATTTTGTTATGACATTTGGGTTGTTTACAATGGGACAATACATTCATTAACATTGATCATGCCATTCGTTAGTAGGTAGTGGTACCATAGGAATTGACAACTCCCGTTCCGGACATCCCAGGGAAAGGGGATGAAAGGAATGACCGAATTCGATATACATAACTTAGATAAACCTTTAATTTGTTTAAGGGTTTATCGCCACAGTCTCAAGGCTTGGATGTATGCATTTTAACAATACCGCATAAATGTTTGTATCAGTATAGCATGCATTTGTTACACAAAACATGACTTTGATTTAAACTGTGTTTTACTTCAATACCTTGTTGTTGTGCATTTTACATATGGTTTAGTTGATACATTTCAATTACCATACATGACATTTTGGTTACATATACATGATCTACATTGAACATAAACATTTGACATTGATATACACATTGGTGGTTTACCTTGGACATATACATTTTGATATGGTTTACACAATAACACTTGACAATTGGTTTGTACATGGACAAGTTACATTGGTGGTTGATTTGGATAAGTAATTTGAGTAACGAGGCGTGTGTAATATGATACAATCATGGTGGATACGCCGCTGGTACTTCCTATATATAAGTGCTTGTGTGATATTACATGACGTAGCGTTACTTAAATCACTTCAATGTTTGATATATTACATGTTACAAATAACATATTTTCCACAAGACATTGTTTTACAAAACAGTTTATTTTATACAATTCATTTTACATGGTTATTCATTTAACTTTACATTTATTAATACATATCAACTGATCTTATCGTTTTTCAAATGATTTACAAGACAAAGCAAATTACAAGGTTCATGACTAAACATTTTCTCAAATACAAGTCATGAATCCTATTTTCACAAACCTATGTATCTCACAGGCATTTTTATGCTGACGTACCTATTTTCACATGTGTTTTCAGGAGCTTTTCCATAGGATGTTGATCATGATACTAGGGCGGACCTGTGCCTTAGAGACTTTAAAAGAAGATAGACTATGTTTAATTATGTTCTGAACTCTTTAATTTCCTGTTTGAAACAATGTAACACCTTTGTTTATAAATAAAATACAACTTTGTATGCCATGGTTATGAAACAATTAATTCTGTTGCAACACTCCCCGATGTTTCCGCCACGCTTTGTATGTAATACGTGGTCGGGGTGTGACAGAAGAGTTGGTATCAGAGCCAATGGTTATAGGGAATTAGGTTATTAGTAATGCTTTGACCTAGACTATAACTTTTCTAGGACCCTAACACGAGCTATCTTGTGTTTAGATCTTAAAACATATACATCACCTATCCTTAGGTGATTATCAAAACAAGCACAAAATTTTCCGAATCGATTTTTGAAAAACAATCATCTGTTTTTGAATGATTTACTACAAGGTTTTGAACCCTCAATTGTAAAGTTTTGAACCCTCTGTTATATGGTTTTGAACCCTTTTCAGTTTGGTTTTTTGGCCTTGTGCCTTCAAATTTTCAAAATCCCGTCAAACGTTTTGGGTTTTAAATAATGTGAACGTGTGCAAACTGGAAGGGTGAATGCCTGTATTCTGGGTTTTCTGTCTAGGCAAGCACTTCGTATACATCTCATCAGACGCGAGACCAGTTGTGCTTACCTGGGAATTCTTGGGATGAGTGTTCACTTATAGGCGAGCATGTCTTCATTATACATTATTTTTGACCCATTTACTTTGATTAGTCACTGTGATTCGTTTGTTTGCTTGGTAATGCGGACGAATGACCACCATCTTTGCTTTTGTTGATTTTGTTTCATCTCATTCTCTTCATCCAATCATCTCACACGTTTCCTTTCATGTTTTCCTCTTTTAGAATGCCTCCTCGACGCGAAAATCAGATAGCAACTGCCGAGCTGGCAGAAATTATTGCGCAGCAGATGGCTGCTCAGTTTCCAAATCTCTTTGCTCAATGGAATCAAGCCAACAACAACAACAATGTTCCATGCAAATACAAGGATTTTAATCAGGCTAAACCACTCAAGTTTAGTGGTTCTGAAGGAGCGACTGGGCTTCTTCAGTGGTTCGAGAGCAGTGAGAATACTTTTCGCCATGTGCAGTGTCCGGATAATCGCAAGGTTGAGTTTGCTACGAGCGTATTTCAGAAGAGGGCTTTGACATGGTGGAACGGGATTATGAGAGATAGGGGTGCAGAAGTTGCTCTCGCACAGACTTGGGCTGAACTCAGAGCCCTTATGATGAGGGAATTCTGTCCTCGTCATGAGCAACGAGCTTTGGAGAAGGAATTTGATGATTTAAAGCAAGATAGTGGTGAGCACATGGCTTATACTGATCGGTTTGAAGAGTTGAGTTTGCTTTGCCCGACTATGGTTACCCCACTCGACAAGGCTATCGAGAGATACATCGATGGCCTACCTGACTCGGTACAAGACATTCTTACTGGTAGTGAACCTGCCACACTCCGTCAGGCAATCGAGTTATCAGCGACACTGACTGAGTCGCAGATCCGGAAGAACAAGTTACACAGGAAGGGTGACAAGGGCAAGAAACAGTCGGCTGACAAGAGTGATAGCAAGAAAGGTCAAAACTTGAATGGGAAGAACTCTGGTTCTTCGAAGAGCTCAAGAAAGCGTAAGGCTTCCCAAAATTTTGCTGTCACTGCCCAAGCTAATCAGGCAGTTCCCAATCAACCCGCACAGCCTCCAGCGAAGAAACCCTATACAGGGAATGCACCTTTGTGCAATAGGTGCAACAGTCACCATCAGCCGCAACATCAGTGCCGTTTCTGTACTAGCTGTGGGAAGTCAGGTCATCTTGCCGATGTTTGTCGGTTTGCTCAGAATCGCGCAGTTCAAAACCCGGCTCAACAAGTTGCACAGCCTCCTGCTCCGCAACAGGGTCAAGCTGCACGACCACAATACCCACCAGGTGCTTGTTACAATTGTGGGGATCTGACCCACTATAGGAATCGGTGCCCAAGACTGGCGAACCAGAACCAGAACCAGAATCAGGCTCCGGCTCGAGGCCGAGTCTTTAACATGAATGCCCAAGAGGCACAGGCTGACGATAATGTGGTGAACGGTACGTTCTTTATTAATAATCAGCCTGCATCTGTTCTTTTCGATTCTGGTGCCGATAAGAGTTTCGTGTCTTTGTCTTTTGAGCCTATGCTTCGCGTGTCTAGAACGAAACTAGGAAAACCTTTGACAGTAGAAGTTGCTAGTGGTGAACCCATTATTCTTGATTCTGTTCTACGCAACTGCCAATTGAACCTAAATGACCATCTTTTCCCTATCGATCTCACGCCTATGCAACTTGGAAGCTTCGACGTTATTGTGGGAATGGATTGGTTATCCAAGCATCACGCAGAGATAGTTTGTTCTAAGAAGATTGTTCGTGTGCCGCTTTCGACAGGCGAGATCCTGCAGGTTCAAGGTGAGAAGCCTATCGGTGGTCTCAAACTCATGTCTTGTTTTAAAGCTCGGAAGTATCTGCGGAAGAACTATGTGGCTTTCTTAGCACATGTTACAGAAGATAAAGGCAAGGGTAAGTCTATTTCAGATATTCCTGTCGTTCGGGATTATTCTGAAGTGTTCCCTGAAGATTTACCTGGTCTACCTCCAGCACGCCAAGTCGAGTTCCGCATTGATCTCGTACCTGGTGCAAATCCCATTGCCAGAGCTCCATATCGTCTTGCACCATCTGAGATGCAAGAGTTGTCTAAACAGCTTCAGGAGCTCTCTGACAAAGGTTTTATACGTCCTAGTTTTTCACCTTGGGGTGCTCCCGTTCTTTTTGTCAAGAAGAAGGATGGATCCTTTAGGATGTGTATCGATTATCGTGAGCTTAACAAGCTTACCATCAAGAATCGATATCCCCTACCTCGCATCGATGATCTCTTTGATCAGTTACAAGGCGCTTCTTATTTTTCGAAGATTGATCTGCGATCTGGATATCATCAACTTCGGGTACAAGAAGAAGACATTCCGAAGACAGCGTTCCGTACTCGTTATGGGCATTATGAATTCACAGTCATGCCATTCGGTTTGACTAATGCTCCTGCTGTTTTCATGGACTTAATGAATAGGGTCTGCAAACCTTATTTGGATCAGTTTGTCATTGTTTTTATTGACGACATCTTGATATACTCTAAGACGCGAGCTGACCACGAGCAACATCTTCGTCTTACCCTTGAACTCCTAAAGAAAGAGCAACTTTTCGCCAAATTCTCCAAGTGCGAATTTTGGCTTAAAGAAGTTCAATTTTTGGGGCATGTTATCAACGAACGGGGTATTCATGTAGATCCCTCCAAGATCAGTGCGATTAAGGATTGGGATACACCTACTACTCCTACTGAAGTTCGTTCTTTTCTTGGTCTAGCGGGTTATTATCGCCGCTTCATAGAAAACTTCTCGAAGATTGCAGTTCCTCTAACTGCTCTAACTCAGAAGAAAATGCCCTTTTATTGGGGATACAAACAAGAGGAAGCTTTTCAACACTTGAAGCAGAAGCTTTGCGATGCGCCTGTTCTATCATTGCCTGAGGGTGATGATGATTTTGTTGTGTATTGTGATGCATCGAAATTGGGTCTTGGCTGTGTTCTTATGCAAAGGAACAAAGTCATAGCTTATGCATCGAGGCAGTTGAAGGTACATGAGAAGAACTACACCACTCATGATCTTGAGTTGGGTGCAGTTGTTTTTGCTCTCAAAATCTGGAGACACTATTTGTACGGTACAAAATGTGTGGTTTTCACTGACCACAAAAGTCTTCAGCATATCTTCAACCAAAAAGAACTCAACATGAGGCAACGACGTTGGGTTGAGCTTTTAAACGACTATGATTGCGAAATTCGCTACCATCCTGGTAAGGCGAATGTCGTAGCTGATGCATTGAGTCGTAAGGAACGTACTAAGCTTCATTGTGTACGTGTTCAATCTGTTATTCAAGCTCGATCCGATATTCAAGCACGCATTTCTCAAGCTCAACAATCTTGTGTTTCACAAGGTTTGATGGATAAGGAATTTCCCTATCACATAACACCTGCTTTGGAACTGAAGGACAATGGATCATATTACTTCATGGACCGTTTGTGGGTCCCAAGCCAGGATGATCTTCGTACCTTGCTTATGGATGAAGCCCATAAGTCTCGTTATTCTATTCATCCGGGCTCAGATAAAATGTATAAGGATCTTCGTATTCAGTATTGGTGGCCTGGTATGAAGAAAGACATTGCCTTATACGTATCCAAATGCCTTACTTGTCTTAAGGTTAAGGCTGAACATCAGCGTCCTTCGGGTTTATTGGAGCAACCAGAGATCCCAGTTTGGAAATGGGAAAACATTACTATGGATCTCGTTACCAAACTTCCACGCACAAAGAAAGGTCATGATGCCATCTGGGTAGTCGTTGATCGTCTTACAAAGTCAGCACATTTCTTGCCAATCCGCGAGGATTTTCCTACTGACAGACTTGCTCAAATCTATGTAGATGAAATTGTGGCTCGACATGGTGTTCCTTTGAACATCATTTCTGACAGAGATGCTCGTTTCACTTCTCATTTTTGGAGAACCATGCAATCTGCCATGGGGACCCAACTTAATCTGAGCACAGCTTATCATTCGCAAACGGATGGTCAATCTGAGAGAACAATCCAGACTCTGGAGGATATGCTAAGAGCTTGTGTAATCGATTTTGGGGGTAGTTGGGATTCACATCTTAAATTGATTGAATTCTCCTACAACAACAGTTATCACACTAGCATCAAAATGGCTCCTTTCGAGGCTCTCTATGGTCGAAAATGTCGTTCACCAGTCTGCTGGAATGAGATTGGCGAGGCTCAACTTACTGGACCTGCCCTCATTTTAGAGACAACTGACAAGGTCAAGAAAGTTCGTGATAACCTTCAGGCAGCTAGAAGCCGTCAGAAGATTTACGCGGACCCAAAACGCAAAGCCTTGGAATTTCAAGTCGGTGATCGAGTATTACTTAAGGTCTCACCTTGGAAAGGTGTGATCAGATTTGGAAAGAAAGGAAAACTTGCACCTAGATACGTTGGACCATTCAAGATCGTCGAAAGAATCGGAAAGGTAGCCTACAGACTTGAGTTACCTCCTGAACTTGGAAATGTTCATCCAACTTTTCACGTGTCCAATCTCAAGAAGTGTTCAGCTGATGAGAACTTCTCCATACCTCTTGACGAAATTCGTGTTGGCAAAACACTGAAATTTGTTGAGAAACCAGTGGAAATCATGGAACGTGAAGTCAAGTGGCTTAAACGCAAGCGCATTCCTTTGGTCAAAGTTCGCTGGGAAGCTAAACGTGGACCCGAGTTTACTTGGGAACGCGAAGATCAAATGAAGGCGAAATATCCTCATCTTTTTCCACGAGTTTCCTCTAAATAAATTTCGGGACGAAATTTCCACAAGTAGGGGAGACTGTAACAACTGTGCTTGTAATCATTATGAACAGTTCTGTTATCAATAAAACAATGTTATTTGATCCCAATGTTTGTTTTGTTATGTTTTACATTTTTCATGTTTTGACTTTTATGTAATTTCAAACTCTACATCGCTTTCTGGAGAGTTATACGCAAACTAGTGCGTAAACGTACTCAGTTTAATGCGAGAAATACTCCGGAACATCAACATATACTCAACATACCTTAAATAACCTTTACATAACTTAGAAATAAGTTTTAAAGGCTTTGGTATGGCAAAAACAAGTTAATTCGACTACAGGGACTAAATATGACAAACTGCGAAAGTATGTCAATTTGAACTGTAACGAACATTCCGAAACATAACCATAAGTTAAACACACCTTAAATATCCTTTACATAGCTTAGAAATAGGTTTTGAGGGATTCGGTGTGCTAAAATAAACTTTTGGGTCATTCAGGGACTAAAAGTGTCAAAAAGTGCACAAGTTTGCATTTTCGCGCATAACGTACGTTCTGAATACATCCGGACATCCAAAAATTTATGTAAGCATGACTATATTATATTTTATTGTTCGCCTTAAGAAAAATCCATTCGTCGCGTCATTTGGATCGTTTTTCGCGCTTGTGCGCATTCCGTCGTAATTAACCGAACATCGCGACCGTACGGCCAAACGAACCGACATTCGAGATATTTTTGAACACATTTTAAGTTCCCTATACTTTAACTTCATTATAGAGCTTTGAAATGGGGTTAACGGGCCTTAAACGTGTCGAAAATGGGCTGAATGCATGACAGGGACCAAAAGTGTAAATCTGCCAAACTTAAGCCTAGCGGTGCGCTACACTTTTGGCGTAGCGATGCGCTAGGGGTCTGCAGACCAGATGCAGAGTATTTAAACAGGCTGTTTGCACATGTTTGATCCACCACCACATGTTCTAAATTGCTTAGTCATTAGATAAGGACCATTTTGAGCCACCACAACTTCCCGACACTTGTACGGGTGGGATTAAGGCACGTTTTCCATGAAACGATCTCAACGGTGGACCGAAAACTATAAATACCCCATCACCCCAATGCAAAACTTACAAGAAATTTGATTTGAGAAACTCTAAGTTGAAACATTTGTTTCATACCTGAGATTTTTGAATCGAGTTTAGCATTCGGGGACCCTTCGTAAGTATTCTTTCGTTCTTTTCCTTATTTTACTGCTTTTCGAGTCAGAAAGTCAAACTTTGTTTGACTTTCAGTGTTGACCAGTAATGGTCAATGCGAAGTTCGTTTGAACTTCGCAACGTGAGTGTAATCACGTTGGTCATAGTCCCTTGGGACTATGCCCACTGATTACCACGTTGTCTAGGGTCGTAGGGTAGGCGATCTAATAAATCGCCTATACCTTCGAACCCGACCCATTTGGTCGATCATTAGGATCCGACCAAACACATTAGGTGACCATAGTAGGTAGGGAATAACCTTCCGAGGTTATACCTTATGGTCACGACGTTTAAGTAGTTGTATGATAGGTAGTTTATATGCCTTAGGTAAATTACCAGAATACCCTTTTCATACATAATTGGTAATTTAGCATATGTAACCTAAACTTTTGTCACGTAACTGATTATGTAACATGTTTAGGCATATAATACTTGTCATAGGACTAGTTAGGCGGTCCGAACGCGTTTCACGCGCACGATGCGATAAAGTAGCATAAGCTACCTAAACGGATCATAATGGGTCAATAAGACTAAGGTTAAGTTTCATTTAGTATGTAGGCTTTGTTAAACTATATCACGTGAGTTCCTACACTCGTTTGGTTTACAAACCCTCATGCTACCCAATCTTCCGATTTAGGTCCGGTTTATTAACATAGTTACCTATATTAGGTGTCGTTTGATTCCGAGATCTATAGCATTACTTGGTGGTTATCTTTATACAACTGAGCAATCTCAAGTGAGTACATAGACCCCTCTTTTACTGTTTTCCAAACTGTTTTGGGGTGGAACACATGTGCCTACTTGTTACTTTCATGCTTTCCTGTTTTAACATCATATACCTGCTATGTTCGTTAGTACATTATAGTACATGATTTCATTACATCTCATGCTAGGTGTGCCCATTGTGTGCATTACTTAGTACATTGTTTTACATTACATTTCATGCTAGGTGTGCCCATTGTGTGCATTACTTAGTACATTGTTTTACATTACATTTCATGCTAGGTGTGCCCATTGTGTGCATTACTTAGTACATTGTTTTACATTACATTTCATGCTAGGTGTGCCCATTGTGTGCATTACTTGGTACATTGTTTTACATTACATTTCATGCTAGGTGTGCCCATTGTGTGCATTACTTAGTACATCGTTTTACATTACATTTTCACGCTATGTATGTTCATTTGATTACATACTTAGTGCATCACATGCTTACATTTTGTTATGACATTTGGGTTGTTTACAATGGGACAATACATTCATTAACATTGATCATGCCATTCGTTAGTAGGTAGTGGTACCATAGGAATTGACAACTCCCGTTCCGGACATCCCAGGGAAAGGGGATGAAAGGAATGACCGAATTCGATATACATAACTTAGATAAACCTTTAATTTGTTTAAGGGTTTATCGCCACAGTCTCAAGGCTTGGATGTATGCATTTTAACAATACCGCATAAATGTTTGTATCAGTATAGCATGCATTTGTTACACAAAACATGACTTTGATTTAAACTGTGTTTTACTTCAATACCTTGTTGTTGTGCATTTTACATATGGTTTAGTTGATACATTTCAATTACCATACATGACATTTTGGTTACATATACATGATCTACATTGAACATAAACATTTGACATTGATATACACATTGGTGGTTTACCTTGGACATATACATTTTGATATGGTTTACACAATAACACTTGACAATTGGTTTGTACATGGACAAGTTACATTGGTGGTTGATTTGGATAAGTAATTTGAGTAACGAGGCGTGTGTAATATGATACAATCATGGTGGATACGCCGCTGGTACTTCCTATATATAAGTGCTTGTGTGATATTACATGACGTAGCGTTACTTAAATCACTTCAATGTTTGATATATTACATGTTACAAATAACATATTTTCCACAAGACATTGTTTTACAAAACAGTTTATTTTATACAATTCATTTTACATGGTTATTCATTTAACTTTACATTTATTAATACATATCAACTGATCTTATCGTTTTTCAAATGATTTACAAGACAAAGCAAATTACAAGGTTCATGACTAAACATTTTCTCAAATACAAGTCATGAATCCTATTTTCACAAACCTATGTATCTCACAGGCATTTTTATGCTGACGTACCTATTTTCACATGTGTTTTCAGGAGCTTTTCCATAGGATGTTGATCATGATACTAGGGCGGACCTGTGCCTTAGAGACTTTAAAAGAAGATAGACTATGTTTAATTATGTTCTGAACTCTTTAATTTCCTGTTTGAAACAATGTAACACCTTTGTTTATAAATAAAATACAACTTTGTATGCCATGGTTATGAAACAATTAATTTTGTTGCAACACTCCCCGATGTTTCCGCCACGCTTTGTATGTAATACGTGGTCGGGGTGTGACAACTTTGAACCATCTGTTCCTTTGGACGTTGAGGAATTTGTAACAGGGCTTGGATACAAGAAAGAAGTTTCATCAGATTCGGATGTGTCAGCAGATACATGTGTGTCTTCTGCTGAACAGAATCAGGATCCTCCAGTTGTTGTTGAGGATGTTGATTCTTCTGATGATGAATCTGATGATACTGATTCAGCAAAGTCTGATGCGGTGATAAAAGAAGAGGACATACCTCTTGAGAATCATATTCTGTGTGATCCTCCTGCAAAACCCGCTAAGACTGTTGCAATTGAGCCCTTGTCTGCACAAGAGTCGGAGAGTGTGGATTTGCTGTATACTCTTGTTGGTGATAATAAAATTTATTCTGACAAAGATTTTCCGATTAAGAACGTAAATCAATCCTTAATCAGTAAAGTTTTTGAAAATTCGACAAGTAAATTTCTGGGTAAGAAAGGATCACACGTTGTGGTAACACAGTGCCCTCCTATCCCAAAGGATGAAGTTAGAAAACAATTTGGCAATCAGAAATTACCAACAGAGAAAAGGCAGCAAAATCATAACAAACAAAAGGGAAAATTGCCGGCTCAAAGTCAAAAGAAGCCGAATAAGAAGAAGAACAAGAATGTGAACTTTGTGAAATCTAAGGGAACGGACAAAATTGAAACGTTTGAAAATCAATCTAACTTAGATTTTGTCAAGAAAGCAACAGTGATGAAAAGGAATGAACCGAATAGTTCAAAACCTAGTACCTCGGGATCACAAAGTTCATCATCGGCAAGACGATCACATGATACTTCGGGGTTTGTTGAACGAAGATCATGTTTTGAATGTGGCACAATTGGACACATAATTCGAAATTGTCCGTATCTTCATAAATTAAAAGCAAAAGAAGATGATCCCCGTGAACACAATCACCAAAAGCGATATGTTTCTGTAAAACAAGATCCCCGACTTGTAAGAGAAAGGGAAAAGAAACAGAAACGTCAACAAGTCAAGGTGATTGAAAAGGCACTTAAAACTGATGTGGTTCAAAAACAATCTGTTTCAGTTAAGCCAGAAAACTCAAAATTTTCGAAAACTTCAAACAATCACGAAGTTAAATTGTCAAACAATCAAACTGGTAAAACTCAACAGACATGGAAACCTAAATTGACCACAAGTTCAGAGGGACCATCACAATTTATGAATCATCAAAGAATAGAAGTTATTGTTGTTGATGAAAATGGAAGACCCAAGACCACAATGGCTTGGGTCCCCATCTCCAACTAATCAAGTGAGTTCATGTGCAGGGTGTTCCAGGAGGAACTATCAGTAGTCATTGGATTGTTGATAGTGGGGCATCCAGGCACATGACAGGCGACATGAAGCTTCTCTACGACGTCAAATCTATTAGAGGAGGTTATGTTGCTTTTGCTGGAGATAAAGGCGGATATATTACGGGTGAAGGAATGATTTCTAACGGGGTTGTGAGTTTTTATAAGATCAACTTCGTACAACAACTTGATCACAATCTTCTTAGTGTTTCTCAAATTTGTGATAAGCAGTTCTCAGTACACTTTGATGCAAATGGATGTTATGTACTGAAACCCGGCTTCAAAATTCCAAAAGAATGGATTCTCTTGTCGGCTCCAAGGATAAATGATCTGTATGTCCTTGATATGAGCCAAGCTATCACAACGTCTGCACAAGCAACCTGTTTCGTTTCCAAAGCCACAGAAAAAGACTCAATCTCTTGGCACAGACGAATGGGTCACATTCACTTACGCAAAATGAATCATTTGGTATCAAATGAATTGGTGAATGGTGTTCCTCTTAAAAACTTTCATCTTCAAGACGTCTGTGTCTCGTGCCAGAAAGGAAAACAAACGAACAAGCGACACCCTACAAAGAAAATCAACACGGTGGCTGTTCCTCTTGAACGTTTGCACACGGATTTGTTCGGTCCTGTCAAGCACAAAAGTATTAGGAATGATCAATATTGCCTCGTGATAACTGATGATTATTCAAGATTTTCTTGGGTGGCGTTCATGGCACATAAGAGTGAAACCTTCGGTATTATCAAAAACTTGATTATTCAGATTGAGAATCTATATAAGTTGAAGGTTAGGCGGATATGTAGCGACAATGGTACTGAATTTAAAAATCATGCCATGGCGGAGTTTTGCACTTCAAAAGGTATTCTTCACGAATTTAGTGCAGCTTACACTCCTCAACAGAATGGCGTCGCTGAACGTAAGAACCGCACATTGATCGAGACTGCTAGGACTATGTTGGTAGAGTCACAATTGCCGATTCCATTCTGGACTGAAGCTGTGGCATCTGCATGTTACACGTTGAACCGAGTCCTTACAGTCAAAAGGCACAACAAGACCTGCTTTGAGCTTATTAACAAACGGAAACCAGATTTGTCATATCTTGAACCATTTGGAGCTCCATGCACAATACTCGATCCTCATGGAAAGTTTGGGGCAAAAGAAATTGATGGATACTTTCTTGGGTATGCCACCCCGAACTTAAGAGTCTGGAATCTAGAGACTAAAAGGGTCGAGGAATGGTCTGAAGTCAGAGTACAAAGGCACACTTTACCAGTCAAATGTCCTGGTCAGCCTTGGATGTTTGAGTATGATGACTTTTTCAATTCGATCAATGTTAAAGCAGTTGAAGAAAATGCTGCAGCAAGGATGTTTTTCGAGAGTGACAATGCAACAGATTCACCGCTGGTTCGTCCAATTATTGTCAATCAAGAACCATCTTCAGTGAACAATAATGCTCTCGACAATGAGGACTTTCACGATGCTACCGATTTGAACGAATCTTCAGAGGATGATGAATTTCTAGATGCAGATCAAGAGGCTCCAACAACAGCAGTACATGGTACTTCAGAGGGTACACCTCCAGTGGATGTCCCTAGAACAGCTGAAGCTACTGCATCATCCTCTTCGTTAATTCCGGGCATTGAATTGATTGTTGATCTCAATCTCAACAATCTGGGTACAAACATTCCAGTTCAAGATAATCCAGAGACAAGGATTCACAATACCCATCCTCAACAAAACATCATCGGAAATGTACAGAGTGGCGTTCAAACAAGAAACATGTTGCGAAACAACAACAATGCAGGCTTGTATGCAACTATCCGAGAATCTGGTCAACAAAATGATTGGTCTTTCGCGTGTTATGTCTCACAGGAAGAGCCAAGAACTTGGAAAGAAGCTTTGAAAGATAACTGTTGGGTTGAAGCGATGCAGGAAGAACTGCAACAATTCCAGAAGCTTGGTGTCTGGAAACTCGTAGAGAAACCTGCTGGTTACAAGAAGATTGGTACCCGTTGGGTGTTTAAATGCAAAAAGGATGACCGTGGAGTCGTTATTCGAAACAAAGCAAGGCTAGTCGTTCAAGGTTTTCGTCAGATAGAAGGGATCGACTACAACGAAGTGTATGCACCTGTTGCACGTCTAGAAGCAATTCGGATTTTTCTGGCTTATGCCTCATTCAAAGGTTTCAAGGTATACCAGATGGACGTGAAAAGTGCATTCTTACATGGTGTGGTGGAAGAAGAGGTGTACGTCGAACAGCCTCCAGGTTTTGAAGATACTATCCATCCCGATCGGGTTTGGTTGCTCAACAAAGCTCTCTATGGTCTACATCAAGCACCGCGAGTTTGGTACGCAACCTTATCTAATTATCTGCTGGAGAATGGATTTCGCAGAGGTCTTATCGATTGTACTCTTTTCATCAAAGAACAAGATGGAGATCTTCTACTGGTTCAGGTATACGTTGATGATATTATTTTTGGTTCTACTAATGATGTTTTGTGTAGGAATTTCGAGCGCATTATGGAGGATAAATTCGAGACGAGTGCTATGGGGGAAATGACTTTCTTTTTGGGCCTACAAGTACAACAAACCGAGTCTGGGATATTCATCCATCAGACTAAATATGTTGGTGACATCTTGAGCCGGTTCCAGATGTCTGATGCAACGCCCATAGGTACCCCATTGCCGCAAAATCACGGAATTACTCCAGACTTGAAGGGTGAAGCTGTTAGCCCCTCATACTACCGTGCGATGATCGGATCTCTTATGTACCTCACAGCATCAAGACCAGATATAATGTACCCAACGTGCCTGCTTGCCAGATATCAAGTCAACCCGAAGGCCTCACATCTTGCAGCTGCAAAAAGGATTTTTCGTTATTTGAAGGGTTACCCTGACACCGGTCTATGGTACCCTGGGGATAATAACTTTGACTTGATAGCTTTCAGTGATTCTGATTTTGGCGGATACAAAATCGACGGCAAATCCACAACGGCTGGATGTCAGTTTTTGGGAAATCGCCTAGTCACATGGCAGTGCAAGAAGCAGACGTGCGTCGCTACATCAACATGCGAAGCTGAATACATTGCTGCCTCAAGTTGTTGCTCCCAAGTCCTATGGATCCAACAACAAATGCGTGATTACGGTTTTGAATTCCTAACTACTCCTATTTACGTTGATAATTCTGCTGCCTTACAGATCACTAAAAATCCTGTGCAGCATTCAAAGACTAAGCACATCGAAATTAAGTATCACTTCATCCGTGATTGCTTTGAGAAAAGGCTAATCGATGTTGCTTACGTCCACACCGATGACCAACGTGCCGACCTTTTTACCAAAGCATTTGACAAATCAAGATTTGACTATTTATTATTGGTAAACGGCATTAAGGTCAAGCAAGAGTAAAACCAACATCGGAAAATCATTTTTGTAAATACCTTTGTGTTTTAAATTTATCTTAGTTTGTTGATTTTAGGGGGAGTAAATCCAAATTTGAAAATCCAAAAACATCGAAAAATTTCAAAAACACAAAAACAATAGAAAAGCAAAAATGAGTTTCCTGGCGAGAAAAAGAGAATATGATAGTACATCAGTGGTCTGTCCAAACCTCTTTAAACCTTAAATGAAAAACGATAAGCAGCTCTATATAAGATGTATCGGTAGGCTCACAATCATTTTAAAGTGTGCAGGGTGATATAAACTTAAATCGACTGAAGACCAGGTGGGAACCATTCATTGGCATATGGTCTTAGTACCGAAATTTCGTTTGATAGATTGCCGAGGTTCTGAGATATTCGGTCTTTATGCTGCTTATCATCTGGGTATCATGGTTGTATCTTTTTCCGAAAAATAACGGGGACGCAAGTCTAGATCTTCCATGATACCATACATACGTGTACATATTGCATACGACCTCAATAAGTGATCAACAATCACATGTCCCCAAAAATAAGTGATAATATATCACATTTATCCGGGAGTCAAGTTCGTCTCTCTGCTGTACGAAAGTACTGACCTGTTCACGGACTTGCTCTTGTGCCCTCATGCATCGAAAATCAAGTTCCTCATCAATAAGTGATTCTATCACACAGGGCTTGTTTTCAAATCAAAATAAGTGAGTTTCTCACATCATATACGGTCAAACAGATGATAATCGGTATACTCACCGGTAAGATGAACCCTCGTGCATACCTTGATACGGGAATGTGTCGTGATGTGGATGAACACCAGTCGGTAAGTATAAATCATACCTTAACGTATCCCCTCGCCATGATTACATCTGATAAGTTGAGCTTAAGTGGACAACAATACCGATAATTGTTATAGGATGCTATCTTAATGTTAACTAATTGAACAAAGAGAGTGTTTTGACATGACCGTACACTGATATGATTCTCTTACCCTCGAAACTCACAAAAAGAATGTCTGTAAATATTTATTTAATGCTTTCAGTTTCTGCATCTCTGTATATATTTATTTACTACTTTCAGTCTTTACATTTGAAATATTCAAAAATACCAAAAAGATTTTAGGTGTGTTTTAATATAAATTTTCTAAAAGCCAAAAAGATTTTATTTCTATCTTATTTTCGATTGTACGATGTTGGATCTCGAGTCTTCGTTACCTGAAACCTGATTGAAAACCGAAACGACTAATTCTTCATAAACGGTCGAAATTTGCAAGTTTTTGAAAGTTAAAAACTAAAATTGATAAATGTGTTAAACTTTCAAACTGTCGGACGGTGTTTGATTGAACAATGGTCACATGTGTGTCGTTTGCTTATGATATTCCAGGCAGTTGTTCTCATTACGCGTTTAGATTTCTTGCATGTGCAGATTCTAAAAGCAAGGAGAACATGGTCGATGACAAGCTTCGGAATGAAGACGCAACGTGAAGGCACTCAAAAGACAAAGATGATCGAGTTGCCGCTGGCCATCATCAACACCACAAGGATCTCAATTCATAAAGATCAAGACATTCACGAGCATAACTCAAGGGGGTGCTTATGTTAAAGGGGAGTTTGTCAACACACTTCCTACATGAACCGGGGAGTTTGTTGGTACACTTTCTACTTTCAAGACGTGAAGACTTTAAAGATCCTCCGACATTGAAGACTTGAAAGGACGTCAAAGACTTGAAGACACGAAGATCGAGACAAAGCTACAGCCAAGGGGGAGTTTGTTGGTGCACTTGTGTCTGTACTTTGTCTGTATTCTGTCATGATACAAAACGATGTCTTGTGTTAGTCTGAGTTACGTCTTAGGTTTGTTATTATGTGTGTTCGATGTAAGTTTGACCAATTCAACCATCCTCCTGGTTTGACTTGGCCAAACAGTTAGCACTTTGTTTGTAAGATGTTGTGTCGAAGGATGAGTAATCGAAGGATTGGTTATATCCTTCGATGAGCTCGAAGGATAAACCTTCGATGGATATAGATGGACCTCGAAGGATATCATCCTTCGAGGTATGTGTGGATCCTTCGATAGGGTTCTGATCGATAGATGATCGTTCGATCAGTCTATCTGATCCTTCGACCAGACATGCTGTGATGGGTATATATACCCATGTCATGTGTTCACTTCATTTTTAGAAGAGAGGTGTGAGTGAACTGAGTCTTGTAGAGAGCGTATTTTCAGTGTGGTAAAGTGCTGTAACCGTGTCCACTGGAATACAAGCGAAAACTTTGATATCTCGTGTGTCTACCCTTTCTCTTTGTGGCTTGTGCTCTCGTATAAACTATCGGTTTGCATTCTAGCTTGGATTCCGCACTTGCTAGTGTGTTAAACATAACAAGGATAAGGTTTGACCTCATCCTCCGAGGGACCTACAGCGATCGAGTTATTACCCTATTTTAGCGGCAGCGTTTCGTGATCGTGTGTGTTTTTATAGTAATCAGACGATATCTTGAAGTGAAAAACAGCCCCCTCGCGTGGCGCAAGGGGTGCCACCCTATCATAGGGTAGCCCCGTGTCCTGGTAGCTTGGGTGAGTTGGTCGTTCATGCAAATTCAAATTACACGTAAAACTGTTTAGATAATACTAACGGGGAAATACCCCCCCTGAGTTTTAGGGGCCCTGATCCTGATTCCAATTATTCTGAAAATTTTAGGGTTTATGCAGAATCACTTGGGGGTCTTAATTAGGGTTTCCTTTTGGACAAAATATAATAAGAAACAATAGTTTTGGTGAGTGTTGTTACAGTATCCTTGCTGACTCAAACTACTGGGTTGAAGGTAACGTCACCTTCAAAAGAGGGGCCTACTACTATAACTAAGATAATATCTTAAAAAGGGCAAAAGTGCGGAAATAATCAAAGGTTACACTAAAGGCGAGTTGGATCCAGGTGATTCATCTTGTCTATCTGTTTTATTTTTATTTTTCAGTATTTTTAGTTTTTATTTTCTAGTTTAAAACATTTTTCTAAACTTTTGATTTGATTAGACGTTGAGGATAAACCGGTATTAAAAGCTCTTGTGTCCTTGGACGACCTCGGTATCTTACCAACGCTATACTACGCTCACGATGGGTGCACTTGCCCATATGTGTGTTTGGTGTTAGTAAAATATCGTGTTTTATAAATTTAAAACTTGACTAAAGTGTAAAAAGGGCTAAAAATATATATAAAAATATATCGCATCACACACGCATCAGCTCTTCTTCTTCTTCTTCTTCTTCTTCCTCTTCGTCATCAACCGCGATAGAAGAGGGAGTAGCGCCAGCATCTGGGTTCCGAGAACCCGCGCTTCCTGAACTCTTTGAGCCAGCGGCGCTAGTCTTCTTTTCGCCTATACGCGACAAACCTTCAAGTGAGTCACTGAGGTTAACATAATCCTCTAAGTTACTCTGACGTAATCGTAGAGTACCTTTATCAGAAGCACCGGCAGTCGCACAGCTACTCCCACCTTTCTTGCTGGTCACCTCAGCGTCGATGGTGATGGTTTTCTTCTTCTTGCTTGGTTTTTTCTTCTTCTTCTCGGGGTCAATCCCTAGGTTGCGCAACACACCTGCAAAGATGTTAGACCACGAACTTAGCTCCCCATTCGAAGACCCTACAGAATTCTCGCTAGAAAGATAAAGGATCTCTTTCTCAGCGGAAGTCATAGCACGCAGGGGTCGGGGATTGGGAACATGCGCACCTTCAGTTGCGGTAGGAGGATTGACGAAAGATCCAGCTGGGGGATAAAGAAAATGACCCTTGATGCGATCATACCAATACTGCTCCCCTGGCTCCAGCGGGCGCACCCCCATGGATCCACCAAATGTGGGGAAAGTAGCTTGATAGAGGCGCGCTTCTTCATTCAAACTAAACAATTAAGTACCAACTGAATTAAAAAGAAAAAAAAGAGATAAGTAGTCAAAGAACTAGCCAACCTCTATCTTGAAACTTCAAAACTGGAACTTCAGTACTCTCCGCCGGCCATTGATCACTCATTTGCACCGCGACCAGAACATTTTCACCAAATACCCGATTCGGGGTGGCAGTAAGTTTCGCATGCCAATCTTCTTTCTTTGGAATCGCTAGCTCTTCCTTCTCAATCGTGTCCGGCGCGTGGAAAATCATTGCAATCGGCATCACCTCCTCCCTAATAAAGAAGAACTTATGTTTCCAGTCATTGAAACTCTTGGGTGGATTCAGACGGATCTTCTTGGCAGATGCCCGGTTACCGAAGGAGTAGAACCCCATATTCCTGATCAGCTGATAGAATACCCGGAATTTATCCACTGTAGGTTCTATATCATGGGCTCGGTATAAAAATTCAAAATGTCTCACCCTCACCATGCCGGGTGGACTCAGTTGTGAGATATGGAAACCGTATTTATGTAGAATGTGGGACATGAACCTCGTTGCTGGCAGCCGGAAGTTACCTTGCAGGAAGAAATCTTCAAAAAGGGTGATATATCTCGGCGGTGCATCGGTGGCCGTTTGATTCTGGCCGGGATATCGAGCATCCCATTCCGGTGGGAATCGGAAGCCCCGTGTAATCTGCTCGAACAACCCCAGGTCCCATTTGAGGACAGGGAGTGGACCTTTGTCACCTGGGTTTTCTCCTTGAGGATTTTCTTCAGCCATGGATATTCAAGTAGAAGCTCTGAATATCCTTCGGAAACGTTGAAGATCTTTTGAATATCTTCTCAAGGAACTTGGAGATCTGCTACTGAACACTTGAAGATTTGAAGATTCAAAGAGGATATGGAGAGAATAAAGTAACAGAAGCAAAGGTTGTGATCTTGTCTCCCATCTCATGGACTATATATACTCATCGCATTTAATGCGATGAGTAGACGTAGCGAAATCGCCGCGCGCGTACCCAATCAGCAACCGCCACGTATGTCGCAATTCCCGGAGTGACGGTTACCATGCGCGCGTGGACCTCACTCGACTGACGGAAAGCCAAACTGCCAGGGACAACTTGATGGCGGTCGTGTCAGCAGTCAGCTCAAACGTCGCCATCAACGACTTTTCTCACCAACCTGTCAGAATTCAAAATTCGAGGTTTTTCCCGCTCAAAGTTACTTCAGGCAGAAGTTACCCTAGCTGCACAACATCCATACTCATTCAATGACCTTGCGCGCTTATAGTTAAAGACAGAATCGTCAACAGACAAACCTGGTATTCGCGCCGTAGTAACTGACAAACACTTACACGCGCGCCTCTACCAGAATCATTCTATCGAGGTTACGCCGCACGCATACCCATCCATGATGACGCGCAATAGAATCAAAAAACAACATGCATCAAGCCACCTTAGAAGTCGCGCCGTAGTAACTGACAATCAATTACACGCGCACGATTTACAAAGACCTTGCACTTCCCTTTTTCTAAGTCCAGAGCTCCAACCACTTGCTTCGCGCATGGTGCAGCACTGGACTGGGGGGACTTGAAGGGGTATGGTCCCAAAAAGCCGCGCAAACCCTTTATCAGGTCGCGCTATGGACCATACTCCTTACTCACAAAGCTGATCAATCTTTAGTCCCGCGCGAGATACTCAGCAACCATGACCTCGCGCGAGGTCCAAATAAGAGAGCATATCACTTTTCACACTTGGTGTTCTGAATAAGAGCCCAAGCCCACAACCATGCGCATACTAATTACGTGTCCAGCAAAAGTCATGCAGGAGTTGGGGCGCGAGGCCGCTTTAGAAAGTGCAGAAAGTACGAGTGGCAGAGAGTTAAGGCCAATCAGCACCTTCCAGGCTCCGCCCCATCGTGCTCCACGATCACCTGACGAGCAGGAGACAGAGAGTACACAAGGACGCCTACGTGGCACCAATTAGGAGGCGGCGACACCTGTCCCACGATCTCCACTTATCTGCTGATGGCAGAGGGACGACAAGGCCGACAACAAGGACACGTGGCTCCAATCACCCTGCGCCAGCTCCTGGGATCCTCTAGAAGACACTAACGGTCGACACCAGTGAGACAAAGAGGATATTCCCTGCTTGTCGCCTTCCGGCCCAAGGCCCATCAGCCCATCTCCACTTACACCTCTCCGGCTATAAATAGAGACCTCCATGCACAGGTTATTCCATCCTATTCTCGTTACTCTTCACTCTTAACACACACTTATCTCCTTAAAGCAGATATTCATTCTCACGTCGGAGCCTGGTTAAGAGGGAAACCCCCACATTCCCCTCATAACGAGCTAACGGTGGTTCTGTTTTGCAGGAAACTTAGATCAAACCGGAGCTCGGGAAAATCAAAGAAGATTAACCATCTTGATAGGAACATAAACCAATCTAATTAACTCTAAAATTAGATACGTGTTTCTTCAACTCTGTAATCATAGGTACTCTTGATCTTATTATTGTTAATACAATCTCTCACGTGACGTACACCAATCAAATTGATCGTGCGACCCATGATATATCATGTGTTCTTATTTTTCTTATGCTTTTTAGGCGTCTAAATATTTCTTAGATCACATACTTCCAAACAACTAGAGGGGACGGATATATATGGGGATGAAGTAATATTGGTTATTGTAGAACTATTGTGAATAAAGCGGTGTACTTTAGCTAGTAGGTGATGCTCAGCCAATACAAAGCCAGCTTTTATCGACCAAGTAATGTCTTGCCGTGTGACCCGGGATATGGGGAACCACACATCCCCACAAGTAATTTTTATACTTAATTATATAGAAATAAAATGAACGGATGGAACCATAGTTTTTTGGTTTGTGTCATTTTAACACTTTAGTCTAAATGTTTAATTTTTTATCTGTGGATTCAAAAAGTTTTCTTCGTTGTCATTTTAGTCCATTAGGTTAACTTCGTCCATTATTTCTCTTAACGAGAAGGGCAATTCGGTCATTTTATATGTAATTCTATTAACTAGAAGGGCAATTTGCCATATAAAATGACCGAATTACCCTTCTTGTTAACAGAAATAATGGATGAAGTTAACCCAGTAGACTAAAATGGTAACGGTGAAACCTTTTTAGACTCACAGACAAAAAAATAAAACTTTTAGACTAAACTGATAAAATGGCCCAAACCACAGGTACTAAAATGATATTTGACTCTAAAATAAAAATAAAAAAAATAAAAATATAAATAAAAACAAGATGAACACAACCCCATCAATTAATGGCTCATTTAGTAAGCACAGGTATCATAACTATGGTAGGTGAAAAAAACACTTCCATCACCTGTTAGAGATAGCAGGAAACAAGAAACAAGGAAAATTATCAGATATTTGGGAAGAAATTATTAGATTTCAATGGGGAAAGTAGTTATATTTGTTCTTTTACTTGTTTCACTCCACATCCACAAAATCTATACTGCCGAAATCGACATCATTTCGGATTTACAGTTCTTGACAGAAAACGACACACTGGTCTCACCGGGCGGAACCTTTGAACTCGGCTTTTTCAAGCCGGGTAGCACTGGGAATAGCTACCTTGGTATATGGTATAAGAAAATATCTGTCCAAACAGTGGTTTGGGTTGCCAACAGAGATCACCCACTCACCGTCGCATCATCAGGTGTGTTAAAGATTGTCCACCCAGGAAATCTTGTCCTCGTGAACGGTACCAATGGTATTATGTGGTCATCCAACACAACATCATCAGGAAGGGCAACTGCAAAGCTTGATGACACCGGAAATTTAGTCATGACAGATGGACACAACACAAGGATTCTCTGGCAGAGTTTTGATTATCCAACTGATACTCATTTACCAGGCATGATGTTCGGGAAGAACTTGTTGACGGGCAGGGAATGGAATATATCGTCATGGAAAAGTAGCGAAGATCCAGCTCCAGGTGACTTTACCTTTGGCATAGACACAAATGGTTATCCTCAGAACATACTCAAAAAAGGCCCAGATTTCATCAAATTCAGGGCTGGACCATGGAATGGTATACGCTTTAGTGGGGCTTCATCGTTCAACCAGAACACGATCTTTACTTACAATATGGTTATTAATAAAACATTGGCAGCTTTTACTTATAATCTTGTAGACAGTTCTGTTGTAACAAGGTTCACCTTGACTTCTTCCGGGGATCTACAACGTTCAGTATGGGTGGAAAGGGCGAAAAAATGGCAGGTTACAGTTACATTACCAAGAGGAGACTGTGATTTTTACAACAATTGTGGTGCTTATGGAAGCTGCAGCACTGCAAGCGCACAGGTATGTTCATGCTTGGATGAGACGAAATTTGTACCTAGAAACCTAAAGGGTTGGAATGAAGCAGATTGGTCTGGTGGCTGTGTGAGGCGAACACCCCTGGATTGCAAAAATGGAAAAGATGGGTTTTTAAGGTATGCCAATGTAAAATGGCCAGACACACACACTTCCTGGTATAACATTAGCATGACCCTAAAGGAATGCGCAGCGGTATGCCTAAAGAACTGTACCTGTATGGCTTACGCAAATACAAATATCACAGGAAAGGGAAGTGGCTGCTTGCTTTGGTTCAATGACCTCAAAGACATCATGGTCATCACCGAAGGCAACGGTGGTCAGGATATATTCGTAAGAATGGCTTCCTCTGAATTAGGTAACCTCCTGCTACTGAATTTGGCTAAAGATGAATATATTTTAACACAAAACTAATCTAAATTGGTCATTTTACAAGAAATGGTGCTACATGGATCTATTTATCCGATCCTACAAACCTACTAAATTTCATGGCTATTATCTATATCTAAGTACTTGCCAATTAATGTTGTCGCTGTGTTAACTGTTGTCGCTAGAATAATATAATCATTTGTTCAGGCTATGTCCCATTTAAATAGACGTAACATAAAAGGAAGCTACCCAAAAAATAACAAACAAAACAACTTATTCCTAATAAACATTTGAAGAGTGGCTAAACCCTTGACTACACTTTATTCGGTGCGAAACGGCGACTTCAACAACCTGCTTGACTACTCTCTTCCTGACTCACCATTTGAATTATATCCTAACATTAGTATCCTGATGTTGCTCAACCAGTTTCCGAGAACCGATCAGGAAGTACGCACATCAAATTAATCTTATCAGCCGTCTTTCTGGGAGTTCTCCTAATAGGATTGAGCGCTACATTTTTCTGCTATACATTGAGGAATAGGAATCATGCACAACCAATGGGAGAATGTAAGCAATATCTTATGCTGAATAATATAGAGTAACATGAATTATTGAGCAGATTCTGTGATTTTAAAGTTTGCCTTATTTCTAATGCATAGGTGAATCTTTTCAAGTCTGTGAAAGCCAGAAAGAAGCCATGGAGCTACCATTGTTTAGCTTCTCCACAATAGCAGAATCTACTGCTAGTTTTTCACCAGAAAATAGACTTGGTGAGGGTGGATTTGGGGCTGTTTATAAGGTAAAAGTTTTAAAATGCTTTCATGTACTTTGCTTAAGTATATAATAAAATCCCATCATATATAACGCAGAAGATTAGAATTGTAACAAAATGATCCAATGAAGACACACGGTAATTTATCAACCATACCAAAAGAAATGAATCTTTGTATTTTAATTATGCCACTAATACAAAAAGATTTAAAATAAATGGAAGCCACAATTTGATTAAGCATAGTTATTCACAACTTAAATTGTGATCCTCAGGGTGTGCTAGAAGGGAAAGAAATTGCAGTTAAGCGTCTGTCCAGGACTTCCAGCCAAGGACTTGATGAGTTCAAGAATGAAGTCATCTGCATTTCAAAACTTCAGCACCGCAATCTTGTTAAGCTCCTTGGATGTAGCATACAGGGAGACGAGAAATTGTTAATCTATGAATACATGTCCAACAGAAGCTTAGACTTTTTTATATTCGGTCAGCGTCATATTATAGTCATTGATTAATATCAGGAACTACCTGTCTGCTAAACTATGACTGATTAAACCTATATGTTTGGCAGATAAAACACGAAGCACACTCCTTGACTGGACAAAGCGATTCCACATCATTGAAGGAATTTCCCGCGGACTTCTTTATCTGCATCAAGATTCCCGACTAAGAATCATTCATAGAGATCTTAAAGCCAGCAATATTCTACTGGATGTGGACATGAACCCTAAGATATCAGACTTTGGCTTAGCAAGAAGCTTTGGAGGAAATGAGACTCAAGCAAACACAGAGAAAGTTGTTGGCACATAGTAAGTTACAAATTCAACTCTAGTTTTTTTTAATGCTTTATCTTACTTTTAGAAACATTTTTCTCTGCAGTGGTTACATGTCACCCGAGTATGCACTAGATGGTATCTTCTCAACAAAGTCCGATGTGTTTAGCTTTGGTGTTTTGGTATTGGAGATTGTAAGTGGGAGTAGAAACCGGGGATTCGTTCACACTCAACATGACAGTAACCTTATTGGACATGTAAGTTCATGACCGGCCCCAAACTACTGTTTTAATTGTTCTGTACTCTACAACCAAATAACTATTTCCACACTATAATCAGGCATGGAGAATGTATAATGAAGGCAGGTCAATGGAGCTCATTGATTCGACTATAGATGAACCAAGCGATTCATCCGAAGTTTTAAGATCAGTCGAAGTTGGTTTGTTATGCGTTCAACAGAATCCAGAAGATAGACCAGATATGTCATCTGTGGTTCGAATGTTGGGCAGTGAGGGTGCATTGCAGAAACCTAAACAGCCAGCATTTTTTACAGAAAGGAACTTACATGGTGCTGATTTCTCTTCAAGCACTTGTCCAACAAGCTCAACCAATGATTTTACTGTTACAAAGGTAGTTGCTCGATAACAGGAGCGTACGTAAGTGTTGGGCATTAAACTTAAAACAGACAGGTTTTGGGGAGTGTGTTCAATGGGAATTTGATGGCTCAAACGTTAATCAAACTATGCGTATGATGTATGGATTTGAATTCCCCAAATGTCTAGTATCTGACGGTTAATGTTTCAGGCCGTTTGGAATTTCCTACAAAAAATTATGGCAGCTTAGTAATGGTTGATCATGAGCTACTGGATTATAATTAAAGCTAAAGTTATTTTTTATGGCTATGATTAATGTACATTATTTCTTTCAAGAGTCTAATCTGTACCTAATAAATAATGTTTGTACCACCTATCACGATTCTGGAAGCTCAAGATTCTTTTCTCGCTATCTCTTATTTTTGTAAATATATCTTATCTCAAAATATCGTTTTATAATTTAAAATTTTCAATTATATTACACGAGTTTCAAACCTAGTATGGATCTATATATGTGTATGTTATTTCCTTGTTAAATTAATGATTTGCAATAAATTATTGAAAATCATCATATTAACAACAGAAGCCAATCTCACACTAACAACACACGACATGAAAATATTGGAATTTTGTGCTCCATTATGAATGTCAGGTACATAAACTTAAGGGTCAGGTTATTAACTTACCGGGCTATTATAAACATGCCTCTCATTTAGCTGCAATCAATAAAACCTCTTTCTGTAGGAGTGGCTTTCCCAGGATTCGTTTCTTCATCATCAACCAAAACAATAAACAGAAGATGAAAGATAGATAGAACGAGAGACTGACATAGTAAACAAGCTGATTTTGCAATTAAATGATTCAATTATATAGAACCCAACACACAAACTTGTTCGACGTAGTACAGACTTTTATAGCATATGAAATGACGCAATTCGTAGAAGCATTTTTCTTGGCGACGTTTCATGTGTAACCTCCGGTACGTTGCCATTACATACCCTATGATGACATACAAACTTTGATAACATTCAGCATAGTGACTCCAGCGTATAAAAATGTAACTAATTAAGTGTTTTGACCCAACATTAGTAATAATAATAATAAACAGGTAAACAGAAATTTTGTAAGGCCCAAACTTAAAATGGATTAATTTCAACACTCACCTAGACATAACTCGGTCAAACTGATCAAGTGAACCATGATGTATCACGTGTTCTTATTTTTCTTGTTCCTTTGTTGTCTAAATATTTCCTAGGCCACATGATTCCCACAACTAGACAAGACGGACATGTGGATGGACGTATGTGGAGGGAACAACAAATACAAATATTGCAGATTGTAATTAAAAGAAGGGTAATTTAACCACTTGGTGATGCTCAACCACCAAAGCCAGCTTTTAGCCACCAAGTAACTCCTTGCCGTGTGACCCAAGGTACAGGGAACAAAGACGTAAATACGACACTTATTAAATAAAATAATGGACTGATGGAAACGAAAATTCAAATCGAAGGAAAGACAAAAACAAAATTTCCTCTTAATTCTTTGTCATGTGATAATCACGTTTTTTGAAATTTATAAAAATAAGAGACACTAAAAATACACAGCAATTAATACCTCATTGAATAAGCACAGGTACCATGTCCTATGGTAGGTGAAGATATCACTTCATCACATGCTAGAGATATGATATAGCTAGGAATAAATAACAATATATAAGGATATTTATAAGGAAATTGGGAGGAAAATTTTTGAATGGAGAGAGTAGCTATATTTGTTCTGTTACTTGTTTCACCCCACATTCAGACAATCTATACTGCTGAAATCGACATCATTTCAGATCTACAGTCCTTGACAGAACAAGACACATTGGTCTCGTCGGATGGAACCTTTGAACTGGGCTTTTTCACGCCAGGTAGCTCTGGGAATAGATACCTTGGTATTTGGTATAAGAAAATTACTGTTAAAACAGTGGTTTGGGTTGCCAACAGATCTCGTCCACTCACCGTCCCATCATCAGGTGTGTTAAGGATTGTCCATCCAGGAAATCTAGTCCTCATGGACAATATTACCAGTGGTATATTGTGGTCATCCAACACAACATCATCAGGAAATGCAACTGCAAAGCTTGATGACATTGGAAATTTAGTCATGACAGTCGGAGACAACAACAAGATTCTCTGGCAGAGTTTTGATTATCCTACTGATACTCTTTTATCTGGCATGAAGTTTGGGAGGGACTTGTTGACGGGCAGGGAATGGCATCTATCATCATGGAAAAGTAGTGATGATCCAGCTCCAGGTGAATTTACCTACAGCATTGACACACACGGTTATCCTCAGGACATACTCAAACAAGGTGCTGATGTCAAGTTTCGGGCAGGACCATGGAATGGTCGACGGTTTAGTGGCGCCTCAGAGTTCAGCCGGAACAAAATCTTTACTTACAATATGATTATTAATGAAACAATGGTGGCTTTTACTTATGATCTAATAAACAGTTCGGTGGTATCAAGGTTCTTCTTGGATTCTTCCGGGGAGCTACAGCGTTTGGTATGGGTGGAAGATACTAAAAAATGGCAGCTTATTGTTAAATTACCAAGAGGGATATGTGATACATACAACATTTGTGGTGCTTATGGAAGTTGTAGCACTGAGAACTCACAAGCATGTTCATGCTTGAATGAGACAAAATTTGTGCCTCGAAACCCAAAGGGTTGGGAGGCAGCAGATTGGTCTGGTGGTTGTGTGAGGCGAACACCATTGGACTGCAAAAATGTATCAGATGGTTTTATAAGGTATTCTGATGTAAAATTGCCAGACACACACACTTCCTGGTTTAACATGAGCATGACCCTAAAGGAATGCGGAGCAATATGCCTAAAGAATTGTACTTGTATGGCTTATGTGAATACAAATATTACAGGGGATGGAAGTGGCTGCTTACTTTGGTTCAATGACCTCTTAGACATTAGAGTAATAACCGAAGGCAACGGTGGTCAGGATATATTTGTAAGAATGGCTGCTTCTGAATTAGGTAACGAGCTCTTACTAAATGGGTCGTTTTATAAGAAATTCACATTCTACACAGAACGATTTATCTGATCATACAAACTTACTAAATTTCACGGCTATTATGTATCTCTAAGTTACTTTTGTTGCTATGTTAATATCATGTAGTTGGTCAACCAGTTTCTGAGAACCGACGAACGAACATTATAATCATCTTGTTACCAGTCATTATGGGAGTTCTTCTTATAGGCTTTAGCTTTAAATTATTTTGGTATAGACTGAGAAATAGGCGTCATGCACAACCAATGGGAGAAGGTAAGTAATATCTGTATGCTGAATAGTTTAGAATAACATGAATTATTGAGCAGATTCTGTGATTTTAAAGTTTGTCTTATTTCTAATGCATAGGTGAATCGGTTCAAGTCAGTGAAAGCCAGAAAGAAGCCATGGAGCTACCATTGTTTAGCTTCTCAATAATATCACAATCAACTGCTAGTTTTTCACCTGAAAATAGACTTGGAGAGGGTGGATTTGGGCCTGTTTATAAGGTAAAAGTATAAAAGGCTTTCATTTACTTTGCTTAAGTATAACATAAAATCCCAATATATAATACATATATAAGATTAGAATTATAAGTCAAAGATCCAATGAAGACACACTGTAATTCATCAAACATAACAAAGAGATAAATCTTTGTATTATATAATCATGCCACTAATGCTAAAAGATAATAATAGTAGCCACACTTTAATTTATGCATAGTATTTCACATTGCAAACGGTAATCTTCAGGGTCTGCTAGAAGGGAAAGAAATTGCAGTTAAACGTCTCTCCAAGACTTCCAGACAAGGACTTGATGAGTTCAAGAATGAAGTCATATGCATTTCAAAACTCCAGCACCGCAATCTTGTTAAGCTCCTCGGATGTAGCATAGAGGGAGACGAGAAATTGTTGATCTATGAATACATGCCAAACAGAAGCCTAGACTTTTTTATATTCGGTCAGCATCATATATATAATAGTCATATATTTAATATAAGGAACTAATGAAACCTAACTGTTTTGCAGATAAAACACAAAGCACGCTTCTTGATTGGACAAAGCGATTCCACATTATTGAAGGAATTGCCCGAGGACTTCTTTATCTACATCAAGATTCACGACTAAGAATCATTCATAGAGATCTTAAAGCGAGCAATATTCTACTAGATCTAGACATGAATCCTAAGATATCAGACTTTGGCATAGCAAGAAGCTTTGGAGGAAATGAAACTCAAGCAAATACAGATAGAGTTGTTGGCACATAGTGAGTTGAAAAAATTAAGTGTATATTATATTTTTTTTACTCTTTATATATTACATTTACAAACAATTTTCGGACTGTAGTGGTTACATGTCTCCGGAGTATGCACTAGATGGCATTTTCTCAACAAAGTCAGATGTCTTTAGCTTTGGTGTTTTGGTGCTGGAGATTGTAAGTGGGAGTAGAAACCGGGGATTCGTTCATACTAAGCATGACAATAACCTTATTGGACATGTAAGTTCACCGGCCACAAACTACTCGTTTGATTTGTAACTAATTAAGTTATGTATTCTACAACCAGATGACTATTTCCGCACTTTATTCAGGCATGGAGAATGTATAATGAAGGCCGGTCGATGGAGCTCGTTGATTCAACTTTAGATGAACCAAGTGATTCATCCGAAGTTTTAAGATCAGTCGAAGTGGGTTTGTTATGCGTTCAACAAAGTCCAGAAGACAGGCCAGACATGTCATCTGTGGTTCGAATGTTGGGCATTGAGGGTGCATTACAGAAACCTAAGCAGCCAGCATTTTTCACAGAAAGGAAATTTCATGGTGCTGATTTCTCTTCAAGCACTTATCCAACAAGCTCAACCAATGATTTAACTGTTACAGAAATAGTTGCTCGATAATGAGCACATACATAACTTCACTTTTAGGGACGTGCTTTTTGTATTCTTGGTTCCATCAAATACAATACAAGTCCATTGCTAATAAACACATAGCTTCACGTTATATACTTATTTCTTTGTGTTTTGGGAAGTGTATATTTGATACAGCCAATTAACACACTTGAACACAATGTTGGTTACAGGCCCCTCAACACACTAGCTATACACTCAAGCAAACTTACGTATGTATGTAGTATATGTGAAGGAAAAATTGCAGAGGTTATAAAATGGCTACTGTATTCAATAATCAAAAGAGGGTTTACAAGTGGTTACTGAAACAAAGAAAACCTACTACTATTTATAATTAAAAAAAAAACACATGCTAAAAATCAATTCTAAACAACCCATGTTCCCTGTGAATTCGGTCAAATCTGACCACTTCTTTTTCCTTTCAGCTTGTAGGGAAAGCAACGAATTGATCCAAATAATGACCACTTAATCTACTAATTTGTTAGCTACTTAGTCAAATAAAACCGATAAGTTTAGCTACGTGACCCGTTAAAACGCAACCCGATAACGCACCGACCCGTGACCCGTAAACAAACCCGAATAATCCAACAATCACCCCCTTAATCGGTGTTTGTTTACGCCTTCACCGCAGCACCGAATCACCTCGGTTTCAAACCATCACGACTTTTTACCGGACACCCCGACCACCACCGGTCACGCCCAAAGTCAACTCGGTTCAACCCGAATCAAACCGACCACGCTTGTAACATGTCACATGGCATCCCGTTGGAACCATTCACTAACATCACGACTTATCACGGATCAACGACCTCTCCCCGGTCACATCCAAAGCCACCCAATTGAACTCCAACGCCATAATGTCACCAGTGTGTTCTTCCTTTTTTTCAACAACCTTTTTCCGATCACTCTTGTTCAAGGGGCTCTCCACCGACAAAGAAAACAAGCCACCCGCTTCTACCGTTTTCTCACCTTGCCAAATGAGACGAATCCAAAGCTACTTGCTTTGATGGATCCTTTTTGCCCGCTTTTCACGCACATACGCCGGTCTCCTCTTATCACGAAACAAGCTGATCAAGGTAACATTCTCACCATCTACTGTTATCACCGGTTGTATACCAGTTGCGCAAACCTGCAACTAACACCCGAATAGCCCTTTATCTTCCTTCTTTAATCACCACTAGCAGCCCCAGAAAATAAGTGTTTATCACCAGTCACCCCCGTCATCTTAACCGGTACGTCTACCACAACAACGGCCGACCGAAACACCATAACACCTCCGATTACGGCTGCTAAACAGACCAGAGACAGCACCCTGCTGTCCCGACCCTTCTTTTACGCCTGCCCTCCACCGACCGACACACTCGCCGGCGGCGGAGGCTACCCCGATACGAGCCCTAAGCTTTGATACCAAATGTTGGTTACAGGCCCCTCAACACACTAGCTATACACTCAAACAAACTTACGTATGTATGTAGTATATGTGAAACAAAGAAAACCTACCACTATTTATAATTAAGAGTTAACTGCCATTTTCGTCCCTGTGGTTTGGTCACTTTGGCCATTTCAGTCCATTTTTCAAAAATGCGCCATTTTCCTCCCCGACGTTCTGGAAAGGTGCCATTTCAGTCCAAAAATCATAACCCAGTTAAGTCGGTTTGTAAATAAGGACTGATTGTGTAAATTTGTAACATAAAGGACCATTTAAGTAAAATGTATAAATATTAATATAATTATAAAATATATAATATATATATATAATGTATACATATATATATACAGATCAGACGAGAGAGGGAGAGGGTGAACCGGAGCCGGAACCGGAGCTCCGGTTGTCACCACCGCCGCCGCCGGAACCACCACCATCAACGTCATCATCGTCATCATCTGTTATCATCATCATCGATCATCATCGACCTTCATCATCATCGCGATCTTCGAATATTTGAATATTTTACTGTTCATCGTCTTCCCCAAAAGGTCCGGTGAGTTGCAGGCCGCCGGCACCATTACGAATATTTGAATAGAACTGTTTTTAAATAAAATAAATAATTAAATAGATGAACATGTTACTGTTCATCGTCTTCCCCAAAACAGTCAACGAAAGTCAAACACGATCCGATTTCGATTCAAAACATGATTATAATGTAATTAAACTTGCAGAAACATAATATAAGTAATAACATACTGATTTAACAAGTAAAACCGATCTGGTATCGTTTGGAATGGCGGCTCGACTAAGCTCCGGCGATGGTTTTTCCGGCGAGACTTGCAGAGGTGATCAGAAGGTCTTTTTCGAGTGTTAGAGGATTTTGAAGAGTGTGAGAGTTTCGTATGGGTTCAGGGAAACTAAATAACATCACAATCGAATCGATTTTGACATAACTCAGTGGATTTAAACTCCACTTCGGTTAAATTATAAAAACCGATTTCCGACGATGTCAGGCACTATCTGGGTTGAATAAAACGCGTGGGTGTGTTGTTTTTAATGCAGAGCATAGAGAGAGAGAGAGTAGAGAGAGTGAAGGTGATGGTGGTGGTGATTGCAGAGCATAGAGAGAGAGTAGAGAGGGTGGTGGTTCCGGCGGCGGCGGTGGTGACCACCGGAGCTCCGGTTCCGGCGGCGGTGGTGACCACCGGAGCTCCGGTTCACCCTCTCCCTCTCTCGTCTGATCTGTATATATATATGTATACATTATAAATATATATATATATATATATATATATATTTTATAATTATATTAATATTTATACATTTTACTTAAATGGTCCTTTATGTTACAAATTTACACAATCAGTCCTTATTTACAAACTGACTTAACTAGGTTATGATTTTTGGACTGAAATGGCACCTTTCCAGAACGTCGGGGAAGAAAATGGCGCATTTTTTTAAAATGGACTGAAATGGTCAAAGTGACCAAACCACAGGGACGAAAATGGCAGTTAACTCTATAATTAAAAAAGCACATGCTAAAAAACAATTCTAAACAACCCATGTTCCCTTTGAATTCGGTCAAATCTGACCACTTCTTTTTCCTTTCAGCTTGTAGGGAAAGCAACGAATTGATCCAAATAATGACTCCATAATCTACTAGTTTGTTAGCTACTTAGTCAAATAAAACCCATAAGTTTAGCTAAGTGACCCGTTAAACCGCGACCCGATGATGCACCGACCCGTGACCTGTAAACAAACCCGAGTAATCCAAGACACAATCGGCTTTGTGAAACACCTCCAAGACTCTTCTCTTTTATTAGAAACTCAAGACAATTCTTTCTGATTACAACTGAAAGCTACCAAACTCTATGACCGTGAAACTATTTGTACACCTCTTCCAATTTCATTCGGACTCAAATACAAAAGCCGACTCAATAATAAAAAATAATTATATTCAAAATTCATACTTAATAGATAGAATTACTTGACCTACTCCAGCATATAAACAATTGATGATATTGAAGAAGCTTTTGTACAAACGTAAATACAATGGCTTTTAAATAGCCTGTACAAACCTTTACAATAATAAAATAATGGAAAGGAGAATGCAAAGGAAAAGGCTAAAACTAAGGAAGGAGAGAATGTTACAAATTATGTCTAAAAATAGATTCCATAATGATAGGAGAATATTATATAATATTGTCTTTAATATGCCCCCGCAAGATGGAGGATCCATCGGAGACTCCAATATTGGACCGTAAGTTCTGAAAAGGACCCCGTCCTAGGGGTTTGGTGAGCATGTCAGCAAGTTGATCGGCCGAGTGTATGTGAAGGACCTTCAACGAACCATTAGCTACTTTTTCCCGAACAAAATGATAGTCAAATGCCACATGTTTCATGCGCGAGTGGTATAGTGGGTTGGCACATAGATAGGTAGCACCGGCATTGTCACAAAGTAATGTAGGGGTTTGGGGTATGTTTAAACCAAGTTCCAATAAAAGATTCTGGACCCAAGATAGTTCAGCCACACCGTTTGCTAATGCCTTATACTCTGCCTCTATGGAGGACCTAGAAACAGATTTTTGACGCGAAGAGCGCCAGGAGATGATGTTGGACCCAAGGTAGATGATATAGGCAGTTATGGAACGACCCCCATCGTTAGTTCCACCCCAGTCAGAATCAGTGAAAGCTGTGAGAGTGATGGGTGAGGCACAGTTCAGGAATAAACCATGGTGAATGGTGCCTTTGAGATAACGGAGTACTCGTTTTAAGGCTTGCCAATGGAGTTGAGTAGGAGCATGCATGTATTGGGACAGTTTGTTGACGGCAAAGGATACATCCGGTCGAGTAAGGGCAATATATTGTAAAGAACCCACCAATTGGTGGTATAGTGTAGGGTCGACACTAGACGAGCCATCGACTGGGGAGAGTGGCTCAGAAGAGTTGAGGGGTGTGGCAACTGATTTAGCACCTTCCATTTTGAACTTGGTGAGAATGTTTTGAATGTGAGCATGCTGAGATAGAAATAAACCCTTGGTGGTAGAGATAACCTCTATGCCAAGAAAATGGTGTAACATGCCTAGATCTTTGATAGAAAACCTTTTAGATAGGGCATGAATGATATGTTGGACAAACGCGTCATCGCTACCGGTTAAAACGATATCATCAAATTAAACCAAAAAATATGAGATAATGCCATTCTTTTTATATATGAATAGAGATGGATCCGCTAAGGACTTGTGAAGCCAAGTTCAAGGAGAAATGAGGTGAGCTCCATGTACCATGAACATGGTGCTTGCTTGAGTCCATAGAGAGACTTTTTCAAGCGACAAAGGTGATGAGGATGGTCCGGATTTACATAACCCGGAGGTTGAGTCATGTAAACATCCTCATGTAAGGTGCCATGTAAGAAAGCATTGTTAACGTCAAGTTGCCGAATAGACCAATTTTGGGACAATGCAATGGTAAGAACAGTGCGGATTGTAACAGGTTTAGTAACGGGACTAAATGTTTCAAAATAGTCCTTGCCATATTCTTGAAGAAAACCTTTGGCAACTAGACGAGCTTTATATTTGTCAATGGACCCATCGGGACGTCGTTTAACACGAAACACCGATTTGCAACCGATAGGTTTGTGTGGGGAGGGTGGAACAAGTTCTCGTGTGGCATTCGTTAGTAAGGAATTGAACTTATTATCCATAGCTTTCCGCCATTCCGGGTCTTTCAAGGCCTGTTGATAGGTGGATGGTTCAAGTGTGGAAGGAATGGAATGGGTAGTAGTGTGGTTAACAAAGGTTGAGTTGTAGTACTTCGGATTTGGTTTGCAGGTGCGAGTAGGTAGAGAGGAGGGTGTGGGAGTGGGGTTGTAAGTGATGGGTTCGTCAGTAGAGGTTGTGGATGGTGAAGGGGAATAAGGAGTGAAATCGGGTGTAGGAGATTGGGTGTTGATTGGGACTTCGTTGGGAGAGGTGAAAGTAGACGATTAGGTCGGTGAGGTTGTAGTGTCCGAGTGGGTGGCTGGAGTTGTAGTTGGATTGGGCTGAGTGGAGGCGTGTGACCCATGGTTAGTAGTAGGCAGAGTGGGTTGAGGGGTGAAGTGGGCCGAGGAGAGTAGGGTGGGCTGAGGTGTCATAGATGGGCCTATTGAGTCAGTAGGAGTGTGAGGTGGTTGGATAGGTGAGGCAATAGGAAGAGGTGTGGATTTTGAGTAGAAAATTGGTGATGCAGAGGTTATTGGAGATGTGGAAGGGTTGTCATGCACAATAGTGGATGAGTGAGTTTCTGTCAAAGCAAGGAAATCATCAACAGTGGTATGGACAAGAGGTTTTGTGGGCGAGTTGGTAGGAGGTTTTAGTGGAAATGCGGACTCAATGAATTCCACATGGCGGGAGTGATACAAGCGTCGAATTTTGTAATCATAACATTTATAAGCCGACTTAGATGGCGAGTATCCTAGAAATACACATGGTTCCGAACGTGGGTGAAGTTTGGATTTTGCATATGGACGAAGCCACGGGGAGCATAAGCATCCAAAGGGCTGGAATTTGCTATAAGTTGGGTCGGTTTTGTAGAGTAAGGAATATGGGCATTGAAAGTGTAGGAATGGAGTAGGGAGACGATTTATAAGATACACCGCGTTTTGAAAAGCGTGTGTCCAAAAAGAGGGAGGCAAGTGGGCATAATGGAGACGTGCTAGACCTGTCTCCACAATGTGACGATGACGACGTTCAGCAACGTCATTTTGTTCTGGAGTATGTGGGGGAGTGGTGAAATGAGAGATACCTTGAGATTGTAGAAAAGGAGTTAGACCGACATATTCTCCACCGTTGTCGGTGAAAAGAGAAATTACCGGCGTTTGAAAAAAAAATTCTACTTGTAATTTGATTTGAGGAAATAAGATGGAAACATCGGATTTGTGTTTCATTGGATAAAGCCAAATGTATTTAGTGTGATAGTCTACAAAAATTACATAATACGTGAAACCATCAATGGATTTTTCTACATGTCCCCAAACATCCTAATAAATTAGTTGTAAGGGTTTTGTAGTGGTAAAGGAATTCACACCAAAAGGATCTTTTTGACATTTATTAATGGAACACGAATTACAATGAAAATTTGAATGATTAAATTGTAGACTTAAACGTTTCGCTAACTTTTTGAGAATCCGAACCGAAGGGTGCCCAAGCTTATGATGCCAATCAAGAGGCGATGTGGTTGAGACCGCATTTATTTGAGGTAATGAGGGCAAAGGTGACAAAGGCAAGTTTGCATAGTAGACATCAAGGTAGTTCTCTCCACGCATTAGACGTGCCCCCGTGCGAAGATCCTTGACAAAGAAATGAGTTGGAAAAAATTCTACAGAAACTTGGTTAGTTTTACATAGTTTTGCAACCTAAATTTATTTATTTTTGAAATGAGGAACACATAAGACATCATTTAAAGAAAGTGGACCATTTGACGTGTGGAGATATTTTTGACCAATATGAGTGATCGAAAGAGTGTTACCATTTCCAAGGACAATCTCATCCGGACCTCCATATTCGGAAATTGAGTGAAGAGACGCACGATCGGGATCAACATGATGAGAGGCACCGGTATCGAACATGTGAGAGAAAGTAGTGACATTAGCAGTGGGTGAGACTTTGTTTTGGGTCATTGAACCTCCTATAGTAAGTTGATTTTCTTTTAGGAACCGCGCAAGTTTTCTACATTCTTTTGCTTCATGACCTGCAAAATGACAATATTGGTAATAGAGATTGTTACGGTTGTCACAATTACCACCATAAGAATTAGAACTGGTAGACTACTGATTGCGGGCAGATTTGTTGTTGAAGTTTCCATAATTGCCACGTCGTCCGGGTCGTGGTTGTCGTTGGGTGTAATTAGCTGTAGCCATAATTGGAGGTTAGGAGACTGTTGTAATGCTAAGTTCACGCTCAAAGTCAACTAGCTTTTCAAACAAGACTGGAAATGTAATCTTGGAGTCAAGTAGGCGTAGGGAAGTTGCAATGGTTTTGTAATCTTCCCCTAGTTGACGCAAAATGTGGACCATAAGGTCCTCATCCGTGACGGGGCTTTGAACTAAGGCAAGATCATCAGCAATGCTCTTCATATCTCGCAGGTACTCCGCAAAGGGGCGGTTCCCCTTGGGGTTAGATGCAAGTTTCAATTTTAAGGAGATGATTCTGGATCGGGATGAGTTCACATCAGCCTGTTGTGAGGTCTCGGCTGATGCGATCAGAGGTTGAATGGTCGGTACGCAGCTGCCAATGAGAGCAGCAAGTATCTTGGTCCTGTCGATACCAAGTGGAGAAGGTTGGGTTCGGTTTGGTGTTTTCGGCGTCTAGGAATTCGGCCGGTACTGATTTTGAACCGGTGACAAAGTGAACCAAGTCGAATCCGATTAACGTAGATTGAACCTGTTTTCGCCAAACTGAGAAGTTGTCAGGCGTTAGGGTGTTGTTGAAGTGGGTGGCTGCATTGATTTGGACAATGGATTGGGATGCCACAGTTATTTGATCAGAGAAAAAAAAAGAGAAAGATGGACTAGACTCGTTTGAGTTTTTTTTAGGCTCTGGATACCATATAAACAATTGATGATATTGAAGAAGCCTGTGTACAAACGTAAATATAATGGCTTTTAAATATCCTGTACAAACCTTTACAATAATAAAATAATGGAAAGGAGAATGCAAAGGAAAAGGCTAAAACTAAGGAAGGAGAATTATCACAGAATGTTACAAGTTATGTCTAAAAATAGATTCCATAATGATAGGAGAATATTATATAATATTGTCTTTAATACAGCTGACCCATGAGATCCTCCTTGCCTCCCAATGAGGTTTATCCGTTTAATAGCTTCCTCGTGAGAATTAGGATTAGTTCTTTCACTTTGTTAATTGTAGATAGTTATTAGTCTAGCGACCCTTGTTATGTAATTATTAGTTTCTTGTTGGTTTGATGTGTGCCTTCTCTGCCATGCAATGTTCAGTTCGTATGTTCCTAAAATTATGTTTAAAATTATGTTAACCATGTTTCAGTTATTCCTTTAATTAAAGATGAGAGTGGTTAAAGTTGGCATGGTCAAATGAAGCGACACGTGGGTTTTATTATTTCAAAATTAGTTTTTATACATTTTAGTGTGTGTGAGAATAAAGCGAGATGTGAGGATTCCCATGATCCCATGTTTTCGTAACTAGTGGTAGAAATGTTTACTTGTTCATGTTTGTTTACAATTTTGTATCCCTATATAAGGGAAGTTCGTGAGTTTGGCAGATATGAAAAGAACATTGTCTAAAATCCTCCCAAAATTTCTTCTTGTATTCTTTATATTTTCTTTGGCCAACATATAATTGTTGGAACCACATCAGTGGTATCAGAGCCGTCGTGATCCCCTCGGACCCATGGCTGCTCAAACTCTATATGAAACCGAGTTCTATCAATAGATGAACGAATCCCTTGTGAAACTCGAGTCTCAGTTGCAAACCCTTTGCAACGAGTTCCGATCAATTCGAACCGTGTAGGAAGCCCCCCAAACCAATACACAAACCAACTTTGCTTTATTGCCAACGCAAGTATTAACCAGATGGTTTCTAGCCTAGCCTGAGAAGCGAACACTTCGTCAAAAATCAACCCCATGTTGTTGAACATTGTCACACCCTCAAAATCCACTTGCGGGGTTTTACAGCGAGGCGCGTGACAAACCAGGATCTAAGACACCAGTCATATCGAATGACCTCTATATGAAAAAAAAAGTTTTAAACCAAACAACCAACATTTATTAAAAGCGTAATAAATGTAACGTAAAAGTATGCGTTAAAACAAACGTCCAAACCAACGGAATATAAATGTAATAATGTAACTTCAAGAAATAAAATGTTTTTGACACCCATGCAGTGCACCTAACCATGAGCAAGTACCTTAGGGACCTGAGAAAAACGTGTAAGAAACAAGTGTCAATCATTTTTGATGAGTGAGTTCACAGATATTGTTTACAATTATAACATGATTCGTTTTCACAAGCTTCCACTATTCAATCAGAACAGTAAGTATTATTATCTAATATTTTATTGTCATATTAGTATGTAGCTAACCCATGTTACGTCGCAAAAAAGTTCGAAACCGAAGCTGACTGTTGTTACCTTTGTTTGTTAGGTCTATCACTAACCATGGTGGTATGTTAGGCTAATTCTAACCCCGATGACCATTACCGATCTAGCCAGCACGACTAGCTCGTCGGGCCCAGTAGTACTACTCAAAATTCCCCCATATTATCCCAATACTAACGGTCCGAGGGTTACAAGGACTTTATGTGATAAATGCTACTTTGTGACCATAACGAAATAACAACATGCTATTAAATTAAGGGCGTTATAATACTATAAAGTTCAGGCATTACATTACCGTAATGTGCTTGTGTTTCCTTTCCCTATGTTTCAAAACGTTTAAAAATAGGGACTGTGAACTCACCTTAGTATTGCTCAGTAAGATATAAGTGTATGCAAGTTACAATAGTCAACCACTCCTATTATGGTTACCATAGGTTATTAGTGGATGTTTACGCAAATCACATATGTCCTACACGTAAATTAGCACGCGAACAAGTTGTCACATAGTTATTTTATCGTGTGGTTTCGTGCCCGTGTTCACAATATAACCTACGACATGATATATGATATTTATATAATCACCAAATAAGTACGGACACTTAAAATAGCAAGTTCGACTCTTATAAGTTTATAAATCATGCATTGAAAATTCACTGAAATTAGGCTGTTTTAGGGAGTTGTGAAAATTATGATCTTTTTATGTGATGTGCCACTCAGTGTGATCGGTCTTGTGTAGGATTTTCAAGGCCTAACTTTTTACCAAAAAATTATTAAAAATAATTTACTAAGCAGTGGTCACATTCATCACTTTTTAATCACTGCTTACAGAAAAATTTATTTAAAAATCCTCGATTACTTGATTGAGCTGATTCTACTTGGAGATTCATACTGACACATAAGGCCATCTACTTAGATCGTTCCTAGCCTTCCATATGCTCCAACACCCGACCATAATGATACCGTGAATTGCTTCCTTCGTCCGTTGGGGCAACCCTGTCGACATGTGAATCTCCAAAAGGTCTTTAAATGAGAAAATGAAAATCTTAGGAATCTTGCACCACACACTAATAAGATTCCACAACATAGTTGCCACTAATGAACGCCTAACCACTACGGTAGACGCATCGACATCATTTCATTTATTTATGTTTTACAATATACCTCAGTTTGAATCCACATAATCTAAGTGTTTGGCTATTTTTGTTACAAGAGCCGATACTTTGTCTTCGTCATATAATATAGTAGTTCTAAGTACCTTTTTTAGTTCTAGGTGTCGTTGTATTTACCTTTCTATTTAAATTTTTGTTAGAAATCGGCGTGTCTGGCGCAAAGCACGATGAACCCCCTAGAGTAATGATTAACTAATAGAAAATGAGTTCTGAGTTGTAAATTATCGGCGCCGCCCCGTACATAGCCCTAAACTCACCATCCTAAGTGAAATGTTTCTCGCCGCATCGCGCGGGTAAACGACTAGTAAAATGCAAGCTATACTTGTCTTATACGTTTATTGAGAATTTCTATTTAATTCGTTAACGTTTGATGAATTTGAACTACAACTTAAAAAAAAACCATTTGACAATGTGCGTAAAAATAGTTTTGACAACATGCGTAAACAAGTTTTGATAATGCGCATAAAAAAGTTTTGACAACGTGCGTAAAAAAGTTTGACAACTTGTTTTAACAATTACACTAACTGAGTATGAGAACACCACTATGTAAAAGAACAAATAAAAAAATGTGTTGACAACGTGCATAACAAAGTTTTTCTACGCGCTTGATCGCCGACCCGAGCTCCTTTAAACGCCATACGTAAATCTAATTTTCAAACGTATGTAAAAACAGAAGGCGTAAAATAGTTTTTACGTACGTTTGAAAATGTTTCTACGTAAGTTGTCGAATCTAATTTTTTTTGCGCACGGTGTCGAATGAAAAAAAAATGTTTTTTTACGCCCCTAATCGTCGGTCCAAGCTCCTCTAAACGTCACGCATAAATATGTTTTCAAACGTATGTAAAAACGGTATGCGTAAATGTTTAGTTTTTACATACGTTTGAAAAATTGTTTCTTGTACGTTGTCGAATGTAAAAAAAAATTTCGTGCACGGTGTCAAATGTAAAAAAAATTACGCACGGTGTCGAATATAAAAAATGTTTTTTTATTACAAACGATAAAAAAATGTTTTTACGCACCTGATCGCCGACCCGAGCTCCTCTAAACGTTTGTGGAATGTAAACGCTCTGTTTTTTCTTTGATTTTCGTAGGTGTTGAGGCTTTTACTTTCAAATGATGAGGATAACGAACAAAAACTGAAGATCAAGATCAGAGATTGAAGACGTTTTATTTTTATACATGTAGTGTAATATTTTGTATAAAACATCATGTGTTATAATTAATTCTTTTTTTAATAGATAAATGTAATTAATGTTGACATGAAGAGTGATATAGTCTATAATATTTTATTGTCAGTTTGACAAGTTGACATGAATAGTACACAAGTCAAATTTTCTAAAATACTCATTTTGTACTATTTATTCTTTTTTAATTAACAAAATCACTACAAGATAAATGAAACTTAAACAATTAAATCTCAACCACTCATACATGAGAGATCTAGGGTGGATAATGGTTCCTACGGTTCTCGCATCTAAATGTGGTTCCTATTTTAACCCATTCCCTGTATACAATATATATATATATACATATATATAGGTACCGGATCAAGAGAAAACGCACTAAAGTGTGATAACGGTGAGAACGCATCCTGGCCCAACACGTGGCGCGAGATATGATCAGGGCGTGAGGGGTTTTTTTGTCTTTTCAATATTCTTTTATATCCAGATTTTGCGTAACATGCTGCTTCATTTTTGGCGTCTAAGAATATTTTGGCGTTAATTATATTCATTAACTAATTGGTGTTTTATTTTTTTCTTAGATCCGTCACGTTGAATTAATTGTTTTTGTGTCACATAGATAGTTTTTTTGGCATTATAGCGTTTCCATGGTCAATTTTTTTTTGCGTTTGTGGCATTGTTAATAATTCACTACGATTCATTAATATTTTCATAAGATTACAATAAGACCAAATTATTTTATGGCGTTTAATACATTAACAAGGTGCTTTGCCAGCACCCGTTCTCACAGTTTTCATACTATATAGCATTTTGGTGTTTGTAGTTTTTGACGTTTTATATAATAATGGATTTTATTAGTAGAGAATTAGATAACAAACAACAGATAATTAGATAATAAAACAATAGAAAATGAAAAAAAAAAACAAAAATGGTTATCTAATTTCTCATCCAAATCTTCACTGTCATCAGCCTCTTCTTCTTGAATTTGTTTTGGTGTTTTAAACCTTTGAATACCTTAGCTAGATGCCAAATTTCCTACATAAACCCCGTCTTTTTTAGACAAAGCTTGTTAGTGGAATCCTGTTTTTTGGTGTGATATTCTTGTTTGGTGGCATGTCATTAAAGATCAACTCTTGCTTGATGCTATTTATAATAATGGAGTCCAAAATAGCATTTTTACACTTGTATTGATCCCTTCATGCCATGCATATATCCATCAAGAACACAGCTCACATGATGACATATCAATGTCATCAGTCTCTTTTTCTGGAATATTTGTCCATTCATTCAGCAAAAGATTGTAGAGATACCCACCTCAAAGAAGAATCCATTCATTGAAAGCTTTGTCATCTGTGGTTTCTTTTTAACTATTTTTTTGGCGTTTAAAGTGAGTGGTTCTAGGGAACATGGCGTTTGTTTTCTGGGTGTGATCAATTCATTGTGTTGAGACCTCTCTCTTATAGGAGTTTTTGGCGCGGAGTTTATGCGAGATTTTTATTAGAATAAATGATAGTAATACAGTAACCGTCTTTTCAGTTACTGTGTGTATTTACTGTTTTGTTCAGCTTTATCGGTTCTACGGTGATAGACGTCCCATCTTCCAAGTTTGGCGTTTTTTTTAAATGGCGTTATGTAGACCAAGATGACAAAATACAATAACATCGAAATTTTAAGCAGGAAAAATATTTTTTATTCTTTTTGGCGTTTTGTAAGCAATAACTTTTTGTAGTAGTTTTTTGGCGTTTTGCAACTAAATAGAGAAATATAGCATTTAATTATCTTAAAAAAAAAAAAGATTACCCAGAAGGAAACCAACCAACAAAAAAAAATTAAAACGCCTCGTCAGAAGGTACTTTATCCGTGTAACACCTCGTAAAATCACGACCAATATAATAAAGACACGTGTCATGGATTCTAAACATGTTAAAGACCCGGATCATGATTAAAAAGGATATATGAAGAAATTAAAAGTGTCAACATGTTAATTATTACCTCTGAGTGACCTTTTAACATTTTTCAACTTTGGTAAAATATAATTACATACCCATAAAAATCTGTTTAAGATTTCATGGGTATCCGGTTAAATCATGTCATGAATAATTCAATATTCAAATCCAAGAATGTGGAATCCCATGTGCAAAATCGGCAAATTTCATACAATAACCTCTTTTTACAAGACTCCAAGCCAACCAATGCATGGCAATGCATTCTTAGCAATGCAGACCTGATCATATGGGTCTTTCCTGCTGATGGTGACCAGAGATTCGAGATATGATAGGTTGCATGGTCAAAGGTTAAAAATTCTCAAAATTTTTGTCTCTGATGGAAGGATTACGGACCGCAAAGCTCTTGCCTTACGGTCTGTAAGACGACTAAACTGGGCGATAATAATTTGAATTACGGATACAGACCGTAAGGGCTTAAGCTTACGGTCCGTAAGGGCTGTATCTGGGTAGAATAATGGACAACTGCAGGTTCAGCCAGTTCCACTGCCTTTGTAAGATAGTTTTTCGATTCTATGGGCCTTGCAACTGGTTTTCATGCATAGGGACACCTGGAATTCATCAGAGATCACTTGTAGACCTTGGTGGAATGATCCTATGAGTTTTAAACTCCTATATAAACCCTCTTGTTTGATGGTTCAATTGCTCATTCACCCAAAAATTATTCTAACTCATTATCTGGAGCTCTCTGGACTTCAAGCAAACTTCCATCAGCTCCTAATTCGTGTTAAGGACCATTGTGAGTGTTCTTAGCCTCTCTAGTTCATGTTTTATTAGTCTAATGACCAAAAGTCAAAGTCGTGGTAATTAAGCTTTGACTTAGTGATTAATCACTAATGGTCCAGTCATTTTTCAATTTGAAAGTGGCTATGAGTTGGAAATTATGTGGGTAATAAGTCCTTAAAAGGGCACCCTCTGATTTCCACTCTAACTAGGTCAATTGTCGGGTCAAACTTAATATTAAAAAGTCAATATAAAGCTATTTTACAAATAAACTCATAATTAACAATGTAGAAGCTATGAAACCTGTTTTAACACTTATATAATTTGGAAATTTATGTAAGAACATGTCTAAGCATGTTCAACCCGACAATTTTGAGTTTAGGCTCGGTTCGGAACCGAAAGTCGCAAAAGTAGAATTTTGCTTTGACTTTCAGTTCTGACTCGATTTAGCTTAGTTTAGATATGCCTTTGAGTTCCATTAGGACCAGGTTATAGGTTAGTATAACCCTCTGAGGTTATACAACTTGGTTCCTAATTAATCTGATTCATTGCATGTTTCCGTTAATTGCTTAAATGTTGACCATTATGCCCTTTTGACCTTAAAATGAGATTTTTGAAAATGTGAGAGGACAAATACCTTTGTTACTGATTTATAAACATATCCTAAGGATTTGACATCAGTTTGAGGTCTAAATTAGGAGTTATGCTTAATATCGTAATTTGAAAGCTTTATATTAATTAAACAGCATTATTAGCATAAAGACTATCTAAACCCAAATTTTGACACCAAACTTTTTACCCACTGATGTAATATAATATTTTGGGATTTTTGAAGATTTTTATTTATTTTTAAACTGAACATAAGATAGGGTTCTTGCTTCGATTCGGTAATTGTCGGTTATACCCTTTTTGCTAACAAAATGAGTTTTTACATAACATATTGATACCAAATCTTTTGCTACTGATTTTATATGACAAATAAAATATTTTAAGCCTTCTGGGCTCAAAAAAATCTCAGCTTTCCTTATATAACCCAAAAATCACCTAAAACCAACTTTTTACGAGTTTTAAACGCATAGTATGGGTTAAAACTATTTTTGGCATATAAAACTTAATACCTACTGATGTTTTAAGTAAATTTTTGTACTTTAACAGTAAGCAAAAGTTTTGAACTCAGATTTCTAAATTTGACCTTTAAAGCTTATGTGAAATTACCAAAATGCCCCCACGGTGCATAGTTTAGTTATAAATGACAAATTTCACATATACGAAATACCCTACTGATATAACTTATTAAATTAAATATTTCTACTGATCATTTTAGACCAGAACCTCAGATTAACATTTAACCTCTTTTATAATCCTTAAAACGACCAAAATACCCCTACGGGGCTTAAATTGATTTTAAATCCATTTTGGGCATAATGGAAGGTATCCTACTGATATCACAACATATTTAAGGCATATTAACTTAGGAAACCTGTTCATGACTCATTTGGTTACCCATTATGCATTTATCGCGTTCGGTATGGTTTATGTAACTAGTTTGCATAAATTAACCGAAACAGGTCAAACCTTATCATTTTTACTTCAAAATCCAGAATGTGTTTAGTTTACCCATATTATACAAGTCTTCATACTTTTCGGGTCTAAACCACATTCTAATCCGGTCTTCGCTTAACCTTGCGTTTTGAACCGTATACCTTTCTTTAAAACTAACCGGTCTAAGTTTAAACTTAAGTGAGACCCGTTAGGAATCTAATAGGTTATTAAAACCTTCGTTCCAGATTTAGGAGCCCAGTAAAAGATAACTGCACTTGCTGATTTGTACGGCTGGGATAAATTTGTATAATTTGCTCAGGTAAATACTTTTAACTTATTTTCCCTTATACGGGCATGGGGTACGGTATATAAAATACCGCTTGGTCGGGTATTGAATTTTTAATCGTATGAAGGTTAAATCATTGAGATAACCCGTTTAATTTGTTTTGTTTATTCTAAGCCTTTGGGGGTTAATGACCATGTCCTGGATATCCTCGACTCATTCATTGAAATGGCCACGACTTAAGCACGGCTGCACGGGGTGTAGGCATACACCTGCGGGTGCGTATGTAAAATAATGTACCCACCTGTTCGAGAATAACTCGCCGTGGGATATATTATGTGGTGTGTCTATTAATCTTTAACCCGGTTTTCAGCCCGGGCTACTGAACGTATAATAAACATGTAATTCTTTAACAAGTTTATTTTTCAATAATTATCCCAAGTTATAAAAGATTATTTTGTGCCTTGTGCATTCAAATCAATTTTCTTAAACATTTTCAAAATGAGTCGGTTAATTGTATTTACCAGTGAAAACTGACGTATTTTTCAAAAAGGCTAAGTGCAGGTACTAGACGGAATAGGTTGGCTACTCCTAGCATCAATAAAGAGTCTTGCAAGCTTAGATGTTTATGAATCTGTTGAACAATGTTCCTTTTAACTTTGATCCGCCTGTGGATCCCTTACAACCGTTTTTGTAATAATTGATATTACTTTCATTCGGTTTGTAATGTAATTATCTTTAGCTTCCGCTGTGCATTAAACTGTGATAATTTGACTATGATGATATCAACTACGTCACGATACTCCCCACCGGGCCCATCGGTAATACGTGGAAATATCGGGGTGTGACAGGTTGGCATCAGAGCCAACATTGAGTGAATTAAACACTAGCCTTTTGTGTTTAAACTCAATGACAGAGTTTGCACATTCCTCGACTTCCGAGTCTAGACAAAGAACGTAGGACTAATCCTAATTTATTTTATTTTTTCCTTCATTGTTTTCCTTTGTTGTTTCTTTTGTTTGTTTTGACAGGTCCAACAAAATGCCACCAAGGTTCCGAAGAGGAGGACGAGGCAAAGGGCAATTCAAAGCCCCCAACGATCACGAGGCCGGACCTTCCTACCGGAGAACTTCGTCTCTTACCATGAGCACCAGTCCTCAAGAAGACTGGAGGACCTACTTAGAGCCTGCGAGGCGTTCTGTCTCGCTTAGCTCCTCACCTTACTACCATGATTCCTTCGGACTCCATCAAGACAACGAGTCCGACCATTCACGCCATTCCTACCTACCACTGCAGCGATCGGGGTCACATCGCGCATTTCAAGACCCGACCCCGTATTTCCAGAGTCGGTTTAACCCGGCAAATCAGATTGAAGAACCAATGTGTCATAACCCATTGGGCCCCGAAGACCATTTCCCTGAAGCTCAGGACATGGAGATGGATGATGACCCGGATCCCGCCGAACCACCATCTGGGACACCTACTCACCCCACGAGATTTCGGATAGGTCGTCTTTTCATGGATCACCTTATCGTGGTCCAGACAGCTATGAGGCAAGGTTTGCCCAATACGACTGGGTGTTTACTCCCTCTTACCACCCATCACAGCAGCAGCAGCAGCAGGATCCCTCTAAGGATTCACGTTTTGTAGCGGTCACTCCACCGCCACCACCACCACCAGTGCAGCAACTGCCTCCGGAGCCACCGAGGCGAAGAAGATTAGGTGCACGGATGTCCGTGCGAGGAGGGGATTTCCATTTCAGCACCCCTCAGCATTGAAGTGGCAGTCATTACACGCCACTTTATGAAGACCCACAGATGGGTGGGCCTTCAAACCCCGTTTCTGAGGTGGACTATGTGCCAGTCGCACCGCCACCAGTGGGTTATGATAACCCAATTCCTTCATACGCCGATGCAGCGGCGTATAACCCTTTTAAGCAGCCAGCCCATACTAACTACAACTACGCCGAAGTTGACCCCTACCTTGTAGCGGTGAACTACAATGCTCTTCATCCCGAGGGTCCCTATGGAGTCCCAAATCAGACTGGGTACCCGGCCTATGGGTACCAATACCCGCCACCTCCTCAACCTCCGCAGCATCAGCAGCCGCAGCCACCGCAGATCCAGCCATTGCAGCAACAGGAGATTCATCATAGGTTGAGTCAGGTGGAACGGGTGGTTCAAGAAGAGCGTAGGAACCACCGAGAATTTCTCAAAGGTCTGGCAAATCTAATCAAGGGAAAGAAGAAAAGGGATTTTTGAAGATTCCTTGTTTATTTGTATTGTAATTTCCTTATTTCAATCAAGTCCTAGCGTGGACATCTATTTATGTATTCAGTCCCTGCGAGGACTTGTATTTTCAGTTTAGCCCCTGCGTGGGCAAGTTATTTCAGTTAAAGTCCCGTTTAGGGCAAATATGTACTCCCTTTTAAATTTTAGTGGAATGTTTTAATTTAAAATTTCATTTTATCATTATATGTATAAATATAAAATATGAAATAAATCAAAAATATCATTCCTTTTAAATGATCTGCCTTTATATATTAAATAAGAATCTTAAAAGGTATAACCTAGCCTGCATGTCATTATAGATCTGGCCATGATGGTAAAACTTGTTTAAAAAGATTCAAATCCTTGTAAACATCTGAAAACATGTTAACACTCCTGGCAGATGTGATTCGTTAAAATCACGCATGTCATCCTTATATTGGATTCTTCCAATTCCTTTCGTTAATTATTTGAACGTCCATTTATGATGTAGGGCCTACGAGCCATATTCATTGTCATATAAGACAAAAGACAGTTGTAGTCTATGACTCCCTGTCAAGAAAGGTAATGAACTACGATTCAAGCCTTAATGCCTCTATCCTATAAGATCATGGCTTATAAATTAAATTGTCCCTGTGACTAGGTGATGTGCACAAAATGCAACATATAAATTACATCAATTGTGGCATAAAACTAACCCTTTTTAGTACTAGTGTTGGAAAAAATGTGTTTTTGTCTTCCCTTTGTATTTTCAGGATTAAATGAGCTCAAATGAACAAAAGAAGCAAAAAGGCAGCTAAATCTAACATAAATACAAGAAAAGGAACAAACGTGGCATGCCCAGCCTCCCTGACAGCATCTTCCCAAGCAAAACAAGAAAACAGAAGACTGAACACGCCACGTGCTCAATGAGCACGGGGGCGTGCCCAAGTGTCAGCAGAAAAGACAAAGCTGTAGAAGCTTCTATCAACCACCACGGGGTCGTGCTCAGCGGACACGGGGCCGTGGTTAACTCTAAGATTCGCAGAATCTGAGGAAATCTTGATAGTACAGATACGCTTCTGCACACGGGGGCGTGCCTAGCGGACACGGGGGCGTGGTCAACTAATGTAGACAAACTGCAATTAATGAAGACAGAGAAGAAGGATGGACACGGGGCCGTGCCCAATAGACACGGGGCCGTGCCCGAGCTGCTATTCAGGCTATAAATAGGGGTGCTTGGCTCATTTGCAAACCATCCCTTGTCACACCACCTCTCTCACACTTCACCCACCACCCACCACCATCACAACACCATCATCCATTTTCCATCATAGAGTGTGTGAGTCGTCTCGGGATCCAAGATTGATCGTAAGAGTTCTTGACAATCAAAGGCCATGTTTGCCTAAGTCTCTTACATCACTTGGTGAAGACAAGTGTCTAGTGTAATACTTTTTATTTTTAATCTTTTCGCACTTTTTACTTGGTTATGTATTAATGACTTTAATAACTAGTTTCTTATGTTGAAGGTGATTCTTCCTTATCGTTTGTCCGTGGTGTCTTGGCATTATTTTACTGTCTATATAAAATAAAAGATTTTCGCCATTCATATCTCCACGGTCTATATGGAGATATGTTGGCTACCTGGTCGGGGGTTAAGGGAACGGTTTGGTAAGAGTCTTGCCTTGTTCAGTGTATAGATCCTGCAAGGACCTGGGTCAAATTTAGTAGGACCTCCATCAATACCCACCGGTTTTGGATGGCGGGGGTCCAAACTCTTTGATCCCCTCATATGTAAGCTACTATTAATACTTTAACCCGGCTACTTAGGACTGTATCCCTGCTGACTCAGACTACTTAGCCGAGGGTAACTTCACCTCCAAAAGAGGGGCCTACCATAATATGCATTAATAACTTAATTAATTATCTTTCAATAATCTGACTCTTTAGGATTGTATCCTTGCTGACTTAAACTACTGGGTTGAGGGTACATCGTAAACATTGAATGGATTAGTCCAAACGTTTTATGATGTATTAACCATATGAAAACACACATTTCGACGTATTCAGTTGAACTCGGTGTAACCTGTATAAGCATTGTGATTTGATCAAATGTAAAGTAAATGGAATTCATATCGAACAATCATAACGTATTATATGTGACCTAACTCGCATAGAAAACGTAACGGGTATGAACGAAAATATGCACGTGTACTCGAAAGGGATTAATTAGACCTTTCGAAAAAAGAGGAGAAAAAGAAACCATAATTTGACTCCACTCGGTTTGAAAAAAACTTTACGAAAGATACATAAAATAAATACGAAAACATATTATATTTGACCTGAATCATTTCCCAAAAAAGTTTACGTCAAAACGTAGAACAACTTGAATTTATACCAAAACGTACATAAAAATATGCACGTAAAAATGGTTTCTTTAAACGAAAACGTATTATATTTGAAATGACTCGTCTATAAAAAAAGTTTACGTCGGAATGTAGAACAAATCATATTTATACATACCCGTACATAAAATATGCACGTAAAAAATAGTTTTTAAGTAAAGGAAGTATAGGGCTAATCGAAACAAAAATATTAGAAAAAAATTAATAGATTAAAAACGTTCGTAAAACCGTCCCAAGTAGCACCAATGCCACAACGACATCGACACTCAACATCGTAAAAATAAAATATATAAAATGGTAAAAATTACACTGAATGAAAAGGGGACTAAAATCGTTGAACCACGCACACCCGTTAAAGTGTCATAAAGCGAAGAAATTAACCAGAAACGTAAAACGTACAAAATAATAACTTAGTCGATCTAGGACCCGCCCGTTGCGGGGAAGTTTTCAAAAGTGAAACAATGGACGCGTTGCGACGGGTCTATTAAATATGAAAAAATAGAGCAAAAACGTTGAACCTCACATGAACGCTACGATATGTTAACTCGCAAAATTTAGAACGAAACGTAAAATGAAAAACGAAAAACTTACGAAAGATAAAAAGTATGGGGGACCAAAGTTGTAAGTAATAATGTGTTGTGTTAAATTACAAAAGATGAAAAGTTTGAGTTAAAAATAAAAATTTCAAATTGGTTAAAATGTAAAAAAAAAAAAAAAAAAAAAAAAAAAAACCTTTAAAATTGAAAGTGAAAAATCAAGTTTTTATTTTTGAAAAAGTCCCCAAGCATAAGATACAAGTCATGATGAAAAAAACTTGCTAATTTATAGGGAATAATAATAGTAATAAAATAAAATATGTCTTTTTAAATAATACTTACACGTTTACTCCTTCATCTTTACTAAAGTTTTGTTTAATCAAATAAGAATTAAACTTTTGCCTCTTATTTTAAACAAATCACCTTAAGATTTTTAAACGTCCATAACTTTTTGTACGTCAATATTTTTTTTTTAATAAGATCACCATACAAACAAATCATTTTGATTTTAAAAAAATGGATATGTTACGTAATTAACAAAGTTTAAGGATAATCAATAACCGGATCATTTACTGAAACCGAATCGAAAACATATGAAACGGACACGAAATCAACCGAACACCAAACTAATAGAAAAACCAATTAACCAAAATTGGCCATTCATATTTTCATACATAACTAGCCTTTATAAACTTCCATTTCATGTATATATATCTTCGTCTCATGTTTTATACATCTATTTTATATATTTATATCTCCATTTCATTTATTTTTAAGCAAAAAAATTAGCCCAAGTTTAAGTTTGGTTATTAACTGATCTTAACCAAAAACCAATAATCTAACCGAATAAATCGAACCGATTGGTTAATAAGATAAATTAACCGATAGCTTCGGCTTTGGTTAAGGCTAATAACCGAACTGAACCAAACCAAACCAAACCAAACCAAACCAAACCAAACCAAACCAAACCGTACACACACTTAACTAGAGGTGGGCAAAAAAACTGGTTTGAAAAAAACTGAAAAAAAAAAAAACCGATTCGGTTGTTTAAAAAAAACCGGTTTATACAAGAACTGTTTTCAACCCGGCCCGACCCACCAGTTCCTATACCTGTTCTTCATATACGTTAAAAAACGATTTGAAACTGGTTTTTATATTGGTTAAAAAAACCGACTTATAACCGATTATTTTACCCCAACTCAATTAATTTTTTTTACCAGTTAAAAAAACATTTTTTTTAAACCGGTTTAAAGCTCGATGCAAACTGGTTTGTACCGGTTCATATCATGCGGCTAACCGGTTTAAAACCTGAACTTATTTTTTATTCGAAAAATAAAAATAAAACCGGTTCGGTTTAAAAAAGAAACCCGGTTTGTACATCTTTACGATTAAGAGTGTTTGTGTCCTCACTACATCTCATAGTGACTCATCTTGTAGACTAAAAAACTCTTTTTTTTTTTACTATTACTAGTGCTCTGGTGGTGACCGCGGGTATTTAAGTTTCACCTATGATGGGCCTGAGTATGTTTTCTTCTCCAGGTCTCAAATTCGAGTCTAGATGATAGGAGTTTCTCATTGAGAGGTTAAATTGAGGATCTATTGTGCGTGAAGGTCCTCTAACACGGACTCGGTTAAGACAACGTATGCTAAACCTCCCGACATTCGCAAATAATTAACACCTTTAAAAAAAATAATAAAATAAAATAAAATAAAAAAAAAACTCTTTTTTTAGCAAGTCACGTCCCGAAGCTCAAACTTCCCCAAGCCTCATAAATGTGCAGCTTTGGGTGACGTTCAAAAGTTTCACTCCCCCACACCCACTATCTCGTGAAAGCAATGGTTAGCCACAAGACATTTAGCCTTTTGCCATAATATCTTCTTGTCACTTCCACACTTCTTGTTTTTATTATCTCTTCCTTCAAAAAAATCTCTACTCAAACAACCCATCCTCCATTTCTTTATTAATTGCTTCCACAAATCTTGTGCTTTCTCATATTCACCCACACACACACCGCCTTCTACACTAAGTGACTCCCACTTCAAGCAAAGGTACCTCATTCATTGACCCATTATCAATCTTTGATTACATTCTGATTACATTTGTGTACATTTTATGATATGGGTCTTTCAATATATGGTCTATTTTGGTTCATTTTATGAAATTACATGTGGGTTATTCAAGATTTTGATAGATTTCATATGGGTCAAATCGCATTTGTGTGAATTTGTGTGTTTCCAACATAAAGTTTACATTTTTAATCTTTATGGGTAAAAAATAAAGGAACCCTTTTGTGAATTTTTGAGAAATTTATCTGGGATTTGTTTCAGATTAGGGGATAATGGTGAATTTGGGGCTGTTTTCTGAGATCAAGCCTGTGGTATCTGTGAATGTGAGGTTTAGAATACCTTATTATACTCAATGGGGTCAGAGTTTGGTTGTGGGTGGGTCTGAACCGGTTCTTGGGTCTGGAAATGTGAAGAAGGGTCTTCTGTTGACCCCTTTTCATGAAGGGGATGAACTGATATGGGGCGGGAGTTTGACGGTTCCGACGGGGTTTCAAAGCGAGTATAGTTATTATGTGGTGGATGATCAGAAAAATGTGTTAAGGTGGGAAGGTGGAAATAAGAGGAAATTAGTGGTGCCTGAAGGAGTTGAAAATGGGAAGGTGGTTGAGTTTCATGATCTTTGGCAGGTAAAAGGTAAAACACTATTTTTTTTAAGTGGTATTTTTATTATATTATTAGTTTTTCTTTATATAATCATTGAATAAAAACACTCTGTTAGTGTAATCTCATACTTGAATGCAGAATGGTAGTGACAGTCTTCCTTTCAAAAGTGCATTCAAGAATGTCATCTTTCGCAAGAGTAGCAGTTTGGCTATTGAGAAACCGCTTGGCGCGATTCAGAATAAGCTGGATCATGATGGTAATGTTTTAAAGTTTCAAATTTGAGGTCGAAAATTTGTTTTTTGAACAATTGTTCGATTCGTAATAATATATTATTACTCTGATGTTGGAAACTGCTTTCAGATTCGGTTATTGTCCAGTTCAAAATAAGCTGTCCAAATATAGCAGAAGGAACATCGGTAATCATAAATTATAACCTATTACTTATTAAAACTTCAAACATTTATGTAAACACATAACATCCATGGGGCCCGTGTTCTTGTTACAGATATACGTAATTGGAAGCTCATTAGAGCTGGGGAAATGGAAAGTTCATGACGGACTCAAACTTAATTATTCCGGTGAATCAGTTTGGGAAGGAGACTGTTTAATACCGAAGGCTGCTTTCCCATTAAAATACAAATACTGTAAATACGGGAAAAACGGAAATTTCTCTCTGGAGTACGGTTCAAACCGGGAGGTCACGGTTGACATTTCAGCCAGTGGGCCAAATTACGTTGTTCTATCAGACGGCATGATGCGAGTAAGATGTTGTTAGATAATTGTTTTTACACTTTTCTTTTTAATATGTGTGAAAATGGGTTGTGCTGAATTTGCGATGTTCATAATTAAGGAAATGCCATGGCGGGGTGCGGGTGTTGCAATCCCGATGTTTTCGGTGAGATCAGAGGATGATGTAGGCGTTGGAGAGTTTGTTGATCTGAAATTAGTTGTTGACTGGGCTGTTGACTCGGGATTTCATTTACTCCAGCTTTTGCCAATAAACGATACTTCTGTGCACAAGATGTGGTGGGATTCGTATCCGTACAGGTATGCAAGTTACTAAATTTATGTTATGAAATATAAATATATTTCGTTTTTTAGTGATATTACTACCTCATTGCGATGCAGCTCTCTCTCTGTATTTGCGTTGCACCCTCTATACCTCAGACTCCAGCGACTTTCAGAAAATATACCAGATGATATCAATGTAGGTCCCACTTTCTCGTTCTTACAATATTTAGGATATTGGTTGTGTGTGTTTTACCACATGCTTTTGTGTGATGTAAACAGAATACTAGGGTAAAAATGAAATTGGTTTAAGAATCTTATGAAATAATGCTGAATTTTGGTACATCAGATTGGCTTATGGACTTGAAACGTAAAGTAAAATGATGTGAAGTACAGATCTAACATGTTGTAGTAGACATGATTAATGTTTTACTAAAGCAATGATATTTCCCTTATGTTTATCTGTTTCTTTTTGCAGCAAGAGATACAAAGGGCAAAGAAAGATCTTGACGGGAAGGTACTTCTCTCTTCATTTCCGTATCTAATAATTTATTCTGTCTTTATATAGTATTGTTTTTTCCATTAGGCATCTGAGCTGATTATACTGTATTTATCTTACATAATGGCTATGTAGTTAATATCGCCGATATATCACCGCCGATATGTCGGTTATCGGTCCCTTGGTGAGATATTAGTGCAAAATATCGGTATCGATATTATCGGCGATATTGACTGATATATCACCGATTTCCCGATATCAGTACCTTTCTTCTTAGTTCTACCATTCGTCTTTATTCTTATTGCTGCTATTAGTGTATAAGTCTTAATTGTTAATTGTTAGTGTTAAATGTTAGCGTTTTAAGTTATAATCAGTTCTTACTTGCTACAATTGTTAGGGTTAATGCAAGTTGCAAAGGGTTAATTTGTTAATGGCAGAAGAGTAACCAATATCCCACCGCGATTTAAGTTATAATCAGTTCTTACTTGCTGAATTGTTAGTGCTAAATTACCAATATCCCACCGCGATTTAAGTTATAATCAGTTCTTACTTGCTGAATTGTTAGTGCTAAATTACCAATATCCCACCGCGATTTCCGATATCTCCAATATCAGTCCTTGACCGATATCCAATTTTTTACCGCATTAACTACTTAGCTGTATAAAAGTAAACTTAAATTGAGTCCAACACGATTGCCCTTTGAATGTTGACATTAATCTTACATATTTCCTTTTACTGCTAACCGCATTTTTTAATATACATTGAAAGACGCCCTTCTTAAGCTGTGCTAGTTTTTGAAGTTACACTCATTTTTTCTGATGTTTGAGGAAGCAACACTTACATAATGCTCTAAATTTATTGATTGCAGAATGTGGATTATGACGGTACTATGACTACAAAGCTTTCAATTGCCAAGAAGATATTCGATTTGGAAAAAGATTCGATACTAAATTCGGATTCCTTCAAGAATTTCTTGTCCAAAAATGAGGTACGTGTGGAAACTGGAAAATTTACAACATGTTTCTTTATTTTTCTTGACTTCATGTTGTTTATCTGTTTTGTTGTATGATACAGGAATGGCTAAAACCGTACGCAGCCTTTTGCTTTTTACGAGACTTCTTTGAAACTTCAGACCACAGTCAATGGGGCACATTTAGTCAATTTTCAAAAGCTAAGGTAATCATGACTCATGAGATTAGTCATATTAAAATCTATTTGTAATGTGTTGACTGTTGACTTTCTAACGTATATATATCATAATTTCATCAGCTTGAAAAGCTCGTGTCCGAGAACAGCTTCCACTATGACATCATATGCTTCCATTACTATATACAGTACCATTTGCACTTACAAGTAAGTTATTTTATCATTATATGTCTGATATGCTTTTCTGCAATATACGTAACAGAAAAAAAAAATATTATTACTTTCTTTGGGATTATTAGTTGTCAGAAGCAGCCGAATATGCGAAAGAGAAAGGAGTGGTATTAAAAGGAGATCTCCCAATAGGCGTCGATAAAAATAGTGTAGATACTTGGGTATATCCGAATTTGTTCCGGATGAACACCTCTACGGGGGCCCCACCAGATTATTTTGACAAAAACGGTCAAAATTGGGGATTTCCTACTTACAATTGGGAGGAAATGTCTAAAGACAATTATGCTTGGTGGCGTGCTCGTTTATCACAGGTTTCTCACTTCATATTCAGATGTTATTTATTTTTTTATGTATTTATTTATTATTGAGTAAAATGCCATTTTCATCCCTGAGGTTTGGCCAGTTTTGCGACTTTCATCCAAAGGTTTGTTTTCCCGCATTTGGATCCAAAAGGTTTGAAATTTTGTCCCTTACATCGGCTCGTTAACTCCATCCATTTTTCTCCGTTAAGTTAGGGGTATTTTCGTCATCTTTGTTAACTTAAAGGGTAATTCGGTCTTTTTCACTTTATGAACAAGCATTTAGCATAATGTACAAGTATTCAGTAATACCCTTACTAAATAAAAAAAAATAATATAGGTAGAAAGACAAAAATACCCTTGACTTAACGGAGAAAAATGGATGGAGTTAACGAGCCGGATGAAAATGGCAAGATTTCAAACATTTTGGATCCAGATGCGGAAAAACAAACCTTTGGATGAAAGTCGCAAATGAAAATGGCATTTTACCCATTTATTTATCATTACACATATTTTCGTTGTCTGTTTGCTAATTAAATCTTTGTGGAACCCGTTTTTTTGGATGAAAGATGGCAAACTATTTCACGGCGTACAGGATAGATCATATATTGGGTTTCTTTAGAATATGGGAGCTTCCGGCACATGCAATGACAGGTCTAGTCGGTAAATTCAGGCCATCTATCCCACTCAGTCAGGTAAATTTATGGTGCATTTTTCTTTTTGTTATATTAAAACGATATCGGTGCTGTTTTGTTATTAATAAGATATTTTTTAATTATAGGAAGAGCTTGAAAAGGAGGGAATTTGGGACTTTGACCGACTGAGCAAACCGTACATTCGACAAGAGTTCTTACTGGTTTCTTTATTTGGCTTGTTTAGTTGTCTTTTTTATTCAAAGGGTCATATTTTATTAAAGTTATTTGTTTTTTTTTTTCAGGAAAAGTTTGGACCGTTATGGACAGTCATAGCCTCTTATTTCATGAATGAATTTAAGAAAAATCATTATGAGGTAGCATAGTTTTCTTGCACCGGTGCTTTACTTTCCCTACATACTACTAGAAGTAAATTTTTTGACCCGTTTACTTATGAACGGGTCAAACGGGTTGCAAGTCGCCCGAATTGTGTTTTCAATGAATCTAACCTCCTAGGTCATGTTATTCTCAAACACTTAGTTTATTATTAAAATTATATATTTTAATCATATTTGACAGACTAATAAAAAGTTGACCTTTTTAGTCAAAGAGTGTTCCAGGGGTCTACCCAACCGAATTGACCCGTTTAGATAAGATACCCAAAGTGACGACCCACCCATTTTGTCACCTCCAAATTAACATCCTTCAACATTGCAGCTTAAGGACGATTGCAACACGGAGAAAAAGATTGCTGCCAAGCTGAAATCACTCGTTGAGAAAAAAATGTTGTTGGAAAATGAAGATAAATTAAGACGGGATCTTTTCGATCTTGTGCAGGTAAAATACATTACACACACGAGGGATTGAAATTAGTGCCATTCATACTATCCCTTGTTTTATGATTATCCTATACCGTTTCGATCTACTTAATATTATATAAACGTTCATTGGCAGAATATAGTGCTTATTAGAGATCCTGAGGATGCTAAAAGTTTCTATCCTCGTTTTAATCAAGAAGACACATCAAGTTTCAAGGATTTGGATGAGAACAGGTACTTTATATCTATGCCGTTCATGCAGTAAAAAATCGGATATTAGTCAAGGACCGATATTTGAGATATCGGTTATCGCGGTGGGATATCAGTAATTTTTATATCATGCAGAATTTATATATAGCAATTTAACACTAAGGTAGTGTTTGGTATGAAGGAATGGAAGGTGGAATGGAATGGATGATTACGAGGGAATGAAGAAAAGGGTGTTTGGTTGCTCAATGGAATGGAATCACCCATTCCAAAAGGCATTCCATTCCCTCAAAATCATTCCTTCCACCCCCCATGTTTTTTTTTTCCATTCCATCCCCTCTTGTACCATTCATCAACACCAAAACCCACCACCTTCGCCACAACCCGCCACCACCACCACCCACCACCGACGCCATCGCCACCACCCGCTACCAACTCACCCCGACATCCACCGTCGCCGCCGCCACCCACTCGCCACCGTTATCAGCACAGCCGCGACCAACCGCCAACGCCACTCGCTGCCGCCGCCCACCACCACAACTACCACCACCGCCACCACCAACCACCGCCGCCGCCCACCGCCACCTCTGCTGCCACCCACCACCAACGGCCACCTTGCCGCCACCACCACTCGTCGTCACCGCCGCACCACCACTCGCCGCCGCCGCCACCACCCATCGCCGCCGTCGACACCCACCACCGCCACCTATAACTAACCACAATCACTACCACCGACCACAACCACCGCTCACTGCTGATTTTATTACTCCGTTTTTCTTGCCTACCGAACAATATACAATAATAATTCATTCCATCCACACATGGTAATCAAACAAGACATGGAAATTGGAATGGTAATGATACATTGCATTCCTTCGTCCATTCCATTACCTCGTTCATTCCATTCCTTCGTCCATTCCATTACCCCATACCAAACAGACCCTAACAATTCAGTATACTCTACTACCATTAACAAATCAACCTTTTGCAACTTGCAAAACACTAACAATTGTAGCAAGTAGGAACTGATCAAGAGTTAAAACACTAACGGTTAACAATTAAGAGGGTATCTGGGATTGCTTATTTAACTCAAAAAGTGCTTATTGACTTATTACTTTTTAAAAGGAGTTTTAAAAAAAAATGTTTAGATTAGCTTTTGTGGTGGGAAATAGTAAAATGACCAAAAAGGATATGGTAAGTTTCCATGTTTAGTTGCTATTTTAAAGGATGGGGTTAAATTTGTAATTTTATATTCAAAAAGTCAAAAGCCATTCAAAAAGCCAAGATTTTGTGGCTTTTGAAAAACAACTTTTTGCTCATTCTCAAAAAGTCATAACAAAAAACAATTTTGTTAATGCCAAACACTTTTTTAACTTATTGGCTTTTCGAAGAAGCCAATAAGTCAATAAGTTATTTTCAAACTCAATCCCAAACACCCTTTAAGACTTGGAACACTAATAACAGCAATATGAGGATGGTAGAATTAAGATGAAAGGTACTGATATCGGGAAAATCAGAGATATATCGGTCAATATCGCTGATAATATTGGTACCGATATTCAACCGATATTTTACATGGGGAGGGGACCGATAACCGTATACTGGGGATATATAACCGATATTAATTGCATAGTTTAATATACAAATCAAATATGTTACGTATAAAGTTTCTTCTTTTTTTGTTTTTCCAACTGAAGAGGAAATTAAAAAAAGAAAAATCTTTTTTTAATTCTGTACAGCAAGAACATATTTAGGAGATTGTATTACGACTACTATTTCCATCGACAAGAGACTCTTTGGCGCCAAAATGCGATGAAGACTTTGCCTGCACTTCTAAATTCATCAGATATGTTAGCCTGTGGAGAAGATCTAGGCCTAATTCCATCTTGTGTTCATCCTGTATGCCTTCTTTATTATACTTATAATTACTTCTTTAATATCGTTTTATTACAAGTGTTTCGTCATGACTTATGTTTTAAAATGACTCAATGCAGGTTATGCAAGAGTTAGGATTGATAGGCTTACGTATTCAACGTATGCCAAGTGAGGCTGATTTGGAGTTTGGTATTCCTTCCCAATATGACTATATGACTGTATGATCTCCGAACATCATTCGAGTTTCTTCCCAATTTGTACTTATAAATCATGAATCATAAATAATAAGTCGATGAACTTGTTGCAGGTATGTGCTCCTTCATGCCATGATTGTTCTACCTTACGTGCATGGTGGGAAGAAGATGAAGATAGAAGACGTTCGTTTTTCAAAACCATGATTGGTTCTGACAGTCTGCCACCTGAGAAATGTGTTCCGGAAATAGTACATTTTGTGTTGCGTCAGCATGTTGAATCTCCATCAATGTGGGCAATATTCCCTTTACAGGTACTATGTTTTAATAATGATTAGACAATGAAAAATCTGACATAATTTCATCTTCGGGGTGTTTGGATGCAAGTTTCCAAACTGTGACTTTGATAATCAGTCTTCCCTCTTAATAATTATTTAGGCAGCTAGACAATCAGTTTCATGCCAACTGCAATAAATCTAACTAGTAATTTTACCCCGCACGTTGCGGCGTGAGTCGGTTTGGTTTGGTTTGTCATGTTAGCAACAAATAACACTAAAAGGTGAAATACCAAAACGAATAAAAGCAGAGGGACTAAACATGTATATTACCAAAGTTAAACTAGAGGGACCAAACATGTATATAAGCAAAGTTAACTAATAAGTAGAAAACTTTATTAAAGTAGAGGTATTAAGAAACTTAAAGTAGAGGGACCAAACATGTATAATAGGAAAGTTAAGGGTGAAAAGTAAAACACAAAAGAATTTAAAAGGGAAAAAAGAAAAAAAGTGGCTGCCATGTGGCAGCGTGTGATTGGATACAACGAATAGTGAGACAAAACAACTTGGCCTTTAATTATGTAAGGAAAGACTAAGTTAGTTATTTGCCATTTTGCCACTTCTTTTTAGCTTATTTGGAAGATTTTTCACCTGTTAGTTATTATTTAATGTATTATATTACAAGAAAAAAGATATTTGTTGGAGTTATAGCTGAATAATGTTTTTTTTGTAACACTTTATTGAGAAACAAATTATGAAAAATAGTATTAAAAAAATAAGTCGTCGTATTTTAAATTTTAATATTTCAACAAGTCGGTTTTGGTCATTTTATTACTTTCTTAAAAGAGTAAACTTCCGTTTTGCTCCCTGTGGTTTGGTCACTTTAACGGTTTTGCTCCAAACCTTTAAAAATAGCCATTTTACTCCCTGATGTTTCGGTTTTTTTGCCAGTTTGCTCCCCGCGCTCTAACTCCATCCAAATTGTTTGTTTTTCCATTTTGCTCCCCACAGGGAGCAAACTGACAACAAAACCAAAACATCAGGGAGTAAAATGGCTATTTTTAAAGGTTTGGGGCAAAACCGTTAAAGTGACCAAACCACAGGGAGCAAAACGGAAGTTTACTCTTCTTAAAATAATGAGAATTAGCCAAATCAAACAACTCACCATCTTATTATTATTACTACAACTCTTCAAGCAGCAGAAGCACATCCAAACACTATATTCCGCAACACGTTTTCACATAATCAGTTTTAAAATGCACATCGAAATACATCCTTTTAACATGTAGCAACAGTTCTATCATTATGTACAAGTAAATGAGCTTTTTTTATATTCATCAGGATTTGTTAGCATTGAAAGAAGAATACACGACACGCCCTGCAACAGAGGAGACAATCAACGATCCCACAAATCCTAAGCATTACTGGCGATTCCGTAAGTATAACCCTTTTGCTCGTCAACTTTCCAAACAACTTTATATGTAAAAATGACGACGTTAAACGTTCTATCCCATAGGTGTTCACGTGACCATGGAATCCTTATTGAAGGATACAGACCTTACGACATCGATTAAAGGACTTGTTTGCTCGAGTGCAAGATCTTATCCTGGTCAAGAAGAAGAAGCTCAACCAGGAGTAGCTGTGGTTCCACCGAAGCAGCAAATTGCCGGTGAGCAGGAGAAGATTCGGCTTCCTAACCAAGATCCAAAAATCACAAGCATAGCTGTTCTGTAAGGTTGTTTTTACCTTTTTGATGTGATGCCAGAAGCCATTGACTTTATTGACTTTTTGTCGTGGATCATTGTTGCCATAAAAGCATGTAAATCTGGGCTTTGGATTCTTTGAAAGAAAATGCTTCAATAAAAAAATGTATATGTTTTTCTCCTAAGCAGTTAATGTGGTAAAAAAATCGGATATCGGTCAAGGACCGATATTTGAGATATAGGTTATCGTGGTGGGATATCGGTAATTTTAATATCATGTAGAATTTACATATATAACAATTTAATACTAACAATTCAGTATACTTTCCTACCATTAACAAATTAATTTTTTGCAACTTGCAAAACACTAACAATTATAGCAAGTAGGAATTGACTAAGACTTAAAACACTAACATTTAACACTAACAATTTATAATTATGACTTAAAAAGCACTAATAGTGGCAATAAGAAGAACAACGAATGGTAGAACTAAGAAGAAATGTATTGATATCGGCAAAATCGGTGATATATCGGTCAATATCGCTGATAATATCGGTACCAATATTCGACACTAATTGGTCTTTTTCATGCAAAATTCTAGGTCTTGATTGTGATTTTGGCATGTGGATTCTTTTTAGGTTTTATAGTAATTCGTGTAGGCCTGGATATCTCTTGTAAATCGTGCACGGGTTACTTTTAGATTGAAACATTTTGATGGTGCTAGTTAAAAGTTTAAATAAATAAGAGATATTGGATTTAAAGAGAAAAATGCTCGGATAGTCCATGTGGTTTGCCCATTTTTCACCTTTAGTCCATAACTTTCTAAAATTATAGCTATAGTCCCCAACTTTTGCAATTTCGTTCCCGGATAGTCCCTGGTTCGAATGAAGGTCAGTTTTTGATGTTAAGTGGATATGAAATTACAAAATTACCCTTAATATTAAAAATTACAATAAAATATTAAAAAATCTAATTATTATTTTAAAGAAAAATAAGACCCACTTTTTTCCTACTCCACCCCTACCCCCTCTCCCCTTTCTTTCTTCCTCTTTCTTTTGTCTGAAACAATCAAACCACCACCACCATACTTCACCTCCACCACCATAATAAACCCTTCACACCTCCACCATAAAATCGTCGCTGTCACCTCCTCCACAAACCCCCGTCGCCTCCCAGTTTTTGTAATCGGGCTTCCAATGAGCTTGAGTGTGTTCCAGAAACAATTGAACAACTATTGAAGACAAGCCTGCGTACAAGGGTTTGACCTCTCTTGCCATCGGAAGTAATACTTGAGTTGTGGTGTTCGCCGGAACTGCAGCAGCCTCGTCAGAACTGGTCTAGTCGAAGCAGCAGGGGCAGTAACGAAGCAACAGCAGTAGCTCCGACTGTGGCGATCGAAGGCCTGCTCGTGTTGATCTGATTCCGGCAAACAAGAGGCAATCGGGTCCGGAGGTATCAAACTTCTACTTCCATTGTTTTTTTTTTTTTTTTTTTTGATTGTATGATATATTTGTTGGGGAATATTTTAGGGTTCTATCTGTTTTATCATTTTGGGTGTAAAAGATTGAAGCTTTCAAAATCTTGAATGTTCATGGTGTTTAATTGCCGTTTAATATAATGTAATCTGGGAATAGTCTTTCAATTTAATGTTTAATATAATATAATGTAAAAGATGAACAGGGTGATTTGATGCAGGGGATTGATGGCGGGAGTGTGGCAGTGGTAGTAGTTACGGTGAAGGGGGTTTGGGGGGGGGGGGGGGGGGGGGGGTGGTTGTGGGTGGTGGTGGTGGTGTGGAGTGGGGAAGATAAAGTGGGTGGGGTGGGTCCCACATAAATTGTAAATTGACACTAAGGGTATTTTTGTCATTTCACACGCACCTAACACCAAAAACTAACCCAGTTACGCGTTAGGGACTATCCGCGAACGAAATTGAAAAAGTTGAGGACTATATGTGTAATTTTAGGAAGTTAGGGACTAAAGGTGAAAAATGGGCAAACCACAGGGACTATCCGGGCACTTTTCTCGGATTTAAATAACCCAACTTTCACCAATTGGCCAATAAAACTGCTAACTTTCGATTTGCACACCAACACTCCAAACTTTCAACTTATTGGCCGATAACACTCCCTAACTAACTAAACCCTAACCTAGTTAGTTTTTGCTGATGTGACATCTGATGTGGCCTTTTTGCTGACGTGGCATATGATGTGTCAGCTGATGTGGCATTTTTTGATGACGTGGCAGCTGATGTGGGTTGACATCGTATTTTTGATGACGTGGTAGCTGACATGACATTTTTTTGATGATGTGTCTAACTAGGTTGGCGTGCAGTTAGTTAGGGAGTGTTATGGGCCAATAAGTTGAAAGTTGGGAGTGATGATGCACAAGTAGAAAGTTGAGAGTGTTATTGGCCAATTGATGAAAGTTAGTGTTATTTAGATCCAATATCTCAATAAATAATTCACAAGATTAAATATGCAGATCTTTATTAAAAAGTGTACCGGAACTAGATCATATCATTCCTTATATAGGGGACGGACTGTCACTTTTTCGGTTGTTAGTTGTTAGTTGTTAGTTGACGGTTGTAACGGTTAAAAGTTAGACAATTATATTAGTGGAAAACAATCATGGAAAACTAACTTTATTAGTGGTCAGTTAGTTATTACTGATAAGAAAGTTGACAATGACAACCAAGTATGTTCCATTGATAGTCGGTTAATATCATAAGTTATGAGTTGAGTTATTCTACAAAGGAGTATAAAAATAAGAAGTGTAAGAAACTATTATAGAGTGACAAGTGTCCCAAAAGAAATCAAGTGGAAAGTGTAATTTTGTCAAATAGAATAAAAAGATTATGCACATGCAAGTCACATGTTATTTCCCCCATATTTTTAAACGTCCATAACTTTTTTATACGTCATTTGTTTTTTTTTTAAATTATACCATAAAATCGAGCGTCTTTTTATCTTTTATACGAGTACCATATTGTTATATTTAGAAAAAAATTCGAATACCAGTTGCATATTACACAATGGACATAACGAAAAACACAATTAGAAAACCCAGTTGCGTATACACAATGGACATAACATAAAACACAATGAATATCAAACTAAAAACACAATGGAAGGTAGACCAAACACACAATCGATGACAAAAGATAAAAGACACAATGGACATAACGTAAAACACAATGAGTATCAAACTAAAATCACAATGGAAAGTAGATCAAAAACACAATCGAGCCTGTCTTGGATCATAGTGCTCATGTTTGGTCGAACCACCGAGCCTGTCTTGGATTCTTTTGTCATCTTCTAGTCTAATGAATCTCAAGACTCTGTTTCTGACTTCATCTAGATTCCTGCATGGGGTCATTACAAGGTCATCGTAAAAGAGAGAATCCTTTTGCAATCCCATCTTAAATGCTTCAACATAAGTTGCTATATTAAGATTTGGGATTTCTAAGGATTTTATCCCAAACTTAGTGACATAATCCCTATGAGATTCATCACGGGCTTGGGTAATTCTATACATGTCACTAGTTAACCTCTCAAATGTTCTACTACAAGAAAACCGATTATTAAACAGATTGACTAAATGCGAAAATGATGTAATAGAATAGGGAGGAAGACTTAGCAGCCATTTTAATGGAGATCCAGTGAGTGTGGATCCAAAACCCTTGCAAAGGCAAGCTTCTTTTAGTTTCTTAGGAATGGGATTTATCTTTATTCTTTCTCTGTATTGGGCCACATGCTCCTCCTGATCAGTTGTACTGATGCAGGAGCATATTAGCATATCTTATATTTTTATTTAAAATTTGAATTTCGTATTTTATCGTTTTCATAGTTATAAATTAGGGTCTAGGGTTTATTGTTTAGGCAGTTTTTGATTGAATTGAATTTATAAGAACTTTGTTCTTGAACCTTATGGTTCCTTTTGAGACATATGATTATCAATTGTTCTTGAGCCATTTGATTGTACGCGAAACTGCATCATGTATCATCATACAACTTCATGTTGGGGGGTTTAAGAGCGATTGGGTATCTTTGCATCGCATATTGGTGGAGCAAAACATGATATCATATGGCTCCCGTCTAGAATCTTAGGTATAGGTTTGACTATTCCAGGGACGCTGGATATCATACCCTTGAGCTTTTGCAACTCCCTGGCCATGGCCTGATTGATCTCTGCATCCTCCACGTAACCATAATAAGTATCCAAAGATGTATTATGGAAACTGTTACCTCCTGGTTGACTTAAGGGTAGTAATCCCGAAGAGTATCTAGGATAAGACATGTTTGCAGTTATAGTAGGGTATGAGGAAGCAATAATCTGCATGGGGATGAAATCCCCATCATGGATTTCTGAGCTTCTCAATGTTGTCTCCCTGAGGATCCTTGATCCTGAAAGACGCTGGAACCAGGAAAGGTCTGTGTCAAAGGTCTTGGTGGATAATCCATGGATCCTTGAACTCGAGCTGAGGATCCTTGTTGATGGAAGTAGGATCCTTCAGGCTAGAACATCTCCACGTATCCTTCTGAACGGAGTATTTATTCTCGAGGCTGAGTCATCGCCAGTGATCCTTGTTGAGGGATAAAGGATCCTTGAGGTTGGATGGTGGATCCTCTGGATTATTGAGTTGTTGATGCCGGAGTGACAAAATCCAACACTCTAGGCATCAATGGAGACTGATCCTCTGCTGGCCTCTTTTGTTTCTTGATATCTTCAATCTCACGCATGATCTTTTGATTAGTATTGTTCTGCTACTCCATGTAGCTTTTCATTTGCGAATATAAAACATAAATTTCATTGTCAATATTTGTAGAGGATGGAGTAGCAGAAGTTTTGGATCCTTGGAAGACATATAATGTCTTCTTTTGAGCAATTTCATTATTCTTCTGGAATTGTGGGGGAATAGGGGGCAACAACATAGAGCTCTGTGAGGAGGTAGTCGTTGGCATGGCAGCTGAAACAGATTTTCCTTGAGAGGCCATGGTGTTATGGAATTGATGAAAATAAGCAAAAATGGATGGAAAATTTTAGAAATGAAACACCACTTGCCCCCCGGTGGGTGCCAAATTGTTTTGGTCAAAAATCCGATTAAGGATAATGTAACAAATCTGAAATGTGAGGTAGAGTGCATATATGATTAACAATGATAGAAATGAATATAAGGCTGTAAATGCAATTGAACACAAAGATTTATACGAGGAAAAACCCTTGATCACTAGTAGATCGCCAGCATGAAACCTGAAACCTTGGGTGGTGAAAACTATCAACCACTAACTATATTGAATAATGAAAACAAGTACAACTTCGAATGTTGATCAAGTGTGTTACAACTGATTGCTAAGAGTGTTTGTGAGCTTTTAGTTTGTAATGTGTGTATGCGAAAGTGTGAATATGTCCTATAACACTTGATCAACCCTTTTTGAATAACAATAACAACTATGTCCGAAAATCTGGCATGACCACGTTCACTCCCCATGACCGTTGTGGAATTAGCACGTGCAGCGTCCATACGAATTATCCCCGAAATTCCAACTGAGACTCAGTCCACTTCGTTGATATCATGCACATGAACATTAGAAAACATCGAGAACAATTGTTAGAAACTATAAATAATGATAAGGATCCTTGATCCTCTGTGTCCCTGTTCTACCCGCTAAGGATAATCTATCCAGGCAAAACCTCAAAATATGGGATCCACAATAATAAAAACCTAGCCCCTAACAAACACGATGTATAGAAAACTTAGTAAAAAATGTAAGGACCAAAACCCAGTTGAAAGACACAACGGTCACAACCTTTAACACAATACAAAGAAAACCTAGCAAAAATGATTTTTGTTTATTTTATTTTTATATAGTAATATGATACTCATATTAAAGATTAAGAAACAATTGTTATTATGGTGATTTTTTTAACAAATGTCGCATGAAAAAGTTATGAACGTTTTAACTTTGATGGGGGAATTGACATGTGTCTTGTATGTGAAAAGAAAGTCAATACATTTAGGATTCCTTTTATGTCCTATTATTTTCTTTTCCCTAAACTAATATCAACCCTCCAAATCTAAAGATAATAGACTAGAATCCTTCTTACCTTTTTTATTTATGTTGTCTATTGTATTTGATCTTAATCCCAATTATATAAATTTGTATTCTTATTTCTTTTTGTTCTTTGTATTCTTATTTCTTTTTGTTCTTATCTCAAATAAACCCGATTATACTAAGTATGAAACATCATTCTCATTGATAACTAAAGAATTATTATTATTATTATTATTATTATTATTATTATTATTATTATTATTATTATTATTACTATTACTACTATTATTATTATTACTACTATTATTATTATTATTATTATTATTAGAGAAAAATGCCCGGATAGTCCTTGTGGTTTCACATTTTTTCACCTATAGTCCCTATCTTTCTAAAACTACTTGAATAGTCCCCAAGGTTTTCCGTTTTGTTCTCGGATAGTCCCTGGGTCTAACTTCAGTTACTTTTCTCTGTTAAAATGATGTGAAATGACAAAAATACCCTTTCCTTTAAAAGGCCAAACCACAGGGACTATCTGAGCATCTTCTTCATTTTTATTTATAAAACCCCACCACCACACTTCATCTTCAACCTCCACCCACCATCACTCTCCTCCACCCTCTCCACCATCACCGACACAGTCTCTTCTTATATTACCCAATTGAATCTCACACAAAATTCCACATTCTACCTATTCCAATTCATCGATCAATTTTGCACTCGGTGTTAATTGTTAATAGCTGTGATTTGTTCCTTTCGATATGGCAATGAGTCTAAACCAGATCGGAGCGATATCCGGTACACCAATCACAACCGAATCAAGTCACACAACAGCAGCAGGAGGAGAGACAACCAGATCGGAGGTCTCCACCGGCGAACATCAGAGTATCCGTACAGAAACAATCAACAGAGGCAGACCGGTTATCACCATCTCGAGTGCGGTTATCACACAACAGCAGCAGGAGGAGAGACAACCACAGTCTCCACCAATGAGTCCGGTTCGAGGCGGAATAAAGGCGGATCTGTCGGTGGCGTGCCAGGCGTTGATGACGGAGGAGGAGGTGGTGGTGAAGGAGCATCGAACCGGTGGTGGTGGGGTTAAGGAAACGAATGAGCATCGAACCTAGCCGGAGTAGTTCCGATGTCGGCGGCGACGCTAATCGAGGGCTCGGCTTGACGAATGAGCCACTCGATTGTTTGACCGTCAGATTTGTGACCGAGCGCACGAGTGAGCTTTGTGCTTCCATTTTCTTTGAGAGAACATCACCTTCTAATTTGATCCAGGAGACGATTTTGCCCTAAACCCACACCCCTTTGAGAGAACATCACCTTCTAAGTTGAATCGGTTCATGTGCTGAAAATTGTGTTTTTGTTTATGTTTCTGTTTGGGTTAGCCGGTGAGCAATAGTGGTGGTGGTTCTCTGGTGGAGGGTGGTGGTTGTAGTTGATGGTGGGTAGAATGAACAAGACAGAGAAAGAGGGAGAGGTTTCAATAAATTTGATTTGGGGAAGAAGAAAAACAGTTTATAAATAAAAATAAGAAGATGCCCGGATAGTCCCTATGGTTTGGCCTTTTAAGGAAAGGGCATTTTTGTCATTTCACATCATTTTAACAGAGAAAAGTAACTGTAGTTAGACCCAGGGACTATCCGAGAACAAAACGGAAAACCTTTGGGACTATTCAAGTAGTTTTAGAAAGATAGGGACTATAGGTGAAAAAAGGTGAAACCACATGGACTATCCGGACATTTTTCTCTTATTATTATTACTATTAGTATTATTATCATTATCGTTGTTGTTATTATTAATATTATTATTAATATTAATATTATTATTATTTCTTAAAATTTTTTATACTTATGTTATGTATTATGTCCTTAAGTTTAAAAAATAAGGAGAATTAAAACTTTCAATTACACAATCAAGTTCCATAGATTTTCGCTCGCTTAAATCACCCTCATTTTCATCTTTTACTTGAAATTGTTAAACCCAGCATATGTTCATTGTTTAAAATTCTTATATTCAACACATATGTTGAAGACTAAATTTGAAAACAAAACAATGCACATGTATAAAAAGATAGAACAAAAACAATTTAACTCCTATAAATCCTTATATAAGGGATTGTTAGTGAACTCAGAAAACTCGTGACCTTATTTGGGATAGCGACATTGAACTTAGTAGGGGTGTGCATGGTTCGGTTATTAGTATTATCTGTAACAATAACCGAAGTTATCAGTTAATCGGTTTGGTTTATTTGGTTAATTTGTCTGTTTTCGGTTTGGTTCGGTTATTTCTGTTAATAACCAAACCAAACATTGGCTAAACTTTTTGTTTAGAAATAAATGTAATGGAGGTATAGGATAAGGATCATGTAAGAAGTAGTAGACTAACTGAGAAACTTGAGAAAAATTCTGAACCACACATTTTCCCTAAGCAAAAAAATGCAAAAAAATGCAAAAAAAAAAGTAAAAAAAATGCAATTTTTTTTTTGAAAAAATCGGAGCTTTTTTTTTAAGGTATTTATTTTTTGAATTTTTTTGGGATTTATATACATGTGTATATTGTTAATCTTTTAACTATACATATGTGTATATTGTCAAATATACATATATGTATATACATGTTTAAAATTGAAAAATAAGTGTTATTTAGGGTTTAGCATAAGTATTTAGGGTTTAGCATTAGGGTTTAGGGTTTAGCTTTATGGTTTAGGGTTTAGCTTTAGGGTTTAGCATTAGGGTTTAGCAATAGTATTTAGGGTTTAATATTTTGGTTTAGCTTTTGGGTTTAGCTTTAGGGTCTAGCTTTAACTTTAGGGTGTAGCATTAGTGTTTAGCATTAGGGATTAGCTTTAGGGTTTAAAATTAGGGTTTAGCTTTAGGGTTTAGCATTAGGGTTTAGCTTTAGGGTTTAGAATTAGGGTTTAGTTTTAGGGTTTAGCATTAAGGTTTAACTTTAGTGTTTAAGTATTAAGGTTTATAACACATATTTTTTCAATTTTAAACATGTATATACATATATGTATAAATCCAAATTTATAAAAAAAAAAATTAAATCCTTAAAGAAAAAGCTGTGATTTTTTTTTAAAAAAAAGCATTTTTTTCACCTTTTTTTTGCATTTTTTGCTTAGTGAAAATGTGTGGTTCAGATTGCTTCCCAAGTTTCTCAAATATGGTGGACTTCTCTTAGGATCCCTACCCTGGAGGTATAAATACATGAAATAAATAGATGTATAAACACATGAAATTGATGTATAAAACATGACATTGATGTATAAAAGCTAGAAATATATGAATATTTAAGTGATTCGGTTCAGTTCGGTTAATTTCGGTTACTTCGGTCTCGGTTAATTTCAGTTCACTTTTATCGGGTTTTGATTTGGTTTTGGTTAATAATTCGATTATTACTCATCCCTAGAACTCAATATATTTCCCATTAGTGCCACTTTGGTGGCCACCGACACCCGCTTTAAGCCGGACCGAGGACACTCGAGGTCTCGGGTTTGAAACATGTTTCTTACCCCTCTTTGATGGCTATGGGTATTTGCCGCCAGGGATCCTTGTCGGGTGGTGAACTGGGAAGGGAGATCCCTTCCGCGGTCAGGGGTACCGTGCAATTACCCTTTTTTAGAACTCAATATATTAACTCAACATAGAACCTAAACTAATTATATTCAAAACAAGGCCCCAACATGCAAGGTTAGTGATTGCTTTAGGTCTTAGCCCATTGGGCCGCCTTTATAACCATCGTATAATATAATGGTCTTATCGTAATTATATAAAAACCGAATACTATGTCCAACACAAAAAAAAAAAAAAAAACCCCGGGACTGGGCATTAATAAACCAAGGCATTCCCAACCCGGTTCCGTATCCAATCCTACCCGTCAAATATTTCCAGGTCCATACCTACGATTTTAACCCAGATCCAACCCGTGTATGCCCAACCTTACCCGATCAAAACCCAAAAAAATCCCGAAACCATAACCGAAAAAACCCGATTACCTTCTCTTCAAAAACAGGTTCCATGAGCCCGACCCCGAATCATACCCGAAAGAGATTTGTGCACCTCTAATTGATCAATTCATAAATGCAACACAAAAGTTTAACAAAGTGAAGGGCTGTTTGGCAACTTCTGAATGGTTAAATGCTAAACCAATAAGAGGTCTGAACCATTAAGTGCTGAATCAATAAAATGTCTGAACCAATAAAAGCTAGTATAATGTTGGTACACTTTATGTGGACGCGACTTGTTTCGGTTCGACTCGGTTAGGTCCGGCTCAAGCCCGACGTCACGACATTCCTCCGTCGTGCGCCCCAGAGTTCGACACGCGAGGCACGGAGCGCCGCAAGCCATTCCCGTTTACACATCACCATGACATCATCATTGTGATGTCATGGTGATGTCACAACTTTGTCCTATGTTGAAATTGTGCAAAGATTATAACAGAAAGTTGTCTGGGCCGATTCCTTTGCACATTGGGCCGAAAACTTGTTTGTAGAATTTGTCAAATACTTGGGCTGCTACATCAATTGAACGAAGACCAAGCCCAACATCAAAGTGACGAAATCACTTTGATTTCGTCAAGTTATTATGGCAAAAACACACATGTGACGAAATCCAAGGGATTTCGGCGCAATCTTGATTTCGTCGATGTGTTACTATATATACCCAGACACAGAACAGAAACATAGAGAGAAGTCTGAATAGATTTCACTGAGTGAACAGAAACATAGAGAGAAGTCTGAATAGATTTCACTGAGTGAACACATTGTAACACACACACTGAGAGTTTACAGAGACCATTTGTAAACACCGCATTGTAACCGTTTTCTAACATTAATACATTGAGTGTTAATCGTTGAATCGTTGTGTCTTACGTGTTCGTAACTTGGTTTAACTTACCCGTTTGGATTCCGCACTTTCAGGTTTGTCAGAAAACAGGGAATAGAGGTTACTCGATCCTCCGGGTGGACCTACATATAATGCTTAACCGTTTAGAGGCTAATGTCTGATCAATTCAGATTAGAGGTTTTAACCATTCAGACCTAATATAATGCTTAACTATTCAGAGTCAAATGTCTGAACCATTTAGACATCTGCTCACGAAACAAACAGTCTGAACCATTAAGTGCTGAACTAGTAAGAGGTCTAAGGGGCTGTTTGGCAACATCTGAATGGTTAAGTGCTGAACCAGTAAGAGGTCTGAACCATTAAGTGTTGAATCAGTAAGAGGTCTAAACCATTAAGAGCCTGTATAATGCTTAACATTTCAGAGACAAATGTCTGACTAATTCAGATTAGAAGTCTTAACCATTCAGACTCTGTATAAATCTTAACCATTCAGAGGCAAATGTCTGAACCATTCAGACATCTGCTGGTGAAACAAATAGTCTGAACCATTAAGTGCTGAACCAACAAGATGTCTGAACCATTAAGAGCCTCATTAAGAGGTAAACAAACAGCCCCTAAACCATTAAAAGCCTCATTCATTAAGAGGTAAATAAACAGCCCCTTACTATCAAATTAATATTTAGTACCAAAACTAACAATTTCTAAAACCTTGAGATCAAAATAGCAATTAAAAAAAACATTAACAATCACTTCCATATTTTCAAAGGTTAACAAAGAGAGATGGAGAGAGAAGAATGGACGTTCATGTTCATCCTCCATCTCCATTACAAATGGCGCATTTATTCAGTTTGAAAATTCTTCTCTTTCGCGTTCTCTTATTCTCGCTCCCTGAACGCCTCGCCAGTGTTCAGGGTCTCCCATTTACAAACACACATATTTGCAATCAGATTTTGGAATGGGGGAGTAGTATATTGCAAGGCCACAACAAATTTCCATTTTCTTCTGTAATTTCGACCAGACTACATTAACATGCGAACAATTGTTCTTTTGTTTCCTCTTGCGGTTATTGTTTGTTGCAATCTTGTTGTAACGGAGGAGCGCCTGAATTGACGATGGTATTAGTCTTTTTTTTTTTTACGTACATCTTGTTTATGAATATTTCATTATTCTGAAATTGTTTTCATGCATGCAGGTTGTCGGAGATTAGCGACGTGGATCTTGCAATTGACATATGCAATCTTGTAGTGTATGCCAATGCCCAAACCAATGCCAAGTAAGAACGTATAATTTTTTTTTTCTTTTTTTATATGAATTTGTGTTTGATATGGTATTTATTTCAACACTTTGATTTTAATTTTTGAGAATGGAAAATATGCTTATAAATTGTGTTTTCTATTTTGTTATTGTTTACAGAATGTTTATTAGGTTAATCTATTGGGACTTGTATGATGATGTAATACTAAATATTCTGTAAATGTGTATATTTTTATAAAGATGAACAATAATTGGGGCTATAAACGACCTGAGCTAGGTAGGCTCGGCTAGTTTGGCTTAATGAGCTGAAATGTTGTGCTCGAGTTCGGCACATGAAAAGCCCGAGCTAGCTCTATTATTTACAAAAAAAAAAAAAAAAGATTTTATGTTTATAGTTTTATACACATATTGATGTATATAAAAGCTAAAAATAATATTTTTAACATAAACATAATGCCGAATTTATAAGCAAAAAAATTAAAATTTATATATATTAAAATCTGTCTTATACATTCAAGTTATAATTTGTATGTATTGATATTTGGGCTTTAATTTAAACAAGCCAGCTAAATGAGCGAGCCAATGAGCCAAAGCTTGGCTCAGGCTCAACTCGTTTACAAACAAGCCAATTTAGTGCGAGACTTTTTTGAGCGAGCCATGAGCTTCTTGAACAGCCGTAACAGTAATGTCTCAAAAGATATGTTTGTTTATTTATTGCTCTGCCCCGTGGGTAGAGGTAAGGGTGACCTACATCTACCCTCTCTAGACCTCACTAATAGCTTTTTGGCTATGAGCTTATGAGTGGGATTGTAGCTACTTATTATTTTGTTTTGAAATCTGGTTGATTCTAGCTACTAATGACTTTGTTTGGTAGGCATGTGATTGCTAATCTCCTATGGAAAGACGACTCCTCTAAAAGATTTTCTTAAAACCTGCTCTTTAGTATGTTGTTGCAGCCATTCTTACTTACACGATATACACCAGAATGGCTGCAATCATTGATCGTAATCACGGATTTAAGTCACTTGCCCAACTCCCAAGATGCAGACTCCAATCTTACTCTCATTTCGATCCCAGCATGCACGATTCCACGCATAACATCACACACACATCCAATGTCACTACTACTCTCCACAAAAGTTATTCCACCCCATGCCTTTCTTTAGCCACTAACGCGAAACAAGAGGTTGAATCACCTAATCCAAGAATCGAAATCGTTAGTGGTCAAAAGGCTCCAAAGGTTCATGATCTTGTAGCTGAAGTTGCCATTGCATTAGCATCTGGGGTCAAGCCTACACCAGTGCCAAGTGGGCTTGGTGGGGCCTACTATATGCAATCAAGAAAAGAAGGTAATAGTAACAACACAATCGCGGTTGTGAAGCCAGCCGATGAAGAACCATTAGCATTCAACAATCCTAAAGGCTTTGCAGGCCGGATGCTGGGCCAGCCCGGAATGAAACGGTCCATCAGGGTAGGTGAAACCGGGCTTCGTGAACTGGCTGCTTATTTGCTTGATCATGGTGGCTTTGCAGGCGTCCCTCCATCAGCACTTGTCAAAATCTGTCATGTCACTTTTAATGTAAACGTAAACATGGGATTGGCATCAAACCCACCTTTTAAAATCACATCTATACAGAGATATGTAGAACACGAGACAGATGCAGGAGATTTGGGCCCGTCTAGGTTCTCAGTTTGCTCAGTTCATCGTATTGGCATTCTTGACATTCGGCTCCTTAATCTGGACCGACACGCAGGGAACATGCTTGTGAAGAATTTTAATGGGAACCATGTTGCTGGGAAGGCTGAACTTGTCCCAATTGATCATGGGTTTTGTTTACCCGAGTCATTAGATGACCCGTATTTCGAATGGCTACATTGGCCCCAATCTTCAATCCCATTTTCAGAACTAGAAGCTGATTATATCTCAAGTCTTGATCCGTTTAAAGATGCTGAACTTTTAAGAACCGAACTTCCATCAATTAGGGAGTGTTCTGTGCGTGTTTTCATACTTTGTACCATTTTCTTGAAACGGGCAACTGCTGCTGGGCTTTCTCTTGCTGATATAGGTGAAATGATGACACGAGATTTCATCGGAGGTGAAGAGAGTTGGAGTATTTTGGAGAATATTTGCGTAAACGCAAAGGCTAACTTGGATATGGAAATATTAAGTAATGGAAGTGATGAGAATAAAGAATTTGATGAAATGTTTGCATTTGATAAGGTGTTTGAAGACAGTTTGAACCAGGATCAGGATGTTTCAACACTTTCAGCAGATGGTAAACCAACAAAAATGATGAAATATTCATCTGAAGGAGCAAGGGGTAAGTTAATTGATCCACGTTTGACCCGACTAGTACAGGAAAGTGGCATTAAAGATGGTTGTGGTCCAGCCGGGATATCAATACCAAGAAGCGCAAGTTTTGCAGCTCATAGCAAAAATCCTGATACGGGTGTGTGTGTTTCGTTTGAGGAAATGAAGGAAGACGAATGGTCCTCGTTCTTGGAGTATTATGAGGAGCTTTTACCAGAGGCTTTTCTGCAGAAACAAAGCACCAGCATGTTGAAACAGAGGTTAGGATATTCTTGTGAATTCTGAAGAGAATGCTGATTTCATTAACAAAAAAAAAAGGTATTAATTAATTTCAATATATTAGCTTCAAGTAACTGTACAATGTACATTATACATAGCCAAAACTACCATTGTTGTAGACCGTAGATAATTATATGTCGGAAAAGCGAAGGACTAATCGGCCATCCTTTCCATCTACCCTTTAGGTTACATTTCATTCATTTGTGTTTTTTTTACCCTGCATAGAAGTCATATAAGCAATCGTTCGAATCATGGAAGCCGATTTTTTATTTTGCAAAATACATTGGAAATACTTCTCAACTGGTGCATAGGTCGTGTGTCGTAAGTGTATGTATAGGTGTGTTTTTCCCCTTGGTTTATTACGGTAAGGTGTCATGTAAAATTATTAACTTGTTTGAAGGTGGATTCACCTAGTATTTGTGTTGGTCATTCTAACAATGGAAGTGTTGTATGTTTTATGTAAGTAGCAGTACTATAAGAACTTGGGTTCCATACTTCCGTGTTCATAAACTGTTAAAACTGACCAAACCGAAGTAGGTCGGCCTGTTCAGCTGGATTGGTGGTTTAACGGCTCAATTTTGGACCAATGGTTGATCTTTATTATTTTTGGAACCATTTATGTATGTGTTATATTACTAAACAATATTTATCGTTTTTAAAAGTTTAATACAAGCTAACAATATTGAATTTTTTTTTATTAAAACTGCTAAAACCGTATCAGCCGGTCCAGTTGACCAGACAACCTAGCCAGTTTGATTTGTTGTTCGATCTGTCGGAAAACAAGAGACTGGGTTGGATCTTCAGAATGGCTCCAAATTGCTTTTAAAACGTTTTGGCATCTAATTAATTTATTTTTTTCAACGACTTAACTGTCACCACGAAGAGTTGTATTGATAAGAGATTCTATATATGTTGCCTATTGTATCTTGGGAATTCGCTTTTCATGATATACCATGCACAACATTTGGCAAAAATGCTTTCAAGCATAGAGAGCAATCGACTTGAACTAATAAGTAGACTACAATCTTTTATTTTAATACGTTGAACCTGCAAACATGGGCGGCTAAAGGGGAGTGAGGGCTTTGCGATTGTTAGCAGTGGAATTTGTGTTGTGGTATATATAATTATGCATACAGATATAGATATCATACATAGGATCGAAAGCAACATAAATTATTACTATAATCTTTTGCTATAGGATCGAAAGCAACATAAATTATTACTATAATCTTTTGCCGAAAAGGCCCTAAAGTTATTATCCGTTTTGGGCCTTCAAAAAGCTTGAACCGCTCATGCCTTTCAATCTTATGTGATTATACTAGGTAACTAGAGGTGTACAAAAAAATGGTTTGGGCCCGCCGGCCTGGAAACCAACCCGCCTCGACCCCGAAAAAAACTGGTTTGGGACCAACCCGATCCTTCGGCGTTCAGGATTTATTTTTAAAAATGCGGCTTCAGCTCGAACCATTTTCTGACCTAAAAATAAAAGAAAAAGAAAAACCTGTTTCAAAACTAGTTTCAACGATTTATACCTTTGCCAGCTACCAACGACTATATAGGCGTTATTTTGACCGACTGGGTCGATTTGGCTGTTTATTGTCATTTCTTTTATGTTTCTGGCTACTCTAAGCTAGTATAAATATATAGGTGGTGTTTTGGTTGAGAATTACAACAATAAAAAACGCTCTAGCAAAAAACTATAAAAACTCTCATGTTCTTGGTTACGTTAAAAAAATTGTCGAATGCTTCATCAAGCGCTCAATCTTTGGTTAGTTGTCGACCATCTTGCGAATTTGTGGTGATTAGCAAGCTAGCTGCAAAAAGAAATTCCGAAATATGGTGCAATTTCGATCTATACGAAATGCCGAGTGGGCTGAACTACGTTCGTTGCAAGTTTTGTGGTATTTTTTTCGTAAAAGATGCAAATTCGACTTTGAAGAACCACTTAAAAATGAAGTATTGCAAGGCTTTGAAACAAGAACCGGTCGAAGGTCAAACTTCAATGTGGAACGAAGGAAGTTTATGGGTTTATAACGTTGAAACGGGTCAGGAGCGAATGACGCAATCTGTGATTCAAGAAATCTTGCCATTCCAACACTTCGACAACCCATGTTTGACTTCGACTTCGCTAATTCAACGAACTCTCCAACCGCAGTATAAACATGTAAGTCATGCAACTCGGTTGTTTAAATATGTGGTAAAGGTTATAAAAGAATAATTGTATTATTTGAAAACTTACAAACTGGTGTTAACATAACTTTCGATACTTGGTCGGCTTCTCACAATCGCGAACTCATACATTTGTGTCACTATTCATTGGTAAAACACGATACTTGGAAAATGATGAAACGTATGGTTGCGTTTCAATTGTTTGCTTATCCTACACCCGGCGAAAAATTTATCCTATCTTATTGACAAGGTTATTAGAATGTTTTAATTGCAAAACTAAGTATTTTCAATATCTTTTGATAACGTGTCCGAAAATAAGGTGTCCATACAACAACTAAAGTTAATATATTCACCTATTTGTGACATTATTTTTTTCTATTGTTGATGTGTTGCACACATCATAAACTTGAGTCTTTAAGATGGTCTAAGAATGACCCAACCAACAAAAGAGGCTTTTTAACAAATGTTATATGACGTTTTAGCTTAAATAAAACTCGCTCAAGATATATCAATATTGTAAAGAATGGACATACCTACAAGGTGGAATTCGACATGTAACATGTTCGAAAACCCTATTTGACAAAAATATAGTAATAGCTTATCATGATATACGTTCGAACAGGGACAATTCGATTATGCCTTTTCCTCAAAGGGGTTGGGAACTTATTACACAAATAATGGTCTTACTAATAGTTAAATAAACACAACTATTATATCATGAATTTATCGTCCCACAAATCCTTTGCAACTTAACCAAATATGTCACACCCTCAAAATACCACCTAGGGAATGTCCTTGTTAGGCGTGTGACGTACCAACAACGAGCCACTAATTACATTGAACCGATACAAGTTTATAATTAAAATCCTCAATTATTAATGAAAATACCATCAACAAGTTTAAATGAAAACCAACATGTTCAGCGGAAGCAAATGATAAATCAAAGTTAAACAGTTTCAAAACCAATGTATAGTATCAAGAAATCAATCACATAAATCCTTCCAGTCGACCCATGACCACTCCAGCTACTCTAGACAGCAAGTTCCAATCCAAGACATCTAATGACCTACAAGCATGCAGACAAGTGTGTCAGACGACGCTGGTGAGTTCAAAGTTTTATTAATGCGTTTAGTTACCAGGTATGTGCATGGTTGCAAAAGTCGCTAGGTGCTCCCTAGTCGGGCGACCGGGGAGTTGAGAGTACTCGGTGTACGTGGAGAGTACTCGGGGAGTACTCGGACATGTTAAATTATAAAGAAATTACTTTTTGGAGATTAAATATATGTCAAATAACACAAATTTACTAATATTTATAACAAAATACGTGAAAATGATATTCATTCTTTAATATGATAGGCATAGAAATTATGTTTTATTATTATTTAAGTCAAACTAGGCCCGAATTAACCTACTAGATCCAATTCTGGCCGAGGTTGACCGCGTTTGACCGACTCTGAGTAATTAGGCGGAGTCAAAGAAAGTCGACTCGGCAAGCGACTACTCGGAGAATAGTCGGCCTTGGAAACCTTGTTTTACAACCATGGGTATGTGTATAAAACAGTTCAACAGTTCAATAGTTCAATAATTTGATTTGATGTTGTTATTAACTCGATTTCCGCAGATGGCTACAAGATGTATTTGCCCAACCCCAATGTCTCTATCAAAACATTGGTCATGCTTTAAGGAAATTAGTTCACGCCCGTCCTCCCCGGTACGGTGTGAGGGTGCCAAACCTAATAACGCTATCAACTAATAATCTCGTTGCCTCCCTGGCAACTATCGGTAGATGTAAGGGGTCTTATGTGATAGACAATGAGTGTAATAACAAGCATCCCATTAACCTGACGTTCCTCCCCGGAACGTTACCCGATATCCCTCCCCGGGATGCATGCTTGGAAAAGAGCCGTGAACTCACCTTGGGTTTGCTCGGTCAGATTTGTTACTTGTTATTCAGTTGAACAAACACGTCCTAAAAGGGTTACCGATAACAGTCAGTTTTACATGCACATGTACCACACCTTTCGCGTACAACTAATTCATGTATTCATGGTTCACGTCAAGCATATTTATTGCTCACGTAACGCACACATGTAATTCGAATCATGACAGTTTATTCATCCATCTAGAGCACCAAACAATCGCTTAACATGTAATCGCTCAAACATGTCATATACATACATACATAATCTGCTAGCACACACTTCAAGTCCAGTTATCAAACGTGTATGGCTCAAAGATAAAACATGTATGTGTATCACAATTACTAACAAATCTAAAACATTCAAAGTCCTGTCAAGTTATATCATGTGCGGCCCTGTTGATGTTAGGCCTGATAACATAAGTCCAGCCAAGTGGGCTGGCCCTGTGCCACCCGCAACTAAGTGTTGCCCAAGGTAACAAAATGTGCAATTCATATGATACTCCATATTTTCTAAACAAGTTACATACTAGTTCTCGGCCCCTATGATTTTAATAACATACAAGTTCTCGGCCCATATGATTTATCCAGTTTGTATTACCAGGCAACTATCCAATGCAAAGCCCAATTAGTACTACGTTTCTATGGCTCCTCATTCTCTAGCCCACTGTATAACCCATATGGCATATAATATGCACTTTCAATACATTTAATTCATTAACAATCATGCTAAACTATGCTCACAGAATCCATTTAATCGGCTTTATTATTTAGATTACATAACCCACTTACAATCCCTTATTTGTTTAGAACCCTTATTAAATTACCACATAAACATCATATAAGTTAATCAACATCCGTGGAGTCTAACATAAAAATCACCATTAAACAAATCACTTGCACTTTACACTAAATATCATACAACGGTAACATACAAGTTTCGAATCATCAACTAATCATCACTGGTAAAATTCCCTATTATCAAAACAGTCCATTATATAGTAATTGCGTATGACTAAATCTAATACAGATTATAAGCAAACCCTAAGATCATGCTTGGAGTCTAAACATAAAACACATGTTCACAAATCATACGTAAACACATATAATCACTTCTATAACTATATGATAAAAGAAACATACCAATCAAAAGATTGTGGTTAGAACAGGAGGTTACGAGAGAGAGAAGGGGGCCTTATCTTCTGCCGCACATACGTAGAGTATGGGAGCAATAGGGTTTTATTTTGAGTTGTGTGATAAGCAAGTATATTCATGCATTTAAATGGACAAGGGTTTGATTCTTGGGCGATTACTCTACAACCAGAATGGGCTTAAGTCCATTCACTTGGGCCGGCCATAGGGTCATGGTTTAGGGGTGGGCTACCTTCCTAATGTTCACTTAACCAAAAACCCGCCCCCAATATAAGATATAATGGTTTCGGGCCTGATTTACTATGTGGGCCAGACGAGAGAGGCCCAAATGGTCATGAAGTGTGTTACGAGTGGGTTTTTGCGGCCCAAACCAAAAGACTAAACAATACGTCTAATGGGTTCCTAAATCAAACATGCAATGACTATCCAATGTACGAATAATGGGTTCATGTATAAAACATAAAATGATCATCCAATACACATCTAATGGGCTCATGTATAAGTGGGTTCATGGATAATTACTCACACGCACACAAACATTTAATGGATCAAACGTAAGTACACCCGTTAAAGTTTGTGGAATTTATGTAGTGCTAACCTGAATATTCGGGTTGTCACATCATCCCCAACTTGAAAGGAATTTCACCCCGAAATTCGACAAGTAAGCACAAAGAAATGAAGTGATAAATAAAGATTGTTGCGGATTTTGCTCAGGTACCACATCATCCCCAACTTGAAAAGGAATTTCGTCCCGAAATTCACCAGCTTCACTAGAAATAGACTTGTCATTAGGAAAAAGTTGAGGATATTTGAGCTTCATCTGATCCTCGCGCTCCCACGTGAACTCCGGTCCACGTCTTGAGTTCCAACGAACTCTAACAATCGGAATACGACTATGCTTACGCACCTTAACTTCCTGGTCCATGTTTTCGATAGATTCCTCAACATCTGCAACTTGTATTTAACCTCAGACACTAATAAAGGTATTACAAGCGTTCCATCGAACAAACACTGCCTTAGATTCGAGGCATAAGTGATATCATGCACGTTACCCAATTCGTCAGGTAACTCGGGTTTGTAGGCGACGGGACCGATTCTTTCCAGAATTAAGAATAACTCAGTGTAACATAAATTAGGCTTGCCACGCTTCCCAAGCGTACCACACCCTCCCATGGTGAGACTTCCAATATGACACGTTCGCCTGCAGCGAACTCCCGGTGTTTCCTAAGTTATCAGGGTTCCTGGCGATCACGCGTTGTCGCCACACAATTTCCAATACCGGGTGCAAGTCCTAGACCCGTGATTAGGTTGTCATCCTCCTCAATCTAACAAGGAGGTTGGCATTATCATCCACGCAATGCCTCAAAGAGAGCTGTATGCATACTAAAATGGTAACGGTTGTAGTAGAGCTCACCGAACGATAAGTGTCCTTCCTAAATGTTTACTAAAGTCCATCACGCACATGCTCGCAGCATGTCTTCGTGTGTCGGGATGGTTCGTTACTCTGTCCGGTTGTCCAACAGTGTTAAGTAATGCTCATGTCTAGATGCGAGCCAAGGGTGTTGTGTATTGCCTGCCATAAATCAGGTATAGCTGGAAATCAAAGGTAACAGAAGTTGGCACCTCGTGCCTAAAACCGCCTCTCCCAAAGGGATATTCACAAGTTGTGAAGACTTGTCAGTTCCTTGATTGCAAGAAAGTGGGTTGGTAACGTGAGACAATCAACAATCACCCAGGTGATATTGTTTCCATTTCGAGTTGTAAGTAGACTAGTGATAGAATCCATGGCAGTCTGTTCTCATTTCCATATGGGTGTTTCCGGTTGCTGATACTCTGCCTTGACTTTCCCATAAGTCAAACGTCATTCACATACATAGCTGGGTGGGCCTTCATGCCCGATCACCAGTGCAAGATTTATAGATCCTAATATCTCTCACCATAACCCAGACGACTAGAATATCGAGGCTGGTGTGCTTTGTTCAACACGAGTTCCCTACAGTTGCCGTATAATGAGACCCACATTCGTTCCACGAGGTAGCGAATATCGTCCGACCTGCCAACGGTTGCTTCTGCATGCCTCGCATGGGTTTAACTTGCAAATTCTGTTCCTTTAGTTCTCCAGTTTGAACAGAGCGAGTCTGATCAAGTAAGTTAGGGTCGATAGTGAGCTGCAAAGCTCGTCCACGTTCAGGTTTCACAGTCGTAATCATTCAAAAGTTCCATTCAGCGATGCTACTACATGTTTAGCTCTTCCGAAACAAAGGTACACGGAAGGCCCTTGTGATCGGTCTGAGTAACGCATCTGGTTCCGTCCAAGTAATGCCTCCAACTTAAATCCAAAGACCACGGTTTTCACCGCAGGTTGTGTGTCGTGCAGTTCTTCGTTTTAATTCAATTACGTTGGTCATCACCCTCTCGTGTTGCATCGGTGTGTAACTGGGACTCTGATTCGTACATCATGGTATACCACTAAATCACCCGTAACCTTAGGTAAAGACGATGCTCAATGCATTGCAGAGTTGGAATTTGAATGCTGAAAGGACGTCCTCCTGTTTTGTCTCCCACGAACACAGCACCCCGCTGTGCTAAAGAGATTCAAGCTGCGCGATCTTCGAAATTCCTGTGATGAATCCGTGATAGTATCTAGTGAGACCAAGAAATTGCTATATCCTCAAAGGGATTCTTTGGTGTCGGTCGGTTTCTAACAAAATGGATCCCAGCGAGATCCACGTGTATTCCCACCTCGTTGTTTAAATGACCAAAAGTGTACCTTTCAAAACTAGAAGTTACCAGACTTCGCGCGGAGTGGCTCCTCCATCAGGAGCTCTAAAATAGGGTACCTATGCCGCCCATGTTGTTTCTTTCTCCTGGTAATGATCCAAAACATCCTCAATAAACATGGTTGAATCATGTGATCCAAAAAGCTGTTGGTGTGTTGATTAACCCAAAGGTCATGGAATACAAGGTCGCAATGGCCGTACTGCGTTCGATATGCCGTGTTAGAAACCTTCTCCCCTTGGACTTCCATATGATGATAGTTCGTGCGTTAGTCAACCCTCGAATAGGAGCTTGACCCTCACAGCTGGTCAACAGGTTGTCAATACATGGTCGAGGCAAACGGTTCCTGATTGTCACCTTGTTGAGTTCTCGATAATCAGCACACATACGAAAACGCTTATCTTCACGGATATAACTGGGGCTCCCCAAAGCGAAAAGCCAGGTCCGACAAAACTCCTGTTTAACAGTTCCTTTAGTTGATTAGATAACTCTTGCAACCCTCCTGGTGCAAGATAGTAAGAGTACGAGTAATCAGGGCTGCCTCCGACGTAAGATCCAACTGAGATTCCGCCTAACAGTTGTGAAAGTAACCCGAAAAGTTCCTCGGGTAGCACACCGAGAGAAGTTACAAACAATTGGTGGATCCTCGATCCCCTTTTCCTTAGCCCTAACATTAGTAACGGTTGCCGACATAGCGGGGTAATCTCTCCGTAGACACTCCTGGGCTTTCATCACTGAAATAATATCAACCTTACACCACTCTGATGCTTTAGACAGACGACGAGTCTCTACTAGGGAGAGGGATACGCAAAATTTCCTCCTCACCGGGTATATCTGCGGGATATCTAGACAACCAAACCATACTAACTACTGCATTGACACCATCAAGAATAGTAGGAGGAAGGTCGATGTCGTACACTTGTCCCACAAGGTCAAGTTTGCATGTAGCGAACATATGAGGTTTCATTTGTCTTGCCACCAGCCGATTCCACAACAGGTTCGGTTTCAAGAAGCATCAGGGTTAAACAAAACAGAGACGAAGCGATTAGCTACTCACACTAGCTACCATGTTGCTATTATCCTGCCTTCGCCCATGTCAATCCTAAATGTCCTTCCGCGAGCACCACTACCGGTGCTGTTGTTACGTTCACATGGATTCCCAATACTGTCATCGTTCCCGTGGTTGTTGTCGTCTTGAATTACCAACGGCCAATCCATGCCGTAGGCACCTTCATTTCCATACTGTAGGCTACTATTACAAGTACCTTGGTGTTGCCATGACTGTTGCCTCTAATGTCATTGCTTGAAATGGAACCCTACGATCTTTCGCCAACCAACTCCATCTTTCCGCATTTCGTGCCACGCCCTAAAGCGCTAATCACTGTGCTGGTAGTCACACATTCCACACTATAATCAGTTGTCATCGCTTATGCCCAGATTGATTCGTAAGATTTGACCCCCATAAGTCGCTGACTAGGGTTAGGGATTCAGCTGAAATCAGTCTGCTGGCGTTCGTTGCCAGAAACCAAGGCCGTTCTAATACTGAAGTCGGTGAGATACTACGATATCCTCTTGCCCCTCGATCTTGCAAGTTGGTCGAGTAATACACGGTTTGTTGCTAGAGGGTTACAGAAGTGATCGCACTTCGGGATCTAAGACATCAATACATTGAGTTCCAGCAAACGAAGAAAAGTAAGAAAGGTATCGACCAATCATTCAACGCCGCGACATCCAACTCAGGGACGTTCATACTAGCGCCTAACATTCTACAGAGTTCGTTAGGCGTTCAGATGGGTGTTCAAGTAATACACGATAGTTTCGAGATTCATAAGGGTTCAAGAAGAAGTGTAAAGATCATGTTCAAGTAGGAGACAATCACTGCTACGATTCCTATAAACTGTTGTGTTTCACATCGATCAAATAATGTAACGGAACCCATTCTTTTCACTTGTTAAGCCTCACTGGGACTCGCATGCATCCTACACTATTATTATGTGTGCACCCACAATAATATTGCGATTTGCATGCTCATCTCAGTTCCTCCTAACTCATGTCAAACGATTCCTCAAACTTAAGTAGCAAACAAAGAGCATCACGAAACGTAAGTCATGAATGTTTAGGGAAATATCACCCTATCAGTCACATAACACATGCAAGTAATACATGAATTCATACTGTTGTGCTAAACGTGCAATCACATGCAATATCATATGTAAGTGTTCACTAGTTATGTAGTACAGTGAGTATACGAGAGACGAACCTTGCAGTCTGGAGCTGAGTGTCATGGTCGATTTCGGAACTGTTCGGTTATAGTCTGGTTTTATGAAAACGTTTTAAAACCAAGTTCACAATAACCAGTGGCTCTGATACCAAACTGTCACCCCCTCAAAATACCACCTAGGGAATGTCCCTGCTAGGCGTGTGACGTACCAACAATGAGCCACTAATTACATTGAACCCATACAAGTTTATAATTAAAAACCTCAATTATTAATGAAAATACCATCAACAAGTTTAAATGAAAACCAACATGTTCAGCGGAAGCAAATGATAAACCAAAGTTAAACAGTTTCAAAACCAATGTATAGTATCAAGAAATCAATCACATAAATCCTTCCAGTCGACCCATGACCACTCCAACTACTCCAGACAGCAAGTTCTAATCCAAGACATCTAACGACCTACAAGCATGCAGACAAGTATGTCAGACGACGCTGGTGAGTTCAATGTTTTGTTAATGCGTTTAGTTACCAGGTATGTGTATAAAACAGTTCAACAGTTCAATAGTTCAATAATTTGATTTGATGTTGTTATTAACTTGATTACCGCAGATGGCTACAGGATGTATTTGCCCAACCCCAATGTCTCTATCAAAACATTGGTCATGCTTTAAGGAAATTAGTTCACGCCCGTCCTCCCCGGTACGGTGTGAGGGTGCCAAACCTAATAGCGCTATCAACTAATAACCTCGTTGCCTCCCCGACAACTATCGGTAGATGTAAGGGGTCTTATGTGATAGACAATGAGTGTAATAACAAGCATCCCATTAACCTGACGTTCCTCCCCAGAACGTTACCCGATATCCCTCCCCGGGATGCATGCTTGGAAAAGAGCAGTGAACTCACTTTGGGTTTGCTCGGTAAGATTTGTTACTTGTTATTCAGTTGAACAAACACGTCCTAAAAGGGTTACCGATAACAGTCAGTTTTTCGTGCACATGTACCACACCTTTCGCGTACAACTAATTCAAGTATTCATGGTTCACATCAAGCATATTTATTGCTCACGTAACGTACACATGTAATTCGAATCATGACAGTTTATTCACCCATCTAGAGCACCAAACAATCACTTAACATGTAATCGCTCAAACATGTCATATACATACATACATACATAATCTGCTAGCACACACTTCAAGTCCAGTTGTCAAACGAGTTACATACTAGTTCTCGGCCCCTATGATTTTAATAACATACAAGTTCTCAGCCCATATGATTTATCCAGTTTGTTTTACCCGGAAACTATCCAATGCAAAGCCCAATTAGTACTACGTTTCTATGGTTCCTCATTCTCTAGCCCACTGTATAACCCATATGGCATATAATATGCACTTTCCATACATTTAATTCATTAACAATCATGCTAAACTATGCTCACAGAATCCATTTAATCGGCTTTATTATTTAGATTACATAACCCACTTACAATCCCTTATTTGATTAGAACCCTTATTAAATTACCACATAAACATCATATAAGTTAATCAACATCCGTGGAGTCTAAAATAAAAATCACCATTAAACAAATCACTTGCACTTTACACTAAATATCATACAACGGTAACATACAAGTTTCGAATCATCAACTAATCATCACTGGTAAAATTCCCTATTATCAAAACAGTTCATTATATAGTAATTGCGTATGACTAAATCTAATACAGATTATAAGTAAACCCTAAGATCATGCTTGGAGTCTAAACATAAAACACATGTTCACAAATCATACGTAAACACATATAATCACTTCTATAACTATATGATAAAAGAAACATACCAATCAAAAGATTGTGGTTTGAACAGGAGGTTACGAGAGAGAGAGAAGGGGGCCTTATCTTTTGCCGCACGTACGTAGAGTATGGGAGCAATAGGGTTTTATTTTGAGTTGTGTGATAAGCAAGTATATTCATGCATTTAAATGGACAAGGGTCTGATTCTTGGGCGATTACTCTACAACCAGAATGGGCTTAAGTCCATTCACTTGGGCCGGCCATAGGGTCATGGTTTAGGGGTGGGCTACCTTCCTATTGTTCACTTAACCAAAAACCCGCCCCCAATATAACATATAATGGTTTCGGGCCAGACGAGAGAGGCCCAAATGGTCATGAAGTGTGTTACTAGTGGGTTTTTGCGGCCCAAACCAAAAGACTAAGTAATACGTCTAATGGGTTCCTAAATCAAACATGCAATGACTATCCAATGTACGAATAATGGGTTCATGTATAAAACATAAAATGATCATCCAATACACATCTAATGGGCTCATGTATAAGTGGGTTCATGGATAATTACTCACACGCACACAAACATTTAATGGATCAAACGTAAGTACACACGTTAAAGTTTGTGGAATTTATGTAATGCTAACCTGAATATTCGGGTTGTCACAAAATATATTTAATGTGTAATAAACTAAAGGAGCTTTCTCTTAGACAACTATGGTTCTTTCTATGGGCTAGATGGGTCCCGACTCCCTGTATTTTTGTTTCGTAGTGTAAATTATACCAGAAATTTTCCGATAAATTTTTGTGTAGTGTAAAATATTAGATTTTGGAAGTCCGCTCTATGAAAATTTTACGGAAAACTATGTTCAAGATTCTCCAATGCTCTTAGAGGCCCCCCCTGCATAAAGATTTGGTTCCACTAATGACAGAAAAACTTAGAAAATATTTTCCAGAAATGCCGCCAATTATTACATACTTGTGTTGCTGCATTGAACCCTTGTCTAAATGTACGAGGGGCTGAAATTCCTTAAAAAAATAACTTATGATTTGGATTTACTTAAAGATGAACCATTTTATTGTCAAACCTTGCGGGGAAAATTTAATAAACATTTATCAAGTATGTTTAATGTTTATCCAACAAAATAAAAATATGGTCAAAATCAAACATTTATGTATCAATGAGAAGGTACAAGGGGAAAAGTTTAAGTAGTAACCATGATCCAATGTTTAACTTATATAAAATACTTTAATAAATGAAAATACAAAAAGGCAACAGGGTAAGTCTACAAGTAGCGAACTTGAAAGGTATCAAATGACGGACTTTTTATCCGCCATGACTCTCGGCGATTTTCAAATTTTGATATATTGGCTTTGTGGCAAGGTAAGGAAGATCATTTTCCGATCCTAGACAGTGGCTCGAGATCTACTAACTGTCAAAGCTTCTAGGGTACCTTCGGAATCTTCTTATTCTACCAGTGGTATGGTTATATCGCTTGGGAGAACTAGACTCACTACAGAATCAGTCGAGATGTTCATTTGCTTGAAGGATTATTTGGTGTCACACCCCGATATTTACACATTGCCCGGTGGGCCAGGATGGGGTATACGTGACGAGATTGATATCAAATAAACAAATAGCACAGCGAAAGTCTTGGATATAATATATTATTACAAACATAATTGTCTGAGTGTTCAAATTAAATATACATACTGATTGTAATAAAAGATCCATCGGCGGATAAAAAATGTACAAAAATGAAATAACAGACTATTAGGCTTCTATGCAAGGAGTTGCAAATTCCTCTTAAGCATTACCGGGCACTTCCAGCCTATTTCGTAACCTTGCAACCTATCACTTACTCTTTTGAAGATACGTCAGTTTACACTGGAAAATACAAATAACCGACACATTTGGAAAATATTTCAAAACTGTTTAAAGCGCACAAAGGCACATGAAATTTTATAAATAATTTGGGACAATAATAAATATCTTGTATATAGTTTTACACGCCTTTCAATACATATGGGGCCTGGTTCGGAAACCGATAAACATGATTAACCGACACGCCACTTTTAACCCACAAAGGGGTATCCCCAATATGGGTAGAAAAAACTATATTTTATAATAGCATTAGCATCTGTCGGGTGTATGCCTACACCCCGTGCTTAAGTCGTGGCCATTAGCAATTTAAATAAGTCGAGGATATCCACGACACGGTCGCGTTTACCCCCAATGCTTAAGTTATCAGACAAAACAAATTAAAACGGGTTATGCGGATTTTCTAGTCACAATCCGACATATGATCCCATACCCGACCAAGCGGTAACAATTTACCGTATCCCAAGCCCGTATAGGGAAAATAGGTTAAGAGTATTTACCTAGCTTAAACAAGTCTTACAAATGCAAGAATACAATAAGCACAACCGTTAACAATTAACTAATATTGGTTGCAATCTATTAGAATGCCTTAGTTTGGAATGAATGGTATAATTAACCAATTAGAATGTTAACGGGTCCTATTCAAGTCATAGACTTAGACCGGTTAATTTAAAATCATGAAAACGGTACGATACGCTTGATTAAGTGATGACCGGATAGAATGTAGTTTAATCCCCAAAAGTACTAAGACTTATATAATATGTGAAAACAATAAACATTCTGGAATTTGAAATGAAAATGATAAGAATTGACCCATTTAGGTAAACTTACGTAAACTAGTTACATAAGCTTAACTGTAGGCACATAGGCATTATTGGGTGACCGGACGAGTCATAAACAAGTTCCATATGCCAAAATATTTTATTTAAGTTGTAACATTAGTAGGTTATCAACTTATATAACCATTATGGTTTTAAAACCAAAATATGCACCATAAGGGCATTTTAGTCATCATGTGACATATTTTAAGAACTTATGTTATGAACAAGTTCATTCTCTCAAATTACTTTAATCATGATATAGTATCAGTAGGTTATAAATTTTATATGATAATTATAGTTTAAAACCAAACTATGCACCATAAGGGTATTTTGGTCATATTATAACATAATTTATGAACTTGTAGTAAAACTCAGGTTATGAACAGGTTTGTTTTACCAAAATATGTTAGTGATAATAATATATCAGTAGCTTATTCATTTTACAAGTTCATCTTTAATTAAAACCAAGTTTTACACAAAAAGGACATTTTGGTCATAAATAGGCATATTATAAGAACTTGTGTAAAAACTTAGAATTCGATTATGATCAAGTAGCATAACCACAAAGGGTTATTCTATACTATAATATGATCATAATGCAACTAATAATCAGTAGCTAATATTGCTAAATCGGTACAGAATCGAAAGTCAAAGAAGAAGTCAAACTACTCGACTTTCGGTTGCGAATCGACATATAAACTGGAAATGACTGGCTGGACATCTTCATACATGTTCTAATATTATTTACCAACTGATTTAGTGTTAAAAACATGAGTTATAACATTTACATGTTCATTTTATAAAGTTTCTGAAAATCTGCCCTTTGACTTTTTATTTAACATAACTTTGACCCGTCATTAGACCAACTTAACTTGATTAGGGATTAACACCTACCTTATTACGATCATGTAGCCAAGTTCTATTCGAACAATGGCTGGACCATAATGGTCTAAACTGAAAGTCAAAGAAAAAGTCAATTTGCTTAACTTCGGCTTAATAAAAGCCTATAAATTGAAAGAACAAGGATGGAGGACTTACAAGTGGTCCAAGAGAACGATTAGAACTCAGAGGGATGCTCCTATATGATCAGGAACATCCAGAGGAGAGTAAATAAGTGTTTGAAAGAAATGAGCAAGGAAATGGGTTGAGTTAGTGTGCTATTTATAGTTATGGAGGATGTTTAGGATCAATCCATGTGTCTAGAACTGAAATGGAATCATTCCAAGTGTATATGGACATGGCACAAGCTGTAAATAGGTGGGAAATTCGCGAGAGGTGGCAGCTTGGTAGAATTCCTTGGCCTCCAAACAAAAACTGCCACTAGCAGTCGCTTGCGGACCGTATGGCCTAAGGGCTTACGGTCCATAAGCTATATGGGCGCACGCATATTTGAAACCCCTTACGGACCGTATGTTGTATAGCTTTGCGGTCCGTATACGACAGTCAAGAACAAAATAAAAACATGCTTGCGGTCCGTAAGCACCAAGGCTTACGGTCCATAAAAGGTCACTCAGAGGATTTTAGTTTAGCATGTTGACACCTTTAGTCCCTCTACAAAAAAGGTTTTATATTTTGGCAAAATTAGTCCCTCTCATCCAATATTAGGCACAATGAGAGTTTTCAGAGACGTGTCATTATATAACTCGACACGAATTTACGAGGTGTTACATCCTCACCCCCTTAAAAGAAATCTCGACCTCGAGATTTTATTCAAAAAGATGGGTGTACTTTTGTCGCATAGTGGACTCAACCTCCCATTTATATTCGGGGCCACGACGGGCATCCCATTTAACCTTCACAATAGGTATTAACTTCCTTCAGAGTTTCTTAACCTGTCGATCCTCGATCGAAATCGGTTTCTCAAAAAACCTTAGGTTTTCGTCAAGTTGCACATCGTGATGTGACATTGCTAGCGGCTCATCGGCTAGACATTTCTTTAAATTAAAGATGTGGAATACATCGTGAATTCCACTAAGCTCCTCCGACAGTTTAAGCTTGTAATCTACTGATCTGACACATTTGATTATCTCGAATGGCCTGATATATCTTGGGCTCAACTTGCCCTTCTTTCCAAAACGCATCACACCTTTCCATGGTGATACTTTCAGCAAGACTTTGTCCCCTACTTGGAACTTAAGAGGTTTACGCCTCTTGTCTGCACCCTATCCCTGGCTGCTTTGAGACGATCACATATTTGAAAAATCTTATCCGTGGTTTCTAGGACTATCTCTGGTCCAAATAGTTGGGCTTCCCTAACTTCAGCCCAACAAACGGTCGTTCGACATTTTCTCCCATACAAGGCCTCAAAAGGAGCGACCTTGATGCTTGTATGATAACTGTTATTGTAGGAGAATTCTATTAGGGGGAGATGGCCATCCTAACTACCACCCAAGTCAAGCACACATGCCTTAAGCATGTCTTCCAAAGTTTGGATTGTACGCTCACTCTGTCCATTCGTCTGAGGTTGGTAAGTCGTACTAAAGTTCAATCTCCTGCCTAATGATTGCTGGAAACTCTTCCAGAAGTGAAATGTATATCTAGTATCTCTATCGGATACAATAGATACTGGCACGCCATGCAGGGACACAATCTCGTCCACATATAATTTAGCCAATTTATCAGAGCTATATGTCACCTTGATTGGCAAAAAGTGGGCTGACTTCGTCAGCCTATCAACAATGACCAAAATCGTGTCATTGCCACGTTTGGTCTTGGGTAACTAGGTAATTAAATCCATAGTTACCATTTCCCACTTCCATGTGGGAATTTCAAGCTGTTGTAGAAGTCCTAACGGTTTTTGGTGTTCAGCTTTAACTTGTGAACACGTCATACACTTAACTACGTAGGTGGCTATGGATTTCTTCATACCCATCCACCAATAATTCTTTCTCGGATCTTGATATATTTTGTCACCTCCAGGGAGAATAGAATAATTAGAATTATGCGCTTCCTGGAGGATTAGATTTCTAATCCCTCCAAAGATTGGAACCCAGACTCGATCATTCAATCTAAGGATTCCATCTTTTCCAGGTGATAACTGATTAACATTTCCCGCCAATCCTTCACTTGAAATATTAAGCCTCTAACAAGGGTTGCTTTTGTGCATCCAACATCTTCTCATTAAAACTAATCTTGAGTTCAATACTCTTGGTTTTAACCCGAATCGGCTTAACCCTTTCCTTACGACTTAGTGCATCGATAACTACATTTGCTTTACCGGGATGATAGCAAATCTCACAATCATAATCATTAAGAGCTTTCATCCAACGACATTGTTGCATATTTAATTCCTTTTGGTTAAACAGATGTTGGAGACTTTTATAGTCAGTGCATATAATACATTTCGTGCCATATAAGTAATATCTCCACAACTTCAGTGCAAATACAACGGCACCCAACTCCAAGTCACGGGTGGTGTAATTTCTTTCGTGCACCTTTAGTTGTGGTGATGCATACGCAATCACTTTGCCTCTTTGCATAAGCACATAGCCTATGCCGGTGTGCGAGGCATCACAATAGACAACAAAGTCTTTGATACCCTCAGGTAAAGTTAGAACTGGAGCATTGCTCAATTTATGCTTTAGAATCTCAAAGGATTCTTGATGCTTGGGACCCCAGTCAAACTTGACATTCTTGCGGGTCAGGGTAGTCAAAGGAGTGGCTATCATTGTGAAGTTCTCAATGAATCTTCTATAATATCCAGCCAGTCCTATGAAGCTACGTATCTGAGAGGGTGCCTTTGGTGCTTCCCAATTTATGATGGCTTCTATCTTGGCGGGATCCACTCGGATACCATGCTCACTAATCATGTGTCCAAGGAATTGGACTTCTCTAAGCCAGAACTCACATTTGGAGAATTTAGCATAAAGTTTCTCCTGCTTTAGTAATTCTAGAATACACCGAAGATGTTTCTCGTGATCAGTTTGATTACGAGAATAGATAAGTATGTCGTCTATGAAGACAATGACAAACATATCTAGATACTACTTGCAGACTCTATTCATGAGGTCCATGAATGCTGCAGGTGCATTTGTGAGCCCAAAAGGCATCACTAGAAAACTCATAGTGACCGTATCTTGTTCTGAAGGCACTGTTTGGAACTTTTTCACTCCTAACCTTCAGTTGATAGTATCCCGACCTCAAGTCGATCTTAGAAAAGTAACTAGCCCCTTGAAGTTGATCAAAAAAGTCGTCGATCCTGGGCAATCGATTACGATTCTTGATCGTTATCATGTTCAGCTCATGGCAGTCAATGCACATTCGCATTGAACCGTCCTTTTTCTTGACGAATAAAATAGGAGCTCCCTAAGGTGAAGAACTGGGCTGTATGAAGCCTTTCTCCAAAAGCTCATCAAGTTAGGTCTTTAATTCCTTCATCTCCGTTGGTGCTAGCCGATACGGAGCCCTTGCCACAGGTGCAGCTCCATGTAAGATATCAATCCTAAACTCCACTTGTCACTCTGGTGGTAGACCGGGAATTCGTCAGGGAAAACGTCAGGATATTCGAAGATGACTGAGATGTCCTTAGTCTTGGGCAACAGCTCGTCTATCGTCACCTGTGCCATGTAAATGACATATCCGCTTTTCAATCACTTGGATGCCTTTCGTAGAGACATCTTCCCTGGCAGCCCATAGTGTAAATCTCCATGGATGGTGAGCATTTCACCAGATGGGGTTTTAATTTAGATGAGTTTCTTATCACAGGAAATTCAGGCTTGGTTATGAGATAACCAATCCATGCCTAAGACTACATCGAACCCCGCCAAATTCATTGGCAAAAGAGATATAGGGATGGAATGATTCTTAATGGATATAAAACATCCATCAAGAATAGAAGAAGCGGTTTCTAAGGTACCATCAGCTAGTTCTACCTCATATGCTATATCTAGAGTTCTTATAGGTGCGTCTAGTTGTTTACTAAACTACGGTCTACAAAATATTTATATGCTCTAGAATTGAAAAGAACTCTAGAAAAGATATCATTGATGAGGAACATACCCGTTATGACATTTGTGTCATTAACTGCCTCCCTCGCAGTCAGCTAAAAGGCTCGGGCATTTCCTTTCTTAGCCTCCCCGGGCTTTGCAGTACTTTCTTTGGCAACTTTGAGGCAGTTAGTCTTAATGTGCTCCTTATCGCCACAGCTATAACAGACAACTCTCTTTAAATCCTTACAATCCAAGGACCTATGCCCTAACTTCTTACATATACCACAGGGCTTCGCCTGCTAGTGTGAATGACAGTGTTCCCAATTCCCAATTCCGTTTGTTGCAGGTCTTGCACACAGGCCTATCATCAGACCATTATTGGTTCTTATTGAACTTAAGTTTCCCTTTCTTCAACTTCTGGGAGTTACCATCCTCCCGTTTCCTTTTCCCGTCGGTCTCAGTCTTGACCGAGTTCTGCCTCACTGCATTTAGAGTGAGGGAATGTGATAGGTCCATAGCAGACTATAAGTGGCAGGCTTTGAAGAATTCACCATACCTTTGATGTAGCGCCTCGCTTTTTGTAACTTTCCTTAGTTAGCAAGTTTGTGAGTACTTTTCATTTAAGGAAACTTGTATTCTTTTGTAATCGTATTTCATTTCAAACCTTGTAATCCGAGACTTGAATCATAATGAAAGTTCGATCTTTTATATACTTGTGTTATTCACTATTCGTAAATACTTGTTAAACATTCGTGATACATACATACTTGATACAATTTATATGAAAATTCATACTTATTATACATGCAAAATTCATTTATACATTCATTTGTTTATGCACAACACTTATACATTGTATTTATACGTTTAAAACGCTTAAAACCGACAAATCACGCAAAAATTGGATTTCAAGCATAAGGGCATAGCCCCTCTCGCACGAGAGGACCACCCATTCATCCCAAAATTCCCATTCGTCCCAAATTCCTATTTGTCCCAAATTGGTTACCCAGCCTATAAATATCAGTTCATTTCTTTCATTTCAAACCTTTAACTCCCGAAATTCTCTCTCAAGTCTAACTTCGAGAAACTTGTCTTAGCTACTTTGAAGTGAGTTTATACTCACTAACATCTGAATTTCATCTACTTTCTTCCACTTTCTTCTGATTTTTACAAACTTTTACAAAAATTCTTCACCATCTTTCACTTGGTTTCTCAGATTCGCTTGGGCAATCTGATGCAAACTCTCAATCTGTTGAAGACCAAGCTGAGGGTGAAGATAATCTATCATAACTTTTTAAAACAATCTTTCTGACCTTGAATTCAGTCGGACCTGAGGGTTTCTGAGCTCACCAGCTAGGGCAATAACTGTGGGTTCAAGTTAGAACTAATTCTAACTGAGAAGGTAACCAGTTCAACCAAAACCGAACAGTTTTTACCTAGAATCAGTCCCAATCGTCCGAGATGCAGGCCCAGTCACCCAAGAGGATCACCCTCTCACGTGAGAGGGGACTTCCTATCGTCTGAAACTGACTGTTTCACTTAGTTCCGACGATTCTAAGTGTTGAATGATTATCCAGATCCCTGTTTTCAATATAGATGATTCTTGAATAACAGAGCCTTGGCTTCCAATCTAAATCCAACACCTTACATAAACTCGTGAAACGAACTCCCAAACAATCTCCTAGACCTAGAACAAATGAACCCCGTCCAGCCTCCAGCACTTAGTTAATTCTTTCCTTGCCGTGTTGGCACACCCGGGTTGTCTTTGTTCGGTTGTTTGGTTAACTTTTACATTCTGTCTTTTCAATTCTATATTCATGACCAACCGGTCAGTTAACTAAGTTAACTAATGTAACGCCCTGCTTCTTCATACTTTCCATAATTAGAAAGCCCTGTTTGTATTTCTATTTTTGGAAGTCTTGTGTTCTTGTAATCGTTCTTTCTTTGTAATCGTAGTAAAATCCGAGACTTGGATCATAAATAAAACTCTTATTTTTTTACAATCATGTTGTACATGCTTTATACATACGCATACATTCAATTTCGTGAAACAATTGTTAATTATTCGAAATTCTTGGAAACTATGTGCTAAACTTGCAAATATGTGAAATTTATACGTAAAACGTCTTTTAAACGTATACGAAACTTAAATATGACATTCATATGCTTAATTATACTTGGTTTATGTTCCTCATACTCAAATGGTCTTTAACTGTGTTTATATGTCGAAAATAGTCCCTAAATCACCTAAAAACCCTAAATAAAGAACTTCAGGGGCCAAATTTTAATTAAGTGAAACTTGAAGTTCATCAACCCCGCTTGTCACGGGCCGTGAAGGGTGAGGTCTCGGGCTTCGCGCCCCACGAGAACACCTGATCCGGAGCCAGCTCGTTAACAGCCTTGGATTGGTCGCGAATTTGGTGAGTTTTGGTTGGTTTTAAGTGTGTTTCTTGCATTTAAGACCCACAACTACTAACCCCGACCCTTCCCCTATAAATACCACACTAATCCAAGACCTAAACACTTTACAAACTCAACTAAATCTCCCTCTAATCAGTCCTAAAGCTGCTGCAAACACAAGTTCGAGCAGAATCTTCAAGCTTCACTAAAGTGAGCATAACTCACTCAATACTTGTCTGATTTAGTCAATTCTTTTTCCTACACACTTGGATTGACCTTAGCTTCGATTCCATGGGTATTTCACAGTAAAAAAGTCCCTGGAACTCTAGAAAAAGGCTCCAAAGTTCACTGTTTGCTTTATTTTGATTCAAACTTTACTAAATTTGTTCAAACTTGAGTCTAACTCATCTCAAACCTATGTCCTAATGCTCATAATCAAATGAATGGTTAGTTGGGCTTAAAAACAAGGCTGAGAAATGTTAAATCAGAGGTTAAAACTTCACAAACATTCTGTTTTAGTTAGGGTTTTACCCACAAGTAGTGTTCAAGCATGAAGCTTGATGAATGTGTGATAGTTCGACTAGCTTGGGCTATCCTTTATAGAAATCCACTCACTACTTGATGTTTTTCCATAGATTAGTTGTTGTTATTGCATTATTACTTGTAAGTTCATGACCCTCCTTGTTGTTTACAATAAGAAGTGTAGTGGTGAACAATAGAGGTACCTAAATGGAAGCCTTGTTCTTCCTACCTCATGTATGAAATCTATGACACAAAGAGGTGCCTAAATGGAGACATTAATCTCCTACATCATGCTTGAACCATAGGACTTTGTAATTTTTATTATCTGTTTATTTCATATATATATATATAGAGTTTGTATGGAAAATAACATAAGTAAAAATAATCATCTTGTACACATAACACTTGTTCTTGACACTATTGAAACTCAAAAGAGTTTGTATGATTTCATGGATTCAAAGGTCCATTAGAGTCGTAACAAGGACATGGTCATAGATGATGTAACATGTTCTTGACAAGTAACTATCAAGTTATCATCAAGTTTAGTTACTTAGGTATATATATATATATATATATATACATAGGGTAAGGATAGTGTAAAAAGGGCCTAAAGTGTGAGAAGTGTATTATAACACTATATATAATACTATATAACACCATATAAACACCGTATAACAATATGTAACACCATATAATACCATATAACACTATGTAACACTATATATCATTATATAACAAATATAACACTGTACATCTATCATAGACATGCTATCAGACAACCTATAGTGTTATATTTGTTATATAATGATATATAGTGTTACATAGTGTTATATGGTATTATATGGTGTTACATATTATTATACGGTGTTTATATAGTGTTATATAGTATTATATATAGTGTTATAATACACTTCTCACACTTTGAGCACATTTTACAGGATCCTCTACCTATATATATATATATATAGAGTTAATTGCCCGGATGGTCCCTGTGGTTTCACATTTTTCACGTTTAGTCCCCACCTTTTGCAAATAGCATGTATGCTCCCTATGGTTTGTCATTTTGTTTCTCGGATAGTCCCCCAACATTTACTCTGGGGACTATCCGAGTAACAAAATGACAAACCATATGGAACATACATGCAATTTCCAAACTAACTGCATCTACCCAGGGACTATCCGAGTAACAAAATGACAAACCATAGAGAGCATACCTGCTATTTTCAAAAGATGGGGACTAAACGTGAAAAAACGTGAAACCACAGGGACCATCCGGGCAATTAACTCTATATTTATATATACCTAAGTAACTAAACTTGATGATAACTTGATAGTTACTTGTCAAGAACATGTTACATCATCTATGACCATGTCCTTGTTACGACTCTAATGGACCTTTGAATCCATGAAATCATACAAACTCTTTTGAGTTTCAATAGTGTCAAGAACAAGTGTTATGTGTACAAGATGATTATTTTTATTTATGTTATTTTCCATACATTTTAGACTCCGAATCTATAATCTTCCGATTTTCCCCAAACTCACACACCTATGTTTTCCTCGTGTAGAAGGACAAGGTGCTCCAAACTAATCCATCCACCAACATCACTCGCGGGATTTCAAGTAGGAAAGCTTGCAAAACCGTGAGTATACTCGAATCCCGTTTTCCTTTTTATTACTTTGGGATGCAACATGTATATTATACAAAATTACACAACACATGAAACTATTTTAAACTCTATCCATGCTTAACATGAAACTATATGATGCTTGTTTAGACTTGTTATGCTAATGTAAACTATTTGTGTCAATATATGCTTCATTAACTTTGCTAGCAGACCTTAACAATTATAGCGCTATTGCACCGCCCACGATTCTTGGGGTATTGTTAAGTCAAACATGTTAACCTCCTTTTATTCTAACCGGGGATAGGCCATTTTAACGCATTGGATTCTTGGGTTTGAACATATAACTACACCGTTTCGGCATGTTAGTAAACTTGCTTCATATGATTCATGTTGGATATGAGCACTTTAAACTATTTTATTCTATATTATGCTATGTAACAAACTTGTATACTCGCCTTTGCTTTCGCATTGAACTCTATTTTAATACATGTTGCAGGTTGATTGATGAGTTGATGTTCAAGAAGAAATGCAATTTTGGTGGACATAGATACACACCTAGATTAATCTATCTTTTATTGTTATGTTACAATTTGAAACATTTTGTTATTTCTATTTGAATCTTGTATGACAATTAGTCTTGAAATGAAATTTGAATTAAATTAATATTGTCATATAGTGTTATGAAGTCTCTTGCAATCTCGTTTTCGTCTCATCCCGATGTTTTCGCCATCAGTTGGGGTGTGACAGATTGGTATCAGAGCCATAACTATAGGGAATTAGGAATAAGTAGGAATGCTTTGCCCTAGTCTATAGTTTTAGGAACTTTGCCTCTTATGTGTTGTTTAAAACTTATGCATTCTACCTTACATGCTTCCTAGCAACACTTCTTGTTTGTTAAACTTACATGCCTTTCCTAAGGCTAACATGAATACACTTTTGATTATTTGAAGACTCTTGTAACAAAAGACGAGACGACTTTACCAAAATAGGCGTGAAACCCACAATTTGGTAAACGACTCTCATTCTACCTTAAACTATTTTTGCACAAAATTACACCATTAAGCTAGGAGTGAAATCCACAACTTAATGGTAATTTCCATTTCAACTCTAGTGGACCCTCGTCAAAGTGTCGAAATTTATTTTGACCCGACGAGTACTAACCAAATTAGGGTACGGAATCTTCAAGTTAGGGGTGAAACCCGCACCTTGTTGATTAAGTCCCATTCCTCGATTTTCAATATCTCCAAAGTCCCGATTGTTTCAATCGATTAGAGATGTGTAGTAACTGGAAGGGTAAGATACCGTTAATCGCTTCTCGATTAGAGTATCTTACCTATAGGCCAAAGCACGTTTTCTCTAATTCGAAAGGACTTTTGACCCACTTTGGAATATTCGACGTTTCTCTACCCGAAACAATCCGATGTTTTATTGAGCCTCTCTTTTATGTATCTTAATTTATATGTGATTTTATACTTGAACGTTCGTTCATTTCAAACTTTTAAACTCATTTAGCACGTTATCCCAATCAAAAACAATAATCATCTCTTGTGAACAAACTAAATTTACAATGCCTTCATTATTCATGTTATACTATGTGAAATCCATGATTATGCTATGTGATACAATTTGAATCTTATACGCTATGTGAATCAATTATTGCTCTTTTATGCTACGTGAATCAATTTGAACGCTTTTACGCTATGTGAAACTTTATGCTATGTGAATCATTTCATGAAAACGGTTCCCTTAGAAACATTATGATCAAGTCTCATCCTTTTCCTTTCTTTCAAACTTCTAGATGGCAACTTCAAGCTCATCCGAAAAGCCCAAGTCCAAGAAGGGTTCCCGCACTGGTTCAATCTCTAAGAAAGAGCTCGTAGGCCTAATCGCTGAACAAATGGCCGACCAAATGGCTAGAGTGATACCTGACATCGTTAGTCGCATCCAACCCAATCAGGACTCGCCCCATGGCTCCGTGGATTCCAAGGTGTAGGATCATTGAATCGATCTAATGAGTCGATCAGAAGAGTTCTAATCCAAACCAAAGGCGGAATTCAATGATTCGGACTTGATTACAGCTTGATTCACACTAGGATTCACTTTAATTGTCGTATATATTGATTTGAAAGCTTAACAGACCACTTGACACTTCGGCAGCACCTCTGCTCCGGAATCAGTAACGTTACAAATGAAAGACACAAGCCACCTATATATAGTAGATCCAGTTCGCACGAACCACCACTCTCCAGTTCGCATGAACTTGTAATCCCAGTTCGTACGAACTGGTCAGTTCGTGTGAACTGGCTAAATCATGACTGTTTTTCGTTTTTCTCGAACTACATGACTTGATCTAACAATTCTATTACAAGACTCGATACAAGACGAAGTCAACAGACATATGCACCAACAAACTCCCCCTTGGATGTTGACGAGTCTTCGGTACGAGTCTTGAGTACGTCAAGTCTTCAGTCTTGATCAGTCTTCATGCTATTTCCAAAGTGTCTTACACTGTAAGCATCCTTCAAACTCTATCTTCTACTTCTTCAGACTCCTCTTTGCTAACCGACTCCCCCTTAAGTCATTCCGGGATTGCAATCTGACATAGCTTTCACAAGTTCTGGAACGATTCCTGGCTCTTCGTAGCAACAGGTTCAGGAACCTGGCTTTAACTCTGCTCAGACTTAGACACGGGGATCTGCATAAATCTCTACCCAAAAGTAAATTTCTCAATTTTTAAGATTTAACAATTTAGAATCTCTGCTTACTACTTGTATTCGAAATATTCAAATTTTACATTTATAATCTCTGATGACCACTTGTAAGAATACAATTTTTAAAACAAATATAACCTTCAAAACAAACTCTCCCAACCCATTGTTGTCCATCATGTTTAGCACTAGGAAATTTGAAAATCAGCTTTTCAACATCAGTTGTCGAAAATAAGATGAAATAAAATCTTTTTGATTTTTCAAAATTTTATGCTAAAACACACTGAAAATCTTTTTGGATTTTTGGGAAATAAACTATATACAAACATCTTTTTGTGAGTTTGTGTAAGAGAATCATATCAGTTTATGAGACAAATCACTAGCACCGTTGAGCTTTAAACACTTTAAGTTCTAAATGTTTCACTTAGATTGTCAGTATACTGATCCACTTAAATTTTCACACAAAGTTTAATTGTTTCGAAATACGAGATTAAGTGTTTTAAGGACTTAAACTTATTCGCGTGTCCCACCTCAGAATATACTCCCGCATCCAGACTCCTATATTCAGTCTTACAAGTGAATGTACACTAATGATATCTGTATGGGGTAAATGCGAGACCATAAGAGCTCAGGCTATTGATTCCGCAAAATCAGAGAGATGATGGTTCGACTTTAGGTGTGTCCCCCTTGGGGATCTTCTTTTCAACAGCACATGATTAGCATTTTTCAATGTTTCATCATTTTTTATGCTGAGGGTGGGCTTTATGATTAAAGCTATGCAAAGTATTATACGAGGACTAGGCTATTGCTCTCGCAAAATCAGAAGTCCTGGTATAATACCCCAGATATCACCACGTACAAAGACCTAGTATGTCAGAAATAGAAAGCCCTTCAAACAAGATTTCAGGGGTTACCTATATATCCGAGAGATATTCCCCACGAAATAAGTAAGTTTGATATTTAGGTTTATATCTCGAACACAATCTACTAAGCGTGCGAAAACCTACTGGCATATCATCAGTGAGACCGTTTATCACATTTTAACTTTCCAATTCTTTAACATGCTGTGATTGTCCACTGATGTACTATCATTTCCTCTTTTTCACAACAAAACTCATTTTGATTTTTCGATGTTTTTGGATTTTTCAAATTTTATCATGTTTTTGGATTTTTCAAATTTTCAAAATTTCTAAATTTTTTTTACTCCCCCTAAAATAAAAAATAACGTGTTTTTGATTTTCTGGGAAAATTTGAAAGTAAATGCAATAAACTATACAAATCAAATGACAAACTAATGTGAATTGCTTTAATTCGCCATCCACTTGGCATAAACAATCAGAACTCCCCCTGACAACAAACTATTTTCCCATTATGATTTCAAAACAGTTAAGTTTGTTTTAATCAAATGGTTTTTTCGGAAAATAAGTTTTGTTGATTTTACCACTTGTAAGATCGGGGATTCATTCATCACTTTGTTTTTCAACCACTTGTAAAAATCTAACACTTGTAGGTTTTCCACAAAAACATTTTTCAAGAATGATGCCGATTCATGCTCCACAATTACCAACTTGGGAGCTTCGGCAAGTCCAGATTTTACTTTTTAAAAAATCTCACCCATTCATGAGGAATCATGGGTGAACCATCTTCATTCGGTTTAACACTTTTTGATTCATAAAATTCATTCACTCCCTTTACCTTCCCATCTGCCATCTTTCCAAAAATGTGTAACACTTTTCCGTTAAAAGCTTTTTCAACATAAAATTCTTTCTTATCAGGAAAGAATTGATTTGAAATCTCAATCTTACCAACTTTTGATTTCAAATTTCCGTTTGATAATGGTGGAAAATTTTCATCATCCATTGTTGGAACGGAATTCTCATATTTTTGCACAACAGATGGCTCCTCTGACTTTGACGAGTCAGATTCATCGCCAGAAACAACCACAGATTTCTTAACCACCCATTTTTAGTTGTTAAGATTTGCTCTTCTCTTGTAAAAATGTTTCAAACTTTCACCAACTTCGAAAGTCGAATTTTTGAACTCTTTAAATTTTTCAGTCGGTTGTTCCTTTTTATCAACACATTTTTCTTTCAATTTTGAGTTAGAAGAAACTCCTTGTTTGGTGTCAGTGGACTTTGGGCAATTCCAAGCAATATGTCCAACCTCTTGACATTTGAAACAGGTTCTTCTTTCAACTCTTGGTTCAGATTCTTTCAACATATTCTTTTTCCTTTCAGCGAGAAACTCCTTGGTTGACTGTCTCCAGAACGGTTTCTCCTTATCCTCTTCTGAACTTGCTCCTGAAACAAATATAGTTTTTGGTTTATAAGTTTTCTCATTTTTATGATTTTCTGGTGGAATAAAGCCTAAACCTTTCTTTTTGAAATTACTGTTATGGTTCGGCTTCTTTCGATAACCTGAACCAGAACTGTAACCTTTTTTCTTGTTCAATCTTTGTTGAACTCTTGAAGTGTATTTTTTAGGTTTTTCAGTAAGATTTACATCTTTTATTTCAGAAATATTAATTTCTGTCAATTTGAAAACCTTGTTGATCATTTCAATTTTAACACTTCTTATTGGAAATTCTTCATCAGAATATAATTTGTCGGAATCATTCAAAGTATATGCTACTTTGAATGTTTCGTCATCCAAATTATTTTATGACATCAGAAAATCTTTATTGTAAACCCTTTTGACTGGTGAATTCGAACTGTCAACTGACAAACTTGAACTCTCAGATTCAGACTTTAACTCTGACTCCTCATCCTTATCCAACACCTGATCGACCACTTTCTTTAATAACCCAGACTCATGATCAGTGTCAGACGATGTGAATGTAACGTCAATGTTGTCAGGTAACTCATCAGTTGTTTCAGACTTTAACTTTACATTAACTGCCTTTTTGACTTCATCCAAAATAGACTTTCTGGGAGAATAACCTTCCCAGATCGGGGGCGGACACCTTTTATAATTTGTACTTTGTTTGTTACCAGTATCCTTATCTTCCGACTTCTTATCTTGAAAAGCTTCAAAACCTGCAACAGTTGGATAAATTCTATTAATCAAGTAATCAGAAGTTGAGTAACTCTGCAGCAATCTTCTGATTCTTTCATTCTCAATCTTTTCAGTCTCCAGTTCCTTCTTCAACTTTGCACATTCATCAATATAGTGATTGATGGTCTTCTGCTTAGTCATCATTGTTGCATTCATCATTGTCAAAGCATCTTCTCTTTCTGAGTTTGTCTTTTCCAACTGGTTGACTGTTCTGTTCAACACATCATACGATTCTTTTACATTCTTAACATCGAACAACAATTTTTCTTTCATCTTGTCTAGCTCACTATACTTCTTATCTTTCTCTTCAAAATGTTTGCATGATTCCAAACATTTTAGACAAGATTTTTTAACCTCTACAATCTTTTCAACTTCAACTATTTTCTCGACTTCAATTATTTTTTCAACTTCGACTATTTTCTCCACTTCGACAATTTTTTCAACTATTTTCTCCACCACCTTTTCATTCACCATCGGTTCTTTTTCAACTTCTACCTTTACTTCATTTTCTTCAACCTCGACCTTCTGTGTCGATTCTTCTTCAGCTTTTGCCTTTTCTTCAACAATCCTTCTTGCTTCAATTTCCTCTTCAACAATCCTTCTTGCTTCCAATTCTCTCTTCAGTCTAGCAGCCCTTTTCTCTTTCAACATCTTGATTTTATCTGTAAAAAACATATTAAAACTATAAGAATCCAATTGTCTTCTAGCTTTATTAATATACTCTTCCTCATCATCAGTGTCTGCATCACTTCCTAATGACTTAAAAATCAGTATTCTTCTCGGACGGTTCTTAGACTTGATTGATTCTCCTGTAGAAGTTGAATCTTCAAAGATCTGAGCAACAAAGGCTTTAGAAACTGAAGGTCGGTTAGTATCATAATCATCCCAACTGAAGCCTTTTGGAAGCCTTTCATCTTCTTGGTCTATCAGACCATAACACGCTCTACCCTTTGATTCTTCAATAGTACGTGTGGGTGAAGATTGTTGTTGAGATGATTGTTGTGCAACCTGATGATAAATTGCTTTTCAATGATAATCGTTGTTTCCGAATGGATCTTGTCTTCCGGTTGCTTCCCTATTTGTACACTCTCGTTTAAAATGCCCTTTTTCTCGGCAACGAAAACAAGTAACCTTTGATTTGTCAAAACCTAACTGTGATGTAGTAGCATCACGAAGATCATCTCTACCGGTGATTTGTTTGAATTTTTCTGCTCTTCTCAAAACACTAGCTAAACACCACTTGATGTCCATCAACTCAAGTTCCTCAGAATTAATCTGATCATAATCCTCTTTAGTGAGCATCGGATTTCCGATTCTTCCAGCAACTAAGCTTTCATAGGAGTCTAACACAGTAACAAGACATGCCATGTGTTGCTTTGCAGTTTCTGGAGAAAAATTTCTACCATTTTGAATGTTTAATGTCACATTGCATTGCAAATTTGTTGAACTCTGTTGTTGAGGAGTTGGTGTTGAGAAATTTGGGTCAAAACTTGAATAAGACGAAGAATATCCACCACTCTGAGTTGTAGTGCTAACATTTGTTCCGGAAGTACCATCTGCACTGAAAGCAGTCTGAATCTTTGGACTCGGAGTAGTCTCAACTTTGCTTCCTCTATAGTATAGACTAACATCTTGTTGAGCACCCTAATTCTTCATGATAGCAGTTTTCTGAACATCCAATTCATGTTCTTCAAGCTTCTGAATGAAGTTACACAAATTCATATCTTCAGATTTTCACCTATGTTTTAAAATCAACAGATATGTTCCCCATTTATTCTGTGGTAATGCATCGGCTAGCCTATTAACCCATTCATCATCTTTTTTCTTGATGTCAATCTTTTCATCTCCTAGACAAGATGACAATATCTCTCAATAGTCGTTCTTGTTGTTTCACCCTCAAAAGCTGTAAACATATCAAACGATTTTTTTAGTAATGCACGTTTATTTTTTTTATCATATCAGCACTTCCCTTGAACTTTTGAATCAACGCTAACCAAATTGATCTTGCAGTTCTCTCATGTTGAAGCAAAACGAAAATATCTTCTTTTATTGCTTGTTGGAGAAGGCTAATCATCATCTTCTCACTGGTGTATCTTAATTTTTCATTCGCTGTAAACACTTTATGGTTTTTCATTTTCAAGATCATCTTTTGGTCTAACATATTCTTTCTCTATCGAAACCCATGCATCAAACTTATTTCCTTGCACCCAGTTTTCAAAACAATTTTGCCATCCTTTAAAATCCTCAATGTACATAAGCTTTGGAGGTTTTTGGAAAGTTCCCGTTTCATTTTTGATTTCAATAGTTTCGGCAACTGTAACTGGAGCAACTGGAGCAGTAGCAAAGGCGTTGTAAAACTCGTTTTCCATGTTTAGGTATCTAAAGTTCACAATGACAGATAGTTCAAACAATCTGGTCAAACCACACGAATTGGTTCACACTTTCAAATGAACTGATACTATTTCAAACTGACTGAGTTCAAATGACCAGGTGAAACTTTCAAACGAATTGGATTTCACATGAACTGAGTCACTTCCAAATAATCTATTCTCACTTCGCACGACCTGGACGACTTAGAGTTCAACTCGTGCGAACTGGTTCTGATTTACAAACGACCTTGAGACTTCCAATCCATACGATCTAGTTCAGTTCAAGCGATCTAAACCGAATTCAAGCTACCTAAGGGTTCAATCCGTGCGAACTGGTAACAATGTCAAACAATCTGGTTCAGGTGCAATCCGTGCGAACTGAGTTCACTTCGTGTGAACTGATTAATTCCAAACCCTGCGAACTGGTTACCCTTTGAAACGAATTGGTCTAATTCCAAACGATCTGACCTCAATTCGTATGAACTGAGGAATGATTTCAAACGAACTGGTGATTCTCGAACGATCTGCGATGGTTTTCGGTTGATTTTTGACAAAATTGATCACGTTTTAGGTTGAATTAAGGTCTGATTCCTTCAAGGATTGTTTAAAATAGTGTTTCGTGTGTTATATCACAAAATCAGTCCATTTTATCCATAAAAACTCAGTTAATTTTGTTGAAAAGTGTAGAAGAATGAGTAGAAGTCAGAAATTTCGGTGAAAACAAGCTGAAATGGTAAGAACTCTTCCTCCTGTGCTCTGATACCACTTGTAGGATTGTTGAATCGATCTAATGAGTCGATCAGAAGAGTTCTAATCCAAACGAAAGGCAGAATTCAATGATTCGGACTTGATTACAGCTTGATTCACACTAGGATTCACTTTAATTATCGTATATATTGATTTAAAAGCTTTACAGACCACTTGACACTTCGGCAGCACCTCTGCTCCAGAATCAGTAACGTTACAAATGAAAGACACAATCCACCTATATATAGTAGATCCAGTTCGCACGAACCACCACTCTCCAGTTCGTACGAACTGGTCAGTTCGTGTGAACCGGCTAAATCATGACTGTTTTCTGTTTTTCTCGAACTACGTGACTTGATCTAACAATTCTATTACAAGACTCGATACAAGACGAAGTCGACAGACTTATGCACCAACACAAGGTGCAGAAACCAACGCCACCATTCCTCTTCAAGCAGTTTATGGCTTGCAGACCCCCGGAATTTTTAAGGCAAGGATGGTGCTACAACACTGCTCACTTTGTTTGATGCCATGGAAATCGCATTCCGTTAGAGTGGTTCCCCTGACGAATTACGCACTCAAAATGCTACTAGTGTGTTTCGCTCAAAGGCCCTGGACTGGTGGACCTTTGAGTGAGGCACAAGAGGAGAACATGCCGCTCACGCTCTGCCATGGGCAGAACTCAAGAAGATCATGAGGGAGGAATTCTGCCCTCCGCATGAGCTCAGAAAGTTGGAGCATGAATTTTTGTTTTTGAAACAAGTCGGCGATGATAATGATGGCTTAACCACCCGTTTCAAGCAACTTAGCATTCTCTGTCCTAGCCAGGTTGATACGCCTGAGAAACAAATCAACAAGTATTTCCATTGTTGCCCTGATTCCTTCATGAACCTTATGGAAGCTGCTCTACCAACAACCATGGAAGAAACCTATCGTTTGGCCGCTCGCCTTAACAGTAACATCGTCCTTCGTAGGAACTCTGAAAAGGCTTCCTCGAAGAACGTGCACCAAGCCACCGCTGAACCCCCCTCGTCCACCAAAAAGAACCAAAGCAAGAAGCGGAAGGCTTCTAGTCAAAGTTATACGGTTGTTACTCCGCCAAACCCTCCAGCTTTAGAACCAAACCCTGCCACACCTCCAAGCGAATGAAAGTCATACACTGGGATTCATCCCCAGTGTACTACTTGCCATTAACACCACCCTGCCAATTCCAATTGTCGCTATTGTACCCATTGCAATCGTTACGTCCATAACACCGCCTATTGTAAGAATAACCCCACACCGCATGCTCAACAAGCTCGCCAAGCGCAACTAACTCAACAAAATGCCCAACTAGCACGAGCCTGCTTCAAGTGTGGTGACACAACTCACCTTCATCCTCAGTGTCCTCAACTCAACCAAGAACAACAACAAGCCCCTCGTGGACGCGCTTTCAACATTAACGCAAATCAGGCACGCAACGACAATGACGTCGTGAATGGTACGTTTCTTGTTAATAACCTTTATTCTTCGTTGTTATTTGATACTATTGTGGACAAAAGCTTTGTGTCCGTTGAATTCAAACCTTTGTTAAATGTCGCACACTCAAAATTGCCTAAGTCATTCTCTGCCGTAGTTGCCAATGGCAAGTCTATTTTTGTCAATTCCATTCTTCGTGATTGTCTTCTTACTCTTAACGATCATACCTTCACTATCGACCTTATACCCATGCAATTGGGTAGTTTCGACATCATCGTAGGCATGGATTGGCTTCGTGAAAACCATGCTGAAATCGCTTGCCACAAGAAATACGTTCGTTTACTTCTCCCATCTGGCGACACTTTACGCGTTTATGGAGACCGACCTTCAAAAGGACTAAGGTTAATGTCCTGTACACAAGCGAACAAATATTTACATAAACCGTACATTGCCTTTTTATCCCACATTGTGGAAGAAAAGGGCAAGGGAAAGAGCATAAATGATGTTCCAGTGGTGCGCGACTTCCCTGACGTCTTTCCTGAAGATCTGCCTGGTCCTCCTCCACCTCGATCCGTTGATTTTCATATTGACCTCGTACCTGGTTCGACTCCTGTTACGAAAGCTCCATACCGTCTTGCACCTTCTGAAATGCAAGAATTATCTAGTCAACTCCAAGAACTCCTTGAGAAGGGATTCATTCGTCCATGTACCTCACATTGGGGTGCTCCTGTGCTTTTCGTCAAGAAGAAGTATGGCTCGTTTCGCATTTCATCGAGTATCGTGAGTTTAATAAACTCACAATCAAGAATCGTTACCCTCTTCCGTGTATCGATGATCTTTTTGATCAACTGCAAGGCGCTACTTGCTTCTCCAAGATCGATCTTCGATCTGATTATCACCAGCTTCGTGTCCTCGAAGAGGACATTCCCGAAACCGCATTTCGCACTCGCTATGGACACTACGAGTTCGTGGTTATGTCTTTTGGCTTGACAAACGAGCCCGCTATGTTCATGGATCTTATGAATCGTGTTTGTAAACCCTATTTGGATCGCTTTGTGATCGTCTTCATTGATGACATTCTTATTTATTCTAAATCTCAAGCCAATCACGAGCGCCATCTACATCTTATACTCGAGCTTTTACGTACCGAGCGTCTTTACGCAAAGTTTTCCAAATGCGAGTTCTGGATCAAAGAAGTCCAATTCCTTGGACACGTGGTTAGTGAAAAAGGAATCCATGTTGATCCTTCCAAAATCGAAGCAGTGAAGAATTGGACCGCTCCTAGAAACCCTTCGGAAATCCGTTCTTTCTTAGGATTGGCGGGTTATTACCGCCGATTCATCTCGAATTTTTCAAAAATCGCCGTTCCTCTCACTTCGTTGACTCAGAAAGAGAAACCTTTTGCTTGGGGTCCTGAGCAAGAGGAATCTTTTCAAAAGATTTTCTTTGCAACACTCCTATCCTCGCTCTCCCTGATGGGAATGATGATTTCGTGGTGTATTATGATGCCTCGAATCGTGGTCTTGGTTGTGTCCTCATGCAACGAGACAAAGTCATCGCTTACGCCTCTCGTTAACTCAAAATACATGATAAAAACTATACTACCCATGATCTCGAGCTTGGCGCAGTTGTTTTTGCATTAAGGATTTGGCGACACTACCTATATGGTACGAAGTGCGTGGTTTTCACTGACCACAAGAGCCTAAAACACATCTTTGACCAAAAAGAACTTAATATGCGTCAGCGACGTTGGGTGGAATTACTTAACGACTACGACTGCGAGATTCGCTATCACCCTAGTAAGGCGAATGTCGTAGCCGATGCACTTAGTCGTAAGTCTCATGTTTATAGTATTCGTTGTTACCATATCTCGAGCGATCTTCACACTTGCATTCGTGAAGCGCAATACTCGACTATCAATGAGGGAACCATGTTCGTAGAAATACGTGGAGCTACTGAAGCCCAACTCATTTCAAAATCTGATGGTCTCCTATACTGTCGTGATCGCATTTGGGTACCAAATCGCGATAATCTTCGTGAACTCATAATGAACGAGGCGTACAAGTCTAAGTACTCAATTCATCCTGGTGCTGACAAGATATACCACGATCTATGTACATCCTATTGGTGGCCTGGTATGAAGAGAGAAATCACCACTTATGTTTCTAAGTGTCTCACCTACTCGAAAGTCAAAGCTGAGCATCAATGACCTTCTGGAATGCTTGAGCAACCTGAAATCCCTATTTGGAAGTGGGATAGCATCGCTATGTACTTCATAACCAAACTCCCTCGCACACCTTTAATTAGGTCATGATAGTATTTGGGAAATCATCGATCGTTTGACTAAATCAGCTCACTTCCTTCTCATTCGCGAAGACTTCAAAGTTGAGAAACTCGCTCGAATCTATACTGACGAGATTATATGTCGTCATGGTATTCCTCTCGATATCATTTCTGATCGTGATGGTCGTTTCACTTCGCGTCTTTGGCAAACTTTCCAGTCCGCTATAGGTACTCATTTGAATCTCAATACGGCCTTTCATCCTCAAACGGATGGACAGACTGAACGTACTATCCAAACCCTAGAGGACATGCTCCGTTCTTGTGTCATCGACTTTGGTGGTAGTTGGGATGTGCATTTACCATTGATCGAGTTCTCGTACAACAATAGCTACCACTCCAGTATTCAAATGGCTCCCTTCGAAGCTTTGTGTGGTCGCAAATGCCGATCACCTTTAAGCTGGCACGAGGTTGGTGACAAACAATTTACTGGTCCTGAGATCATACAAGAAACGACGAACAAGATCCTTCAAATCTGTGATAATCTACTCAAGGCTCGTAGTCGACAAAAGAGCTATGCTGACAAGAGACGCAAACCATTGAGGTTTAACGTTGGTGACCTGGTTCTACTCAAAGTATCTCCTTGGAAAGGAGTAGTTTGTTTTGGTAAAAAGGGAAAACTTGCCCCTCGTAATGTTGGTCCTTTCAAGATACTCGAAAGGATTGGCAAGGTGGCTTATCGACTCGATTTACCTCAAGAACTCATCAACGTTCATCCAACCTTTCATGTCTCGAATCTAAAGAAGTGTCTCGCTGAAGAAGGACTTCAAGTTCCCCTCTAAGATCTTCAAGTCAACGAAACTATGCATTTTGTGGAAAAACCCGTCGAAATCATGGATCAAGGAGTCAAGTTGTTGAGGCGCAGTAAAATTCCTATCTTCAAGGTTCGATGGGAAGGAAAACATGGCGTCGAATTCACTTGGGAACTCAAGAGTGACATGAAGACGAAGTATCGATATCTTTTCCCTACTTCTTCCTAAATTTCCGTACGAAATTTCCTAAAGGAGGGGAGACTGTAACGCCCTGCTTCTTCATACTTTCCATAATTAGGAACCCTGTTTATATTTCTATTTTTGGAAGTCTTGTGTTCTTGTAATCGTTCTTTCTTTTTAATCATTGTAAAATCCGAGACTTGGATCATAAATAAAACTCGTATTTTATTACAATCATGTTGTACATGCTTTATACATACTCATACATTCAATTTCGTGAAACAATTGTTACTTATTCGAAATTCTTGGAAACTATGTGCTAAACTTGCAAATATGTGAAACTTATACGTAAAACGTCTTTTGAACGTATACAAAAATTAAATGGGACATTCATATGCTTAATTATACTTGGTTTATGTTCCTCATACTTAAATGGTCCTTAAACTGTGTTTATATGTCGAAAATAGTCCCTAAATCACCTAAAAACCCTAAATAAAGAACTTCAGGGGCCAAATTGTAATTAAGTGAAACTTGAAGTTCAGCAACCCCCCTTGTCAGGGGCCATGAAGGGTGAGGTCTTGGGCTTCGCGCCCCATAAGAACACCTGATCCAGAGCCAACTCGTTAATAGCCTTGGATTGGTCGCGAATTTGGTGAGTTTTGGTTGGTTTTAAGTGTGTTTCTTGCATTTAAGACCAACAACTACTAACCCCAACCCTTCCCTTATAAATACCACACTAATACAAGACCTAAACACTTTACAAACTCAACTAAATCTCCCTCTAATCAGTCCTAAAGCTGCTGCAAACACAAGTTCGAGCAGAATCTTCAAGCTTCACCAAAGTGAGCATAACTCACTCAATACTTGTCCGATTTAGTCCATTATTTTTCTTACACACTTGGATTGACCTTATCTTCGATTACATGGGTGTTTCACAGTAAACAAGTCCCTGGAACTCTGGCAAAAAGGCTCCAAAGTTCACTGTTTGCTTTATTTTGATTCAAACTTTACTAAACTTGTTCAAACTTGAGTGTAACTCATCTCAAACCTATGTCCTGATGCTCATAATCAAATGAATGGTTAGTTGGGCTTAAAAACAAGGCTGAGAAATGTTAAATCAGAGTTAAAACTTCACAAACATTCTGTTTTAGTTAGGGTTTTACCCACAAGTAGTGTTCAAGCATGAATCTTGATGAATGTGTGATAGTTGGACTAGCTTGGGCTATCCTTCATAGAAATCCATTCACTACTTGATGTTTTTCCATAGATTAGTTGTTGTAATTGCATTATTACTTGTAAGTTCATGACCCTCGTTGTTTACAACAACAAGTGTAGTGGTGAACAATAGAGGTACCTAAATGGAAGCCCTATTCTTCCTACCTCATGTATGAAATCTTTGACACAAATAGGTGCCTAAATGGAGACATTAATCTCCTACCTCATGCTTGAACCATAGGACTTTATAATCTTTATTATCTATTTATTTCATATATATATATATATATATATATATAGGGAGGAGATCATTCGAGAACCACCCTTATTGCGAGAACCGCGAGAACCAATGTGAACACAACCTAAAATAGCTAAAAAAACCTAAAAAAACCTAACCCCCACCCCCTAAGCTAAATGCTAAAAACTAAAACCCCCAAAAAACCTAAAAAAACCTACCCCCCCCAAACCTAAACCCCCTCCCCCACCCCCCCCCCCAGCTAAAATGCTAAAAACTAAACCCCCAAAAAACCTAAAAAAAATCTATTTTTTTTTTAATATTTTTTATGCTCAAATCGCTACTTTTAGTGGAAATTTTTTTTTTTAAAAAACAATTTTTTTTTATTTTTTTTGGCTTCGAAAAGTAGCGATTTTTATATAAAAAATATTAAAAAAAAAAATTTGTGTGATTTTTAGCTATTTTTAGGCATTTTTGGTTGTGTTCACATTGGTTCTCGCGGTTCTCGCAATAAGAGGTGGTTCTCGCATGATCTTCTCCCTATATATATATATATATATGTATGTATATATACCTAAGTAACTAAACTTGATGATAACTTGATAGTTACTTGTCAAGAACATGTTACATCATCTATGACCATGCCCTTGTTACGACTCTAATGGACCTTTGAATCCTTGAAATCATACAAACTCTTTTAAGTTTCAATAGTGTCAATAACAAGTGTTATGTGTACATGATGATTATTTTTACTTATGTTATTTTTCATACATTTTAGACTCCGAATCTATAATCTTTCGATTTTCCCCAAACTTACACACCTATGTTTTCCTCGTGTAGAAGGACAAGGTGCTCCAAACTAATCCATCCACCAACATCACTTGCGGGATTTCAAGTTGGAAAGCTTGCAAAACCGTGAGTATACTCGAATCCCATTTTCCTTTTTATCACTTTGGGATGCAACATGTATATTATACAAAATTACACAACACATGAAACTATTTTAAACTCTATCCATGCTTAACATGAAACTATATGATGCTTGTTTAGACTTGTTATGCTAATGTAAACTATTTGTGTCAATATATGCTTCATTAACCTTGCTAGCAGACCTTAACAATAATAGCGCTATTGCACCGCCCACGATTCTTGGGGTATTGTTAAGTCAAACATGTTAACCTCCTTTTATTCTAACCGGGGATAGGCCATTTTAACGCATTGGATTCTTGGGTTTGAACATATAACTACACCGTTTCGGCATGTTAGTAAACTTGCTTAATATGATTCATGTTGGATATGAGCACTTTAAACTATTTTATTCTATATTATGCTATGTAACAAACTTGTATACTCGCCTTTGCTTTCACATTGAACTCTATTTTAATACATGTTGCAGGTTGATTGATGAGTTGATGTTCAAGAAGAAATGCAATTTAGGTGGACATAGATACACACCTAGATTAATCTATCTTTTGTTGTTATGTTACAATTTGAAACATTGTTGTTATTTCTATTTGAATCTTGTATGAAAATTAGTCTTGAAATTAAATTTGAATTAAATTAATATTGTCACATAGTATTATGAAGTCTCTAGCAATCTCGTTTTCGTCTCATCCCGATGTTTCCGCCATCGGTTGGGGTGTGACAACTAATTTGTGCTTTGGTGAATAATAACAAGGTTATACCTCCATGCATGACTTCTATGAACCTTATGAATATTATGGACTAGTAATATACTATTATTATAGCTAAATAACTTAACAAAAATCACGAACATAACTGGTTAATAGTTAAAACGTTCAAACGAGAATCGGTTCACCAAACAGTCCCTCTCTCGCGAAAGGGTTGTCCCATTCACGCAAAAGGCCCTGTCGTCCCAACCGTCAATTCGTCCGAACAGTTCGTATTTCGATTTTTCCGGTTATTCTGTTTTTCCGCGTTCCTTGTCACTGATTCTGTCGGGCAAACTAGGACCCATAAAATCACACAAACTCATTATCGGGACAAGTGCACGGAGAAAATATACTTTCTGTCTACTTCTACTTTCATATTTGATAGTCCTAAAAAGAGCCGATTTCAGTCTTGGTTCGGTAAATGATGATGTGACGGGTGATTCGAGAACCATAAACAAAAAATAGAAAGATAACAAAGATATTTTGATTGATTTGGATAAAAACATACAAGATAAACATCCACCAGGGGTGAGCTCCCCCGGGTTGGTAGCTCCCAAATGCACACCTCACAAATGGTGACTAGTATTCTATTTATAGCACATGAGCCTTGTCCTCCAAGCAAGCCGCCTCTTGCTTGGAAAACCTAATAAACTCACTAAAATATCCGACTATTACAAAACAATAAATACGCTAAAGAACGTTGGCGTAATTGATAACATCATTCTCCATTTTGACCTAACAATATTATACTAAGTACCTAAATTCTGTAACATTCCTCCAACTCCAACTCACGCCTTTGTTTGCCTTATAGGGTAACCTTGGTGTTCCTTTACTAAAACCACGATCCCTTTGCTCGCCGGGTAGAATAACCTTGGCGTTGCTATACTACGTGAACCAACAATACGCTCACGAAATTACTAAAGAATATTTAGCAAAACCATGAGTATACTCGAACACCCTTTTTCTGTTTTTACACTTTGGGTGCAATATGTTTACTATTAAACCTACACAGTTACACTTAGACTTATTTCAAATGTACAAACAATCCAATACATGCATGCATACGTTATACTTGATTCGTTTATCTGGGTTTGTTTGTTTTGTGATAAACTTGTCATTAACTTTGTACGAGCCTACCCTTAACATGTATAGCGCTAGGAGTAACGCACCGCCCGTGAACGTGAGGTCATGTTAAGTCTTTAAACTTTGCGTTAAACTTTGGATTGACTTGAATATTCACATGTCAGTTTAATGATAATCTTGATAACTTAGTTTGCCATGTGGATTTGTTAAAACTTTATAATTATGCTATGTATCAAACTTGTATACTCGCAAATACCTTTGTATTGAGCCATGTATTTTTAACATATTGAAGGATGATGATGATATTAAAATGTGTGTAGTGAAGATGCTTTAGATACACACTTAGAAATCTTTAGATTATGTTGTTGTATTAATTGTTGAACAATGTTGTATTTTGTTTATCGTCTCGTTGTTGTATTTGAAACGATGTTGTTATTTGAATTTTCCATGTATCGTAATTTGACGAGTTGTTATGAAATGAAATCAGTTTACTTAATTGATTGACGCTTTTAGTGTTATGTTGCAATGAGCAATCTCGTTTCCGTCTCATTTCGATGTTTCCGCCTTCGATTGGAGTGTGACATTTGATCTCCGGTGCTAGACCACCGATAAACCACGCAATGCGCTTAGACTCAGGTGTGACCAGATAAGGAACTAGACTAGATAGGAGTTGAAGTCGGTCACATACTTCTGACAATCTAAGTTCTTCATAGGGAGGGTCAGAAAATCTGACTCCACCTTTTCCACCTCATGTGGTGGATAGTACGTTTCCTTTATAAGGTCCATAATCTTGGACCATTCCAGATTATACAGGGGTATCTTCCCTGTAGATTATATCATGGCCTTCCACCATGTCAATGGATCACCCTTGAACGATGGGAGACATATTTCACAACATCTTTATCAGCACAACCGCTGATATCTACCACGGTCTCCATCTCGTTTAGCCACTTCATGGCATTATAGCCCCTTTCTCTCCGTTGAAATCACGATGCTTGCTCGACATAAAATACTTGTACATGCACCCATCCTTAGAAGAACGGGACTTTTCCTTCAAATTCCGCTTTGGCTCACTCTTCGCAGTTGAAGAATAGTGTGAGCTTTCCTTACGGGCAGATTAATGTAGAATAAAATGGGACTTGGAACGAGCAGAACTCGATTCCTTTAAGTTAGCTATGAAATTATTCATAGCCTTGCTGACTTCTGCGACTATCATAGCTGGGATATTTGCTCCTTCTCCATTGCGGGCATTATTTAAATCATTATTATTCCCGCTATTAGGTCCATCCACATTTGTATTTGCCATAACTATAGGCTTGGTAGTATAACCCAACATAAATGATTGCTTAGTCGCAATATAATAATTAGTCATCGAATCTGACGACTTGAAAATTTTATCAGCCATTGTATTATTAAACCATATAGGCTATAAGATTTGGATATATATCCTTCACCATTTGGACCAGTGTGACTACATCACAACTGCTAAAGTTTATAACTTATTTTAGCATTTCAATGAATGTTGAATAGAATAATCAGGTATAATTAGCCACGGTCTCATAGGACCATCAAGGGCTATGAGGTTTGGACATAGTCCATCACCTATTGGACAGTGGATTACAAACTCACAATTGTCATTGTCGTATTGACAAAATTTAAATGAATAATAATATATGTGAGTCGCGATCTTATTTGATCAAGTGGCTTTAAGGCTTGAACATAGTTCACCACCTTTGGACAGGGAGTCATATAACCACATCTGTCATTGTCTTAATTGACAATATAATATATCTCGTAGGCAAATCAATTGACATCACATAGGATGTTAGAATAGATATTCATCGCACAGATAATATTAGTCAAGATCTCATTTGATCATATAGACTATGAGGCTTGGACATAGTCGACCACCTTGGACATGGAACCATAAGGTCACAACTGTCATTTGTCTTAAATGTCAATAAAATAAAGCCCGTAGGCAGGTCATCACTAAGGATGTTCTAAATGATCATCGCATTGATGATATTAGCCATGATCTAATTTGATCATATAGGCTATAAGGCTTGGACGTAGTCCACCACCGAGATGGCTAATGTGATTTCCTCAATATCACTTGCCAAGAATACTAACATTACTTGAATGTTAATACAAAATAAATGTCTTAATGGTTTGACAATAAATATATAAATAGCCATGATCTCATTGACCATAAAGGCTATGAGGCTTGACCATAGTTTACCACCTCTGGATAGAAGGGCTATTCATCCTTAACTATCATTTATAATTGCCAATAATATAGGCTTTGCCATATGGCTGGTCAAAAACCATTAAGAAGATCTTTTTTGATATAATGAGAAGATCGATAAAGTTTGAATTAAAATCGAGACGATCGCTTCGAAGAGAATGCAATGTATACATATAATAGATAATTCCAAAAATTATCATTAAGAGATGAAAGATTACAATACTTTGCCTTAAACAAGACTTTTTAAATAAAATAAAGTTAAACTACTTGTCTGCGCAGGGACTAAAAGGAAATACATGTCCACGCAGTGACTAAAAAGAAATACATGTCCACGCAGGGACTTTTGGAATTTATATTACAACAAATAAAAAGATATACTAATCTACTCATCTTTCTTCCCCCTAACCAACTTGGAGAGTTTCTTGAAGAACTTGTTTGCCTTCCTCTCTGTCTTCTTAGTCTGACACTGAATTTGTTCCGCTCTTTCTAAGGCCTGGGTGATGGCCTCTATTTGTAGCGGTCGTTGTGACTGTGGTTGAGGCACATCAGGATACTTGTATCCATAATTTAGATATCCAGTAACTGGGTAAGCAGGAGGAAAAGGAGAGGGGTATAAAGCATTATGTACAACCGCCTGTAAATAGGGGTCATACGTTGGCGCCTGATAGTTATAATCTATCAGCATAGATGGGTTAAAAGGAATGTATCCGGCCATATCTGGATACGTAGGAATTGGGTTATCAAAACCTGATGGTGGTGGTTGAACAAAAGTTTGTGGTGTTGGGTCAAGCACTGGTAAAACATTTGAGGGTCCACCCATTTGTGGGTCCTCGAGAATAGGAGGGTATGTTTATGGCAATGGTGGAAGCGAGCCTGACCATTGTCCCATACGCACAGACATGCGTGATCCACGTCTCCTCCTTGGTGGTTCTGGTGGCGGCTGTGGTTGCTCCACAGGCTCCATTTGCACGTCCTCTTGGGGAGGCTGTGCCAGAGGTTGATAGGGAGGAGTGTGAACAAAAGTAAATTGATTGAAATATTTGTCCCACTCATTAGGACCTTGGTAGGGTGATACTGTATAAGATGAAGAGACACTGGAAATCTCAATGCGGTGCATATGCGACCCCGATGGTGGCATCTCCGGATCCGAGTCTTCGTCCGGTTCATTTGGTTGGTCCAACTGGTTTTGGGTAGCTGGAGGGGTGTTGATTTACTAGTTTGGGTCAAATGACCCATGAAATGAATGGGAGTGTGAGTGTGAGTGATGGGATTGGTGTGAATGATGTGATTGGTGAGAGTGATGCGAGTGGTGTGAATGGTGGGATGGTGATGAATTATGGGAAAAAGAATGTGTCGCAGATTAAGATGTGTAGGAATCATCTATGTATTGTCGGTGATCCGAGCTATGCGATAGCGAGGGTGCATGTCCTGATGGACGTCCCCTCATTGGTCCCTTGCCCTTGCCTCTAAATCTTGGCGGCATGATTAAATCCTCTCAAAATCAAAAACTATATATATATATATATATATATAACTTAATAAGGATTATAGTTAATCCTAGGTCGAAGCCTAGACTCAGAATGTCTAAGGATTATGCTATTGTGATGTTTGAGATTAAACACAAAAGGCTAGTGTTTAATTCTCTCAAACGTTGGCTCTGATACAAACCTGTTACACCGCGATATTTACACATCGCCCGGTGGGCCCGGATGGGCTATACGTGATGAGATTAATATCAAATACACAAATAGCACAACAGAAGTCTTGGATTTAATATATTATTACAAACATAATTGTTTGAGTGTTCAAATTAATTATACAGACTGATTGTAATAAAAGATCCACAGGCGGATCGAAAATGTACAAAAATGAAATAAAAAACTATTAGGCTTCTATGCAAGGAGATGCAAATTCCTCTTAAGCATTACCGAGCACTTCCAGCCTATTTCGTAACCTTGCAACCTGTCACTTAGTCTTTTAGAGATACGTCAGTTTACACTGGTAAATACGAATAAGCGACACATTTTGAAAATATTTCAAAACTGTTTAAACGCACAAAGGCACATGAACTTTTATAAATAATTTGGGACAATAATAAATATCTTGTATATAGTTTTACACGCCTGTCAATACATATGGGGCCCGGTATGGAAACCGATAAACATGATTAACCGACACGCCACTTTTAACCCACAAAGGGGTATCCCCAATATGGGTAGAAAAAAATATACTTTATAATAGAATTAGCATCTGTGGGGTGTATGCCTACACCCCGTGCTTAAGTCGTGGCCATTAGCAATTTAAATAATTCGAGGATATCCACGACACCGTCGCGTTAACCCCCAATGTTTAACTTATCAGACAAAACAGATTAAAACGGGTTATGCGGATTTTCTAGTGACAATCCGACATATGATCCCATACCCGACCAAGCGATAATAATTTACCGTATCCAAGCCCGTATAGGGAAAATAGGTTAAGAGTATTTACCTGGCTTAAACAAGTCTTACAAATGTAAGAATATAATAAGCACAACCGTTAACAATTAACTAAGCTTGGTTGCAATCTACTGGAATGCCTTATTCTGGAATGAATGGTATAATTAACCAATTAGAATGTTAACGGGTCCTATTCAAGTCATAGACTTGGACCGGTTAACTTAAAATAATGAAAAAGGGTACGATACACTTGATTAAGCGATGACCAGATAGAATGTAGTTTAATCCCCAAAAGTAATAAGACTTGTATAATATGGGAAAACAATAAACATTCTGGAATTTCAAATGAAAATGATAAGAATTGACCCATTTCGGTAAACTTATGTAAACTAGTTACATAAGCTTAACCATACACACATAGGCGTTATCGGGTGACCGGATGAGTCATAAACAAGTTCCATATGCCAAAATATTTCATTTAATTTGTAACATTAGTAAGTTATCAACTTATATAAGTTTTTAGGTACACTCTATTGCATACTAACTATAAGAAACTTGATCGGTTGTTATACTTTGATCGGTTTAGTACAAAGCATATTACTTTGATCGTTTTTTATACTTTGTAGGGTGAATAATAAAACGAGCTAAAACGATTCAACTAAGATAATAAGAATATTATAATAATATTTGATGGATAAACATCATGTTATTCATATAACTATTTTTGTGGTTGTTAATTTGTAGATGGCTAAAATGGATGGGAATTAGTTAGGCCACCTGTCACACCCTGACTTTTGCAGAAGCGTGGTTATGGTGTGACTTTCTTAATACCATAGCATTCAATCATAACAACAACTATATGATTAAACCATAAGATGTTCATCCATAAATTAAGTTTAAAAATACCACAACATACTTGTCTGAAATGTAGACTCCAAATTTAAGTTACAACCACAACATGTTTAAATGAGTTCACGAAGACTCGACAACAGACTTTAAATAAAACCGAGTTTAGAACCATGTATCTCATCCAGGATTAAGATACATCTCCTAAACCCTACGACTTCGGATGACATCTTTTATTCATGACGCAGCTTGAAACATGCAAACACCCGCCAGATCCACTTAATCCCCTGAAATACATGTAGTTTAAAAACATCAACAAAAGTTGAGCGAGTTCATGTGTTTGTGTATATGTATGTATAAAACCTTTGTAAATAGTGTATGTATGTATGTTTGTAAATCCCGGTATGAAAGCAAACAAGAAAAAGATCACCAATGGTTTGCAAGGCCACTGATATGTGTGACAGCGTAGGAAGGCTCAAACCTAGCAAATTTGTACCGGGCTTCCGGCTGGAAGACATAGTCACCCTATGGACCACCCTGGTCCTCATGGGTGTGGGCTTGCTACACCCAAATAGATCTATCACTCATGCCCCTCCGTCCTTAAACAAGGATTAATGGTCTCGAGTATGTGCCTACCCATTCACATGATCTATGGTACATTCATAGGCTAACCATACCAATTGTATTTTTATGTAATACTTTTGTAACATGTATTTCACCCCCGAAGTTAATAAACAAAACAATTTAAAGAAAAGGGTGATATGAACTCACTGTCTTGCGTCTTCAGTACTCGTAACTCAAATCCCTTTAGCAAACACGATTACCTACAATGTACTAACTTCTATTAGACGAACGGGTCGTGCCTTGTCTTAGTATTAATGTTTTTGAGTTACGTTTCTGATATCATTCCAATAAAATTATTGTTAGAATATTTAATATTTTAACTTAAATTATATTTATAAATTTTGGAGTAATTGTTAAACAATATTTTTGTAATAATACTTCTCAAGTATTTATACTTATATTTCCTTCCCAAGGATGGGGCATCTCATACATGTGCATTCGTATTCTTGTATTTGTTAAGTATTCTTATACATAATTTCTCATTAATTATTCCGGAATATTATTTCCAATAAAAGTCCACCTATATATATATTTTCCCAAAATATATATGTTTAATAATTATTACTTAGAAAAATCATTCATAATTTTTCTTTTGGCAAAACTATTTGTAGTTCCCAAAATAATATATTTTCAATTCTCACTTTAAAAAATATATATAAAATTATTTTATCCAAAAATAATGTATTTCAAGAAAATATATATTTTTCCCAAACATTATATATCTTCCAAAAATTTCAAGAAAATATATTTTTACTTCTCAAAAATAATATATTTTCTCCTTGTTCAAAAATATAATATAACTTGGTAATATTTACAAAAATCATATTTTCATTTCTTGTGTCCAAAATATTATTTACCAAAAATAAATTTTATAAAGGTATTTTCCGGAATATTTTATAAGCTACGTTCTTTGGTTCAGTTTCACAATATTATGTGTGTAACTTATATATTTATTCCTTATGATTTTTGGTAATATTTTGGATTGCAAATTCTTGGTATTTTGTTAAGTTATATCACTTTAACCCTAAAATAATATAACTATTACACAAGGTATACAAATATTCACAAACATCATGTCTTTAATGCATATATATTTTAAATATATATTTACCCCTTTTTATTTATAAAAACCAACCTCCAATATTTGTATTTTTGTAACAAAAATACTGGCAAAGTTTATATGGAAACTCATGGTTAAAATATACTTGTAAACACTTGTTTGAAAATATTTTTCTAAGTGTTTATATTTTTTGAAAATTTTGCCATAGTTTACCTTAAAAATAGAAGTGTCCATGCTATCAAAGCATATCATTTTCCTTTCAAAATCAACACAAATAATCAACAATCAACCCTAAGCAACTTACACTTACCAATTTGCCATAATAATGTGATTTACATAACAACATGAACTTGAACTTTCATAAAAACTTGTAGTAACTTGGTAGTGTGTTTAGTAGGTTTAGTTACCCTTTTAAAATGTGTTTATTTCTATAAAAGTTTCATTCTTGAAAGATTTAGGTGTTTACAACTTACTAGATGATTTTTCCAAAAATCATTTTTTTGAATTTTTCTTGTTAACAATGTATTTTTATACTTGTTTCACCACTAGAAACATGGTTTGTTTCTTTAAAAACAATGTTTATGTAAATCTTGTGACTTAACTTAGTTTCTTGAGAAAACTAGTTTTGAAATCATCCAAGTTTATGTCTAGTAACATGTTACATACTTCAACATTCACAAAATCATTTTCATTCTTCAAGTTCATGAGTAACATAGAGTATGATCATCTTGGTCTTTCAAAAGATCATCATCTTAAATTACTAGATCATGTGTTTAATCACAATCTAGTAGGTTTCAAATGATGTCTAACATCATAAACATAAATAATCAATCATCAAGAAGCAAAACAACACTAATCAACATGTATTCTTATGTTATTAAGCTTATGTTAAAGTTTCATCATCTTGTTCATTAGTGTTCTTGTGATTAACATCTTACATAACATCTTTTAACCAACTAAACATGAAGTAAAATCAAGTGACAAGAAGCTTACTACTAGCACAAGGGCTAGGGAAGAACACAAGAAGATGGAGGTGACAAATGTGGTGGATAATAGCAAATGAGAAAGGTCCTTGAATCTTCAAGACCACCAAGCTTTCTTGTATGGCTCCTTACACCTTGTGTACACCTTAGAATGGATGGAAGTGAATGAATGATGATGGTGGTGTGGGTGGTTGATCTCGGCCGAAAGGAGGAAGAGAGGGAGAGAGTATTTTGTGTGTGTTTAAGTGTGTGTGAGATATGAGCTCTTAATCCTTCATCCATTACTTATAACCATATTAGAGGTTTATCCAGTGGTTAATATGTCCCATAAGTACACAACAAATCCACTAACCAAATCAAAGGAGATCAAGGGAAATCAAGGGTGGGCCACCCCTGGTGACCGTCCACCATGGGGGGGGGGGGGTATTGGTTGGTTTGTGATGGTAAGTTAAGTTAGATGGTTAAATTCTAAGTGTAATGTTTAGTGTTTAAGTTAATGTGGTGTTATATAGTGTGTTAGGGTGTTCGGGATCATAACTATCTCAGAAACATTAAAACAATACTTCTAGTATAATTTTGGTGTTTCGGGTAGTGTCCGATTGTTCGGTTAGATACCGGTTCGTTAAAGTGTCAAACTATACCGTTTAGTGCTCTTTATGTACCCTTTTGTGACACTTTTAATTCCCGACACTTAGGAAATCATTCAGGACCATTTAGTCATATTTTTGTATGTTACTAGCTTGTTAAAAAGCTGATTTTTGCTGAAATATGCTGAATTCAGCACTTTGAGTTAGTTTTAGGCACTTCCCGGCACTTAAACTATCACTTAGGAATGCAATTTTGTGGTCCTTACTTCCCTACACACCCTACTAGTGTAATACTTAGTCTCTGGCTCATACTGGGCCTCAAAAAACTGTCTGTCTATGTACTGAACTTTGTCAACATTTTTTCGAGTTATCCGCTAACTGTGCTAACTGTGCTTTGTGCATCGTTTATGTCATTGTGGTTTGCATGTAAATATGATGTGACATTATGCAATATGTGATGTAAATGTAAGTATGATACAGTTATTAGAAAGCAATTAATTGTAATTCAACACAGTCATTAGGCACTAATCAAGATTAACTAATTGTACGGATACCTGGATTTTTTTACGGTTGCTACTAGCTGCAGGGGTCTTGGGGAACAAATGCGGGTATTTTGCTTTCATGCGATCCTCACGCTCCCAAGTGAACTCTGGGCCGTGTCGCGCATTCCATCGAACCTTGACGAGTTTAACACTACTCCTACGCGTCTTGTAACCTTCCAATCAGTAACCTCAACAGGTTCTTCGGTAAAGTGGAGTGTGTCGTCAATGTGAACTTCATCGGCAGGAATGACAACTGTTTCCTGAGTTGGACTCTTTTTTAGATTAGATACATGAAATGTATCATGAACTCGATTCAGTTCCGTGGGTAGATCCAACTTGTAAGCTACAAGACCAATCCTCTCCAGGATTTTGAATGGTCCAATGTATCGCGGGTTCAACTTTCCACGCTTCCCAAAGCGTGCTGCACCCTTCCAGGGTGAGACTTTTAGTAGAACCATGTCTCCCACTTAAAATTCCAAAGGTTTCCTCCTTTGGTTCGCATAGCTCTTTTGTCAATCACGAGCCGCCTTGATGCGCTCTCGGATCTGTATAATCTTATCTGTCATTTCTTGAACCAATTCGGGACCAACAAGCTGTCTATCCCCCGCATCTGCCCAGCATAACGGTGATCGACACTTGCGTCCATAGAGAGCTTCAAACGGTGCAGCTTGAATGATTACATGGTAACTGTTATTATACGAGAATTCTACCAATCGTAGATGTGTGTCCCAACTGCCACCCAAGTCCATTACGCAAGCTCGCAAAATGTCTTCTAGTGTTTGAATCATTCGCTCGCTCTAACCATCTGTCTATGGGTGAAAAGCAGTACTCAGATTCAGTTGAGAACCAAAGGATTCTTGGAAGGATTGCCAAATCCTTGACACAAATCTTCCGTCTCTATCAGAAATAATCGAGATAGGCACACCATGTCGCGCAACTATCTCTCTGAGGTACAGCTCAGCAAGCTTGCTAGTGTTATCCTTCTCCTTGATCACCAAAAAGTGTGCAGATTTCGTCAGACGGTCTACGATTACCCAAAGCGTGTCATGACCTCTGGGTGTCTTTGGTAACTTCGTTATAAAATCCATTGAAATCTGCTGCCATTTCCACATGGGTATTTCAGGTTGTTGCAGAAGACCTGAAGGCTTCTGATATTCGGCCTTTACCTTGGCACAAGTCAAACATTTGCCAACATACGTGGCAACATCACCTTTTAATCTCGGCCACCAGTAAAAATCCTTCAAGTCCTGGTACATCTTATCTGCTCTGGGATGGATCGAGTACCTTGACTGGTGAGCTTCATTGAAAATCACGTCTCTAAGACCACCAAAGAGGGGAACCCAAATTCTTCCCATGAAGCACAATGTTCCTTCCTTGTTGGGTACTAATTGTTTCTCCATCCCACGGAGATATTCATCCTCAAGATTCTTCTCCTTAAGAGCTTCTTTCTGCGCCGAACGAATGCGAAATGAGAGGTTCATTTGAACAATCATTTCCAAAGCCTTAACCTTTATAGGCTTGATTCTTTCCTTCTGACTCAAGGCGTCTGCTACTACATTCTCCTTTCCTGGGTGGTACTTGATCTCGGAATCATAATCATTTAACAGCTCTACCCATCATCTTTGTCTCATATAAAGCTCCTTCTGGTCGAATATATGCTGTAGGCTCTTGTGATCAGTAAAGATCGTGCATCGGGTGCCATACAAATAATGTCGCCAGATCTTAAATGCAAACACCACTGCGCCTAGTTCCAAATCATGCGTAGTGTAGTTATTCTCATGAACCTTCAGCTAGCACGAAGCATAAGCTATAACCTTCTGTCACTGCATCAGCACACATCCTAATCCTTGACGCGAGGCGTCGCAATATACCACGAAGTCGTCGGTGCCTTCGGGTAGGGATAAAATCGGTGCATCGCAAAGCTTGTTTTTCAGCAACTGGAAAGCTTCCTCTTGTATATCTCCCCATTGGTACTTCCTATCCTTCTAAGTGAGGGAGGTCAAAGGTTGAGCGATTTTCAAAAAATCCTTGATAAATCTGCGATAATACCCTGCTAAACCTAGGAATTGACGGATCTCGGTTGGCGTCTTCGGGGTCTCCCAATTCTTGATCGCCTCGATCTTTGTGGGATCCACATGAATTCCATCTTCGTTTACCACGTGACCAAGGAACTGAACCTCACGCAACCAGAACTCGCACTTCGAGAACTTCGCGTACAATTTTTCTTCTTTGAACAGCTCTAAGATAGCTCTTAGATGTTGCTCATGTTCTTCCTTCGTCTTTGAATAAATCAAAATATCGTCGATAAACACAATCACAAATTTATCGAGATATGGCTTGCAGACTCTATTAATCAAATCCATAAACACTGCTGGCGTGTTTGTCAAACCAAACGGCATAACCAGGAACTCGTAGTGTCCATATCGAGTCCTAAAGGCCGTCTTTGGAATACTCTCCTCTTGAATTCTCAAGTGGTGATAACCTGATCGAAGATCGATCTTGGAGTAAAAACTCGAACCTTGTAGTTGATCGAACAGGTCATCAATCCTTGGCAAAGGATACCGATTCTTAATGTTCAACTTGTTTAGCTCTCGGTAGTCGATACACATGAGGAAACTACCGTCTTTCTTCTTAACGAACAAAACTGGAGCTCCCCAAGGCGAGAAGCTTGGTCTGATAAATCCCTTGTCCAAAAGCTCCTGAAGTTGTATCGACAACTCTTGCATTTCTGAGGGTGCAAGTCGATAAGGTGCCTTAGCTACAGGCGCGGCGTCTAGAACTAAGTCAATGTGGAATTTGACTTGTCGCTGCGGTGGCAATCCTGGCAAGTCTTCGAGGAAGACTTCAGGATATTCCTTTACAACTAGGATGTCTTCTAGCTTTGGCTCGGCGGCTTCTTTGTCCACAATGTGTGCCAAGAAGAAAGCACATCCTTTTTGCAAACATCTTCGGGCTTTCAAACAACTGATGATCCTTAGAGGCGTATCGTGCTTCTCTCCATGCACCACAATTGTCTCTCTATTTGCCATCGGAATGCGAATGATCTTCTCGTGACATACGATCCCTGCTCGGTTGCTCGACAACCAATCCATTCCAACTACCACGTCAAAGCATCCCAACTTAACTCGCAGAAGATCAAGCGTAAACTCATGCTCCCCAAGCTCTATTACGCAACCTCTAATGACTTCATTTGCTTCTAATAGCTTTCCATTAGCTAGTTCTATCAAGTACGGAATATCTAGCTTACTAGCTACCAACCCAAGTATATTCTTAAATTCTAGGGATACAAAGCTATAATCGGCACCAGTATCAAACAATACAGATGCAAAGTGTTGGTTGATATGGAACGTACCAGTGACTACGTTCGGATCTTGGCGAGCTTCCCTAGCTCCAATGTTGAAAACCCTTCCCTGAGCTTGGTTGATCTTTGGGCATTCTCTCTTGAAATGCCCCACATCTCCGCAGTTAAAGCAACCTGGTCCCCGACCATTTCCATTTCCATTACCACCCTGGTTGTTGTTTGCTCCACGGTTTCCACTACCAGCTTGATTCCCAAAATTACCGCAATTACCATTACCGCCATTCCCTCCTTGATTGCGGTACCCATTTCCACCACGGTTATTGTTTCCATTCCCATTGCCATAACCTCTCTGACCACCATTACCACGACCAGTACCAGCCAAACACGTCTCCTTTGAATGACCAACGTTTCCACAAGACTCACATTTTCCAGCTCGACATCGTCCATTGTGATGCAACTGACACGCATCGCATTTGGGCAAGGTGCCCATATAGCATTTTCCTTTGTTTTCAACACCAGTCTTGACTTCAGCTGGTGGGTTCACATCCTTCTTCATGTTAGCACTGCTGGTACCTTTCTTAAAATTTGAGAACTTCCTTTTGTTCTCACCTAATGACTCAACGAAAGGAGGCAAGTCATCATCGTCCTCTATCCACCCATTGCGGGTGAATGCGTCACGGGGATCTATCTGGTCAGCAAAAGAAGCATGGTCAGCGGGCGCATGTTAAAGTGGTGCATCAACAGGTATGCCAACAGGTACAGGGTCATGCTTATGCAGAGGATCATGAGCAGGTATAGGCTCGGGTGCAAGCATAGGCTCAGGATCGGCTGGTGCTAGCTCATGATCAGCGGGTATCGGCTCGAGATCAGCGGGTGCATCAAAAGGCTGATCGTCGGGAAAAAAGTCAACCTCATGTCCAAACTCATCATCAAACTCAAAATCCTGTGGAGGAATAGGTGCAGCAGACATAGTCGTGTCAGAATCAGAATCAGTGGGGTAACACTGCAAACCCAGTGCATGCAAAGTAGTGGATGATACAGACTCGAAAGAATCAGGACCAGAATGATCAGATGAAATCTCAACGATAGGAATCTCAATGAGTGGAACAACAGGAACATTATCAGCAGGAACTCCATCACCCCGGGCATCCTCAGGGGGACCCTCAATAAAAAGATCGACATCATCGTCAGACAAGGCATCAAAAGGCAAATCCTCGAGAGGAAAAGCCGCAAGAGGAAAAGGGGCGAGGATCGGAACCATGGCATGCTCATCGTCGGGATGTCCGAGGATGAGATGGTCCTGGTCTGGAATAAGAAAGGGATCCTCGTCGAGTAAACCATCAGCAGGCGGTATATCGTCGCCAATATCAGGTAATGCAAAAGGCTGGAAATCATGGTCATCGTCACTCTCAGTGTCAGAGGTAAAAATCTCAGGGTCTGGGACAATCTCATCGTCCGAAACTATGGCCATGGGGTCTACAGTATCTGACAGTCCACTCTCAGATGAGGACATGGTGTCTGTAACAAAACAATCACAACATATGCACACACATCAACAATCATCAAATAAGCATGTAAGTAGTAACAATGTAAGCATGTATGCATCCTAGTCTTCCCAGACTATCCCACCCAGCCTCTCAGACTGAACCACCTAGTCTCTCAGACTAAACCTCCCAGTTTCTCAAACTGAACTATCCAGTCTCTCAGACTGACCTTCCCAGTTTCTCAGACTGCCCTAGTTAGTCTCTCAGACTAACTCCCCAGTCTCTCAGACTGAATTACCCAGTCTTTCAGACTGAACTATAACCGAATTCTTTGAAATGTGATTTGTGTCTTTTGTTTGTAAAAATGTTTGTTTCCTGGATCTGAGTGTTTCATGTATGCAATGAAAAATATGTTATGAAAACATTTTCATGAGAGCCCTAATGATCGTAGTCTAGACTCGACAAAGAATCCTAGTTCGCTACGATCGAAGCTCTGATACCAAGCTGTCACACCCTGACTTTTGCGGAAGCGTGGTTATGGTGTGACTTTCTTAATACCTTAGCATTCAATCATAACAACAACTATATGATTAAACCATAAGATGTTCATCCATAAATTAAGTTTAAAAATACCACAACATACTTGTCTGAAACGTAGACTCCAAATTTAAGTTACAAGAACAACATGTTTAAATGAGTTCACAAAGACTCGACAACAGACCTTAAATAAAACCGAGTTTAGAACCATGTATCTCGTCCAGGATTATGATACATCTCCTAAACCCTACGAATTCGGATGACATATTTTATTCATGACGCAGCTTGCAACATGCAAACACCCGCCAGATCCACTTAATCCCCTGAAATACATGTAGTTTAAAAACATCAACAAAAGTTGAGCGAGTTAATGTGTTTGTGTATATGTATGTATAAAACCTTTGTAAACAGTGTATGTATGTATATTTGTAAATCCCGATATGAAAGCAAACAAGGAAAAGATCACCAATGGTTTGCAAGGCCACTGATATATGTGTGACGGCGTAGGAAGGCTCAAACCTAGCAAATTTGTACCGGGCTTCCGGCTGGAAGACATAGTCACCCTATGGGCCACCCTGGTCCTCATGGGTATGGGCTCGCTACACCCAAAGAGATCTATCACTCATGCCCCTCGGTTCTTAAACAAGGATTAATGGTCTCGCGTATGCGCCTACCCATTCACATGATCTATGGTACTTTCCTAGGCTAACCATACCAATTGTATTTGTATGTAATCCTTTTGTAACATGTATTTCACCCCTAAAGTTAATAAACAAAATAGTTTAAAGAAAAGGGGGACATGAACTCACTGTCTTGCGTCTTCGGTACTCGTAACTCAAATCCCTTTAGCAAACACGACTACCTACAATGTACTAAGGTCTATTAGACGAACGGGTCGTGCCTTGTCTTAGTATTAATGTTTTTGAGTTACGTTTCTGATATCATTCCAATATAATTATTGTCAAAATATTTAATATTTTAACTTAAATTATATTTATAAATTTTGGAATAATTGTTAAACAGTATTTTTGTAATAATACTTCTCAAGTATTTATACTTATATTTTCTTCCCAAGGATGGGGCATCTCATACATGTGCATTCGTATTCTTGTATTTGTTAAGTATTCTTATACTTAATTTCTCATTAATTATTCCGGAATATTATTTCCAATAAAAGTCCACCTATATATATATATTTGCCTAAAATATATATGTTTAAGAATTATTACTTAGAAAAATTATTCATAATTTTTATTTTGGCAAAACTATTTGTAGTTCCCAAAATAATATATTTTCAAGTCTCACTTTAGAAAATATATATAAAATTATTTTATCCAAAAATAATGTATTTTAAGAAAATATATATTTTTCCCAAAAATTATATATCTTACAAAAATTTCAAAAATAATATATTTTCTCCTTGTTCAAAAATATGATTTAACTTGGTAATATTTACAAAAATCATATTTTCATTGCTTGTGTCCAAAATATTGTTTACCAAAAATATATTTTATAAAGGTATTTTCCGGAATATTTTATAAGCTACGTTCTGTCGTTCAGTTTCACAATATTATATGTGTAACTTATATATTTATTCCTTATGATTTTTTCTTAATATTTTGGATTGCAAATTCTTGGTATTTTGTTAAGTTATATCACTTTAACCCTAAAATAATATAACTATTACACAAGGTATACAAATATTCACACACATCATGTCTTTAATGCATATATATTCTAAATATATATTTACCCATTTTTATTTATAAAAACCAACCTCCAATATTTGTATTTTTGTAAGAAAAATACTGGCAAAGTTTATATGGAAACTCATGGTTAAAATATACTTGTAAACACTTGTTTGAAAATATTTTTCTAAGTGTTTATATTTTTAGAAAATTTTGCCATAGTTTCCCTTAAAAATGGAGGTGTCCATGCTATCAAAGCATATCATTTTCTTTTCAAAATCAGCACAAATAATCAACAATCAACCCTAAGCAACTTACACTTACCAATTTGTCATAATCATGTGATTTACACAACGACATGAACTTGAACTTTCAAAAAAACTTGTAGTAACTTGGTAGTGTGTTTCGTAGGTTTAGTTACCCTTTAAAATGTGTTTATTTCTTTCAAAGTTTCATTCTTGAAAGATTTAGGTGTTTAGAACTTACTAGATGATTTTTCCAAAAATCATTCTTTTGAATTTTTCTTGTTAACAATGTATTTTTATACTTGTTTCACCATTAGAAACATGGTTAGTTTCTTTAAAAACAATGTTTATGTAAATCTTGTGACTTAACTTAGTTTCTTGAGAAAACTAGTTTTGAAATCATCCAAGTTTATGTCTAGTAACATGTTACATACTTCAACATTCACAAAATCATTTTCATGCTTTAAGTTCATGAGTAACATAGAGTATGATCATCTTGGTCTTTCACAAGATCATCATCTTAACTTACTAGATCATGTGTTTAATCACAATCTAGTAGGTTTCATATGATGTCTAACATCATAAACATAAATAATCAATCATCAAGAAACAAAACAACACTAATCAACATGTATTCTTATGTTATTAAGCTTATGTTAAAGTTTCATCTTCTTATTCATTAGTGTTCTTGTGATTAACATCTTACATAATATCTTTTAACCAACTAAACATGAAGTAAATTCAAGTGACAAGAAGCTTAGTACTAGCACAAGGGCTAGCGAAGAACACAAGAAGATGGAGGTGACAAATGTGGTGGATAATAGCAAATGAGAAAGTTCCTTGAATCTTCAAGACCACCAAGCTTTCTTGTATGGCTCCTTACACCTTGTGTACACCTTAGAATGGATGGAAGTGAATGAATGATGATGGTGGTGTGGGTGGTTGATCTCGGCTGAAAGGAGGAAAAGAGGGAGAGAGTATTTTGTGTGTGTTTAAGTGTGTGTGAGATATGAGCTCTTAATCCTACATCCATTACTTATAACCATATTAGAGGTTTATCCAATGGTTAATATGTCCCATAAGTACACAACAAATCCACTAACCAAATCAAAGGAGATCAAGGAAAATCAAGGGTGGGCCACCCTTGGTGACCGTCCACCATGGGGGGGGGGGGGTATTGGTTGGTTTGTGATGGTAAGTTAAGTTAGATGGTTAAATTCTAAGTGTAATGTTTAGTGTTTAAGTTAATATGGTGTTATATAGTGTGTTAGGGTGTTCGGGGATCATAACTATCTCAGAAACATTAAAACAATGCTTCTAGTATAATTTTGGTGTTTCGAGTAGTGTCCGGTTGTTCGGTTAGATACCGGTTCGTTAAAGTGTCAAACTATACCATTTAGTGCTCTTTATGTACCCTTTTGTGACACTTTTAATTCCCGACATTTAGGAAAGCATTCAGGACCATTTAGTCTCATTTTTGCAAGTTACTAGCTTGTTAAAAAACTGATTTTTGCTGAAATATGCTGAATTCAGCACTTTGAGTGAGTTTTAGGCACTTCCCGACACTTAAACTATCACTTAGGAATGCAGTTTTGTGGTCCTTACTTCCCTACACACCCTACTAGTGTAGTAGTTAGTCTCTGGCTCATACTGGGCCTCAAAACACTGTCTGTCTATGTACTTAACTTTGTCAACATTTTTCTGAGTTATCTGCTAACTGTGCTTTGTGCATCGTTTATGTCAATGTGGTTTGCATGTAAATTTGATGTGACATTATGCAATATGTGATGCACATGTAAGTATGATACAGTAATCAGAAAGCAATTAATTGTAATTCAGCACAGTCATTAGGCTCTAATCAAGATTAATTAATTGTACGGATACCTGGATTTTTGACGGTTGTCACACCACCCGTAGTGGGGCTTGATATCACGCCAAAAACAAGCATGGCGCCCCCATAGTGCCGCCAACACCACTATGGCGGGCGCTATGGGGTGGTTTTTCTTCTCCGGCGTGATCTCCTTCGCGGTGTGATGTTCTCCAACTTCTTTCCCCCACTCACACACACATATATATACATACATATGTATGTATAATTGAAGGGCTTTATATAACCCCCTTACCACTACACCCTATTTTTATATAACGCCCCATAAAGCCCCTCTCTTACGCATTTCGCCACGTGTCGTATAACGACCCAAATGGGCTTTATGACTACACATGGTCTTAGAATAATCAAATTTCTTAAAAGTGAATTAAATGACATTTATATCTGATGTTGGCCATGGATTAAATCATATTAGACTATTCATTAAGACTGTGGGGTATGGTGGGCGTGGGTCGTGGGGTATGGTGGGGTTTGGTGCGTCCACGTGGATTATGGGGCACCCAATACCAATACCAAAACCCAATTTCATAGGGGTATGGTGGGAATGGCTGGGGTGGCGTGGCCAAGCCACATCATTAGATTTTTTTAAATATATATATATAAACCATTAAAAACTACATAAACATAGATAATAATTATAAAAAAACTTAGTATCAAAATAAAAACAATCATTCTTCGTTTGAATCGTCGTTTTCGTCAGTTTCGAACCTAGGAATCGTTGAAACATGATCCACAAAATCAGATCGAAGGTTGTGATGTATATCCCTTGACTTGATCAAAAATTCATTTGTTGATTTGTCTTCGTCTGTAATTGTTACGTTATCTGGTTGGGGGTCATCGTCATCATAGTAGGTAACGACCGCTCTACCATCATCCTCCAAAATCATGTTGCGAAGAATGATACATGCGTACATCACGTTTCCAATCTGATCCTTGTCCCATAGTCGACAAGGCATTGCCAATATTCACCACCTTTTCTTAAAAACACCGAACGCTCGCTCGATGTCTTTACGTGCAGCCATTTGGACCCTATTAAACTTTAATCTCTTTGGATCTATGGTACCGTGTTTTGGGAACGATTTTACGAAAACCCCCTGTAGGACCGTGTTTCGGGACCGAAACCATGATTAGTGTGAGATTAGTTCAAGACGGGAGAGATTAGAGATGGATAAACACAACTTCTTAGTATTAATCGGTAGTAAAACATTACAAATCAGCCTGATTACAAGCTAACCGAACTAATACCAAAGGAGTATACATTCAGGGAGAGACCAAGTGGTGATCTCTCCCCCCACACAATAGAATTCACTGTGAACTGTCAAATGAGCTCACCACACTCTCTAACTCTCTCTGGTGCAAATGAAAGACACGGGGTGGTATTTATAGTCACACCCACTTCACTTGCACACACACACACGGTAAACCCATAACCCTCTCATTTGACCACTTCAAACGAGCGTGTCAATACACATTTGTTTGACCGTTTCACTAACTGTTACATAATTAGCATAAAATACAAACTAAACTATTCGAACAACATCAGACACAAAAACTGCACCAACAAATTCCCCCTTGTTCGTTGCTATCGAATGCTGAAAATGCAACTGCAATCAATCTTCAGTCAAGTATTTATCTTCCCTGTGTTAACAAATTCCCCCTTGACCGATGATCCAGGTAAGTAGTCTTGACGCTCCTTGTATAATAGTTCCCCCTCAAAGTACGCGTATCCATGTTGGGTATTGTGCAATTTCCTCACAAGGCTCAATTGACTGATCTTCAGGTTGATCTTCCAATACTCCAACCGACATTTGATAAGGGTTCCATTCTTTAAAAACTACATCAAGTCTTGATCTGTCATAAAACAAACTCTACCACCTGTGAGTGCGTTTAGAAATTTACCGAAGAAATTCAACATACGAAAATTTTTATTCCCCCATTTCTTTGGTAAGATCTCTAAACCTTAACAAATTCTCTCCACTTCAAAGAAACCGTCGTCAATTTCACAGAACAAAGTCTCTGCACTGAGTAGAATTTATCTTCAAATGTTCACCAATTCCCACCACTGAGCGGAACTGTCGTCAATCTTCACTGAATGTTCTCGGTTGTTCGAAAAATCACGAAAACGACTTTCTTCTTTGCATATTCTAGTTGAATAAGAACGTCCCCTAGTACCCCGTAGGATCTGACTTGTATCCCTCCAAAGACTTTGTGAACTCGTTAGGACCGGTATTGACATTCCAGGTTCATTCATTCTATACCAAATGCGAGAATATGACAATAAACAAAAAGCTTTCTTCTTTGCATATTCTAGTTGATAAAGAAATTTCGCCTAGTGCCCCAATGTAAATATGATGTGACATTATGCAATATGTGATGCAAATGTAAGTATGATACAGTAATTAGAAAGCAATTAATTGTAATTCAGCACAGTCATTAGGCACTAATCAAGATTAATTAATTGTACGGATACCTGGATTTTTTACGGTTGTCACATTCTCCCCTTGTTAAGAAAATTTCGTCCCGAAATTTTAGTTCTGCTACTAGCTGCATGGGTCTTGGGGAATAAATGCGGGTATTTTGCTTTCATGCGATCCTCGCGCTCCCAAGTGAACTCTGGGCCGTGTTACGCATTCCATCGAACCTTGATGAGTTTAACACTACTCCTACGCGTCTTGTTAACCTTCCAATCAGTAACCTCAAAAGGTTCTTCGGTAAAGTGGAGTGTGTCGTCAATGTGAACTTCATCGGCAGGAATGACAACTGTTTCCTGAGTTAGACTCTTTTTCAGATTAGATACATGATATGTATCATGAACTCCATTCAGTTCCGCGGATAGATCCAACTTGTAAGCTACAAGACCAATCCTCTCCAGGATTTTGAATAGTCCAATGTATCGCGGGTTCAACTTTCCATGCTTCCCAAAGCGTGCTGCACCCTTCCTGGGTGAGACTTTTAGTAGAACCATGTCTCCCACTTAAAATTCCAAAGGTTTCCTCCTTTGGTCCGCATAGCTCTTTTTTCGATCACGGGCCGCCTTGATGCGCTCTCGGATCTGTAAATTTTATCTGTCGTTTCTTGAACCAATTCGGGACCAACAAGCTGTCTATCCCCCGCATCTGCCCAGCATAACGGTGATCGACACTTGCATCCATAGAGAGCTTCAAACGGTGCAGCTTGAATGCTTGCATGGTAACTGTTGTTATACGAGAATTCTACCAATCGTAGATGTGTGTCCCAACTGCCACCCAAGTCCATTACGCAAGCTCGCAACATGTCTTCTAGTGTTTGAATCGTTCGCTCGCTCTAACCATCTGTCTATGGGTGAAAAGCAGTACTCAGATTCAGTTGAGAACCAAAGGCTTCTTGGAAGGATTGCCAAATCCTTGACACAAATCTTCCGTCTCTATCAGAAATAATCGAGATAGGCACACCATGTCGCGCAACTATCTCTCTGAGGTACAGCTCAGCAAGCTTGCTGGTGTTATCCTTCTCCTTGATCACCAAAAAGTGTGCAGATTTCGTCAGACGGTCTACGATTACCCAAATCGTGTCATGACCTCTGGGCGTCTTTGGTAACTTCGTTATAAAATCCATTGAAATCTGCTGCCATTTCCACATGGGTATTTCAGGTTGTTGCAGAAGACCTGAAGGCTTCTGATATTCGGCCTTTACCTTGGCACAAGTCAAACATTTGCCAACATACGTTGCAACATCACCTTTTAATCTCGGCCACCAGTAAAAATCCTTCAAGTCTTGGTACATCTTATCTGCTCCGGGATGGATCGAGTACCTTGACTTGTGAGCTTCATCGAAAATCACGTCTCTAAGACCACCAAAGAGGGGAACCCAAATTCTTCCCATGAAGCACAATGTTCCTTCCTTGTTGGGTACTAACTGTTTCTCCATCCCACGGAGATATTCATCCTCAAGATTCTTCTCCTTTAGAGCTTCTTTCTGCGCCGAACGAATGCGCAATGAGAGGTTCGTTTGAATAATCATTTCCAAAGCCCTAACCCTTATGGGCTTGATTCTTTCCTTCCGACTCAAGGCGTCTGCTACTACATTCGCCTTTCCTGGGTGGTACTTGATCTCGCAATCATAATCGTTTAACAGCTCTACCCATCATCTCTGTCTCATATTAAGCTCCTTTTGGTCGAATATATGCTGTAGGCTCTTGTGATCAGTAAAGATCGTGCATCGGGTGCCATACAAATAATGTCGCCAGATCTTAAATACAAACACCACTGCGCCTAGTTCCAAATCATGCGTAGTGTAGTACTTCTCATGAACCTTCAGCTGGCACGAAGCATAAGCTATAACCTTCTGTCGTCGCATCAGCACACATCGTAATCCTTGACGCGAGGCGTCGCAATATACCACGAAGTCGTCGGTGCCTTCGGGTAGGGATAAAATCGGTGCATCGCAAAGCTTGTTTTTCAGCAACTGGAAAGCTTCCTCTTGTATATCTCCCCATTGGTACTTCCTATCCTTCTGAGTGAGGGAGGTCAAAGGTTGAGCGATTTTCAAAGCGTGCTGCACCCTTCCAGGGTGAGACTTTTAGTAGAACCATGTCTCCCACTTAAAATTCCAAAGGTTTCCTCCTTTGGTTCGCATAGCTCTTTTGTCAATCACGAGCCGCCTTGATGCGCTCTCGGATCTGTATAATCTTATCTGTCATTTCTTGAACCAATTCGGGACCAACAAGCTGTCTATCCCCCGCATCTGCCCAGCATAACGGTGATCGACACTTGCGTCCATAGAGAGCTTCAAACGGTGCAGCTTGAATGCTTGCATGGTAACTGTTATTATACGAGAATTCTACCAATCGTAGATGTGTGTCCCAACTGCCACCCAAGTCCATTACGCAAGCTCGCAAAATGTCTTCTAGTGTTTGAATCATTCGCTCGCTCTAACCATCTGTCTATGGGTGAAAAGCAGTACTCAGATTCAGTTGAGAACCAAAGGCTTCTTGGAAGGATTGCCAAATCCTTGACACAAATCTTCCGTCTCTATCAGAAATAATCGAGATAGGCACACCATGTCGCGCAACTATCTCTCTGAGGTACAGCTCAGCAAGCTTGCTAGTGTTATCCTTCTCCTTGATCACCAAAAAGTGTGCAGATTTCGTCAGACGGTCTACGATTACCCAAAGCGTGTCATGACCTCTGGGTGTCTTTGGTAACTTCGTTATAAAATCCATTGAAATCTGCTGCCATTTCCACATGGGTATTTCAGGTTGTTGCAGAAGACCTGAAGGCTTCTGATATTCGGCCTTTACCTTGGCACAAGTCAAACATTTGCCAACATACGTGGCAACATCACCTTTTAATCTCGGCCACCAGTAAAAATCCTTCAAGTCCTGGTACATCTTATCTGCTCTGGGATGGATCGAGTACCTTGACTGGTGAGCTTCATTGAAAATCACGTCTCTAAGACCACCAAAGAGGGGAACCCAAATTCTTCCCATGAAGCACAATGTTCCTTCCTTGTTGGGTACTAATTGTTTCTCCATCCCACGGAGATATTCATCCTCAAGATTCTTCTCCTTAAGAGCTTCTTTCTGCGCCGAACGAATGCGAAATGAGAGGTTCATTTGAACAATCATTTCCAAAGCCTTAACCTTTATAGGCTTGATTCTTTCCTTCTGACTCAAGGCGTCTGCTACTACATTCTCCTTTCCTGGGTGGTACTTGATCTCGGAATCATAATCATTTAACAGCTCTACCCATCATCTTTGTCTCATATAAAGCTCCTTCTGGTCAAATATATGCTGTAGGCTCTTGTGATCAGTAAAGATCGTGCATCGGGTGCCATACAAATAATGTCGCCAGGTCTTAAATGCAAACACCACTGCGCCTAGTTCCAAATCATGCGTAGTGTAGTTATTCTCATGAACCTTCAGCTAGCACGAAGCATAAGCTATAACCTTCTGTCACTGCATCAGCACACATCCTAATCCTTGACGCGAGGCGTCGCAATATACCACGAAGTCGTCGGTGCCTTCGGGTAGGGATAAAATCGGTGCATCGCAAAGCTTGTTTTTCAGCAACTGGAAAGCTTCCTCTTGTATATCTCCCCATTGGTACTTCCTATCCTTCTAAGTGAGGGAGGTCAAAGGTTGAGCGATTTTCAAAAAATCCTTGATAAATCTGCGATAATACCCTGCTAAACCTAGGAATTGACGGATCTCGGTTGGCGTCTTCGGGGTCTCCCAATTCTTGATCGCCTCGATCTTTGTGGGATCCACATGAATTCCATCTTCGTTTAACACGTGACCAAGGAACTGAACCTCACGCAACCAGAACTCACACTTCGAGAACTTCGCGTATAATTTTTCTTCTTTGAACAGCTCTAAGATAGCTCTTAGATGTTGCTCATGTTCTTCCTTCATCTTTGAATAAATCAAAATATCGTCGATAAACACAATCACAAATTTATCGAGATATGGCTTGCAGACTCTATTCATCAAATCCATAAACACTGCTGGCGCGTTTGTCAAACCAAACCGCATAACCAGGAACTCGTAGTGTCCATATCGAGTCCTAAAGGCCGTCTTTGGAATACTCTCCTCTTGAATTCTCAACTGGTGATAACCTGATCGAAGATCGATCTTGGAGTAAAAACTCGAACCTTGTAGTTGATCGAACAGGTCATCAATCCTTGGCAAATGATACCGATTCTTAATGATCAACTTGTTTAGCTCTCGGTAGTCGATACACATGCGGAAACTACCGTCTTTCTTCTTAACGAACAAAACTGGAGCTCCCCAAGGCGAGAAGCTTGGTCTGATAAATCCCTTGTCCAAAAGCTCCTGAAGTTGTGTCGACAACTCTTGCATTTCTGAGGGTGCAAGTCGATAAGGTGCCTTAGCTACAGGCACGGCGCCTGGAACTAAGTCAATGTGGAATTTGACTTGTCGCTGCGGCGGCAATCCTGGCAAGTCTTCGGGGAAGACTTCAAGATATTCCTTTACAACCGGGATGTCTTCTAGCTTTGGCTCGGCAGCTTCTTTGTCCACAATGTGTGCCAAGAAGGCAGCACATCCTTTCTGCAAACATCTTCGGGCTTTCAAACAACTGATGATCCTTAGAGGCGTATCGTGCTTCTCTCCATGCACCACAATTGTCTCTCCATTCGCCATCGGAATGCGAATGATCTTCTCGTGACATACGATCTCTGCTCGGTTGCTCGACAACCAATCCATTCCAACTACCACGTCAAAGCTTCCCAACTTGACAGGCAGAAGATCAAGCGTAAACTCATGCTCCTGAAGCTCTATTAAGCAACCTCTAATGACTTCATTTGCTTCTACTAGCTTTCCATTAGCTAGTTCTATCAAGTACGGAATATCTAGCTTACTAGCTACCAACCCAGGTATATTCTTAAATTCTAAGGATACAAAGCTATAATCGGCACCAGTATCAAACAATACAGATGCAAAGTGTTGGTTGATAGGGAACGTACCAGTGACTACGTTCGGATCTTGGCGAGCTTCCCTAGCTCCGATGTTGAAAACCCTTCCCTGAGCTTGGTTGATCTTTGGGCATTCTCTCTTGAAATACCCCACATCTCCACAGTTAAAGCAACCTGGTCCCCGACCATTTCCATTTCCATTACCACCCTGGTTGTTGTTTGCTCCAAGGTTTCCACTACCCGCTTGATTCCCAAAATTACCGCGATTACCATTACCGCCATTCCCTCCTTGATTGCGGTTTCCATACCCATTTCCACCACGGTTATTGTTTCCTTTCCCGTTGCCATAACCTCTCTGACCACCATTACCACGACCAGTACCAGCCCAACATGTCTCCTTTGAATGACCAACGTTTCCACAAGACTCACATTTTCCAGCTCGACATCGTCCATTGTGATGCAACTGACACGCATTGCATTTGGGCAAGGTGCCCATATACCCTTTTCCTTTGTTTTCAACACCAGTCCTGACTTCAGCTGGTGGGTTCACATCCTTCTTCATGTTAGCACTGCTGGTACCTTTCTTAACATTTGAGAACTTCCTTTTGTTCTCACCTGCTGACTCAACGAAAGGAGGCAAGTCATCATCGTCCTCTATCCACCCATTACGGGTGAATGCGTAACGAGGATCTATCTGGTCAGCAAAAGAAGCATGGTCAGCGGGCGCAGGTAAAAGTGGTGCATCAACAGGTATGCCAACAGGTACAGGGTCATGCTCATGCAGAGGATCATGAGCAGGTATAGGCTCGGGTGCAAGCATAGGCTCAGGGTCGGCTGGTGCTAGCTCATGATCAGCGGGTATCGGCTCGAGATCAGCGGGTGCATAAAAAGGCTGATCGCCGGGAACAAAGTCAACCTCATGTCCAAACTCATCATCAAACTCAAAATCCTGTGGAGGAATGGGTGCAGCAGACATAGCCATGTCAGAATCAGTGGGGTAACGCTGCAAACCCAGTGCATTCAAAGTAGTGGAAGATACAGACTCGAAAGAATCCGGACCAGAATGATCAGATGAAATCTCAACAATAGGAATCTCAATGAGTGGAACAACAAGAACATCATCAGTTGGAACTCCATCACCCTGGGCATCCTCAGGGAGACCCTCAATAAAAAGATCGACATCATCGTCAGACAAGGCATCAAAAGGCAAATCCTCGAGACGAAAAGCCGCAAGAGGAAAAGGGGCGAGGATCGGAACCATGGCATGCTCATCGTCGGGATGTCCGAGGATGAGATGGTCCTGGTCTGAATAAGAGAGGGATCCTTGTCGGGTAAACCATCAGCAGGCGGTATATCGTCGCCAATATCAGGTAATGCAAAAGGCTGGAAATCATCGCCATCGTCACTCTCAGTGTCAGAGGTAAAAATCTAAGGGTCTGGGACAATCTCATCGTCCGAAACTATGGCCATGGGGTCTACAGTATCTGACAGTCCACTCTCAGATGAGGACATGGTGTCTGTAACAAAACAATCACAACATATGCACACACATCAACAATCATCAAATAAGCATGTAAGTAGTAACAATGTAAGCATGTATGCATCCTAGTCTTCCCAGACTATCCCACCCAGCCTCTCAGACTGAACCACCTAGTCTCTCAGACTAAACCTCCCAGTTTCTCAAACTGAACTATCCAGTCTCTCAGACTGACCTTCCCAGTCTCTCAGACTGCCCCAGCTAGTCTCTCAGACTAACTCCCCAGTCTCTCAGACTGAACTATAACCGAATTCTTAGAAATGTGATTTGTGTCTTTTGTTTGTAAAAATGTTTGTTTCCTGGATCTGGGTGTTTCATGTATGCAATGAAAAATATGTTATGAAAACATTTTCGTGAGAGCCCTAATGATCGTAGTCTAGACTTGAGAAAGGATCCTATTTCGCTAGGATCGAAGCTCTGATACCAAGCTGTCACACCCTGACTTTTGCGGAAGCGTGGTTATGGTGTGACTTTCTTAATACCATAGCATTCAATCATAACAACAACTATATGATTAAACTATAAGAAGTTCATCCATAAATTAAGTTTAAAAATACCACAACATACTTGTCTGAAACGTAGACTCCAAATTTAAGTTACAACAACAACATGTTTAAATGAGTTCACGAAGACTCGACAACAGACCTTAAATAAAACCGAGCTTAGAACCATGTATCTCGTCCAGGATTAAGATACATCTCCTAAACCCTACGACTTCGGATGACATATTTTATTCATGACGCAGCTTGCAACATGCAAACACCCGCCGGATCCACTTAATCCCCTGAAATACATGTAGTTTAAAAACATCAACAAAAGTTGAGCGAGTTCATGTGTTTGGGTATATGTATGTATAAAACCTTTGTAAACAGTGTATGTATGTATATTTGTAAATCCCGGTATGAAAGCAAACAAGGAAAATATCACCAATGGTTTGCAAGGCCACTGATATTTGTGTGACGGCCTAGGAAGGCTCAAACCTAGCAAATTTGTACCGAGCTTCCGGCTGGAAGACATAGTCACCCTATGGGCCACCCTGGTCCTCATGGGTGTGGGCTCGCTACACCCAAATAGATCTATCACTCATGCCCCTCGGTCCTTAAACAAGGATTAATGGTCTCGAGTATGCGCCTACCCATTCACATGATCTATGGTACTTTCCTAGGCTAACCATACCAATTGTATTTGTATGTAATCCTTTTGTAACATGTATTTCACCCCCGAAGTTAATAAACAAAACAGTTTAAAGAAAAGGGGGACATGAACTCACTGTCTTGCGTCTTCAGTACTCATAACTCAAATCCCTTCAGCAAACACGACTACCTACAATGTACTAACGTCTATTAGACGAACGGGTCGTGCCTTGTCTTAGTATTAATGTTTTTAAGTTACGTTTCTGATATCATTCCAATATAACTATTGTCAAAATATTTAATATTTTAACTTAAATTATATTTATAAATTTTGGAATAATTGTTAAACAATATTTTTGTAATAATACTTCTCAAGTATTTATACTTATATTTTCTTCCCAAGGATGGGGCATCTCATACATGTGCATTCGTATTCTTGTATATGTTAAGTATTCTTATACTTAATTTCTCATTAATTATTCCAGAATATTATTTCCAATAAAAGTCCACCTATATATATATATTTGCCCAAAATATATATGTTTAAGAATTATTACTTAGAAAAATTATTCATAATTTTTCTTTTGGCAAAACTATTTGTAGTTCCCAAAATAATATATTTTCAAGTCTCACTTTAGAAAATATATATAAAATTATTTTATCCAAAAATAATGTATTTTAAGAAAATATATATTTTTTCCAAAAATTATATATCTTCCAAAAATTTCAAAAAATAATATATTTTCTCCTTGTTCAAAAATATGATTTAACTTGGTAATATTTACAAAAATCATATTTTCATTTCTTGTGTCCAAAATATTATTTACCAAAAATATATTTTATAAAGGTATTTTCCGGAATATTTTATAAGCTACGTTCTGTCGTTCAGTTTCACAATATTATGTGTGTAACTTATATATTTATTCCTTATGATTTTTTCTTAATATTTTGGATTGCAAATTCTTGGTATTTTGTTAAGATATATCACTTTAACCCTAAAATAATATAACTATTACACAAGGTATACAAATATTCACACACATCATGTCTTTAATGCATATATATTCTAAATATATATTTATCCATTTTTATGTATAAAAACCGACCTCCAATATTTGTATTTTTGTAACAAAAATACTGGCAAAGTTTATATGGAAACTCGTGGTTAAAATATACTTGTAAACACTTGTTTGAAAATATTTTTCTAAGTGTTTATATTTTTAGAAATTTTTGCCATAGTTTCCCTTAAAAATGGAGGTGTCCATGCTATCAAAGCATATCATTTTCTTTTCATAATCATCACAAACAATCAACAATCAACCCTAAGCAACTTACACTTACCAATTTGCCGTAATCATGTGATTTACACAACAACATGAACTTGAACTTTCATAAAAACTTGTAGTAACTTGGTAGTGTGTTTCGTAGGTTTAGTTACCCTTTAAAATGTGTTTATTTCTTTAAAAGTTTCATTCTTGAAAGATTTTGGTGTTTAGAACTTACTAGATGATATTTCCAAAAATCATTCTTTTGAATTTTTCTTGTTAACAATGTATTTTTATACTTGTTTCACCACTAGAAACATGGTTAGTTTCTTTAAAAACAATGTTTATGTAAATCTTGTGACTTAACTTAGTTTCTTGAGAAAACTAGTTTTGAAATCATCCAAGTTTATGTCTAGTAACATGTTACATACTTCAACATTCACAAAATCATTTTCATTCTTCAAGTTCATGAGTAACATAGAGTATGATCATCTTAGTCTTTCACAAGATCATTATCTTAACTTACTAGATCATGTGTTTAATCACAATCTAGTAGGTTTCATATGATGTCTAACATCATAAAAATAAATAACCAATCATCAAGAAGCAAAACAACACTAATCAACATGTATTCTTATGTTATTAAGCTTATGTTAAAGTTTCATCTTCTTGTTCATTAGTGTTCTTGTGATTAACATCTTACATAACATCTTTTAACCAACTAAACATGAAGTAAAATCAAGTGACAAGAAGCTTACTACTAGCACAAGGGCTAGGGAAGAACACAAGAAGATGGAGGTGACAAATGTGGTGGATAATAGCAAATGAGAAAGTTCCTTGAATCTTCAAGACCACCATGTTTTCTTGTATGGCTCCTTACACCTTGTGTACACCTTAGAATGGATGGAAGTGAATGAATGATGATGGTGATGTGGGTGGTTGATCTCGGCCAAAAGGAGGAAGAAAGGGAGAGAGTATTTTGTGTGTGTTTAAGTGTGTGTGAGATATGAGCTCTTAATCCTTCATCCATTACTTATAACCATATTATAGGTTTATCCAATGGTTAATATGTCCCATAAGTACACAACAAATCCACTAACCAAATCAAAGGAGATCAAGGGAAATCAAGGGTGGGCCACCCTTGGTGACCGTCCACCATGGGGGGGGGGGTATTGGTTGGTTTGTGATGGTAAGTTAAGTTAGATGGTTAAATTCTAAGTGTAATGTTTAGCGTTTAAGTTAATATGGTGTTATATAGTGTGTTAGGGTGTTCGGGGATCATAACTATCTCAAAAACATTAAAACAATGCTTCTAGTATATTTTTGCTGTTTCGGGTAGTGTCCGGTTGTTCGGTTAGATACCGGTTCGTTAAAGTGTCAAACTATACCATTTAGCGCTCTTTATGTACCCTTTTGTGACACTTTTAATTCCCGACATTTAGGAAAGCATTCAGGACCATTTAGTCATATTTTTGCATGTTACTAGCTTGTTAAAAAGCTGATTTTTGCTGAAATATGCTGAATTCAGCACTTTGAGTGAGTTTTAGGCACTTCCCGGCACTTAAACTATCACTTAGGAATGCAGTTTTGTGGTCCTTACTTCCCTACACACCCTACTAGTGTAGTACTTAGTCTCTGGCTCATACTGGGCCTCAAAACACTGTCTATCTATGTACTGAACTTTGTCAACATTTTTCTGAGTTATCCGCTAACTGTGCTAACTGTGCTTTGTGCATCGTTTATGTCAATGTGGTTTGCATGTAAATATGATGTGACATTATGCAATATGTGATGCACATGTAAGTATGATACAGTAATCAGAAAGCAATTAATTGTAATTCAGCACAGTCATTAGGCACTAATCAAGATTAATTAATTGTACGGATACCTGGATTTTTGACGGTTGTCACACCACCCGTAGTGGGGCTTGATATCACGCCAAAAACAAGCATGGCGCCCCCATAGTGCCGCCAACACCACTATGGCGGGCGCTATGGGGTGGTTTTTCTTCTCCGGCGTGATCTCCTTCGCGGCGTGATGTTCTCCAGCATCTTTCCCCCCACTCACACAAATATATACATACATGCATATGTATGTATAATTGAAGGGCTTTATATAACCCCCTTACCACTACACCCTATTTTGATATAACGCCCCATAAAGCCCCTCTCTTATGCATTTCGCCACGTGTTGCATAACGACCCAAATGGGCTTTATGACTACACATGGTCTTAGAATAATCAAATTTCTTAAAAGTGAATTAAATGACATTTATATCTGATGTTGGCCATGGATTAAATCATATTAGACTATTCATTAAGACTGTGGGGGTATGGTGGGCGTGGGTTGTGGGGTATGGTGGGGTTTGGTGCGTCCACGTGGATACCGAAACCCAATTTCATAGGGGTATGGTGGGCATGGCTGGGGTGGCGTGGCCAAGCCACATCATTATATTTTTTTTAAATATATATATATATAAACCATTAAAAACTACATAAACATAGATAATAATTATAAAAAACATTGTATCAAAATAAAAACAATCATTCTTCGTTTGAATCATCGTTGTCGTCGGCTTCGAACCTAGGAATCGTTGAAACATGATCCACCAAATCAGATCGAAGGTTGTGATGTATATCCCTTGACTTGATCAAAAATTCATTTGTTGATTTATCTTCGTCTGTAATTGTTACGTTATCTGGTTGGGGGTCATCGTCATCATAGTAGGTAACGATCGCTCTACCATCATCCTCCAAAATCATGTTGTGAAGAATGATACATGCGTACATCACGTTTCCAATCTGATCCTTGTCCCATAGTCGACAAGGCATTGCCAATATTCGCCACCTTTTCTTAAAAACACCGAACGCTCGCTCGATGTCTTTACGTGAAGCCATTTCGACCCTATTAAACTTTAATCTCTTTGGATCTATGGTACCGTGTTTTGTGAATGATTTTACGAAAACCCCCTGTAGGACCATGCTTCGGGACCGAAACCGTGATTAGTGTGAGATTAGTTCAGGACGGGAGAGATTAGAGATGCATAAACACAACTTCTTAGTATTAGTCGGTAGTAAAACATTACAAATCGGCCCGATTACAAGCTAACCGAACTAATACAAAAGGAGTATACATCCAGGGAGAGACCAAGTGGTGATCTCTCCCCCCACACAATAGAACTCACTATGAACTCTCAAATGAGCTCACCACACTCTCTAACTCTCTCTGGTGCAAATGAAAGACAAGGGGTGGTATTTATAGTCACACCCACTTCACTTGCACACACACACGATCAAACCCATAACCCTCTCGTTTGACCACTTCAAACGAGCGGGTCAATACAAATTTGTTTGACCGTTTCACTAACTATTACATAATTAGCATAAAATCCAAACTAAACTATTCGAACAACATCGGACACAAAAACTGCACCAACAAATTCCCCCTTGTCCGTTGCTATCGAATGCTGAAAATGCAACTGCAATCAATCTTCTGTCAAGTATTTATCTTCTCTGTGTTAACAAATTCCCCCTTGACCGATGATCCAGGTAAGTAGTCTTGACGCTCGTTGTATAATAGTTCCCCCTCAAAGTACACGTATCCGTGTTGGGTCTTGTGCAATTTCCTCACAAGGCTCAATTGACCGATCTTCAGCTGATCTTCCAATACTCCAACCGGCATTTGATAAGGGTTCCATTCTTTAAAAACTACATCTAGTCTTGATCTGTCATAAAACAAACTCTACCACCTGTGATTGCGTTTAGAAATTTACCGAAGAAATTCAACATACGGAAATTTTTATTCCCCCATTTCTTTGGTAAGATCTCTAAACCTTAACAGATTCTCTCCACTTTAAAGAAACCGTCGTCAATTTCACAGAACAAATTCTCTCCACTGAGTAGAATTTATCTTCAAATGTTCACCAATTCCCTCCACTGAGCGGAACTGTCGTCAATCTTCACTGAATGTTCTCGGTTGTTCGAAAAATCACGAAAACGACTTTCTTCTTTGCATATTTTAGTTGAATAAGAACGTCCCCTAGTACCCCGTAGGATCTGACTTGTATCCCTCCAAAGACTTTGTGAACTCGTTAGGACCGGTATTGACATTCCAGGTTCATTCATTCGTTACCAAATGCGAGAATATGAAAATAAACAAAAAGCTTTCTTCTTTGCATATTCTAGTTGATAAAGAAATTTCGCCTAGTACCCCGTAGGATCCGACTTGAATCCTCCAAAGACTTTGTGAACTCGTTAGGACCGGTATTGACATTCCACGTTCATACATTTGTTTTCAAATGCGAGAATATGACAATAAACAAAATGCTTTCGAACATTTACGAATAACCGATAACAATCATAAACATTGACGTGCGGAAGTGAACATACCATTTTTGGTTTTTGGCCCATAGTAGTCAAGTCACCAAATTTGACGTTTGCATCGGTAACCGAGACTACCCCACAATTTTCAAAAATATCATCATATGTTTTCATCATGCCGCATCATCCCGCACGCTCCCAAAACCTGTACGAATTTTGACCTTGATATTTAGAAGCGCGATGCAAATCAGCTTCGCGAATACCCGACCCCTATCTGCGACTCTCATCAAAGAAACCCAAAAAATCAACAACTTTTGAATTTGGCCCAAATAAAAATTGTCATCATGCATTTGGCCCACTAAAAATCACGCCCCATTTTATTAGATGGCATCTAATAAAATCCAAAGGTCAACAAACCCTATCTTTATCCAAAAAGAAAAACGCCAGATGCTAATCATCGCCCCTCTATTTCCAACAATGAACAAAAATTGTGAGACAATGACAAGTCTGTTGCAAGTTTGCAACCTAATGGGCCCAAGAGTAATAATTTAATCACCATAAAGATGTTATTGTAGTGGAGCCCAACACATATTCTAGCCCATTAAAACAATCTTTTCAAAACCTAGCTGCCAAAAAAAATTATGTCGACCTCTTTATTGTACAGCTGCTAACATCAGACATATGCCCATTGTGCACCTCCAAAACCCTAAATCACATAAACAACATTTAGGATCTGGTAAAAACAGCCGCTAACTTCATCTGTCTTCCTCTCTGCGATACCCAGCAATCAGTCGACATCCATGTCTTCTTCTTCTTCTTCGATACCCACCTTCATCAGCTAGACATCCAAACCCCAGGTCAGCTACATCAGTCATCAGCAGCAACCCATCTTCATCAGAGATTCAAACTCCGAACAAATCCAACCAGTCAACATCATTCAATCAGACATCCTCCTTGTCATCTTCTGAATTCAGTCGACAATATCATCTTCCCAGCCACCAACATCAGCTACCATACTCTTCTTCTTCATTTGAACAATCAGCAGCCGACGAAACTTCATGTCTGATGAAACAAGGGGTTTCGTCATCTAGGGGGAGTTTCGTCAGGAGTGATTATGTGCAGGGGTTTCGTCATGTGCAGGGGTTTCGTGGGGAGGTGTTTTTCGTCGGACCGGATATGAGGAAACCCTAAAGTTTCTTAACAACCGCCACACCTCCTTCAAGAACACAGCCACTGTTCATTCCCAGATTTGACGAAAATCACTTCAAAAGTAATATTTGATGATGAAAACTTGTTGATTTAGCTGTGAAACATAAAACCTAACCCATTGGTGTGTTCCGTTTCAGCTCAGATCCGCATAAACGGTCCAGATCTGGGTTTTCTTCGTGTTTCCCCATTTTTACATCTTGAACAAAAATCACTAAAATCACAGATATAGAGCACATGTGATTTTGCAAACGGTTAGATTTACTAAATCGGGTACCATGGCTCTGATACCAATTGTAGGACCGTGTTTCGGGACCGAAACCGTGATTAGTGTGAGATTAGTTCAAGACGGGAGAGATTAGAGATGGATAAACACAACTTCTTAGTATTAATCGGTAGTAAAACATTACAAATCGGCCCGATTACAGGCTAACCGAACTAATACCAAAGGAGTATACATCCGGGGAGAGACCAAGTGGTGATCTCTCCCCCCACACAATAGAACTCACTGTGAACTCTCAAATGAGCTCACCACACTCTCTAACTCTATCTGGTGCATATGAAAGACAAGGGGTGGTATTTATAGTCACACCCACTTCACTTGCACACACACACGGTCAAACCCATAACCCTCTTGTTTGACCACTTCAAACGAGCGGGTCAATACACATTTGTTTGACCGTTTCACTAACTATTACATAATCAGCATAAAATACAAACTAAACTATCCAAACAACATCGGACACAAAAACTGCACCAACACCCCCCCACTCCGGGTAAATCCCATCAACTAGGTAGTACCCATACGCGTACTCAACCCCGTTTACAAAGAAACTTCCTTTGGGTCCTATACTATTTACCGGATCATTGAAAAGGGGCGAGTGGTTTATGATGGTAATATCGTTATGTAAACCTGGCATACCGAAGAACACATGCCATATCCAAAGATCTTGGGACGCAACTGCTTCAAGCATGATGGCTGGCATCCCGTTATATCCACTCGTGTGAACGCCTTGCCATGCGGTTGGACAAAGTTCCCAAGGCCATTTCATACAATCTAAACTACCTAGCATCCCGGGTAGCCCATGATAATCGACGTGATGTTCCAATATTTGTTGCATGTCACCGAACGACGGCTTTCTCAAATATCTTTTCTTATAAAGTTCTAAAATACACGAACAAAAGTTGTGAAGACTTTCTCTAGCTACACGTGCAAACATTTTTAAATAGTCATCCATAATGTCCGAACTATTGCCGTAGGCTAACTGTCTAAGTGTGGCTGTGACCTTATGCCACGTATTAAATCCTAATTGCCCGGTTACATCCGATTTTTATTAGAAAAAAACATACTTCTCCTCAAGATCCCTAGATATCCTTAAAAATAAGTTTCTACTCATACGAAAACGATGCCTAAACATTTTTTCATCATAATTAGGTTCGGCTGAGAAATAATCGCCTACCAACAAATTGTTAGCGGTGTGCCGTTCACGAGCAATGTACCTCCTCCGTTAAGGTTTCGAAGTCTCTTCCTCATCGTCTTCCACGATAGCTTTCAACACCGTCGCGATCGTTTGTAAAAATATTTCTGCACCATCGTCAGATGATGATGACGATTCACTTGAACTTGAAGAACTCATGGCAAGATTGTGTTTTATGTTTTTGATATTGTGTGAGAAAAATGTTAAATATGTTAGGGTATTTATATAGGAAAAAAGTTTTTTTTTTTTAATTCATGCCCAACGGCTAGCCCAAAGGGCTAGTAGTGTTGGCCAACGAGGTTCCGCCATGTCATGTTCGTAGCCCCGCCCAACGCCCGGGCTGAAACCCCCACCCAAGGGGCCACGCCAAAACCCAAGCCCACCTGGGGTGGTGACGTGGGCGTTTGTACCCAACCCACGCCCCAACTCCTGCCCCATACCCCATATTGTAACTATGCTCTTTTCTTGAAATGCAATTCAGTCCAATCAAAAGAAGGTGACAAGAACTAAAAGGGCTGAAGCCCTAGAACTTTAAAGGGCATGTAAAGATACACATGGGAAAAATACGGCAATATGGAGGTGTGATGGCAGCTTTTGAGGTATCTTTGGGGATCGCACAACAAAAGGATTTTGACGGCTGAATCGTTTTGGGGATACAACAATGGAACGAGTTCGCATAGAGGAAATAACTTGTTGATGTTTTTATTAGAGAAAAGTGCTCGGATAGTCACTGTGGTTTGTCCATTTTTCACCTTTAGTCTCTAACTTTCTAAATTTACAGCTATACTCCCCAACTTTTGCAATTTCGTGCCCGGATAGTCCCTGACACGGATGGGGGTTAGTTTTTGATATTAAGTGGATGCGAATTTACTAAAATGCCCTTATTATTAAAAAATAAATTAAATGTAAAAAGAAATATATTAATTCAGGTGGGGCTCACATGGTTTATTGGAAACCTATTCCCTTTTCTATCTGGTTCCCTATAGTCACCAACATCAACTACAACAACCACCACCACCCTCCACTAGAGAACCACCACCATCTCCATCGTACGTCCACCGTCCTTCATCTCCGCCATTGGTTCTGTGAGGGAAATTACTGATTTGCCCTTCCTCTAGTACGTCTTTGTTGTTCACAACAGAAGACAATGGTCCTGCTTATCCACCAATAGTTGCTTTTGAAAGCAGCTCTATGAGGTTAACGTTCAACTTTTCCAAACAACCTGGAAGTCCACAAGAAACCCATATCGAAGCAGACTTTACAAACAAGTCTTCTGATGTTTATACAAACTTCATCTTTCAGGCAGCAGTCCCAAAGGTAATTTCCCCTCATTTCAAGTGGATATTTTGTTTTTCTGATTAATCATAAGTTCATAACATGAGTATAACTGTTTCAAACTCCACAGTTTCTTCAACTGCATTTAGAACCTGCTAGTAGTAATACACTTCCTTGAAACGGTAACGGGGCAATAACTCAGAAGTTATGGGTTGGCAACAGTCAACATGGCAAGGTACTATTCACTTTCAATTTACTTGTTTTGTTTCTATTGTTGACTCTGTAAATGATTAATGTTGTGTACTTCAGAAATCAATCATTATGCATATAAGAATAAGTTACAAAATGAACAACAAAGACGTACTAAAGGAAGGGCAAATCAGTAATTTCCCTAGCAGAACCGATGGCGGAGATGAAGGATGGTGGACGTACGACGGAGGTGGTGGTGGTTCTCCGGTGGAGGGTAGTGGTGGTTGTAGTTGATGTTGGTGGCTATAGTGAACCAGAGAGAAAGGGGGATAGGTTTACAATAAACCATGTGGGCCCCACCAGAATTAATATATTTCTTTTTACATTTAAGATATTTTTAATAACAAGGGCATTTTAGTAATTTCACATCCACTTAACACAAAAAAACTAACATCCATCCGTACCAGGGACTATCCGGGAATGAAATTGCAAAAGTTAGGGACTATAATTGTAATTTTAGAAAGTTAGGGACTAAAAGTGAAAAATGGGCAAACCATAGGGACTATCCGGGCACTTTTCTCTTTTTATTATTTGATACACAACAAGATGACAAGCATGCACGGCTAAACTCTTCATGACTTCCCCTGGATGAATGATTGTTCGGTTTAATACGTTAGACTTTGTTTCTGATTATTGTGACTGATACGTTGAACCACTTGTGTTGATTTCCATACTTGAATTGTTTGTTGTTTATCAAGTGTATTAGTGATTTCTTTGCATCATTAGCGGGTTGATAAATTGGTGGGTAGTTGGTATAATCAAACGGGTTGTTAGGTGTTACAGTTTTTTTTAAAAACGATCGCTAACTAGTAATCAAAGTCATTAATTCCAAGGCCATGTCTACGTGGTGTTTTAATCAGTAAACGGGTTTTTGTGTTAAAACTAGTAATTGGGATTCCGAGTGGAGCTTACTTTTGTTTCATTCTAATAACACTTTTCGTGACAAATTGTGTATTTTTTTTCTAAATAAAACAAGCAAACCCCCAATTAGATAACAGTAGTTCTTAATTAAATCCTTCTACACTGACCATAAATTCCTTGTGGATACGACCTTACTTACCTGTACTAGTATTGGTATTTAAGTTAAAATAAATATTTTTATTAGCCTACAACAACTACAATAAGGTGGCGTGGTTAATGGGGAATTAATGCGCTTTAGTGTTAGATTAGATTAGTTGGTTTTTTCTAGTTTTCTAAAGAAAATTAAAAAACCCCAAAAATATTTCTTTTTGTTTGTTTTTGTTTTGTTTGGTATTACACATAGTATCTTGTTTACTTGTGTGCAGGTGATTTCTAGTTGCATATGTACCAGGTTTTCAGAAAGATCATCACCACTTCTTTTCGATCCCGAAATCAAAAAACCGCCTGACAAAATTTAGTTGTTCTTCGTTCAGCAGTGAAAGGAAAAGCATAGGCATCAACCATGAATCCTCTAGAAAATCAACCGAACCCGAACCAATAACCGCCGTAACAAGACCCACTTTCTGAAATGCCACCACCTTCGTTTCCATAACAACCACAAAATCAATCGCAAAATCAACAAAATCCACCCCCATCACCACGACAAACTGTGAATGCTCAACAAGCTTAACCTATACAGGGAGAATTTCATCTAGTTGAAGGACCACTTTACCCGCAAGAGAACCGACCACCACCACAGCCCAATCCGTTGCGGGCTGTTAATCGACCTAACCATGTGCCACACTCGCACCGAGCGGGTGAAATGATCTATCAAGTGGATGTCGGACTAGAGTTGATGAGCGGGATTACGGATATGGGGATGAAGAAGATTGGGACATGGATGATGGTTAGCCACAGTATCGAGGAGGTCAGTTAAATTTTGCTCTGAACCGGAACCAGGCACTTTTTAGCAAATACAGTGGTGTGGGGAAGACGAATACCAAACTCCATCATGGGTTAATAGGGTAATGGATAACATGGCGGGTATTCGGTGTGGCACCAGGTATGGGGTTACTTTTAAAAAAAATCATAGGTATGAAAAGGGTATGGTATTAGGTGGTGCCCAACTCGTTACCTAAAACATACATACTTGTAAATGTTTTTTTTTTTTGCTAATCCTTAGGTAACTGAGTAATCTACTAATTCACTGATTTTCGTTTTTTTTTTTCATTCCCTTGGCTAATAAAATTTTATAACAACTAAAATAGTAAGAAAGTATTTAGAAATCCCAACGAGGATAAGACACGATTTATACCGGGTGGAATTGGGATTACTAATATACGTCCCATTGCCATTTCTACTCACACCCGATTTTCCAGCAACCCTACACAGCCGACCATCACTATACCACAGTTATCGATAGCGAATAGCGACAAGGCACCTATAGGCTACGTAGCGAATAGCGACGACTATTTTATAAATAGCGATTACACTAGAAAAAGAATTTTGAAAATTGTTATATGTATATTACATCAAAATACCCTTGTATATATGCTACCAGGTTATTACCCGGGATTGCTTCCCGGGCTCGGGAAACTTAGTTATATTAATTACTGTTTGTTATTAATACGACCTCATTACATCTAGCATCTCATTGGATTCAACAACAATGTCATCACATCACCGGATTAGATCATGAACCCATATTAGAGGTCAAACAAAATCACAACAGGACCACTTGAATAACATCATTTCCACTTTTACTTCAATGTACTTACCTGATCAGGTGATTTGGGATTTTGTAAAAATGTAGGTTCTTGTACTTCTTTACAAAATTACATAGAATTCAAGAAAACGAAACAATGACTTAAACCGATGTTGAGTTATTCAAATTTCTGTTGAATACTAAATGAGATGTTGTCCTTAAACAGATGTTTGGTTTAAGGCGAAACATCTATTTATGGCTAAACATTTGTTTAAGGTCAAACATTTGTTTAAGTCCAAACATCTGATATAGAAGGCCAAACATCTGTTTAAGGCAAAACATCTGTTTAAGGCCGAACATCTGTTTATGGCCAAACATCTGTTTAAGGTCAAACATCTGTTTAAGTCTAAACATATGATATAGAAGGCCAAACATCTGTTTAAGGCCAAACAAATGTTTAACTTAACCAGATTTACTGTCTTCTCACATTGTTTTCCTTTTAAAAACACTGTTCAACCTAACATGGGTTTCCATCAACTGTTGACCAAAAGTCAAACAGATGTTCAAACCACTGTTTGAGTTATCAAACGTCTGTTGAATACTAAATGAGATGTTGACCAAAAGTAAAAAAAATGTTGACCAAAAGTCAAGCAGATGTTACCAAAAGTCAAACGAATTGACCCGTACATGATTTCTTATAGATATTTACCCGGAATTGCTTCCCGGGCTCAGGAAACTTAGTTATATTAATTATTATTTGTTATTAATACGACCTCATTACATCAAGCATCTCATTGGATTCAACAACAATGTATTCACATCAACGGATTAGATCATGAACCCATATTAGAGGTCAAACAAAAGCGCAACAGGACCACATGAATAACATCATTTCCACTTTTACTTCAATGCACTTACGTGATTGGGTGATTTGGGATTTTGTAAAAATGTTTGTTCTTGTACTTCTTTACAAAATTACTTAGAATTCAAGAAAACGAAACAATGACTTAAAGAACTATAATTTAACTCCCAATCTAATCGCGCAAAGCAATCTATTATCTGATAATTCCCTGGTTTTTACAACATGAAACACAACATCATCATGCCAAATACAGTCATATATATATATATATCCATTATTATGAATTCATAAACCCATAAATTCAGAAGAATGTCACATTTGCGATTAATGAACCAAGTTTCTACTAATTGCAGTTACTATTAGCAAAAAGAAGTATGATATCATCTATATATAAAACACAAACTGCTAATAACATTGTTTTATCATGTTAGCTATACACATCAACAAAACATCAAGTTAATAAGTTCAAAAAAAAAAAAAACATGCAACATGACTATCAAAAAATTCATAGTTATAATATTTGATATCAGAACATACTTAAAGGTCGTTGTTAAACTGAAGTAACATCATTTAGTACGATCTTCTGCTGCGAAGACACGTATGTGAAGTGCAAAATATCACCAAACCTCAAGTTATTCTCAGTCATGAACTTCCGCCAACCATCCAACGCGTAACATGGCTTGCATTCATTTAACTCCTTCTTCACATCATAAACATCCACAACTCCAACCATATTTTGAACTTTCAAGGGATGAAGATCAACAGAAAGACCTGCTCGTCTGACAACTTCAGCAGGAAGACGCTACATGTATTGTGTGGAAAAAAATAATAGTCAGAAAAATAAACATAAATCATTAGTTTGTTATAAAAAAATGGTATACCAGCCTATAGTCTCCTTTGTGAACAAAGTGAAAGAACTCAGGGTCGAGAAGATGTCCAAAATGTTTTTTTTGCATACTTTGTACTCTTACTTGTACGGTTACGCTTTTTGTGAACATTGCCGGCTCTCTTCCCCTTGATGAAAAAGTAAACATATACATGTGAATTAAAGGAATGTTGAATATATGCGCAAAAAAAAAAAACAGTTTATATAACATATACTAATTAAGCAGCGAGTATAGATACCTTAACCTTATGAGCAGATGAAGAACATCCAATATGATCAATTGTATCGATAGGTAAGGCGGCTTTTCCCTTAGTCGTATTCTTAACCGTCTCCTTTCTGTCAGAAGTAACTTTACCTTTCTTCTTAACCTGTTGTCATAGAGTAACTTTAATAACCATAGTAATATAACAATCTTTTAGATGGTAAACTTACATCTTGTGTTTTGTTCAATCGTTAAGACATGCATTACTTCAGCGTGCATTCAGCATCAAACTTGACTGATTTACGTGAGTTAACAGCCTTTGGTAGTGCATTGGTTGGTAACTTCTTCTAAATATTATATTATTGGATAAATATAACATCAGTAAACAACATTAATAATAGTTGTAAAAACATTAAATTCTTATTCGTGTTAGATTAAAAATAAATAATTTTAATAATTAAGTAAGTACCTAAGTAATAGTTTTTCCTTCACCCAAAGACGCAACTTTATCATCCTCATAGATGTCCTGGTCAACATTAATGGAATAATTAATAAAATGCTAAAATTAATAAATCTTTTACAGCTAATGCTAAATACATACGTACCTTGAATACATTCTCAAAATAATCAACCTTGGATATCTCAAGTACACTATCATCGTCAGATTCAGGTTTCTTCGACAACCTAATCTCAGTCTCGTTTCGATAAACTAATAACTCAAAAACAACATTATCAATTCTCCTGAAGATAAGCAAATCATCCTCCAGTATCCCAACATCGTTGCACATTTCCGGCCATCCTTTAGCAAATACAAAGTTGGTATCAAACTTAGACTCCTCAACATTCCAATAAGAACCCTTATAACCGATTTGATATATGCCACTTGGTGGGTGATGCGTGGGAAGTGTTATATATATTAGATGTATATTTTAAGCCCCTTTAACACTTATTTTTAGCCAAGTTTTAAATTTATAAAACACGATATTTTACTAACACTAAACACACATACGGGCAAGTGCACCCATCGTGAGCGTAGTATAGTGTTGGCAAGATACCGAGGTCGTCCAAGGACACAAGAGCTTTTAATACCGGTTTATCCTCAACGTCTAATCAAATCAAAAAGTTTAGAAAAAAAAATGTTTTAAACTAAGAAAAATAAAAACTAACTAAAATGCTGAAAATAAAAATAAAAAGAAAAACAGATAGACAAGATGAATCACTTGGTTCCGACTCGTATCTAGTGTAACCTTTGATTATTTCCGCACTTTTGCACTATTTTAAGAGATTATCTTAGTTATTGTAGTAGGCCCCTCTTTTGAAGGTGACGTTACCCTCACCACAGTAGTTTGAGTCAGCAAGGATACAATCCTAAAATGGTGGATTATTGGAAAATAATTAATTAAGTTATTAATGCAAATTATGGTAGGCCCCTCTTTTGGAGGTGACGTTACCCTCGACTAAGTAGTCTGAGTCAGCAGGGATACAGTCCTAAATAGCCGGGTTATAGTATTAATAGTAGTTAACTTATGAGGGGATCAAAGAGTTTGGACCCCCGCCATCCAATACCGTTAAGTATTGAAGGAGGCCCTACTAAATTTGACCCAGGTCCATTGCAGGACCTCTAAACGCTGTACAATGGCAAGACCTTTACCAAACCGTTCCCTTAACCCCCGACCAGGTAGCCAACATACCTCCATATAGACCGTGGAGATATGAATGGTGAAAATCTTTTATTTTATATAGACAGTAAAATAATGCCAAGACACCACGGACAAACGATATGGAAATATCACCTTCAACAAAAGAAACTAGTTATTAAAGTCATTAATACAAAACCAAGTAAAAAGTGCAAAAGATTAGAAATATAAAGTATTACACTAGACACTTTGTCTTCACCAAGTGATGTAAGAGACTTAGGCAAACATGACCTTGATTGTCAAGAACTCTTACGATCAATCTTGGATCCCGAGATGACTCACACACTCTACGATGGACAATGGATGATGGTGGTGGATGATGGTGTTATGGTGGTGCTGGGTGGTGGGTGAAGTGTGAGAGAGGTGGTGTGCCAAGGGATGGTTTGAGCTTGAGCCAAGCACTCCTATTTATAGCCTGTACAGAAGCCTGGACACGGCCCCGTGTCCGCTGGACACGGCCCCGTGTCCACCCTTTTCTCTTTCTTCATTAATACAGTTTGTCTTTATTAGCTCCACACACCCCCGTGTCCGCTGGGCACGGCCACGTGCTCAAAAGCATATCTGTACTATCAGATTTGGCAAGATTCTGCATATCTTTGCGTTGACCACGGCCCCGTGGTGGGCAATAGAAGCTTCTACAGGTTTGGCTTTTGTGCCAGGGCTGACCATCCTGGACACGGCCCCGTGCTGTGCTGAGCTGGGCACGCCCCGTGCTGAGCTGGGCACGCCCCGTGTTGAGCTCTGGGCACAGCCCCATGCTCAGCTTTCTTCTTGTTTTTGCTTTGGGAGATGCTGTCGAGGGGGGTCGGGCATGTCACGTCTTGTTCCTTTTCTTGTATTTATGTTAGATTTTGATGTCTTTTTGCTTCTTTTGCTAATTTGAGCTCATTTAATCCTGGAAATACAAAAGGAAGACAAAAGCACACTTTTTCCAACATTAGTACTAAAAAGGGTTAGTTTTATGCCACAATTGATGAAATTTATATGTTGCATTTTGCCCACATCAAATACCCCCACACTTGAATCTTTGCTTGTCCTCAAGCAAAACACTTTATAATGTGGCTTTACACACCCAAATGGAATGGGTAGAGAAGAAGGTTTTTGGGCTTGTCATAGAGTGTCGGGATTTCCAAGATTCTTTATTAAGTTTTATTTTTATTTATTTACAATCCTATTCGTTATGATTTATTTTGAACTTTTCATAAGAGAAATTATTTATTTGGGCATAACATGCCTTTTTAAAATTCTATTTATATACAAGTTTACATACCTCACGGGGGATCACTCAACACTCGGCTGAAGATATATTTTTGTGAAACACTCGAGAGCGGCATGGAACTTACTCCTACCATAAGCTTGCCAAGCAATCAATCCTCCTCCTTTTTAACTATATACCTTTGTAAATATCAAGAGGACTTTTGGGTGAAGGGTTAGGCTTGGGTTAAAGGTAGGTGGTTGGGTTAGTGGTTAGTAGAAAAAGGGTGAAAAAGCGTAACAAGCATCGGTTTTCGTAAGACTTTTAAATTTGTTTTTTTTTTGTAACTTTTATTTTGATGAAGCTATTATTCAAACAAAGTTATTTTTGATGAACTTGTTTGTTTATTTTCTTTTGCTTCATCATCAACACACATTTTTTTTTGAAAAGTCATACGAAAAACTGAGCTAGTTACTAAAACAAAGGGTTAAAAATGAAAAAAAGGTTTTGGTGGGTAAAAGGGTGTTTGGTTTGGGTTATGAAATGAAAAGGTTTAGGCTCAAATGGGCTAACTAGGGGGATTTTGGGTAGGTGGTAAAAAAAAAAAGAAAAAATAATGGTGTAGAAATAAAAAGGGTTAGTCCTAATGCCTCCATCATTTACTTACTCGGGTTTAAGTTGGTAAGGACCGGGAATGTATCGTCGTGGCAAGTTCTAGAGTTGTAAGAACCAAGCGGCTATTCACACAAGAAACGAAAAATGAGCATTTAGTTTAATGATATGTATTTGTATGCCCAATAAAGGCTCAAAACTCACTTTTGTGGAAATGGGTTTTTATGTGATCAAGTATATATAATCAAATTTTAACTAAGCTTGTCATGCCTTTTCATAATTTTCTTATGTTGGTTCTTTTTATCACGACGCTATCGGTTGTAAATTTGTAAAAATATAACCTTTTTAGAATTTGAAATTCCCAAGTTAAACCTAGACAAGTAAAAAAAAATTGAAATTTTTTTGAAAAAAATTTGGGGTGATTAGAGGTTCCAATAAAGTTTTGTGTAAGGCTTGTATTTAGGACTTGTAAGATTCAAGGTTTTAGCATCCCCCCCACACTTAAATTACACATTGTCCTCAATGTGTCCCAAAAATAAGTTTTTCGGTTGATTAAAATGTGTAAAAGTGGGTTAAAAACAAGATTTTATGGTACTGGGTAGCTGAACACGGGGTGGTGTTGGCTGAGCACGGCCCAGTGTCCAGACTGCCAGTACCAAAAGTAAACAGATGGCTGGGCACGGGGGAGCGTGTCCAGTGAGCACGTCCCCGTGTCCAGGTACCTGAACTGGGCATTTTCTACAGAACCTCGGGCACGGGGCGTGTTGGGGTGAGCACGGCCCCGTGCTGAACTTGCTGTAATGAAGAAAAATTGTCGGGAGGCTCTATTTTTATGCATGGGTTGTTGGTTCAAGCTTCCCTTAGTATCCTTCACCATCCCGAGTGTGTTTTATTCCTGGAAATTAAAACTAAACTAGAAAATATAAAAGTTAATCTAAATTAAACTAAGGATAGTTCCGCGGAATGCCTCCGTGGTGCGCCACGTTTATAAGGGTCCTTGGCTAGACCCACCTTATCAGGTGGTTCTGGCTCATCTTCAATTAGGGGGTCGTCATTGCCGAATGGATATTTCATTGATCGCTCAAGGTCGACACTTTTTTTGAATGCCCCTAATTGAAGAGGTAGGTTGTTGTACTTCCGGTTTTTCAAAGCTTCGTGAGTTTTTACAAATGGTCGTCCCAACACTAGAGGAGCGTCATCAAGGATGACAAAGTCGGTGGCGACTACCATTTGATTTGTTTGAACCAAGACATCCTCAACTATACCGATTGATTTTATTACTTTCCGATTGGATAGAAAAATGGGTATTTGAAGTGGAGAAAAATCACTAATACTTAATTTTTCGAAAATGTAGTTAGGCATTATGTTAACACAAAGATCTTTATCGATTGTGACATTACTAATAAATGAATTTTGAAAGAAACATGGAACCGGTGTAATGTTAATTTCAAATGGGTCTTCTTTTATTAGCGAGGTTTGATCATTAGTTAACTTAACACTTACCGTTTCGTAAATTTTAGTGTTAGTGTTTAACTCTTTTAAAAACTTAGCATGAGCGGGTACTAAACAATGATTTTCAAAAGAAGGTGACAAGAGATTAATTTCTTCAAAATTAGACTCTTCTTGAATTTTACCTTTGTCGGACTCACCTTTTTCGTTGTTTAACTCATGTGTCGGTTTTTCACTTATTTGTTCTTCCATTTTTACATTTTTAGTTATCTCTTCCTTTTTTAATTCTTCTCTTGCGCGGGACTCCTATTCCCTTGCGCGAGATTCTCTTATACAGCGATCGATAACTCTTATGTGTTCTAATATCCTATCGGTTACTTCGGTTATAGAAAAAGAATCGGGATTTTCTAAGCTTGAATCCGGTTGTTCGATCCTTTGTTCCTCATAATACCCATATGAAGTAGATGGTTCACACCATTGTTCTTCATTGTAAGCATATGATGGATAAGGGTCGTAATTTTGTTTTTCATAATACTCATATGAGGTGGGTTGTTCACGCCATGGTTCCTCATAATAAGCATACGAAGGTGGTGGCTCATATCTTGGTTCCTCAAAGTATGAGTAAGAAGGCTCATACCTTGGTTCATCAAAATATGAGTATGAGGGAGGAGGTTCATACCTTTGGTCTTCATAGGATGTGTATGAAGTTGATGGCTTGTACCTGGGTTCCTCATAGTAGGTGTATGAATTGGATGGTTGATATGAGTGACTATTTTGAACCGCGTGTGAGTTACGACAATTAGTGCAATAATTACCCCTATAATTATCCTCCTCATAGGTGTAGTTGTAACCTCCCGAGTATTGATCCATAAGAATCACTCAGCAGACCACAACCAAGTCTTGAGATCAGAAAACAAAAACAAAAATGGAAACAGAGGCTGGACACGGCCCCGTGTTCATGGTCTGTATCTGTGCGTTTTAATTAAATTTACTGATCTAGTTGAGCACGGGGCGTGTTCAGTGAACACGGCCCGTGTTCAAGCTACTGTTACTGGGTGTTTTATGAAAAATCTGCAGCACGGCCCCGTGTTCAGTGAGCACGGCCCCGTGTACAGGTTACTGTGAATGCAAATCTAAACAAAAATGCAGAAAAATGTGCGCGTGTTTTAAAAAGGTTTTGAAAAACTGATTAGGCCGTCGATTTTAAGCTTTCTTAAAATCCTTGTGTCCCCGGCAACGGCGCCAAAAACTTGATGCGTGTGAAGTGTTATATATATTAGGTGTATATTTTAAGCCCCTTTAACACTTATTTTTAGCCAAGTTTTAAATTTATAAAACATGATATTTTACTAACACTAAACACACATATGGGCAAGTGCACCCATCGTGAGCGTAGTATAGTGTTGGCAAGATACCGAGGTCGTCCAAGGACACAAGAGCTTTTAATATCGGTTTATCCTCAACGTCTAATAAAATCAAAAAGTTTAGAAAAAAATGTTTTAAACTAAGAAAAATAAAAACTAACTAAAATGCTGAAAATAAAAATAAAAAGAAAAACAGATAGACAAGATGAATCACTTGGTTCCGACTCGTATCTAGTGTAACCTTTGATTATTTCCGCACTTTTGCACTATTTTAAGAGATTATCTTAGTTATTGTAGTAGGCCCCTCTTTTGAAGGTGACGTTACCCTCACCCCAGTAGTTTGAGTCAGCAAGGATACAATCCTAAAAGGGTGGATTATTGGAAGATAATTAATTAAGTTAATAATGCAAATTATGGTAGGCCCCTCTTTTGGAGGTGACGTTACTCTCGACTAAGTAGTCTGAGTCAGCTGGGATACAGTCCTAAATAGCCGGGTTATAGTATTAATAGTAGTTAACTTATGAGGGGATCAAAGAGTTTGGACCCCCGCCATCCAATACCGTTAAGTATTGAAGGAGGTCCTACTAAATTTGACCCAGGTCCATTGCAGGACCTCTAAACGCTGAACAATGGCAAGACCTTTACCAAACCGTTCCCTTAACCCCCGACCAGGTAGCCAACATACCTCCATATAGACCGTGGAGATATGAATGGTGAAAATTTTTTATTTTATATAGACAGTAAAATAATGCCGAGACACCACGGAAAAACGATATGGATAGATCACCTTCAACATAAGAAACTAGTTATTAAAGTCATTAATACAAAACCAAGTAAAAAGTGCAAAAGATTAGAAATAAAAAGTATTACACTAGACACTTTTTCTTCACCAAGTGATGTAAGAGACTTAGGCAAACATGGCCTTGATTGTCAAGAACTCTTACGATCAATCTTGGATCCCGAGACGACTCACACACTCTACGATGGACAATGGATGATGGTGGTGGATGATGGTGTTATGGTGGTGGTGGGTGGTGGGTGAAGTGTGAGAGAGGTGGTGTGCCAAGGGATGGTTTGAGCTTGAGCCAAGCACTCCTATTTATAGCCTGTACAAAAGCCTTAACACGGCCCCGTGTCCGCAGGACACGGCCCCGTGTCCGCAGGACACGGCCCCGTGTCCACCCTTTTCTCTTTCTTCATTAATACAGTTTGTCTTTATTAGCTCTACACGCCCCCGTGTCCGCTGGGCACGGCCCCGTGCTCAAAAGCATATCTGTACTATCAGATTTGGCAAGATTCTGCTTATCTTTGCGTTGACCACGGCCCCGTGTCCACTGGGCACGACCCCGTGGAGGGCAATAGAAGCTTCTACAGGTTTGTCTTTTGTGCCAGGGCTGACCATCCTGGACACGGCCCCGTGCTGAGCTGGGCACGCCCCGTGTTGAGCTGGGCATGCCCTGTGCTCAGCTGGGCACAGCCCCATGCTCAGCTTTCTTCTTGTTTTTGCTTTGGGAGATACTGTCGAGGGGGGTCGGGCATGTCACGTCTTGTTCCTTTTCTTGTATTTATGTTAGATTTTGATGTCTTTTTGCTTCTTTTGCTAATTTGAGCTCATTTAATCCTGAAAATACAAAAGGAAGACAAAAGCACACTTTTTCCAACATTAGTACTAAAAAGGGTTAGTTTTATGCCACAATTGATGAAATTTATATGTTGCATTTTGCCCACATCAGTGGGCTGTTTACGTAAAATTGTTTAATGAAACAATCTTCGATTACCTGCATAAAATTAAAAATAATGAATACTATACGTGAAGTATGTAACTTATGAGAATAAGTGTTGACACGTTTAAGGTGCAAAAGAATTGAAGTTAAGATCAATAGTCATACCGTAAAACCAAATTTTGCATAACGGTTAAACGTGAAATAAGATTCACCACAAATGCCATCCACAAAACATGAAAGTTCAAGCCCAAAATCTCCTAATGGTCTGAAAACCAAATATCCCTCGGCAGATTAAGATCTTTAACAACACTGTCCCAACCATCAGTTATTACTGGCGTTGAATTTTGTGTTCTGACCTTCACAACCCATTTTTTACCACATTCATGATAGATTCGCAACTTATTTTTTTCCCAACAGTCTCCCCACTTTTGATTAGCAAAGGCTAAAGGTACATCCTATATATAATTTTTATGTAGTGTAAGAAAATATTAACCATAACAACTGTTAAATATATATTTCAATAAAAATAAATTATGTATATAACAACACGTCATACCACTTTCAATGATTCTGGGTTATCAAGAAACTTCACAAATGTAGAATACATGATAAAACCTGAATCAGTAAAGATGTTAAAGGATTGACATTAAAAAGTTGGCGTCGAAGATGAACATGAACTTTTTGTATTACACGCTAACTGTTAGAAAAAAGTATATAAACTAAACTAAAAACTCAGTATCACACAATGTCATTAACTTGTTTTAATATCTAAATCAGTAGTCAGTTATTACAAAGGTAGAAAACAAAGATATAATTCTTGATGATTATAAAAACATGCACAAACAAATTCCAAACAACAAAACACGAAAGTGTTGAAAAATAAAAACAGATCGTTGATCAACATTTAATTACAACTTCCATAACTGCTTTCAATAATGATTGTTTAACAGAGTATGTACTGAAATTAATCATAGAAACAAAGTATGTGTTAAAATTTTTCCGCAAATAATGAGTATTTTAACATGTTCTCAACGAATGATTCAAACACCTAACTAAACCCTTCTTCAATGTATAGCAATAAACGTTTAAAATCGTATTTGTAGCAAGATAGGATTTGAATTAAGATCGGTTAAACACTACAAAGTTCATTACAATATGAATATACATACCAGTTGCTCAAGAAAAAACGGTAAAACCTCCGGTGGGTGATTGAAGTGTAGAAGTGTGAGAATATGAAACTTGAAACCCTAGAAAATGACAGTGAGGAAGAGATTTTTGAAAGAAGAGATGATAGATGTTTGATGTGTAATGATGCTAAAGGTATAATGACGATTGTGTTTTCGTTTCCCCATATTTTCAAGTGATGAAAAATATTTACACATACACCCCTTATTGAATTTGTTATTTACATTTACATTGAGATACAAGAGTAAAGTGGATGATTAGTTGAATTCATTTGGTATTTACATTAACAAAGAAAAATATTTTTTCTTATAGCAAAGCCATTAATGTCACACCCTGTCTTTTGCGGAAGCGTATGATGTGTGACTAGCTTGTTATCATTGCATTCAATCGTAATAAACAACTACATGATCAAAACGATGTTCATCCATTCATGAAAAATTGAGTATTACAAACACTTGTTGTTTAAATTTTCAAAACATGACCTTTGACAAGGTTACAATTCAACAAAAGTGGATGACATCTAAACTTGTAGTCTACTTCTAGTTACGACACTTGCGCTCAAGATCCATCCTGTCACCTGAAATACATGTAATTTTGGAAAAACATCAACATAAAGTTGAGCGAGTTCATGCGTGTTTGTATTTCACGTTTTTATACTTTGTATGAAAACATAGTATGTGTCATGTATATTTCAAGTCTTTCTTGAGTACCCCACGTACTCAAGTATAATTCCCGTTTTCTTGAGTACCCCACGTACTCAAGTATCATTCAAGTTTTCTTGTGTACCCCACGTTTTAAATGATTGTTTATACAAGGACATTAAGGCATGTGAGGACATATGGAGCATTAGTGTTGGCTCCTTTAAGGCATGTGAGCATATGGAGCATTAGTGTTGGCTCCTTTACTGTGTCGATTACCCTCGACTGTGTCAATTTACCTTGACTGTGTCGATTACCCTCGACTGTGTCGATTTCCCTCGACTGTGTCGATTTCCCTCGACTGGGACACCGAAGCACTCAAGAGGTCACATAAGGACCATGAGTGGGGCTCGGCCGTACCCGTTAGATCTAACCCTCGTCCCTAATTTAGTATTAATGGCATCTCAATATCTAGTTTAAGCACACATGATCTAGTATTTTCTAGGCTTTTCTTAAAGCTCATCATATTGCACTCACCACGAGTGCTTCTCGTATTCTCAAATCATATTGCACTTGGTTCTCGTTCTCACCAAGAGTGCTTCTTGTATTTTTACCCTTTGTAAAAATTATAATATTTGTAACATGTATTTCACCCCCGAGAGTTATAAAACCAAAAACAGTTAGAGAAAAGGGGGAGCATGAACTCACAACTTTGTGTTCCTGCGTCGTAAACTTCACCGGATTTGCTTATCTAGCGTCGTGACCTATACGTGTTTTCTTAACGTTAGTCACTAGACTTGTATCGCACAAGTACAGTCACTATCTCTTGTGTACGTATTATTGTGTTAAAAATAACTTATATTTTTAACTAAGTGTCTTACTTATATTATTTTCTCGAAAATAATTATAAGTTTCTTGTATTATGCACTTTGCACCCGAATTATGTATTTTGCCTAAGTATGGTGTATGTGTATTTTGTGTTTTCACTTCTCATGAGTATTTAGTGTATTTTTAAGTCTTAATACACTAGCACGTATAACACATACTATACACTTAGCACAAAAGTTGGTGATAAAATAATATATATTTTTCTCTAAAAAATATACATACTTATATCCATTTTTATTCTTGAAGAAATCCTCATTTCTTATCACCAAAAATTAGGGAAACCTTGGTAATACTCTTAAATACATTTTTAGGGAATAAGTTTCCCAAAAACTTATATTTTTCTAAGTGTCAAAATTTATAAAAATTTTGACAGAGTTTCCCCTAAAAATGGAGGTTTCCCATGTTTTCAAAACATGTGTTTATTTTCTTTTAAATCGTCAACAATCATCAACAACAATTATCAACAATAATCATCAACAACAATCACTAATTTCTCCATTTCATGAACTTGAAAATTTTACAAAAATGTGTAGTAATTTACTAGCACATTTAGTAAGCCTTGTTATCTTTAAAAATAAGTTTAATTTCTTAAAAACTTTATTTTTAAAGAATATGAAGTTTCACAACTTCTAGTCGGTTTTTACGGAAATTATTTCTTTGTTAAAACTTTTGTTACACAAGTGTCCACACACTTGTTTGTTCATAAAAACACCTCTACTTCATGAAAGATCCGGTTTTAAAACATGGTTTTGTCTTACAGTTGGTCTTTCGAAAATACCACTTGTAGATCTTTAGATCTACTAGTTTAGAACTCCATTTCATAAGATAAATTGTTTTTACACAAGTTCATGTTTAATAGTAGTAGTGTTCATCATCTAGTCCTTTTTATACTTTAACATACACTAGCTCATGTTCTAAGAACATAACCTAGCCGGGTTAGATGACGATCCGAACTACTACTAGCATTAAACAACACAAAATAATCATCACAAAACAAGTTTAACAAGTTTTACACAATTATCCATCTATTAACCATCGTATTCATCACTTTAATAGACTTTTAGTTGGTGATTTAGTATGTTCATGATTTTCAACCGACAAATCTCTTATTAATCACTCTAGACAAGATCAAGAAGGTGTTTAGAGTCACTTACTATTAGCACAAGGCTAGGGAAGTTCAAGAGTATAAATGAAGTGGATAAAAGCAAACGGTGAAGGTCCTTCAATATCCGCTTGCACCGAGCTTCGTTAGTGACTTTCTTACACCTCAATATCACCTTGGAATGCTTGAATGGTGATTGAAAGTGAAAGTGTGGTGGTGTGTGGTTGAGGCCGAAGGTAAGCAAGGGAAGGAGGAAGAGGTTTGTTGAGTTGATGTGAAGATGAATGATCTAGTGGACTTTATAAATAATTTCCAACATAGTTTTAACCATTAGGTTTTGTGTCTCTAAAGTACTCAACAAATCTATTAAACAAACAACTAAAATCATGGTGGGGTCCATGATTCATAACCTGTTTTGAAGGGGGGGGGGGTGTCTAGTTCGATTTCAACTTCTAGTTTCATAATCTAGTTACATGTTAAATGTTAGATTTAGTGTTAAGTGTGTTATGAAATATATAGTGTGTTAGGGTGTTCGGGGACCCTAACTACCTTAGAAAAATAAAAACAGTGCTTCTAGCATTATTTTGGTGTTCCGGGTAATATCCGGTTGTGCGGTTAGACACCGGTTCGTTAAAGTGCTAAATCACACTTTTTAGTGTCTTTTAAGTACCCTTCTTGTACCCTTTCAATTCCCAACACTTAGGGAAATATTCTGGATGATAAAACGAAATTTCTGCATAATATTCATATGTTTAAATGCTGAATTGAGCTGAATTATACAAAATTATGCACTTAAAGTGCGTTTCGGGTGCTTTTTAGTGCTTATTTTTGCTTCCGGAGAGTGTATATATTAAACCCTTGTATGTACTCTTGGGTTTTAATGCATTCTTGTTGTCGGACCTACGCATAGGCTCCAATTTTATTGTCTGACTGCTTTCTGCAGTTCCGTTGACACATAGTGTCTTACCGGTGAGTTTACTTAGTATTTTTGACGCAACGCTCTCGTTTATGCATAAAGCAATATTTTGTAGTATATATCATGCATGAATTCACTTGTATAGAATTCAGAAATTTATTTTTCTGGTAAACCAGATCATGCACAGTCATTTAAGCACAAATTACTGTTCATTTCGTGTACGGATTGTACGGAAAAGTGACGGTTGTCACAGTCTCCCCCCGTTAAAAGAATTTCGTCCCGAAATTCAAGCGATGCCATCGGTCGTAGGGGAGTTGTGAAACTAATATGGTCACTTAGATTCATGATTTGTCTTTATGTTCCCATGAAATCTCTGGGTCATGTCATGAATTCTATCGTACTCCAATAAGTCGATCATGACTTTTCTGTATCTTGTGGACTCTTGGTCCATAACCTCAACAGGTTTCTATAGTATCATGGACTCTTGGTCCAAAACCTTAACGGGTTTCTATAGTAATTCTTGTTGTTTTTCGTTGACGTGAATTTTATTTATGGGAACAATGACCGTTCCTTAAGTCAGACTCCTCTACAGACTAGACACATGAATGCGTCGCGATCACTACTGATCTTTTTCTGGGAGTTTCATCTTGTGAACAATGGCTCTGATCCCTACACCGGGGATTCAACCTTTTCGTTTTCCAACTCACACTACGCCTTCTCTAGGCGAGGCTCTCATTAAGGCCATACTTCTTGTCTCAAATTCTTTCGACTTCTGCCGCTTATCGGCGCTATCTTTCTGTATTCTGCGGGCTGTCCTGATATGATCACATATCTGAATGATCTAGCCTCTAGTTTTTCTGGGCCATCCCGGGCCAGTTGATTGTTTATTTCAGGTATCCGTTCAACATGACGGGAATTGACTCATTATGTTCCGTCTAAAGCTTTACACGAAGCGGTTTAGATGGCGGTGTGATAGATACCATTGTAGGAAAACTCCACTAAGGGCAAGTGAGTGTTCCGACTTTTCATTAAAGTTTATCACACAAGCACGTATTGTGTTCATCCAGTCCGCATCGTTCAGCAGCTCAGTTCATATTCGAGTTCTTACGATCATCGGTGTGTTGCAACCCTTGTGATCAGTAAAGATCGTGCAACGTTTTCTTTCAGGTAATGACGTCCAGTTTGCGGCACGCAATTACTGTATCTATCTCAAGGTCTTTTCTCATGATTCCTTAATCAATGTGCCGCGTACACAATGTTGTGGTCTCGTTGCATCGACGTACAATCAAGACTTTGTCGAAAGACGTCACATAATTGCAACTCTAGCTCCTTAGCTCTTGGTTGCAGGGTTGGCATGAATTTCGTTCTTGGTTATGGTTCTCACCTTGCGAATTTGAAATCCACCTTTTGTCATCTTGCACATAATTGTGCTTTCTCTAAGAGTTGCAAGGTAAATTGCAGCTGTTGTTTACGACCTTCCTTGGTCGTTGGCCATATAAGCATGTAGCCAATAAGTATGACCGTAATCCATCCGGGCATGGCTTATACGTTCGATTCATGAGGTCCATGAATATTGTCGATGCATGTGTTAAGCCAAATGGTACGACAAGGAACTCGTAATGCTCGAAGCAAGTCCTAAAGGTCGTTTTAAGGATATTTCCTTCTTGTATTCACCGTGGAGGACATCTTGTCCTCAAGTTGATCTTTGAGTGGTAACTGGAACCTTACGATTGGCTCATTTGTGTCACCAGTCCCTGGGCAAAGGATTCTGTTTCTCAATTTCCTGAAGTTTATGCAAAGTGGAGACTACCAACTTTCTCCTTGTCTCCTTAACTAAGGATGCTACGTCCTTAATTTCCTCTGCCTGGCAGCTCTTGCAGTTATAACAGAGTTTCATGCTTCGCTAATGAAGCTAGTCGGTATGGCGTCATTCGTCACTGGTGCTGCTCCTGGCACGCGATTTATCCAAAACTCCTCTCGTCGCTACAGAGAGGCGTTCCTAGCAAGTCTTCTGAAAAGGCTACAGGGACTTCTTCCATCACGGGAATGTTCTCAGGCTCTGTAGTCTACTCGGAGGCATTTCTATGCCTTTTCGACCAATGAGGGATGTCGTAGATCTGCCGCCTTGTGGGGTCTAGCATCCTTGCACCTATTGCAGGAAGTTTGAGTTTCATCATTCGCAAGAGGGATGCGACTGATTTTCTCATATCAAACGACGTCAGCTGTATACTTGGATTTCTGATCCATGCTGACTAACATATTATGACTTCGCGAGTCAATAGTAACAGAAGGTTCCGGCCTTCTGAGTCCCTAAATACAATCCTTAATCGCTTCGACTGTTTAAACTAGCCTCCTATATGCCCATTTCTAAAGAATACGGGGCGTCTATTTTACTCGAAACTAGGCCAAGCAGTTTCTTATGTTCTAAGCATGCAAGGTTAAAGTTGGTGCCAGTATTAATTAAAGGTAGATGCATTAGGTTGGTTAATAGGGAACGTACCCGTAACCGCATTTGGATCCTGGCGTGCTTCACGAGTTTCGATCGTGAAAACCCTTCCATGCTTGTTTCTTCCTAGGGAAATCTTTCCTAAAGTGCCCTGCTTCACCACATTTGTAGCAACCTGGTATTCTCTTATTTCTTCCATCTGGGTCCTTCGCCCAACAGGCATCCTTGCTGTGCCCTTCTTTTCCACACTTTCCGCACGTAGGCCTTAGACATCGACCTTCATGGTGAAAAGTGCATTCCCCGCATCTCGGCTTAGTCCCCGAGTATATTTTGCCACCAGCCTTATTAGTGGCTCCATCAGTTTTCCTGTCATGCGGCGGTTTCACTTTCTTTCTTTTGCCTGTTTTAGAGCTTCCATAGTTGACTTGGGTGCTCATCTTTAGGTTTGAGGACTTCCTCTTCTTGTTGCTTGACGACTCCACATGAGTCTCTTTCTTGTTATCCTCAGATTCCGAAAATTTTCCCGCACGAAGAGCTTCTTCAGTAAGAGTGACACTCATATCGATAGCCTCTGCAATGGTTGAGGGCTTTGAGGTAGTAACCATGCTCCTGATCTGAGGTGCAAGTCCCCAGATGAATCGTTCAACCCTTTTAAATTCCGGTTTGACTAAGTAGGGGACGACCCTAGACAAGTCGTGAAATCGTTGGACGTATTCAGGAATCTTCGGTCCGTCCATTTTCAAATTCTAGAACTCCACCTCAATCTTCTGGATTTCAGTCCTAGAACAGTATTTCTTTTCCATCATTTCCTTGAGTCCCAGCTCAGTGCATAAGCAGCATCTGCACCAAGGGTTTGACCCTGAAGGTTCCACCAGGAGAGTGCGCCATCTACGATTAACCCTGAGATATAGGTAACACTCTGTTGGGGTGAACAGTTACTCATTCTTAGAATGGAGTCAGTCTTTTCTGCCCAATGAACAAATGCAACGGCACCTCCTGTGCCATCAAAATTTAATGGCTTGCAGTCCAGGAATTGTTTATAGGTGCAGCCAGTCGGAGGGTTATTTCCAGTAGTGCCATCGCCGTGCTTAGAGCGGAGGGCTTCATGTGGAGCAATCGCCTGTGAGATGCGTTCTTACAGCTCGGCTTCTGTTCTTGGCAGCGTACTGGTGTTTGAGTCTTGCCTGGGCGGCATTCTCTCCTGCCAAAATGATATGGAGTAGGTTAGACCATATTCCATAATTGTCTATGAGATACATAGCACCATAAGCCATCATGTAGTCACCCAATTCACATGTATATATAATCAATGTATGAGCGAGGAAACAGTTATTGAGCCTTCACATAGGCTTGCCAACTTGGCTTATTGTTTGAAATGAACTCGAGGCTACATCGCCTTGGTCATTCAAGTTTTAGTTATTTCCTGCTACATTGGTTTTCTTAGGTCTTTAGCTTTACTGGTGCGTATATTTCCCCTTTGATGGGGTGGTTAGAGGTGGTAGAGAGTGTATCATCGCTGATTCTTTCTGAATGTCATTCCACCTCTCTTGCTTAAATATCGTTTTCTCAAACGTCTCGTATGCGGGTAGAAGTGTCAGTCACAAAGTAGGTTAAGACAGGCTTCCTACTTTCTGACGTGCTAAAGCACTGATCTATGTGTTGTTCTACCAGATGAAGGTGAGGACACCTACAGATTAATTTTGTATGGTTTTCATTAGCTTGACCCGCAGAGTCCACCAGGATTTCTGTGCACTACAAGTCGTTATTACGTGGGCCCCCGTAATAATAAATTGTCTTGCACAGTTACCCCAATTTTCTCTCATCCAAGCAGATGATCAATCAAGGAGGGGACACTACTGTCCTTATACCTCTTGTCATGGAAAGGACCTTTGCGATGGTCCACGCGCTAACATTCGTTATCGTTACGCGCGCATAGGCACGATGATTAGATGGAATAGGAATAGAGAAAATTCCTAGTAGTTGGAGGGGCGCCTTCGAGATGAATACTTCATCTTCCTTTTCTGGTCAAGTATGTCGTCAATCTCGCTTCACATAAGCCGCAGGGATCTCGTCCCGTTGATTGAGAATTCGTTCAAGGTTGCCGCCTCTGCCTCGTCATCATCACCGTAGTTAGGCATCTTCATGATCGAGAGGGAAGAGCAGCCATCTCTTACGGAAGCAAGCTCAGCATCTTGTTTGGTAATCACTCCCAGCCATGAGCTTTGCAAAGGACGCGAGGTCGGTAGCTTCATCGTGCGAGTCACGTACAGTGATAGGAGTCGGAGTCGAAAGTATCTTATTCACGTCAATAATCATTCCGTACACTTATTTGTATGTATGTATATCAATAACATATATGCTACTTAGCATAATCAAGCAATTTAATGCATTATATTACGTATAACTCTCGTTATTGGGGGTCATTTTGTTTTTGGCAAGTCCAACTCGTGTAGACTATGCTTTGATTGGCACCTTATTTTAAAGGTATTCCTCACTAATGTCCTTGCCTTGTCACTTTTTGAAAAGTGTCTGACTTGTGGATCTTGGCGCTTTCGTGAATGCAATGAAAACCTTTTTGTAAAATGTTTTCGTGAGAGAACTCTAGTGATTGTAGTCTAGACTCGAGAAAGAATCCTAGTTCACTACAATCGAAGCTCTGATACCAAACTGTCATACCCTGTCTTTTGCGGAAGCGTATGATGTGTGACTAGCTTGTTATCATTGCATTCAATCGTAATAAACAACTACATGATCAAAACGATGTTCATCCATTCATGAAAAATTGAGTATTACAAACACTTGTTGTTTAAATTTTCAAAACATGACCTTTGACAAGGTTACAATTCAACAAAAGTGGATGACATCTAAACTTGTAGTCTACTTCTAGTTACGACACTTGCGCTCAAGATCCATCCTGTCACCTGAAATACATGTAATTTTGGAAAAAACATCAACATAAAGTTGAGCAAGTTCATGCGTGTTTGTATTTCACGTTTTTATACTTTGTATGAAAACATAGTATGTGTCATGTATATTTCAAGTCTTTCTTGAGTACCCCACGTACTCAAGTATAATTCCCGTTTTCTTGAGTACCCCACGTACTCAAGTATCATTCAAGTTTTCTTGTGTACCCCACGTTTTAAATGATTGTTTATACAAGGACATTAAGGCATGTGAGGACATATGGAGCATTAGTGTTGGCTCCTTTAAGGCATGTGAGCATATGGAGCATTAGTGTTGGCTCCTTTACTGTGTCGATTACCCTCGACTGTGTCAATTTACCTTGACTGTGTCGATTACCCTCGACTGTGTCGATTTCCCTCGACTGTGTCGATTTCCCTCGACTGGGACACCGAAGCACTCAAGAGGTCACATAAGGACCATGAGTGGGGCTCGGCCGTACCCGTTAGATCTAACCCTCGTCCCTAATTTAGTATTAATGGCATCTCAATATCTAGTTTAAGCTCACATGATCTAGTATTTTCTAGGCTTTTCTTAAAGCTCATCATATTGCACTCACCACGAGTGCTTCTCGTATTCTCAAATCATATTGCACTCGGTTCTCGTTCTCACCAAGAGTGCTTCTTGTATTTTTACCCTTTGTAAAAATTATAATATTTGTAACATGTATTTCACCCCCGAGAGTTATAAAACCAAAAACAGTTAGAGAAAAGGGGGAGCATGAACTCACAACTTTGTGTTCCTGTGTCGTAAACTTCACCGGATTTGCTTATCTAGCGTCGTGACCTATACGTGTTTTCTTAACGTTAGTCACTAGACTTGTATCGCACAAGTACAGTCACTATCTCTTGTGTTAAAAATAACTTATATTTTTAACTAAGTGTCTTACTTATATTATTTTCTTGAAAATAATTATAAGTTTCTTGTATTATGCACTTTGCACCCGAATTATGTATTTTGCCTAAGTATGGTGTATGTGTATTTTGTGTTTTCACTTCTCATGAGTATTTAGTGTATTTTTAAGTCTTAATACACTAGCACGTATAACACATACTATATACACTTAGCACAAAAGTTGGTGATAAAATAATATATATTTTTCTCTAAAAAATATACATACTTATATCCATTTTTATTCTTGAAGAAATCCTCATTTCTTATCACCAAAAATTAGGGAAACCTTGGTAATACTCTTAAATACATTTTTAGGGAATAAGTTTCCCAAAAACTTATATTTTTCTAAGTGTCAAAATTTATAAAAATTTTGACAGAGTTTCCCCTAAAAATGGAGGTTTCCCATGTTTTCAAAACATGTGTTTATTTTCTTTTAAATCGTCAACAATCATCAACAACAATTATCAACAATAATCATCAACAACAATCACTAATTTCTCCATTTCATGAACTTGAATATTTTACAAAAATGTGTAGTAATTTACTAGCACATTTAGTAAGCCTTGTTATCTTTAAAAATAAGTTTAATTTCTTAAAAACTTTATTTTTAAAGAATATGAAGTTTCACAACTTCTAGTCGGTTTTTACGGAAATTATTTCTTTGTTAAAACTTTTGTTACACAAGTGTCCACACACTTGTTTGTTCATAAAAACACATCTACTTCATGAAAGATCCGGTTTTAAAACATGGTTTTGTCTTACAGTTGGTCTTTCGAAAATACCACTTGTAGATCTTTAGATCTACTAGTTTAGAACTCCATTTCATAAGATAAATTGTTTTTACACAAGTTCATGTTTAATAGTAGTAGTGTTCATCATCTAGTCCTTTTTATACTTTAGCATACACTAGCTCATGTTCTAAGAACATAACCTAGCCGGGTTAGATGACGATCCGAACTACTACTAGCATTAAACAACACAAAATAATCATCACAAAACAAGTCTAACAAGTTTTACACAATTATCCATCTATTAATCATCATATTCATCACTTTAATAGACTTTTAGTTGGTGATTTAGTATGTTCATGATTTTCAACCGACAAATCTTTTATTAATCACTCTAGACAAGATCAAGAAGGTGTTTAGAGTCACTTACTACTAGCACAAGGCTAGGGAAGTTCAAGAGTATAAATGAAGTGGATAAAAGCAAACGGTGAAGGTCCTTCAATATCCGCTTGCACCGAGCTTCGTTAGTGACTTTCTTACACCTCAATATCACCTTGGAATGCTTGAATGATGATTGAAAATGAAAGTGTGGTGGTGTGTGGGTGAGGCCGAAGGTAAGCAAGGGAAGGAGGAAGAGGTTTGTTGAGTTGATGTGAAGGTGAATGATCTAGTGGACTTTATAAATAATTTCCAACATAGTTTTAACCATTAGGTTTTGTGTCTCTAAAGTACTCAACAAATCTATTAAACAAACAACTAATATCATGGTGGGGTCCATGATTCATAACCGGTTTTGAAGGGGGGGGGGGGGTGTCTAGTTCGATTTCAACTTCTAGTTTCATAATCTAGTTACATGTTAAATGTTAGATTTAGTGTTATGAAATAAATAGTGTGTTAGGGTGTTCGGGGACCCTAACTACCTTAGAAAAATAAAAACAATGCTTCTAGCATTATTTTGGTGTTCCGGGTAATATCCGGTTGTACGGTTAGACACCGGTTCGTTAAAGTGCTAAATCACACTTTTTAGTGTCTTTTAAGTAGCCTTCTTGTACCCTTTCAATTCCCAACACTTAGGGAAATATTCTGGATGATAAAACGAAATTTTTGCATAATATTCATATGTTTAAATGCTGAATTGAGCTGAATTATACAAAATTATGCACTTAAAGTGCGTTTCGGGTGCTTTTTAGTGCTTATTTTTGCTTCCGGAGAGTGTATATATTAAACCCTTGTATGTACTCTTGGGTTTTAATGCATTCTTGTTGTCGGACCTACACCTAGGCTCCAATTTTATTGTCTGACTGCTTTCTGCAGTTCCGTTGACACATAGTGTCTTACCGGTGAGTTTACTTAGTATTTTTGACGCAACGCTCTCGTTTATGCATAAAGCAATATTTTGTAGTATATATCATGCATGAATTCACTTGTATGGAATTCAGAAATTTATTTGTCTGGTAAACCAGATCATGCACAGTCATTTAAGCGCAAATTACTGTTTATTTCGTGTACGGAATGTACGGAAAAGTGACGGTTGTCACAATTAATATGTCATATTTTTTGTATGCTTTTAATCATGTATTAATCATAATTAGTTTTTAACATAAGTAAGTTTCTCGAGCTCAGGAAGCAATCCCTGGTGAAAACCTAGTTTTATTATATATACACCTCGATTATTGATCTATTCCAAACAGTCTTCCTGTATCATTTTCTTCCATATTAACAGTGAACCCGGGGATCTTCAGAATTGTCTGCGTTGTAAATTACTTACGAATAAATTTATCACACATGGTTCTGACATGCAAAACACCATAGAGTTTATAAAGTTTAAACCAAATAAAGTTTAAACCAAATAGTAATTAACAAAATATATATACAACTATACTTAGAACGGTGGAAGTTAAAAGTCCGAAAAAACAATGATTACAAGCTAGTAAAAACTTCTTTGTAAACGACATTAGAAGTCTTATTTGTTGGTTTTCCATCAGCGTAGAATATTAGTATTTTAACGCCTTCTCTGGTCTTGACCCTTGATAACGCAACGTACAACTGACCATGAGTGAAGACATGATCTTTCAAATAAAGACCAACCTTTGATAACGATTGTCCTTGACTCTTGTTAATTGTCATGGCAAAACAAACTGATAATGGAAATTGTCTTCGTTGAAATTGAAAAGGTATTTTTTGTCAGACGGGATCATATTAATCCTTGGAATAAAAACTCTTGTGCCAATGTTACCGCGAGATATTACTTCAGCTTCTATAACTCGTTTACCAAGAAAAGTAATTTGAAGCCTTGTACGGTTACATAACCCTTTCTGTTGATCAATGTTTCGAAAAAGCATCACAGGAACACCAACTTTAAGAACTAATCTGTGATTAGTCAAGGCACAAATCTTAAGAGCATTCAAATTTTCTGTTGAGTATAAGCTTTCTTGAAAAGAATCAAGCATTTGTTTAGTTTGACATATACTATTAGAACTCAATTACTCTTTCGCATCAGCAGGAAATAATGAAAGCAACCGATCGTTAATTTCATGAACTACCTCATTTTTGGGTGCTAGAATTGCTCGCTCTGAAAAAAAATCCATGAATCCTAAATTGTTCGATAATTGAAGGATATACGAAGTCAATTAAACTTTGTATTATGTCACAACTATCGGTGATTAGTAGATCATCTGGTATCTCTATAATTGCTTCACCATCATTATCATCTCCAACGTTTCCTTCACCAATATCAATAAGCCATTTTGCAAATTCTCTGATAGACTCCATATTTGAACTTTTAGCTCCAATAGTTAGACGCATGTTTTTAGTCAGCCGTAACAGTCTGCATTTTGACCATATATATGAAGAGCTTAAAGATGCACTAACAATTTCTTGTCTAGTACCATTAGGAATAATAGGTAGGATTTGTCTAAAGTTACCACCAAATACAATAACTTTACCTCCAAAAGGAATATCCGAACGAATACTCCTACCTTCCGAAAATACGTCGGTCATTTCCTATCTAAAGCTTCAAAGGCATGTCTGTGTACCATCGGTGCTTCGTCCCATATGATTAATTGGGGTTCCTTTAATAATTTGGCAATATCACTATTTGGATTAATATTGCACATTGAATCCTCTGTGAGATTAATGGGGATATGGAACCGAGAATGAGTTGTCCTTCCACGGGAAAGTAGTAACGAAGCAATACCACTTGAAGCCACATTTAAAACTATTCCCTTTCTACATCGAACAGATGAAGCCAAAGTCTTCCATAAGAAGGTTTTTCCAGTTCCACCGTAACCATAGACGAAAAAGGCCTCCGTTACGGCCTACAACTGCTTCCATTATTTCGTCAAAAACCGCTCGTTGTTCATCTGTAAGATATTGATGCAACCTGTTAAACTCAGCTTGTACTTCATCAACGTCATGTGACAGCTCTTCATTGATTAGACGATTAGTAGCATCACGTAAGGAATCGTCATCAGGGTACGGCATAGTGAGAAACCTTCGTAATGATGAACTATTAGAAATTAAATAGTTTTCAATTTTCAACAAAGTAAGGTTCTTAATCTGATATTCAAGAAGCACTAAACCTAACAAATCAAAAAATTAACATTATTAATTAAAAAATTGAAATGTAGTATGTGAAATAAAAAAGATAGATCAAAACCTGAAATATTTGTTTCTTTTTAACGTCTATAAACAATATCATCAGCTAAGTATTTCCACATGTTCTCCCAAACAAATTCTGGCCGTGAAAGAGTATTTGACAAAAGCAGTGTAGCAAATAACGCTCGGAGATAACCAGCATGTCCTTCAAAACTTGCTTCTTTAATGGCCTCAACGTATTCATTGTCATCATCTAAGAGTCCCATCGCATAGCAAGCTTCTCTAAAAGTCGGGAATAATTGGCCGTTAACTGTACGTATCTCCTCGAATGATCTAGTCCCTTTAACTTTATTGAGTAGTATCCTCAAAAAATAAGGTTCGCCCAATGCAGGAGATACAAAATGTATCCAGCCAACACACTGGTACATCTTATGTACCTGCCAACATCTATCTTTAAGTATCCAAACAAATTTGGAAGGAAACTCGACATAAGTTAGCTTTCTAGCATCATCATTTGTCTCGTTCAACTTCATACATTGCACAAATATTGAAGAAGCAACAGAAGGCTTGCTTAAAACATTATCAATATCGTCATCCGCACCATACACAACATTCGGTTGGCCCGACAAATGAAAGGGAAGCCTCATAACAGCAGGATACCTATAATGAACCTCATTAGAGAATATTCTCCAGGATACCTCACACACTGAAATATATCTACAATCATAATACTCCTTGATCTCGTCTTTTGGCTTTTCCTTAATGGTTGGATTTGTATTACCAGAAACAACCGCAGTAGCTATATCAGGGCCTTTGTTAATGTACTTGAACAAATATTTCTCTGAACCGGCTTGATTACACCATTCAACATTAATGTGTGCTTGATATCTTTTCAAAAGCTTTTTGTTATAAGGAACAACACTTCTATTGTCTAATCTAACACCAGATTTTATAACTGTATGACCTGAATCTCTTCTTCTGTATACAGGAAAACCACTTGAATCAATAGTTGTATGTGGTGTGAATTTCTTCGGAAAAATTTTTGAACATCTTTTATCAACCATGCAAGGACAATTCAAATTAGCATTCCCACAGGGACCATGAATCATATAATCAGTCACAAGAGAATAAAGTTCAGGATCTTCTTTTTTATTGGGAATCTCAGCGGAAATAAATGGATATATGTGATCTACGGTGGGAAGTTTGTGATCGACCTTCATGAATAAGCATATATGTGCATAAGGAAGACCACGCTTTTGAAATTCTACTATATAAACAACTAAATAAAAAGGAAAAATAAATAGATTTAGTAGTTCATAACCTTGATTACAAAATATATATCAGAGGATAAGATGTGAAAACGAAATAACATACCAGCGTTAATCTCGCCGAAATACTTAGAATCCTTCAAATCTTTGAGTATGGAATCAAGCTTCATTTTAAACAATCGAGACAATATGTCAGGCCTATCTTCGGCTTTGATGGTTGAATCTTTTAGAAATATTTTTACTTCTGGCCACTTAGGATTACACGTTATAGTTATGAAGAAATCAGGGTACCCATACCACTTACATAAGGCCATTGCATCGAGGTAATTTTGTTGCATGAATCTTGCACCACCAGTAAATGAAGAAGGAAGTATAACAGGCTTTCCAGTATCTGTTAAAACTTCCTTACCTTTAGATTTATGCTTTTGAAGATTCTCAAATGTTTCAGAGCGCAGGTTCGCTTGTTGCCTCTGGATGTACTTTAGTCTTTCGCTCTCAATCATTGTGTACGCATCAACCAAAAACTGTTGTAACAACCTTCGCCTATTTAAAAGTAAGGAAAACCCATAAGTTCTATCTTGGATCCTATATGAAAAATATTCTCTAATTGTGCACTTTGGTTTTACTTTCTCTTGTGTGGACATAAAATCTCTATGAGGAATATCAATTCTATAACCGTCATCACCATATGGGAAAAGTAACGGATATTGCAGAGCAAGATACGATGAGTGTAATTCGCTAATACGCTGGAGCATTCCCGACTGAGTCTCGACAACAATATCATGATGGTCTATAGCTTTATCTGTGTCTTCGACAACCAAAGCAGCAACTTCAGATGTGGTGGGTAAGTTATATGTCCTGCCATCTTTTTCTCTTCTATAAATAAGTCGCAGACTAAGGTTGGCCTCTGGAGATTGGTGAAAATGGTCTCTGACCATCCTATATGTCTTAACCAACATATTTTGTGAATCTAATAAAGCCCTCAAATACTCTATCATTTCAACATCAAGTTCTTTATCAGTAGGCGATGAAGGTTTGGTTCTTTTGCTGTTAAAAGAAAAAAAAAACAACAAAACATTAACATAACATAACTATAATAGTATCTCGTTTTATAAAAACTTATAGAATATGTTGGAAAAAGTAACATTTCAATTTACCTACAACCACTGATGAGTTTAGAATGAATAAAGCAAACTACTGTTTGGTACTAAGTCAAACAACTGATGGAAACCTTGTAAGCACTACTAGTGATTAAAACACTGAAGGTAGTTAACAACTGATAGTGAACTACTGATGGTTAACAACTGCTGTTGTAGTAAGCAGTGGATAGAGAATCAGTGATTAAGGATTAAGTGTTAAGGAAGAGCAGTGGTTGGGATACAAGGACTGATACTTACTTTCTTGTAAGTTTAGGGGGTGTTTATGCAAAGTTCTTACAATGGGTTGTTGTAACATAATTTTGTGGTCTTAGTATAAATAGGGGGTTTGTGTTAGATTGTAGTAAGTTCATTGTTTTTCAATTCATTGTAATTTCTTTTCTTGTATTTCAATTTCGATTCAATTCAATAACAATCGTTGGTTTCAATTTTTCTCTGGGTTCAATTTCTGGTTGTTCTTTAACAGAATAAAAATGGAACTTAGAAATCAATCGTGCCTAAATAATTTCTGTCTGTTTGTTATTTCATTTTTAGTATCATGTATGTATAGCTGACAAAACTTAGCTTCATTTCCATTTGGAGGATTGAGACTACCCATGCAATGACAGTTTTGGCCACTGATACAATATATAAATGGAGCATTGCCCTTGTTGATATTAGAATCAACCTTTCCACCCATCGATGTAAAAGAGAACATAGAGTTGTATCGTCTTATGTTCTTCTGGAAGAACTTGCTTTTTGCATTTGAGGAAGAAAACTAATTTTCATAAGACGGATGTGAATCCTTTAAAGGCGGTAGCTGAACTTTACCATACCCACAACACATACTATAACTTAGGTTATTCATATTTAAATGACCTTTTCCACCTTTTGATGTCCATAACTTTGCACTACAAACCTGACATGTAAGCACTTGGTCACCATGGTCCAAATAATTTGTTCAAGAATGATTGATAGTTATATTACAGGTGGCATACAACAAATGTCCTAAAACAGTAATATAGATTAAAACCTTTAGATATCCCTTTATAAGGATCTTCATCAGTGCACAAAAACACATCGTCTTCATCTGAATCCAAATTCAGCATAGGTACAGCAGTATTATCACATTTCTTGCGCTCGAGGTTACGTTTACCAGAAGACAGCCGTGTAAGGGTAGAGGTACTACCCAATATCGGCTGATGGTTACTGCTAATGTTGCTAGAAGTAATGGAATATCGACGGTTGTTATCTAACGGAGTACCTATGTAACGTTCAATATTTAAACATACATGTTAGTACAGGTCTATTGTTTAGTAACGTATTTATCAAAAGAAACAAAATACATACCTGGTGTAGTTGAAATTAAAGAACCAGTAGCATTTCTAACTGCTCGAGTGCAATGGAGTACATATGTTGCTCTGTAGTATCAGAACATTCCAGCAAATTTGCATTGTCAGAAAAGATGTTACGAACATTCGTTGATGATGACGATGCATTCTTTGATCTCTTATTATCAATTATTAATTTTCGAAGCTTACGCCTTTCATCCAGTGAAGTAACTGAATAACAGAGAAAGTATAATATGTAAGAAACACAAGAATCAGTCCCCTTGCAAACATAAAACGGAAAAAAGTATACTTATAATCAAATTCAACAGTTGTTACCATTTGAGATATCTGAAAGAGGAGTTCTCATAAGAGGACCTACAAAAAAACCAAATAGAATTATGATTTCAATCTGAAATCTGATTTGTGTTTTGGGAAATGATGAGTTAAGAAGTTAGCATTTCACTTACTGTGTAAATTTCGTTAGGATGAATTAGCGGCTGTAGAAGATGAACGTGAATTCCTTGACATTGCATACGTTAGAGAAGGAGAAGGATTCAAAAGAAGAAAGAGTAAAAGATCAGGAACAATAAAAAAATAGAACCAAACAGTGGTTTTTGAATTTTGAATTATAATATGTGATACATAGGGATTCACTTATCCTCAATAAATTATAATATTCCATTTTATCATTTTGTAATTAAAAATCATTTCATGAAAAGCAAAATAGAATCCTTTCAAATTATTGAATTAATTATTTCAAGGAATCTATTACATTGAGAAAACATTAACAACAAATTTTGTAATCTTTGTAGAATGTAAATCGGGTGTTCATCGGTTAGGTTTATTGTTTATTTGTATATGATTTATAAAATATTATTATCTTTATTTAATTAATAATTAAGTTAAACGGTTTATTTTTCAGTTATCCAAATAAACCAAACAAAACAAATAAAATGAAACGTGGATCCATAAACCGAACAAAAAAACAGAATAAAATGTGGTTCGGTTTATGCTTCTTACTTGGTTACGATTTTTCTAAACACCCTACTTTGAATCACTTAGTCAAAAATAAGATAAACAATTTATTCAGAATTCAAATGCTCTTTAGTTATCGATTAACATTTAATTGAAATATATATAACATTAACACATAGCTAACATACGTAATACTATAAAGTTGAAGCATATAAATAAGCTATTGAATGAGATGACTTAAATAAATTAATGGGAGAAACGAACACAAAATAAATATTTTTTAAAAACTGTAATATATGATGGATACTTATTAAAAGACTTTCATTTACTCATCCAATCAACGTTTAATTGAAATATATGATATTTTAACAAATAATATATGTCCAAAGATTAACAATGGAGACGAAAATTCCAACCTTAGTGGCCAGGGATAACGGTAAAAACCAATAAAGAACAACCACATCCACTGATAATCCTATATAAATTATGAGATAAGATGATAAGATTACAAAGATTACAAATGTTTGTAGATAAAAAAGTTGTTATTCGGCTTTATACAATATATATTATAAATTGTTGCTTCTCTTCATACACATAACTTTTAAATATAAATATTGAATATTGAACATCTCAATATTTATTTAACATAAACATTATAATATGCAAAGAAAGGTCATACTCATTATAATATTAGAACAAAACAGTATAATAAGCAGATATGTTTTAGTGAATTCAAAACCCCACAATCAGTCCAAAACATAAGAGCACCAAACAGCCAAAACCAACAAAACGAAAACCATAAGTTCAACGTGGCAAAAGCATATGAAATCAACACGTAAATGTTTTCGAAAATACAGAGAAAACTATTTCTCAATCTTGGGAATCAACAGCTTCGAAACTCCAACATCTTCATCCTGAACCAGTTCATCACTCATGCGACGCTTTGTCGAGGAACAACCTAATGCATCATCTACGTCGCACACTTCACGAAGATTACGTTTTGTTTCGTCAGAAGAGGGATTCTTATTGCCTACGAGTGCTTTGAATATAGGTGTAACATTGTCACCACTGCATGACATCTCATCCTGATATAAAAAGACGATAAGTATTAATGTTTCGAAAAAATTAGTACAGATAACCTAATCCTTATATTACCTTAAGAAGGTCAAAAGGAGTTGACAAACTGCAGGAATCCGGAACACAAACGATTCGTACTGCTCATGCTTTAAGTACATAATACACAGTAACATAAAATACACACAATGGTATAAATCTATTTCAAAACGATATGACTATGAAATGAAAAGAAAGGAACGACATAATGAAGATTTAAACCTGGTTAAGATTGAATTTGGCGTAGAGCGCGGCAAGGATCTCATCATCGTTAGTGGCCATTGCAATATCATAGTTTTCAACCTGATGCTCAATGTTATAGTCTTTAACGTTTATGATGAACGCATACTTCTTTCCAACCAATGTGTCAAAAATCTCAGGATATGGGTTCGGTATCTCTCCAGAATTAACAACCTATGATTTTATAAAAATTAATATAAATTACTATGAGCACAATGATTCCATAATTGAGAACCTACAATTTTATAAAAACTAATATCAAATTATATTTACTACATTAACAAATAACTGAATGCATGTATTTATTACCTAATCTTCGATTGCAAGTAACTCTTTGGCAGATTTCTTAAAAACCTTGTAAGCTTCGTAATCAAAGAGTGTAAAAGACACAGTAGCGGAAGAGTCTTGCACCCTGATAGGTATCTTGAAGCTATCAAAGTTAAAAATAAATGAAAACGTTAGTATTACTAATAACAGAAGTGTATGATCAACATTACTATTTAGTATAAGGAAATAAAACTATAATCTCAAACCGCGGAATAGAATAAATGTCGACTCTTTCACATTTGTTATTTGTACACACCAAAGATTTTGTATGATCAACATCACATTAACCATCCACATTCTCTTTCATTACAAATATTTCCTCCACACTGGACTTACAGTGGTTACAACCATTGTAAAACCAAAGCTTATCAGTGCATATGGCTGTGATTGTGGCGAGAACCAAAACCTTCTTTGTCTATTGATATCAAACAAAAATAATAATCCTTAGAAAAGACTATAAAAAAACTCAGCATGTAAAATACTTATAAGAAAATGCAAAAAATAAACGCACACCTTTAATAAGGTTCCAAGGAAACCAATAAGCATGTAAATAGGGTTATTAAGGAACTCATCTTCAACACTTGAGATAACGTAAGAACCAACACTTGATGAATATATATACTAATTTAAACGTAACAATATTACGTATTACTTAGGTAATTATTCTATTGTGATATTTAGTATTCTATTTTTATATATATTAGGGTGACCTTTCGTCTTTCGAAATTTCCCAAATCGTGCGGTGTTTCAACAAAATTAAGCAGGAACGCAAACCGTGAGTAGATTCGACTCTTTTCTCCTTTTTACCATTTACTCGTTTTGGGGTGTATCTCGTGCTCGATTTCAAATTTATTATTCAATTTAATAACATGCTATTCGATGTGTTTCTATGTGTCACTTGTTGCTAATTTTTATTGTTTCTCTATATGTGCATCTATGTGTTACTCGCTTTGTGTCACAGGTTTCGCGTGGATCCACCTGGCTGACTGGTTCCCACGGCCATGGGTTGAACTCGATCGCCATCATTGTTTCTCAGATTCGCCTTTCGAGGCTTGAATCTCTATGTGTCTATGGTTACTAATGTTGTTATATTTGTGTTGCTTATGAGATATGTGTTGAATTCTTGTTCTATTGAAGGACATGGTTTCACATTGATAATGCATGTTATAAAATAATGTTTTCTAAAAATAATGGAACAAAAACGTTTTTAAATAAAAACCGAATGTATTCACCAACATGTTAGTTGACCCAAAACTCTTTTATGCGTGATACAGGTACACAAGGGTAGGCAGATTTTAAGTTGAAGACATGTAGGACTGCCTTAGTAATAAACAGGGGCGGAACTATAAGGGGGTCAGGAGGGTCTGTTGACCCTCCGGTAACCAGATTTCAACTATATTTTTTTCCATAGATACCACTTAAGTAGTCATTTTCTCTTGGGTTGACCCCTCATCATCATGCATAGAGTTGTTTAAGGGAAGAGGTAGACTCGTTTAAGCGAAAAGAACATGACCGGAATTTTTTTCCGGTGGCTTCTGTGGCGTAGGATGGATGTTGGAGTGCAGTACCTTTTGGGGAGAGAAGAATAAATGACAATAGCCCAATTTTCAAGACTCTGATAAACAATATTTTATTGATTAATAAGCAATATTTTATTTATTAATTTTAAATCTTTAAGTTTCTAACCTAACGAGTAGTCATATAAAATGAAAAACTGTATAGGTTGGTTGGTCATGGGTTTGGTTTTAACTTTTTAAGACTTACTAGTTTAGACCGGTGGATATGGGGCGTGAGTTGTGGCGTTGAAGGGGTTTAACGTCCGCTACACCACCCCGGCTCAGTGTTGGGTTTGGCGTTGCCCACTTGGCGTGGATATTCTGCCTGGCATGGAGCGGGGGGCTGGGTGACGTGACGGGCTATGGTTGGCTGGTTCAAAGTGTGTTATTTTTATTAAATGAAATTTTTAGTAGTTTAAACAAAAAAAAAATTCCACATGGCTGGCCTCGCCCAGCTAAGCGACGCCCCACCACAACCCTAGTTTTTAAGTATTAGTTTGGGATACTACCTTCGCCACGTGTCGAGCAATGTCCCCTACCCAAGCCCCTACACACCCCATAGTCTTAGAAACGGTTAGATTTCTATTTGTCTTTTTAAGGTATTTACTTATTTAGTATAAACAAGTTTATATTTTTTTTATTTAATACACTTTTCTTTATTACTTTATTTGATCGATTCATCATATATAAAATTATTGTTAAAAATATTTTTTAATAACAAGACGACCGACGACTAACAGCGTTAGGGTTGTATTAGTCAGGGTCCATTAAAAACCAACACGTGAAAAGTTTGGACCGTCAGTGGTAATTTTTGAAGTTGTGACCGTTGCGGGCCAACGGGAATACTTTGGATTATTAAAAGTCATTATTCTTTGTAAAAAAAAATAAGAAGAATTCGTTAACCGAAGTAAAAAAGAAATTCTATTACGACCCCACATTCGAAAATTTCTGGTTCCACCACTGGTAATAAACCAGCTATGAGATGTACCTTTTAATCATTTGAATTTGTAACTTGGTACTAATATTGCAATTCAATGTTATGTGTGATAACTTAATATTGATGTTTTAAATACTTAAACTTTTATATAGTTGTTATAAGCTTTGAGCAATCATCATGCCCCGTAGCATTCCGTTGTGGGTCAGGGTGTGACAGATTGGTATCAGAGCCAATAACTATAGGGAACTAGGTTTAGGTTATTATGTGCTTACTTGGTTTGATTCTCTTAGCTTATATTTATTTAAAGCATACACATGCACATGATCACTTTAATTGTCGCATGCTTAACTTTATGTGCTACATGTTATATTGTGATATATTATCTATCTAAAGTAATATTACTATATTTTCCATCCTTTCGCTTTACACACATTATATGAAATAAATACTATATGTTTTAATATATAATTCCTATGTGTACTTATTTAAAGTTTCAATATAATTTATTTTCTTTTGACATACTTATGGATTTTATTTGTGTTGGTTTCAAATTTCATTCGAGTTTCTCTATCTCATCAAAGTGGGTTTATGTGACGGAAAGGTACATAAACGGAAAGGTAGTAACTGGAAGGGTTAAGTACCGGTAGTCGGGACGTCCTGTCTAGGCTGGCAATTGTATAAATCCAATAACGGATCAGTTTGTCTATCTGGGGACTAACGATGAGAGTATTGATACCTATTAGGCCAAAGCATGTCGTCTCTTATACTAACAACACTTTGATAAGTCAAGGTGCCCATGTTAAGTCGTGGATACCCTCCAACATCATTTCATATCACCCCAACTTTTAGTTCATACATCAATTTCAAGATTTCTTCTTTTTGGGTTAAGTGAATGTTAATGGGTGGACATATGTAGACCATGCGAAAGCTCGGTAATTGCGGGGGCCCACGTAATTACGAAAGCGACGCATGGAAAACATACAAAAACCCAATTTACGCACCAACCCTAATAATTTTCAATATTTCATTTTGGAATATCAGCTTATCATAAGTTTGTTTCTATCCTCGAGTTTTATGTGACTTTAAGTGGTTTTGGTTTCTTATGTTGATTTATCGGATGTCGCATTTCGAATTATCATTTCTCGCAATCATAAGTTTCACATTTGTCACACTATACATTGTGTCACTAATTTCTACTCACAAACTCACAGATTGTTGCGTTTAATCTTGTAGATGTCGGCTAGACGTCAACGTATCAGGAAACGTGCCGGTAACTCCAGCCGACGCATGGCGGCCCATATCGCTAAAGAGATGGCCGCCATTATTCCCAACATCGTCGTACAAGTTCAACAAGCTCTCAATAACCCAGAGACCCAGGTCGGGGCTAAAACCTCGAGGTGTACCTTTAAACACTTCAAATCATGTGATCCCCCTACATACGAAGGCACCACCGGTGCAACCGTTCTCTTCCACTGGTTTGAGGAAATGGAGAGTACGTTCCTCAATTGTGAATGCCCTGACAATCGCAAGGTTTGTTATGCAACGGGTCGCTTGTTGGGAAACGCACTCTCTTGGTGGAATGCTGAAAAGAATACGTGAGGTGCTGAAGCCGCAGTAGCTTTGTCATGAGATCAATTGAAGGAACTTATGATCGAAATTTTTTTCCCTCGACATGAAATTAAGAAACTTGAGGACGAGTTCTGGGCATTGGAGCAAGACAGTGGTAACAACGTGGTGTACAACAAGCGCTTCCATAAGCTGAATAAAATATGCCCATATCAAAGACACGGCGGACGGTAGTAAGACAAAAACTCTTGAAGCAGCTAGTGGTTAGCTGGTCAACTCACTGAAAACCGCATAAAGTCGAAGCATCTGGAGCGTGAAGTGAGCAAGGGGTCAGCTGGCAAGGCCCCTGTTGAAGAATCAAAAGAGGCAAAAGAAACTAAGGCCGAATCTTCCTCTCACTCTGGAACAAATAAGATGCGTAAGGGTAATGGGAGAAACTGTGTGGTTACTACAAACCCGCCTATACCAGCCACCCCACTAAACCAAGTTGCACCTAGTGGACGCCTGAACAAGAAACCCTATACCGGTCCTTACCCATTGTGTAATCGTTGTAAAGTCCACCACCAAGCCCATACACCCTGCCAATAGTGTACCAATTGTATGTCGCTCTGTTCCGCGATAAGCACCTAACCAACACCAAGCTCTCCCTAATAACCAACTAGTGACCCAACCCCTATACCAACTACCCCAAATCATGGCTCCACCTCTGCGGAACATGATCCAGCCCTATGACCAACCCAATCCCCCTATGATGCCACCAGCTAGAGCATGTTTTAACTTTGGTGACCCTACTCATTTTCAAAACACCTGCCCAAGGTTGGCGAACATCATCAATGCCCAAGCTCAGGCTAACCAGGTTAATCAAGCCAACCAGGCACCAGAGGGTAGAGCCGTCAATAGGGATGCGAATCAAGCAGGAGCTAACAACAAAGCTGGAAATGTGTAATCCAAGTCTGCATAAACGATACTTCTTTACTGTTTTAATTGGGAAGTTCCCATGTTATCGTTTTGAATTATGTCAGTTTCATTTTTGTACTCAGACAATTATGCCAATGTATTGTTTGACTTAGACCGTGGGGTATGGTGGGGCGGGGGTTGGGGGCATGGGTTGACAGGTGGAGTTCGAGCCCCCCCCGGTCGGTGAGTGACGTGTCCGTGGGGTATGGCGGGGCGAGGCTAGCCCGCGTGGCTTGGCAGTTTATTAAAATAAAAATAAAAAAAAAACAAAAATTAAAAAATACACACAACATTAAAAAAAAAGCCTAAAATTTTATTAAATTCCTAAGAATTTCAAAATTAAAAAAAAAATTACAAAAAAAAGCCTAAAAAGGATTACAAAAAAAAGAAAAAAAAACCTAGAGCGTTAGATAAATTTCGAAAAGGGCGAGCTTGTCGAACGGCTTCCGCTCCTTGCCCCAGAATTCGATGTTCGCCATCGCAATCTGGTCATCGTGGCTTATCTCCCCGCCCGGGATGCTGTCGTAGTAGGCTTGAATCGATCGAGCTTCGGTCTTAGCTCGCGCCATTTGTGTTGGCACGCGTTTAAATTGTGCCGGTCGTTTCCGACGTTATGCCGATAGCTAGCAAAAGCTTCCGGCCAGTAACGGGTCTCACCGGGTTGGCGGCCCTTCATTGCGTCAACGACACTCGTGACAAGAGCTAGCTCTTCCTCGTGTGTCCAAGAGGCCATCGATCAAGTGTGTTTGGGTTGGGGTAGCGGGTTCGATCAAGTGTGTTTGGGTTAGGGTAGCGGACAGCCGATGGGGTTGGGGTTATATATATTGCGATGTTGACTGTTGGGGGGGTGAACCGCTTGGCTTTGCCAAACGGTTATAATTTGAATTTTAAATGCCCCCCGCTATGACCTAGCCAACAAGCGAATAGGAGCCGGCCACATAGGATCGCTAGCCCTGCCCCACGCCCGGCTTTAAACTCCCGCCCCTTGGGCCACGCCCAAACCCAAGCCCACCCGGGGTGGTGGCTTGGGCGTTTTCAGCCAACCCACGCCCCAACCCCCACCCCATACCCCATACCCCATAGTCTTAGGCATTTTATGCTAAAGTCATTTATTATCCTTATCATTTTATTGTCTTTTATTAATGACATCATTATTTTATGTTAATGCCGTTACATGTTGTTATTTCACAATTTATATCTATCTCATTATATACAAATACACGACCTGGCCCACAAAGGGCAAGGACGTGGACACAGTCTAACCCATATGGGTTAGGGAATCAGGTATTTCTCTATCAAGTTTTGGTTGTGGTGGTTTAGTTATATTTATTTAGTGCATGAGTTAGTAGTTTCGTCACATGGAACCAAACATTATCCGATAACGAAGCAGAAGAAATTTGATAAGGACATGGTGGATACGCCGCTGGTACTTCCGATTTATAAGTGTACTTATCAAATTTCAAAAGCCTTGTTAGACTGATCATGCGAAATTCTGTGTAAGTTTTGTTATGTAATTAAGCATGATTCGAATAACGAAATGGATCGAGTTTGGCAGAGGCATGGTGGATACGCCGCTGCTACTTCCTGTATATAAGTGCCTCTGTCAAATTAGCAAAAGCATGGTTAGACTAATCATGAGAGATTTTGTGTTAGTTTTGTGTTTATATGTTTGGTGATTCAATTCTATGGCGTTGTGAGTCCAATCTTATAATCTTGACGAGTTATAGGGAAACTTATTCTCAGATTGCAAACACCTTCGGGTTACAAGTCATATTTGGGACACCATTTTCCCTTAAATCACGTTCAATTCTCAATATGCCATTCCAAGACTTCACGATGCAATACTCGTGTCGCTTATGATCGGCTATCTCATACTTTATTATGCACGCTTGTCACTCCCACATCTCTGGCACTAAAAACGATTCCTTATCTGGGTATTCAACCCATACCTGGAACGTTACCGCCTCAAACGAATCTAAATGTTACTCTTGATGTGTTTTAGAATGAGTGTACTTTTACCATTTATAACATTACGTACCATTCTACACGAACGGTTTCCAAACGCAAATTTCGGGACATAATTTTTTCAAAGTATGGGAGACTATGACACCCGCCAAAACAGACCGTAGAAAAAAAATTCTTTTTAAAAATTGAGATATAAACATCGAAAATTAATTTTAGTTTTTTTTTTCTTCTTATTTTTTTTCGTTTTCAAGTAACAACTAATTGCATCCGTCTTGGGATCCGCCTCAGCATCCCAAGGAAATAAGCTCTAGGGGGTAGTGCCTTCTTGGTCCATAAAATTGTTCGAATGATTTAAAGGAAATAAGCTCTAGGGGGTAGTGCCTTCTTGGTCCAGAGTGGTTTCAGCAACATCCGTCTTGGAATCCGCCTCAACATCCTTCTCAGCATCGGTTGCTTTTTCAACTGCTTTGGAAGGTTCTTCGACAGTTGATTTGGAAGAGGTGCCGCCGAGGTTCTTCAGCTTGGTCTCCCAAGCACCAACATCCCAAGAAGGGCATTCGAAACCTAATGTTTTGGCTTCATGAGCCATCTTCAACCTGGCTTGAAGGAGAGAAATGACGACGGAACTTTTGAGGCTTTCCCGGTAGCTGACCATATCCCGTTCGTACTGCACATGGGCGGCTTCCAGATCGGCCTGGGCTTGAAGAGCAGCTTTGTTGAGAGAAACTTGGTGTTCCTGGATCATAGCTTTGAATTTCTCCTCGTAGTGACGAGATTTGGCGGCTGCAATCATGCCTTGGTCGGAGATTGTGATTTCTGCTTCCTTTAGCTTAGATTCAAGCGTTTTATTAAGCTTGCAGGATTCTTGATATAAATGAACCAAACGCTCAAGACCCTACAAAGGTAAGAGGACAGGGATTAATATTGTTAAATCTTTGAAAATAATGTAAATCGCAGGATATGATATGAGAATACTAACCTGGTTAAGAAAAGAAGTCATAAACCCGCTGGCTTCAATGAACCCGTGCTTCTCATAAGGAAAGGTGTCAGAAATGACAGGGGAATCAGGTTCTTTCCTTTTGCGGGAACTGGAACTTCGGGGTTTGGTAGCCGGTGAAGGTTTGGGAATAATGATGGCTTTGGAACTGCTAGGTTTAGATGTGGCTGTGGTCTTGGGGCTAGGTTCTTTCTTGACTTGGATCTGGTCAGAATAGCTGTCCAATTCGTCAAGGTCAAAGACTTCAGGGATCTTAGCTGGTGCTGCATAAAGGGAAAAAGTCTTACTCTTTATCTTATCATTATACTGTTTTGACTAATTATTTTGAAAGTAATTCTTACCAGACATCTCGGATGATGAGTATTGACTGGAACTCGGGACGTGTGTGGTGAAAGTCCTGTCTATTGCAGGTAACCGGTAAACAGTATTGATTCTCTCTTCTGACTCAGCGGTAGGGGGAGCAACTTCCTTGAAGTTCACTGCATAAAGATCAAAAAGAAGAGTATTAATAGAAGATAACAATCAAATGGTCTATGAGGATATTTATGATCCTACCGGTGGTTAACCACTCCACCGGAAGGCTGGCACCCTCAGCAATGGAGTCTCGTTTGACAAAGAAAAATTTGCGCTGCCATCCGTCTTCGTTTTTGGTGGCCTTGAGAATCAGGGGTTTGCTGGAGGTCGAGAAGAGCAAGAACCGGCTAGAGCCGTGGGATCGGAGGCGATAAGCAATAGGCAAATCCTCGATGCGAAGGTCGGAACAATGGAGATTTTTTATTTGATTAAGTACAATTAGTATTCTCCAAACCATGGGCATGGTTTGAGCAAAAGAGATGCCGGTGGTTCGAAAGAATTGCATCATGAATTCAGGAAAAGGGTATTGAAGACCTAGTGAAAAAGGATATGCTGGAAAACAAACCCATTCAGTGGAAGAAACATCCGATCGGATTGACCGATCGAATGGTCTGAAGACCGTGTTATCAGGGAAAGCGCCGGAAGATCTTAAAGCTGCAATGTCTGCGTTATCAAAAGCACAGATCTCCTTTTCGGGATTTTTAAGGAGATTCTGCTGGGTGAAGGTTTCGGCGTCCATTGCGAGTAAGGTGATGTAAATTGACAAAAAGTAAATCAGAAATGGAGGATTACCTGAAGGTTCTGTTGAAGATATCTGCTTTTCAAACAAGAAAAGAGAAGATATAGGGGCGTTGTGGATCTCCATTGAGTAAAAAACGCGTTGGAAGTTACGATGTGATCTTGACCGTCGCTTCGTTTTAAATGTCTTGAGTTATGGGATAAGATTTTTGAAATATATCCGTTGGATTGGTATCCCAACCGATATATTTGGGGACAATTGTTAGGGGTCATTTTCTTTGCATACATATCCTGACCAATATCCTGCCTTTGTTTGTTTATTTGTGACCAGGATGCTGGAAGAGGATATTGCTAACATCTTGGGCGATATCCTGAGGTTTATTGAATTAACCACGTGCAGGTTAACGGCTGAGGCTTGCTAACGGTCAAGTGGACTTCTTCTCCTCAACACTCGGATGAGTTTGTTGAAGGAGAGACGTTGAGCCCGAAAGACCAGGTCTACAACGTTCGATGAAGGAATATTCGGTGGATCCCGGAAGTTTAGGATAGTTTGTTATTTTATATTTACTATAAATAGATGGGGGCGGATCAGTTTAAGGCACACAATTTTCACTAACACTCTCGAACACTTTCACTCTCTAGCTCATTGCAAACACCACACTTGTATTCAAATTTCGTTGTAACACATAGTCGATCCGCACCACATCCTGCACTGTATCCTGACGTTTGAAGTAATAAGAAGAACAAGGCAGCTGCGATTGTCAGCTCCCGAGGTTTTATGCCGGCGATCTAGATTGATCAAGGGCTTTCCTCGTACATCTCGTGTCGTTTACTTTACTTTTGCTCATTGTTTGATCATAGATACAGCTCAATATCCTGAGCCGTATCCTGAATACTGATTTCCTAATTAACTCAACAAGCATATTTTCAAACACACTTTCTAGCACACTACCTCACTTTACTAATTTGATCACTTAATTGCTTCGGTAATTTTTGACCAAAACAGTTACCATCCTTATCGTAACCCTTCTTTTCCATTACGCCTACTATCAATGGCATTTATATAGATGCATATTGTTTCTAATTAATGTTGGTGCATTGTTTTGTGTCTGTAACTTGTTCTTTATTAAGCGTCGTAATTTTGCGGTCTTTTAATTATCGAGTCTGTAATGTCCCTCAGTCGACCAAGTCGGATATCCTCCTATCTAACTTGGGTCCGACAGTTTGTCTCTTATGGTTTGTAATGTTTAAGACTAATGCATGTTGCATGATGTAGTAGATTATGTTTGTGTGTTTAAACGGATCTGCTGCAAACTGTTTGACAGTTTGCAACATATCAGTTTTTGCAGCCCTTGACGAAAGACCTGTCTTTCGTCGAAGACATGTGTGACGAAAAACCTCTGTGTTGATAACTCTATGTTTCGTCGTGGTCAAAGACGAAAGACCTTGTCTTTCGTCGACCTTGGTTTTTCGTCAGGCCCATTTATGTCTTTCATCGACATTGGGCTGGGCTGCCTATATAAACATCACTTGGTTTCAGTGTGAAACTATGAGAGCATACCCCTACTGTGAGTTTACCTTCAAACATTGTGTGTATGTGTTTGTTGCTTGTTCTCATCCGTTTAAATCAATAGACTGTGAATCGTTGATTACTTCGTGTTCTTGTAATACATTCTGTGTTTGGTTTAGCATCGTCACAAGGATTCCACACTCGTGACCGTGTTTTGTTATAAACAAGTGATTTGGTTTGGTGATCGATCCTCCGAAAACGGACCTACAAGTGGTATCAGAGCATTGGCTCTTATCCTTGTTTAAAACCAAACATAGTTGTGTTTTTCTTCAAGTGTTTGTTTGAGATTTTCTGAAAATTGTTATCTTGAAAAACCCATAGTTTTCTTGAAAATCTGTTTAAATCTTGTTTGTTTGCTAAAAGTTTTATAAAAACCTTGTTAGATTGCATGTTTACATGGTAAAACCGGGTTTTTATTGAAAGTTTTAAGCAAATTTGTGTTTTGGAAAATTTCTCCGGTGAAAAACCTTGGCCGGAATCTTCATATCTTCAAGTGTTCATAGTGTTCTTGAACTTTAAAAATTAAAAGAAAATTGAAAATTGATTAAAATATTGATAAGGCCATGTTGGGTTGGTAAGATGGGTATGTTGGTAAGTTGAACGGGTGTCTGTGACAGTACAAAAGGATAAGATTTACTTTTTGAAAAATCTCACCAACTCTCTGTCTGTGTCTGTGACCATTCTTGACGAAAAACACCAAGCGACGAATCACCTAGTAGTTCATCGAAGGATCTTCGACGAAATATCATGTTTTTCGTAATAGGATTGTCGACGAAATACCTATTTTTCGTGGCAAGTGTGTGTGACAAAAAACCATCTTTCGTCTAAGTTGGTTTTTCGCCAAAAACATAGTTTTTCGTGGGAGACACTTGTAATATTTTCACAGAAGGTTTGCAAAGGTATCATAACAGTCTGTTTTCAAGTGTGTGACCAGGTATCCTCATTCATACTTCAAACATGAGTACCAGTCCATGGGATTGGAACACTGGACCAGGCTCGGGTCAAGATACGACCTCTGCAACAGCTTGGTTGAGAATGATGATGCCACAACAATCTATTAGTGCAAGTCAGTGAGCATGCGTGACGAACCAGAATCAAAGCATTCAGAATCTATTATTAAGTGAGAGTGAAACGGGTAGCAACAATCACCCACCAAAGTTAAATCACATGAATGACTATCCATCTTGGAAAGGTCGATTTCACACATATGTTCTAGGGCAGAACACCGAGCTATGGACGTGTTTCACTACGGCATTTAATACAGCTCTTGAAGAAGCAGGATCAAGTGCAGCGACCTATGCAAATATGTTAGAAAACGACAAAAAGGCATATGATCTGGAAAAGAAGGCGTTTGCTATCCTTACACAAGCACTGCACCAAGACATTTATCATCAATTCGGTTATTGCACCACAACAAAAGCCTTATGGGACGCCTTGGTAGCAAGAGGGGAAGGAAATGCAGCTACAAGAAAGACACGCCATGATTTGTTGAAAAAGGAATTCGAAGCATTTCAATTCATGGAAAACGAAACATTAAATGATATGACGACTCGTTTTTATCATTTAATTAGTGAAATGTATTCTTATAATGTTACTGCAACTCAACAGGAAATGGTTGCAAGGTTGGCTGATGCTCTACCCCCGAAGTGGAGTCCGTTCATTGAACTGTTGAAGCATATGGGTACTTTAGATACTGTTACAATCTATGAATTCGTTCAAAAATTGGAAAACAAGGATGAAGAAGAAATCCGAAAAGCCAAACGAATTCCAGTTCCTCAAAATACGGATTGTACCTTGGAGGGTTTAATCCTACAGCTAGTTCCAGTTCCAGTCAGCAACCAAAACTACAAACGGCGTTTGTGTCCAATACAAGATCGTTTCCCTTTCCCCAGTCAGCTCCTCCTCCGGTTTTCGATCCAAGTGCCTATCTTCCACCTGCGCATGTTATTGTTCAAGCTCTTTCAAAACCTCAATTCGATCTAAATGTCTATTTCGGTAAACCACAAGTTCCTACCCCAGAACCGAAATTAGATCCGAGTGCCTGGCTTCCTAAACCCCAACCTCCACCTCAAACTTCCACAACTCCACCACCACAAGCCCAACCACAACAAGCATGTTATGGTAACAACTTTCAAACCCAAAACCCCAACACCGTCAGAGTTGATACTTCCAATCTTTCAAAGGTCAGTATAGAGGTTACAAAGGAACATATTGAACTTCTCAACACAATGTTCAGTGCCTATTGTGGATTGGTTGCAAGTCAAATTGGAAACATGAATTTGACCAATGAATATTATCAACAAATAGACCGTGATGAAATGGAGTTAATGGACATTAAATGGGCATTTGCGAGTGTTGTTCGAAGGGCTAAGGATTTATGAAATGAACTGGGAGAACTACCTTGGAAAGCAAAATGGATACAAAGTACGGTTTCGACAAGGATGCAGTTACGTGCTTTAATTGCGGCGAAAAGGGTCACTTCAAGCGTGAGTGCACTCGACCGGGCAGACCAGGTAACCAAAATCCCTATCGAAATCAGACAAGTACTTCCAACACAAATCAAGGTAATCGTGAAAGAGGGATAGTAGCTGTGAACAACCCAACCAATCAAGATCAGTCTGGGCCATCAAACACCAATAGGGCATTAGTTGTTCAGGCTGATGAAGAATGTAACTGGTCCGTACAGTTTGGAGATGGTGATGAAGGCGAAGGAGGAACTGCATGTTATGCCAAGATCATCAATCACATCAAGCATGTTCACAAAGAAGAATTTTCTAGAAGTGATGATAGTTCGGGTTACAGTGGCAGTTCGGATGAAGAAAGCTCGAATGCGGGAGGTTATAATTCTGAATCGGATGTGAAGGAGATTTGAATTCCGATATTGATGATTAATTAAATGAAGCAGATGAGTTAAAGTGTCAGAAATCTATTCTGATCAAGAAGGCTGCTGTCGCATCAAAGGAAATGGAGAAGTTCTTTTCTGAAGATGGATCTTTTTCTTATCAAACTGCCTTTATGGCAAATGTCTCTGCCTCGACAAGACAAGTCAGGTAAAATCCGACACTCCTACTCCTAGTGTATGTAATATGTGTGCAGATTTGAAACTGGAATCCGAAAAGATTCATAGTCACAATCAAAGTTTGGTTATTGAGCTGTCTAAGTGCAAAGAGGCAAACATGGCTTTAACCCGAAATGAAAAGGATTACAAATCAGTAATTAAAACGTTAAAGAAAAGTATTTCCGAATTGACAAAAACTGTTTTCAACAAACAAATTGGTATTGATAATTACATTAATATCATTGAGGAAACAAAGAAAAAACTAGCCGTGGCAAAATGCGAGCATGATGCAATCAAGCTCAAATTGGAGAGTGATTTGGTTTGGTGATCGATCCTCCGAAAACGGACCTACAAGTGGTATCAGAGCATTGGATCTTATCCTTGTTTAAAACCAAACATAGTTGTGTTTTTCTTCAAGTGTTTGTTTGAGATTTTCTGAAAATTGTTATCTTGAAAAACCCATAGTTTTCTTGAAAATCTGTTTAAATCTTGTTTGTTTGCTAAAAGTTTTATAAAAACCTTGTTAGATTGCATGTTTACATGGTAAAACCGGGTTTTTATTGAAAGTTTTAAGCAAATTTGTGTTTTGGAAAATTTCTCCGGTGAAAAACCTTGGCCGGAATCTTCATATCTTCAAGTGTTCATAGTGTTCTTGAACTTTAAAAATTAAAAGAAAATTGAAAATTGATTAAAATATTGATAAGGCCTTGTTGGGTTGGTAAGATGGGTATGTTGGTAAGTTGAACGGGTGTCTGTGACAGTACAAAAGGATAAGATTTACTTTTTTGAAAAATCTCACCAACTCTCTGTCTGTGTCTGTGACCATTCTTGACGAAAAACACCAAGCGACGAATCACCTAGTAGTTCATCAAAGGATCTTCGACGAAATATCATGTTTTTTCGTAATAGGATTGTCGACGAAATACCTATTTTTCGTGGCAAGTGTTTGTGATGAAAAACCATCTTTCGTCGAAGTTGGTTTTTCGCCAAAAACATAGTTTTTCGTGGGAGACACTTGTAATATTTTCACATAAGGTTTGCAAAGGTATCATAACAGTCTCTTTTCAAGTGTGTGACCAGGTATCCTCATTCATACTTCAAACATGAGTACCAGTCCATGGGATTGGAACACTGGACCAGGCTCGGGTCAAGATACGACCTCTGCAACAGCTTGGGTGAGAATGATGATGCCACAACAATCTATTAGTGCAAGTCAGTGGGCATGCGTGACGAACTAGAATCAAAGCATTCAGAATCTGTTATTAAGTGAGAGTGAAACGGGTAGCAACAATCACCCACCAAAGTTAAATCACATGAATGACTATCCATCTTGGAAAGGTCGATTTCACACATATGTTCTAGGGCAGAACACCGAGCTATGGACGTGTTTCACTACGGCATTTAATACAGCTCTTGAAGAAGCAGGATCAAGTGCAGCGACCTATGCAAATATGTTAGAAAACGACAAAAAGGCATATAATCTGGAAAAGAAGGCGTTTGCTATCCTTACACAAGCACTGCACCAAGACATTTATCATCAATTCGGTTATTGCACCACAACAAAAGCCTTATGGGACGCCTTGGTAGCAAGAGGGGAAGGAAATGCAGCTACAAGAAAGACACGCCATGATTTGTTGAAAAAGGAATTCGAAGCATTTCAATTCATGGAAAACGAAACATTAAATGATATGACAACTCGTTTTTATCATTTAATTAGTGAAATGTATTCTTATAATGTTACTGCAACTCAACAGGAAATGGTTGCAAGGTTGGCTGATGCTCTACCCCCGAAGTGGAGTCCGTTCATTGAACTGTTGAAGCATACGGGTACTTTAGATACTGTTACAATCTATGAATTCGTTCAAAAATTGGAAAACAAGGATGAAGAAGAAATCCGAAAAGCCAAACGAATTCCAGTTCCTCAAAATACGGAAATGTAACTTGGAGGGTTTAATCCTACAGCTAGTTCCAGTTCCAGTCAGCAACCAAAACTACAAACGGCGTTTGTGTCCAATACAAGATCGTTTCCCTTTCCCCAGTCAGCTCCTCCTCCGGTTTTCGATCCAAGTGCCTATCTTCCACCTGCGCATGTTATTGTTCAAGCTCTTTCAAAACCTCAATTCGATCTAAATGTCTATTTCGGTAAACCACAAGTTCCTACCCCAGAACCGAAATTAGATCCGAGTGCCTGGCTTCCTAAACCCCAACCTCCACCTCAAACTTCCACAACTCCACCACCACAAGCCCAACCACAACAAGCATGTTATGGTAACAACTTTCAAACCCAAAACCCCAACACCGTCAGAGTTGATACTTCCAATCTTTCAAAGGTCAGTATAGAGGTTACAAAGGAACATATTGAACTTCTCAACACAATGTTCAGTGCCTACTGTGGATTGGTTGCTAGTCAAATTGGAAACATGAATTTGACCAATGAATATTATCAACAAATAGACCGTGATGAAACGGAGTTAATGGACATTAAATGGGCATTTGCGAGTGTTGTTCGAAGGGCTAAGGATTTATGAAATGAACTGGGAGAACTACCTTGGAAAGCAAAAAGGATACAAAGTACGGTTTCGACAAGGATGCAGTTACGTGCTTTAATTGCGGCGAAAAGGGTCACTTCAAGCGTGAGTGCACTCGACCGGGCAGACCAGGTAACCAAAATCCCTATCGAAATCAGACAAGTACTTCCAACACAAATCAAGGTAATTGTGAAAGAGGGATAGTAGCTGTGAACAACCCAACCAATCAAGATCAGTCTGGGCCATCAAACACCAATAGGGCATTAGTTGTTCAGGCTGATGAAGGGTGTAACTGGTCCGTACAGTTTAGAGATGGTGATGAAGGCGAAGGAGGAACTGCATGTTATGCCAAGATCATCAATCACATCAAGCATGTTCACAAAGAAGAATTTTCTAGAAGTGATGATAGTTCGGGTTACAGTGGCAGTTCGGATGAAGAAAGCTCGAATGCGGGAGGTTACAATTCTGAATCGGATGTGAAGGAGATTTGAATTCCGATATTGATGATTTATTAAATGAAGCAGATGAGTTAAAGTGTCAGAAATCTATTATGATCAAGAAGGCTGCTGTCGCATCAAAGGAAATGGAGAAGTTCTTTTCTGAAGATGGATCTTTTTCTTATCAAACTGCCTTTATGGCAAATGTCTCAGCCTTGACAAGACAAGTCAGGTAAAATCCGACACTCCTACTCCTAGTGTATGTAATATGTGTGCAGATTTGAAACTGGAATCCGAAAAGATTCATAGTCACAATTAAAGTTTGGTTATTGAGCTGTCTAAATGCAAAGAGGCAAACATGGCTTTAACCCGAAATGAAAAGGATTACAAATCAGTAATTAAAACGTTAAAGAAAAGTATTTCCGAATTGACAAAAACTGTTTTCAACAAACAAATTGGTATTGATAATTACATTAATATCATTGAGGAAACAAAGAAAGAACTAGCCGTGGCAAAATGCGAGCATGATGCAATCAAGCTCAAATTGGAGAGTTATTCCACCTCCCGATATGTGCTTGATCACATCATAGACGCTCAACAGCTGAAAGGGAACAAGAAAGGCGTTGGGTATAAATCGTGTCCGCCTCCTTTGAGACACAACTATACTAGAATGCCGATGAAGAGGAAATGCCTCGTTTTGAACCAAGTGTGCCTCTCAATTATGAGGAAGTTACTACAGGATTATGGTTCAAATCGGACAGTTCCTCGATGTATCAACTCTCATTAAAAGTCCTATTTATTTTATTATTTTATCCAATAGGAAACCCTAATTGAGACGCCCAAGTGATTCTGCATAAACCCTAAAATTTTCAGAATAATCAGAATCAGGATCAGGGCCCCTAAAACTCAGGGGGGGTAAACCCTAGTTAACGATTATCTACATAAAACGCTGTCAAATTTGAAATTTACGAAACTACTGACTCAGCAAGCCAATACCCACACGGGGCTACCCTATAACCTATTTTCGACCCTTACGGACCGTAACGTTATGAGGCTTACAGTCCGTAAGCTAAGCAAATTTCGTGTATAAATAGAGGGCCTTGGGACTTGAATTCAGGAGTTAAAACGACGTAAATTCTCGCAACATGCACTGAGTTACGTTCTGCTTACTATCACAACACACACGGATCACTAATCGCCGCCGTAATACAGGGTAATAACTCGATCGCTGCTACGATTCAATGTCCGATCGATTAAACTATCCAATGGATGTTTAAGTGCTGCCCACATTAGGGTTTATGCTTTTTCATTCGTTGTTAATTCAATGGATGTTTAAGTATTGCACTTTGTCATTCGATGTGAGGGTTTAATCTCGTGAGTTATCGTAAATGCTGTATTAAGTTACTAACCGAATTGTGTGCCTATTATTAATTTAGGTTAAAAGGCTAATCAGTAGGCTAGGCTCTGCTCAATTAAACCTGCAATGTGAGTCATTCTCTTTTTATCAAATTACTTTCAAAATCATGTTTATTTTCAAGGTTATAATTACAGGGATTAAGTCTATGTAATCTCCATATTACAGCCGGTATGTGGGGTTTTGTATACATTACTTGATAATCTTCACCATTGTACAACGAGTTAGCCAATGTGTGATATGACCACAGTCACAGAAACGAGTCGAGTGACAAATACCGAGGGTAGTTGGTTGATATAAAAACATTGTAATCGCTCTTAATACTGTGAATTATTACAAATGAGTCATTTTAGTAAAAAGAATGATTCACTCAGTATTTCCCGCTGACAAAACCTTTTTCAAACATGTTTCAGGTGATCTGTTGTGATCCAGGAAAAGTGCCGAGAAGCACTACAAGCTTAAGAAGTGGCTCAGTATAAAATAAAGAAACATGTTTTGTAAAATAAAGATTTCTCCGTGAAATCTCAAGATTGTAAATTACCGGGTTTTATCCCGAGTTGTGAAATAAAATAATCGGGAAATTGCAGTTTTTAAAAGATCCTGATGAAAACTTCCGCTGTTAATTAAATACCACGGGATTTCTGTCCCGCGGCTCCTGAAACGGGTCAAACCGAGTCGGGGGCCGTGACAGAAAAAGGTGGTATCAGAGGCACTGATTTAAGCCTATTAAGTATTTAGAAAATACTTATTTTTACTGATTGCCATTTTGTGATTATGTGTTTTATTAATTGAATATTTGTATGAAAGGCACAATATGAGGAACCACTTTCTCCTAGTAAAAGAAGTCCGATTATTAGGAAAAGTCAGGATAAAATAAAGAAATTCCGAGAAAAGAAGATTAAACAGGAAACCCAGGAATTTACTAGTAAATCACCTTGGGAGGACAAGTTAGATAAGAAATAGGCAGATCTCTATATGCTAGCCACTGTAGCAATAAATACAAATCTTTAAAATAATCTGACTCAAAGTTTTAGCACCCGGATTACCTACAGTCTAGAAACCTTACCCAGTAAATAAATAAGAAAACCCTAGTGTGTTTTAAAATTTCAGTTGCTTTGTAGTCACACGATATGAAATAATATTTAAAGGTTATCTATGAAATTTTAACTTAGTATTTGTGTGTATTTTGCTATGTGTGCTTTGTGACGTTTATATGACTATTTTGGGTATAATTGTTATTTATTCGCTATTAATAAATTATATATATATATATCAGATGGAAAACGCTAATAACGAACCAGTTAATGAGGTTAATCAATCTGAGCAACAACCAGGGGATCAATATATGACTAGGCAAGATATAGAAAATATCGTTGCTCAAGGGATAGCCAATGCTATTCCGGCAATAGTCGCTGCTGTCCAGAAACCTGCTGAACCGCAACAAATCGTTCCTAGTAAACGTATTTCTGAAGATAACTTCAGTAAAAGCGTAAACGGAGGCAATGATCATATTAATCACGATAATGAACCACGGCAAGCTCCGCTCCCTAAGAAAATGAAAGCTGCAACGCCTGGTTGCACTTATAAAGAATTTCTTGCTTGTAAACCATCTGAGTTTGCAGGCAATGAAGGAGCGACCGCATCACTGCGTTGGTTAGAAAAGACCGAGGCAGTGATTGCAATCAGTAAATGTGCCAAGGATGATCAGGTCATGTACGCGTCAAATCTTTTTAAAGAAGGGGCGCTAGAATGGTGGAACACGGTGTTACAAGCAAAAGGAAGGATGATGGCGTATGCAACGAACTGGGAAGAATTTAAGAGTCTTGTAGAAAGAAAATTATGTCCTGAATATGAAAAAGATCAAATGGCAAATAAGTTCTTAAACCATAGAATGATGGGTGTAGATTGTCGCGGTTATACTTCGACATTCTTTGAATATGCTAGAGTAGTACCAACACTGGCTTCGCCAGAACCGGTACTCATTTCTCGTTATATTTGGGGATTGATTAGTGAAATCCGTAACATCGTTAAAGCTGCGAGACCTCGTACGATTGACGATGCTGTGGAATTAGCTAACACCCTAACTAACGAACTGGTACGCACGCAAGATGAAAACAGGAAGAAGGAACTGGCTCAGAAAATTACCCAAGGATTTCGTACGAGTAATAATAACAGCTTCAAAAGAAAAGGAACAGGGCAATCTTCAACTTTGCCATTCTGCAAGAATTGCAAAAGGAAACATTATGGAAGATGTAGTATAACCTGCAATTTTTGTAAAATGGTACGACATCGTGAAGAAGACTGCAGAAAGAAAACAACGATCTATTATAACTGTGGAGAAAAGGGACGTTTTAGACCATAATGTCCTAAATTGGCCAAACCAGCAGAGAACAAAACCAAGGCGACCGATGGAGCTACTAAGAAAAATATTCGAGCATTCCAACTGACCACTCAAGAAGCAGAACTTATTCCAGATGTGATAGCGGGTACGTTTTTAGTCCACAATGTGTATGCAAAAGTATTATTTGACTCTGGTGCAAACCAAAGTTTTATAAATACTTTATTCTGCCAAGCTCTTAACTTACCTTTAACCCAAATTAGGCAGATTTTTACAGTCGAAACGGCTGATGGGAATTCAGTTAAAATAGATAAAGTTCTGCAAAATGTAGAAATAGAACTTTTAAGCCATAAATTTTCTGCAACCCTATTGCCTATGAAATTAGCTGAATTCGATGTTGTGTTAGGAATGGATTGGTTAGTAGCCAACCATGCTCGAATTCTTTGTGATAAGAATTCCATAGAAATTCAAACACCTACTAGAGAAGTCATTATGAATACAGGAGATAAACCACGTAAGCCCATGAAGTTCATATCAGTAATGAAAGTTGCTAGTTATGAACGAAAGCAAGGAATAGTGTATATGATTTCGGTAATCATTAGCACTAAGGGTAAAGAAATTAAGGAGATTCCTGTAGTCTCAGAATACACAGATGTATTTCCGGAAGAACTTCCGGGATTACCACCTGATAGGGAGGTAGAATTTAGGATTCATCTAATTCCAGGAACTATACCGATAGCTAAGGCACCTTATCGGTTAGCACCCACAGAAATGTTAGAATTGAAAAAGCAATTAGATGAATTACTAAGTAAAGGTTTCATACAACCTAGTTCATCCCCTTGGGGAGCACCAGTATTGTTTGTTAAGAAAAAGGATGGTTCAATGAGAATGTGTATTGATTATAGAGAATTGAATAACGTTACAATTAAGAATCGATACCCATTACCTAGGATTGATGATCTATTCGATCAACTTCAAGGAGCTAGGTATTTTTCTAAGATAGATTTACGCTCTGGATATCATCAATTAAAGGTACAAGAAGAAGACATACCTAAAACTGCTTTCAGAACTAGGTATGGTCATTACGAGTTTACAGTCATGCCCTTCGGATTAACAAATGTACCTGCTGCATTCATGGACATGATGAATAGGATCTGTAAACCGTATTTGGATAAATTTGTAATTGTTTTCATAGACGATATACTTATTTATTCCAAAAGTCAAGATGAACATTGTCAGCACTTGCATTTACTCTTAACCTTGTTAAGAAAAGAAAAGCTTTACGCCAAATTCTTGAAGTGTGAATTTTGGCTACAAGAAGTGCAATTTTTAGGACACATGATGAATCAAGAAGGGATTCATGTAGACCCTGCTAAGATCGAGGCAATTACCAATTGGAAGGTTCCACAATCCGCAATGGAAATTAGAAGTTTTATAGGTTTAGCTGGATACTATAGAAGGTTTATTAAGGATTTTTCCAAAATAGCTGTACCATTAACTAAGCTAACCTGTAAAGCAGTTAAGTTTGAATGGGGACCTAAACAAGAAGAAGTTAACCAATGCTCCAATCTTAGCTTTACCAGAAGGAACTGAAGATTTTGAAGTATATTGTGATGCTTCAAAACTAGGATTAGGATGTGTGCTAATGCAACGCAAGAAGGTAATTGCGTATGCCTCAAGACAATTGAAAAAGCACGAGGAAAATTATACGACTCATGACTTAGAGTTAGGAGCCGTAATTTTTGCCCTTAAAATTTGGAGACATTATCTGTATGGAAGTAAGTTTACTGTCTATACAGATCATAAAAGTTTAAGATATATATTCGGGCAAAAAGAGTTAAACATGAGGCAAAGGAGATGGATGGAAATCCTAAGTGATTACAACTGTGATATTCCGTATCACGAAGGAAAAGCAAATGTAGTTGCAGATGCCTTAAGTCGTAAGTATCATGAAAAACAACGACGAGTTCGTGCTCTTAGGTTAAATCTACAATTAGATTTAATGGATCAATTGAAAAATGTTCAAGCTACAGCAATCAAGGATGATGCTGAAGGAATGAAGGGATGAATAAAAGAATTAGAATAAGGAGCTGATGAAATTTGGAGATTCCACAAAAGCAGAATTTGGGTACCTAAGCAAGGAAAATTAAGAAATAAGATTTTAGAAGAAGCTCATAAATCTAGATATACCATACACCCTGGAAACAATAAAATGTACCAAGATTTAAGAAAGAATTTCTGGTGGATAGGCATGAAGAAGGATATAGCTAGATATGTTTCTAAATGTCTTACTTGTTCACAAGTTAAGGCAGAACATCAGAAACCTTCAGGTCTACTACAACAGTTAGAAATTCCTGTATGGAAATGGGAACTCATAACAATGGATTTTGTTACTAAGTTACCCAAAACCAGAAAAGGTAATGACGCGATTTGGGTAATTGTGGATCGATTAACCAAATCTGCTCACTTTCTACCTATGAAAGAAACCTTTAGCATGGAAAGATTGGCAAAGTTGTATGTAGATGAAGTCGTATCTCTACATGGAGTTCCACTCTCCATTGTATCAGATAGGGATAGTCGTTTCACTTCTCATTTCTGGAAAAGTTTCCAAGAAGCAATGGGAACTCGACTAAACCTAAGTACTGCATATCATCCTCAAACGGACAGGCAAAGTGAAAGAACGATCCAAACTCTAGAAGACATGCTTAGAGCATGTGTAATAGATTTTGGTGGGAATTGGGATGATCACTTACCATTAATTGAATTCTCCTATAACAATAGTTATCATTCAAGTATTGAAACTGCCCCATTTGAAGCACTGTATGGAAGAAAGTGCAGAACTCCAGTTTGTTGGGCAGAAATTGGAGAAAGTCAATTGTCGGGTCCTGAAATAGTGCAAGAGACAACCGACAAGATTACTCAAATCAAGGAAAGGCTGAAGATGGCTCGAGATCGCCAGAAGAGTTATGCAGACAATAGATGCAAGCCGTTAGAATTCCAAGTTGGAGACAGAGTATTGTTGAAAGTTTCTCCTTGGAAAGGAGTTGTTAGATTCGGTAAGAAAGGAAAGCTAAGTCCCAGATACGTAGGACCATTTCCAGTGATCCAACGTATAGGACCAGTTGCTTATCGTTTACAACTACCAGGAGAGTTAGCTGGAGTACATGATGTATTTCATGTATCCAATCACAAGAAATGTCTATCAGACGAATCTTTGGTAGTACCTCTCCAAGATATAGAGGTAAACGAAAAATTAAAATTTGTAGAAAATCCTCTTCAGATAGAAGACAGAAAATTGAAGTTTCTCAAGCACAAACGACTAGTGCTAGTGAAAGTAAAGTGGGATTCAAGGAGAGGACCTGAATACACTTGGGAGCTGGAATCCGAAATGAAGCGAAAGTATCCTCAATTATTCAAGTAAATCTCGAGGACGAGATTTTTATTAAGGTGGGGAGAATGTAACAACTCTCATTAAAAGTCCTATTTATTTTATTATTTTATCCAATAGGAAACCCTAATTGAGACACCCGAGTGATTCTGCACAAACCCTAAAATTTTCAGAACAATCAGAATCAGGATCAGGGCCCCTAAAACTCAGGGGGGGGGGGTAAACCCTAGTTAACGATTATCTACATAAAACGCTGTCAAATTTGAAATTTACGAAACTACTGACTCAGCAAGCCTACACCCACACGGGGCTACCTATAACCTATTTTCGACCCTTACGGATCGTAACGTTATGAGGCTTACGGTCCGTAAGCTAAGCAAATTTCGTGTATAAATAGAGGGCCTTCGGACTTGAATTCAGGAGTTAAAACGACGTAAATTCTCGCTACTTGCACTGAGTTACGTTCTGTTTACTATCACAACACACACGGATCACTAATCGCCGTCGCAATACAGGGTAATAACTTGATCGCTGCTACGATTCAATGTCCGATCGATTAAACTATCAAATGGATGTTTAAGTGCTGCCCACATTAGGGTTTATGCTTTGTCATTCGTTGTTAATTCAATGGATGTTTAAGTATCGCACTTTGTCATTCGATGTGAGGGTTTAATTTCGTGAGTTATCGTAAATGCTGTATTAAGTTACTAACCGAATTGTGTGCCTATTATTAATTTAGGTTAAAAGGCTAATCAGTAGGCTAGGCTCTGCTCAATTAAACCTGCAATGTGAGTCATTCTCTTTTTATCAAATTACTTTCAAAATCATGTTTATTTTCAAGGTTATAATTACAGGGATTAAGTCTATGTAATCTCCATATTAGAACCGGTATGTGGGGTTTTGTATACATTACTTGATAATCTTCACCAATGGACAACGAGTTAGCCAATGGGTGATATGACCACAGTCACAAAAACGAGTCGAGTGACAAATACCGAGGGTAGTTGGTTGATATAAAAACATTGTAATCGCTCTTAATACTGTGAATTATTACAAATGAGTCATTTTAGTAAAAAGAATGATTCACTCAGTATTTCCCGCTGACAAAACCTTTTTCAAACATGTTTCAGGTGATCTGTTGCGATCCAGGAAAAGTGCCGAGAAGCACTACAAGCTTAAGGAAGTGGCTCAGTATAAAAAAAAGAAACATGTTTTGTAAAATAAAGATTTCTCCGTGAAATCTCAAGATTGAAATTACCGGGTTTTATCCCGAGTTGTGAAATAAAATAATCAGGAAATTGCAGTTTTTAAAAGATCCTGATGAAAACTTCCGCTGTTAATTAAATACCACGGGATTTCTGTCCCGCGGCTCCTGAAACGGGTCAAACCGGGTCGGGGGCCGTGACACTCGATTCCCTCATCTGAAGAAATAGAAACTTCAACATCGACGCATCAAAGTGCTCCAATTATTGAGCACTATGATTCGTCTGATGATGAATCATATGTGAGTGATCAGGTTACATCACTTGATAAGATGAAAGGAGTAGAAATTCCAATTGAGAATCATATTCTTTGTGATCCTCCTACTCTTGTTGTGCAACCTGTTGCCAAACATGTGATAGATCCCGTCAAGGAAGTCAAGGAATCTGTGTCTACCGTTAAGAGTGATAATGTGTTGTATACTTTGTTCAGTGATGCTAAAATCTACTCAAACAAAGATTTTCCAATTAAAAACGCCAATCCATTTTTTATTGATAAAGTTTTTGAAGTCAATACCAGCAAGTTTTTTGGGAAAGACAATCCCGGGAGTTGTTGTAACTCAATGTGATCCAATTCCAAAATCTAAAATCAGAAAAAAATTTGGAAATCAAAGGTTACCGACAAAGAAACAACCTATTACTTCTAAGGCTAAATAACAAGATCAATGAGCTCAAAAGCCTAAAGTTTATCAATAAAAGTTTGAAACAAATGGAGCTCATTACAAGAAGAAAAACAGTGATGTCAAATTTGTAGCATCAAAGGGTACTGATAAAATTGAGTCTTTTGAAAATAAATCAAACACTGATTTTGTCCAACAAGTCAAAATTTTAAAACGCAATAGTCAAAACAACTACACTCAACACACAAATGGGTGTGATGAAGGAACAAGTACCTCTGGTTCTACAGGTTCGACATCTGTTCATCAATCGGAATCTCCTAAGTTTGTGGAAAGGAGAACTTGTTTTAAATTTGGGGAGTTTGGTCATATTATTAAAAAACTGTACAAATACTCCCAAAGAATTTTTTTTTGAAAGAACACCTCCTGAAAAAGGTCACCAACAACGTCGTCCTGATTCACCAAAACAAGATAAGCGAACTGTTAAAGAACAAGAAACAAAACAACGACGTCAAAACGTCAAGAAAATAGAAAAGGCTTTAAAATCTGAAGTCAAAACAAGGCGAGACAAGGCGAGATTGGTAATTCAAGGATTTCTTCAGATCGAAGGCATTGACTACAATGAAGTTTATGCACCGGTTGCACGTCTGGAAGCTATTCGGATCTTTCTGGCTTATGCTTCATTTAAAGGGTTCAAAGTCTACCAGATGGACGTGAAAAGTGCTTTCTTACATGGTGTAGTTGAAGAAGAGGTGTACGTCGAACAGCCTCCGGGTTTTGAAGATCCTATTCATCCAGATCGGGTTTGGTTGCTCAAAAAAGCTCTTTATGGTTTACATCAGGCACCGAGAGCTTGGTATGCAACCTTATTTAACTATCTATTGGAGAATGGTTTTCGGTGAGGTCTTATTGATTGCACTCTCTTTATCAAATAACAAGATGGAGATCTTCTGTTGGCACAGGTATATGTTGATGATATCGTATTTGGTTCAACTAATGATTCTTTGTGCATGCAATTCGAGCGTGTTATGCAGGAAAAATTCGAGATGAGCGCAATGGGGGAAATGAATTTCTTCTTCGGCCTACAAGTTCAACAAACTGAATATGGGATATTCATCCATCAGACTAAATATGTTGGTGACATCTTTAGCCGGTTCCAGATGTCTGAAGCAACACCCATTAGTACCCCACTTCCGCAGAATCACGGGATTACTCCGGATCTGAAGGGTGAAAGCATTAACTCTTCATATTATCGCGCAATGATCGGATCTCTAATGTATCTCACAGCCTCGAGGCTTGACATCATGTATCCGACATGCCTGCTTGCAAGATATCAAGCCAACCCGAAGGCCTCACATCTGGCAGCTATTAAAAGGATTTTCCGCTATTTGAAGGGTTGCCCGGACACCGGTCTCTGGTACCCTAGGGATGATAGCTTCGACTTGAACGCGTTCAGTGATTCTGATTTTGGTGGCTGCAAAATCGACGGCAAATCAACAACAGCTGGATGTTAATTCTTAGGAAATCGCCTGGTCATATGGCAGTGCAAGAAGCAGACCTGTGTTGCTACATCAACCTGTGAAGCTGAATACATTGCTGCCTCTAGTTGTTGCTCCCAAGTCTTGCGGATCCAACAATAAATGCGCGACTACGGTTTTGAATTCCTATCTACTCCTATTTTTGTTGATAACAATGCTGCCTTACAGATTACTAGAAATCCTGTGCAGCATTCCAAGACCAAACACATCGAAATCAAATATCACTTCATACGTGATTGTTTTGACAAAAGACTCATCGATGTTGTTAAAATCCACACCGATCACCAACGTGCCGACCTGTTCACTAAAGCTTTTGATAAATCACGTTTTGATTATCTTCTTTTGATCAATGGCATTAAGGTGATACACGAGTAAAACTTATTTGGCTAATCGTTTTTGTAAATATTTTCTTTAAAAACTCTAAAAATACAAAAAGATTTTCTTTTTCGTAACCTTTTCGCATTTTAGGGGGATAAAATTCAAGAAAATACAAAAACATTTGAAAAAATCAAAAAATCCAAAAATATGTCTTTACTTTCTGTCTTTACGTTTGAAAAATTCAAAAATTCAAAAAAAAAAAATAGAAAATCAAAAATGAGTTTCTTGGATAAAGGAAAATGATGATATTCACTGGTGTGGTCGGTCAACATGTTCAAAAATGTAATACAAAAATTTTGAGAAATGATATGTATCTCTACTAATGATATATTGGTAGGCTCACAATCGGATTAAAATGTGCAGGATGATACAAACCTAACAGACTTCAAGTCAGGTGGGAACCATTCATTGGCATATGGTCTTGGTACCGAAATTTCGTTTGATTGATTGCGGAGGTTCTGAGATATTCGGTCTTTATGCTGTCTTATCATCTGGGTATCATGGTTATATCTTTTACCGAAAAATAACGAAGACGAACTCTAGATCTTCCATGATACTATACATACGTGTACATATTGCATTCGACCTCAATAAGTGATCAACAATCACATGTCCAAACAAAATAAGTGATAATATATCACATTTATCCGGGAGTCAAGTTCGTCTCTTTGCTGTACGTTGTACTGACCTGTTCACGGGCTTGCTCCTGTGCCCTCATGCATATGAAAATCAAGTTCCTCATCAATAAGTGATTCTATCACATAGGGCTTGCTTTCAATAAAAAATAAGTGAGTATCTCACATTTTATACGTTCAAACAGATGATAAGCGGTATACTCACTGGTAAGATGAACTCTCGTGCATACCTTGATACGGGAATGTGTCGTGAGTGTATGAACACCGACTTGGAAGTATAACCCTTACCGTAAATCGTATCTCCTAATTATGATTACGTTTGATCAGTTTGAGCTTATGTGGACAACAATATCGATAATCGTGGTAGTATACTTATCTAAAGCTTTAAATCGGAAAAAAAAACCATGTTGACAAAGACCGTAAGCTGGTATGATTCTTTTTCCTTGAAACTCGTAAAAAGTTTGACATTGTATAGTCGTTTATTGCTTTTTATTGCTTGTCGTTAGTTTACCGCACTTTAAATTCTAGTCTAGTGTAATTTGTAAAGTTCGTTTTTGATTAGCCGAAGTTGAAACTTGGAGTTTTCTGCCGAAAGCCTGAAACCTACTTCATAAAATGTCATTTGCATTTAGTAAACTTGATCACAAAGAAAATTTTGTTCAAGTCAATAAAATATGTTCAAAGTGTGCAAAATTTCAAAGACTTGGTAATTTTTGGAAAAAGGGTTCACGAAAAACCCATAGGTCCACGAAAGACCGAAAAAGTCAACAAAAAACCAGGTCAGGTCGTCTGTTTTCAATCTTGGTCAAAATTCAAAGTGTTCACGACAAAATACCTTGTTTTTCGTTAAGGACACGACAAAAAACCATTGTGCCTTTTGGATTTTCGTCATGGGCTTATTGTTCAAGCCCAACCACGTTTTTCGTCGAGCCCATAGGTGTCTCGTCGAGGCCAGTTTTTCATCGAGAGGCAGAGTATATAAAGGGGACCCAGTACCTTTTTCAACCTCACTTTTTCAAACCAACCACTCTGTTCACCTTCTTCCACACTCAACCCCCATACCCTTCCTTCACCGACTCAAAACCCATCATTTTCTCTAAAACTTTTCATCAAATCAAGGCATTCAAAATGTGTGTTTAAATGTTTCGAATCTTTGAGACTCTCTGTTTTACTTGAATGCTTTACAAACCCTCGGACACCCCCTTTATGTTCGATTTCTGTTTGTAAACTTGTTTATTGTTTTGCTTTTCATCAAAACTGATAGATATAGGATTTGTATGAGGATTTGTACTTTGTTTTGGGTTGATGATTTCGGTTTCAAAAGCAGGGGATGGTTGTTGTTGAATGTTTTAAACCGGTTTGGGTTCAATTTCGGTCAAAATGGTGTCGGTTTTACATCTGGGGTTATTGGCTTCATGTTTGGGTTTAACCAAGTGTCTCTTGTGTTTGATTTTGTAAATCATTCGTCGATTAACCGTGTGTCGGCTAAAAACCCACTGTTCGAAAAACCCCCAAATTTGAAAAACCTAGCTTACGACGAAACCCCTATGACGACGAAACACATCTTTCTTCAAACTGACTATGACGAAACACCCTGCGACGAAGTACCTGTTTTACAAAGGAATGTTTTTCATCAATGCTGACTTTGTTTGACCAAGGGGTTTTTCACCATAAAATTATGTTTTTCGTCGCAGTGTCTGTCTTTCGTTGTCCCATACTTAGAAAATTTTCAGTTTGGTTATCATTGTGCACCTTCACAGAAGACATGTATATACATGTTCATTGCTCATTCTATGCATAAACATGTATTCACATATGTCTATTACACATGTTATGACTTATTGTGGACGTTTTCGAATACAGATGGTACCAAAAGAAAAGAAACGTAAGCCTGCGACCAAGATAACCGACAAACCGGAAGAACAAATTATGTCCGAAAAGCGTCACAATAGGATTGCCTATCTTGATCCTGAAGGGAAAATCACGGAATTGAAGGAGATCACGTAATGGATAAGGGAGTCGCGTATAAACAAAGCTGTCACTTTTTCAACACCGGTTTACAAGTCGCTCATTAAAGATTTCTGGAATTCTGCAAGCGTTATCGATGTAAACGGAACTGAATTTATACAAGGGAATGTGAACAAAGTGAATGTGAATGTCTCACCGGATATCTTAAACACCGTTCTAGAACTGCAAGATGATCCTAATGCACCGTATTCTAATCCAATCATGTGCACTCGCGGTTGTTTAATAAGGATGAAGTGTACCGATGATATCTTCAGCAGTCAAATCAACAAGGGAGATTTGCCGATGCGCTACAAGTTTCTACTACATGTTCTCATTCAATACATTAGCAACAGACGAGTTGGATACGACATGGCGGGAAATGATCTTGTGGGACTCATGGTGGCATTGGTGTTAAACAAACCGTTTAGCATCTCGAAGTACATTTATGCCAACATGAAGGAAAATATGAAAAGAACAGGTGGCCGTACAACTGGGAATAAGTTCTGGATGTATCCTCGGTTTCTGCAAATGATTATGAATGTCCAGCATCCCAATCTTCCGAAAGCCGATGATGACATTCTAAAGATAGATATTATGATCGAACATTCACTGAAGATATTCAGGGGTATTGCAACGAAGAAATACTCAGAAAGCAAGCCGCGTAGGAAGTTGTTTGGTGCTCTTGATAAAACAGACTACATCGTTCCAGAAGACGACAAATGGCGTCACAATGATAGCCAATCTGACGATGAGGAGCCGAAGTTGAAGAAAATGATGGAAGATAAGTTTGGACGAAAGGATTCGGATTCTTCCAACAGTGACGATGATGGTAATGACGAAGGTGATGATGGAGGAGATGCAGGTGCTACAACTGCTGGTGCATCTACTGCTGGTACAGCTGGTGATACTTCAGCTGGTAATGATGAAGAGGATACGGAGTCGGATGATAATCAACCTGAACCTGGGTATGAGTTCTACCTCGATGAACGTGGTGTGAAAAAGGTCAGGAAGATTAGGCAAGAGGATGATGCTTACTATGTTCCTTCGGATACCGAAGCTGAACGTTTGAAGAAAAAGGAAACGGCTGCCCGTAGAAAGAAAAGGGCAAGGAAGTATATCGGTTCTTCGTCTGTGCAGCAGTCCGTTCCACAGCAAGAACCTTCTCAAGAAGCTGAAATGAATCCAAACCTTGGATTCACGGTCGTTGAAGCTTCTGATATGGTGTCATCTCCTCCCAGATCATCTGAACCAACTATTGTGGTGTCTTCAGCTTCTGAAAAACCTACACTGACATCTCAAGAACCAGCACGCTCAATTGCATCGACCATTCGTGCAACGACTTCTCAGCTGAGCTCAGAACGAAGAAAAAGGAAATTCTCTGAAATGCAGCAGGATGAAAAGGTAGACTTCCTATTATCTCAATTACAAGCTGCTGTAGGTCAAATCGATAGACAATCGGCGGTGATCAATGTCACAAGAGGCGATATTATCAAGCAACAGCTGAAAATTAATACGTTGAATTCCACTGTTGAGCGTCAACAAGCCGAAATCACACGCCAAAAAGCATAGATTGATCAACTGAAATCTGAAAATGAACGCTTAGAGGCTGCTGATGAAGAAAGAGAGCGTCAGTTTCAACAGATGCGAGATGCAGATAATACACGTGGTATTGATATGAACCGTTTGAAAGAAAGAAGCATCCAGGTTCAAAGTTTGGCCGATACTCTCAGAGAAAAGCATGACGATATGAGAGAATGGTACAATTCTCGCAATACCAAGATACAAGATGGGGTCAAGAAGATCACTGAAGGCTTTGAGTTTGTAAGGAAGCACGTCAATATCTTATGGGGCGATCCATGCAAACAGCAAGAAGTGTTGAAGAAAAAGGATCATGATTCTGAGGATTCGGGCAACCCTGACCCTTCTGCAACATCTAAGCAACCGCCAGCCACTGCATCTACTGAAATTATCATCTTCAAGCCATCGGAGATTGAATCAGCACAAGGAACCTCTGGAGGAAACATAGAAGAAATATAACAGCTTGAAAGCATACCTTGAAAGTTCTATGGTTGGTACATCCTTTGTTCCTAGCACTGCTGATCTTGCTTTACAGGTTGTGCATCCCATTACTGGTGTAGTTCTAGAAGAGGGAGAGTTTGTTGCTGATCTTACACTTGAGCAGTTGTTAGCTTTGAATGAGATAATCTTTGGAAAATGTGGAAGAGATAATCTTTGAGGGGAATGATAAGAAGTCCTAGTATGTGCGAGAAGACGGGACTGATTTCGCTCCTTTTAATGAAGAATGGTTGAAAGAGAACGTGGACGTCATCGATGAACAACTGAAAAATCGTGATACTTCTGATAATGCTTCGGATGTGTTCACAGAGTGGCGAAAGCAGTTCTTGTTTAAAGTGTCCAAGCCTTTGCCAGCGGAAGTTCAAGTTGACTACCTGTAGTACGAGAAAGAGAACTTGCATGGAAAAATCCTTTGCTGGATGTTCGTAAAGAAAATCCACTGCATGGCCATCAAATGCGAATATGGTATTCAATATTTCAGGTCGCTGCTGAGCATTTTGTCCTTACCTTTTTACGACGTTGCAGCTTTGACGAAGCTTGAACTCATTAATCGCTCAAACTTCGAAGGAGCTACGTTGTTTGCACGCAAGATAAAGATGAACAAAAGGACAGGCTGGAAAGACGAGTTGTACAAGCCTCAGTTTCCAGTGTATCAACAAATCAAGTTCACTTTGGATCCATCGACCAACACGGCGCGATACAAGCTTGTTTATCAGCCCGCGAAGGTTATGGAGAAGATCCTGTTAATGCCGATGAAACAAAACTTTTTGGAAGATATGGCGTTGTGGTGTTACGATTCGGATACTCATGAAGCAGTGATTGTGTTCAAGGGCGATCGAGAGAACTTTCGGATGCTAGATCCAATGTGGATTGTGAATATGTCAACTAACGACATCAACAAGCTATTCCGGCATGATATCTTCTATGAAGACAAGGACACACATCAAGCGCTAAAATTTCAACCCGTCGCTTGTTTCTGTTTTTACCGCGGGATTCACGCCAGAAGCACCTGCTCACTGAAGCACTGAAGATTGAAGACCAAAGACCATGTAACAGACAAGGGGGGGGGGGGGGTTGTTGGTGCATTGTTTTGTGTCTGTAACTTGTTCTTTATTAAGCGTCGTAATTTTGCGGTCTTTTAATTATCGAGTCTGTAATGTCCGACAGTCGACCAAGTCGGATATCCTCCTATCTAACTTGGGTCCGACAGTTTGTCTCTTATGGTTTGTAATGTTCAAGACTAATGCATGTTGCATGTTGTAGTAGATTATGTTTGTGCGTTTAAACGGATCTACTGCAAACTGCTTGACAGTTTGCAGCATATCAGTTTTTGCAGCCCTCGACGAAAGACCTGTCTTTCGTCGAAGACATGTGTGACGAAAAACCTCTGTGTTGATAACTCTATGTTATGTCGTGGTGAATGATGAAAGACCTTGTCTTTCGTCGACCTTGGTTTTTCGTCAGGCCCATTTATATCTTTCGTCGACATTGGACTGGGCTGCCTATATAAACACCACTTGGTTTCAGTGTGAAACTATGAGAGCATACCCCTACTGTGAGTTTACCTTCAAACATTGTGTGTATGTGTTTGATGCTTGTTCTCATCTGTTTTAATCAATAGACTGTGAATCATTGATTACTTCGTGTTCTTGTTATACATTCTGTGTTTGGTTTGGCATCGCCACGAGTATTCCGCACTCCTAACCGTGTTTTGTTATAAACAAGTGAATTGGTTTCGTGATTGATCCTCCGAAAACGGACCTATAATTAACTTTGAAACCGGCATCTCGTTTGATCAACACTCAGAATTCAAAAACCCCCTCTCTTTCGTCTTCAAGCGCGTTACACCATCGCTGCCGGTGTCTTTCGTTGCGATCAAACCTGTAGAAGCAACCATCGTTTCTTTTCGTTCAGTTCTGCCTGGCGCACCAACCGCAAGCGGTTCACCACGACAGCAATCTCAGTCGTAACACAGCCTCCTTTGTAACGAGCCGCTGCACTACCGCCGCTTGACTCCTTTTTCACGCACCACCGCTAGTTTATCATTTGCTCTTTCCGACGTATCAGGTAGCGATCTAAAACTATGATTTTTTTTTCTTTTGCTTATTTGTTTAAGTTTCATTGAACAGCGGCTGTGACTTTTCTTTTCATATGTGAGATGCGTTGAAGAAGACATAAGCCAAAATCTTTTTTTTCGTTGGCTCAATGTTTCGTCACTATCACATATATATTATTTTAAATATCTTACTTTTATTATTTTTATATGATTTTCCAACATACCAGGCTCATAAACAAATTATAAACAAATTATTAAATACGAAATGTTGATTTTGTAGTATCATCTATTTTTCAACTGATAACTCATTGACCACCTATCCAAAATCACATGCATAGAATTATCTTACAAATTGCTCAACCTGAAATAATGGTGGGCCTTAGATTTTCACTATCTTTGTTATACAACTTTAACTTGATTCAAGAGTAAATTAACTATCCTTTTGAAAGTTGGTCATTAAGAATAAATAATGTTTATCTAATGGTAACATATACATATATATATATATATATAGATATATATATATATATAGATAGGGTAAGGTTCATGCGAGAACCACCCTTATTGCGAGAACCGTGAGAACCAATGTGAACACAAAATAAAATCTAAAAAAAATCAAAAAAGTACTCAATTTTTTTTTTAATATTTAAAAAAAAATCGCTATATTTCGTTACCATAAAAAAAAACTTTTTTTTCGAGTAACAGTTGTCTATGCACATATGCATATGTATCATTACTTCAACAAATTCGGTAATACGTTATCAGGAATAGACAATTGCACTTTAATTTACAATACCATTAGTAATACACTACTTTTTACATTGCCAATATTCAAAATGCACATGTGCATCATTAGGTATAACTATGATATAACGTGTTTTGTTACAAAAAGTTTGTGATATTGAATGTAGAAGTAGGCCCATATACATGTTTTTTGGTTAGTTATATCTAGTGGTTGATTGTTTGGTTATAATTGTCAATTTTTGATGTAATATGTTGATTGGATGGTATAAATAGTGTTTAAATACATGTAATAAAGTGAAAATGTTGTTAATGGTATTGTATTATGGATGGTAGGAAGTAATGGTATTGTATTATGGATGGTAGGAGGTAATGGTAGTGTATTATGGATGGTATGATAGATGAAAGGGAAATTGTATTTAAAGTAGTGTACCAAAACACCTTATTTCATGTTAATACATATAAATGCACATGTGCATTTCTAATATTGGTAATGTAAAAAGTAGTGTATTACATATGGTAGTGTAAATGAAAGTGCAATTGTCTAATATGTGTAATGAATTACGGAATTTGTCAAAGAAATGACAAAAATGCACATGTGCATGCTTGTGTATTATGGATGGAATGATAGATGAAAGAGAAAGTAGTGTACCAAAACACCTTATTTCATGTTGATACATATAGATGCACATATGCATTTCTAACATTGTTAACGTAAAAAGTAGTGTATTACACGTGGTAGTGTAAATGAAAGTGCAATTGACTATTATTTGTAATGAATTACGGAATTTGACAAAGAAATGATACATATGCACATGTGCATGGATAACTGTTACTCGAAATTTTTTTTTTTCATTTTTTATTATTTTTTTATTAACAAAATATAACGATTTTTTTTTTAAAAAATAGTAAAAAAAAAAAAAAAAAAAATTTTGGGTGTTTTTTAGATTTTTTTAGGAATTACTGTTTATGTTCACACTCGTTCTCGCGGTTCTCGCAATAAAGAGTGGTTCCTAACGGATCTTTGTCCTATATATATATATAGGGAGAAGATCATGCGAGAACCACCTCTTATTGTGAGAACCGCGAGAACCAATGTGAACACACCAAAAATGCCTAAAAATAGCTAAAAATCACACAAAATCTTTAGAAGTGACAATGGAACAAAGTTTAGAAACAAGGAGTTGGATGATTTCTTTGTGTCAAAAGGGATTGTAAGGTAGTATAGCATCCCAAGAACACCATAACAAAATGGGGTGGTTGAAAGGAAAAACAGAACTTTGATTGAAGCTGCCAGAACAATGCTTGCAGACTCAGGTTTACCCTTAACTTTTTGGGCAGAGGCTGTAAACACTGCTTGTTATGTGCAGAAAAGAGTTTTGATCATCCCCAGGCATCAAAAGACTACCTATGAAACTCTGTTCAAGATCAAACCACTGATCTCATATTTTAAAATTTTTGGCTACCCATGTTTTATTCTAAACTTAAAAGATTCAATTTCAAAATTTGCAGCCAAAGTAGATTGTGATTACCATCTGGGATACTCATCCACTGCCAAGGCCTATAAAGTATTTAAAACAAGGACTAGGTGTGTGGAAGAGACCTTGAATGTAAAGTTCAATGAACTTTAATCATTAAAAATCCCAGCAAACCCTGCTGAACTGTTTGAGCTTGATAAATTTACATTTGAATATGTGTCTGTCAAGACTAACCCTGCAGGTACCCCACAATCTCCATCACAAGACTATGGATATGATGTTGTAATCCCACAATACAAAATCACATCCTCCACCAGAGCAGCAGATGTTCAAAATAGATGTCAAAGCTCATCCACTGCTGCATCAAAAATTGTTGACCAAAGTAGCCCTCTAACTTTCTGCTATCTCATCATCTCCAACCACTGTTGATAAAAATCCATCAACAATGGATAAAAATCAACATTGTGCCACACCCATTCCTCCACCTCCATATCAAACAGATGTTGGATCATCAAAGTCTCCAACATATGTTAGCTCAGATGATTCACATCTGCAACCTTCACCTCTCAATGCCATTGTTCCATACAAGGGGGATCTAATCTTCCTTAAATCTCATCCGCCTGATCAAGTGATTGGAAACATCAATGAAGTGGTTCTCACAAGAAGTCAATCCCAAAACATTTGTCTTTTTGCTGGTTTTCTATCACTTCATCAACCAGTCAAGTACCAAGAGGCACTAAAAGACAATAGTTGGGTAGAAGCTATGCAATAAGAGCTCCAACAGTTCAAAAGACAACAAGTATGGGAACTTGTACCACTGCCAGAGGAAGTTAGTCCAATTTGCACAAAGTGGATCTTCAAGAACAAAACAGATGAAAGGGGCATTGTTGTCAAGAACAAAGCTAGGCTTTCTTTATGGCAAAATTCAGGAAGAGGTATATGTTTGCCAACCTCCTGGTTTTGAAGATCCTTTTTATCCAGATCATGTCTACAAGCTAAATAAAGCTTTGTATGGCTTAAAACAAGCACCAAGGGCCTGGTATGACACTCTTTCCACTTTTCTGATCTCTATTGGATTTACAAGAGGTAAAATTGATAAAACACTGTTTTTAAAATGGAGAGGAAAATATTTGATGATTGTCCAAATTTATGTGGATAACATCATTTTTGGAAGCACATGCAATGCAATGTGTGAAGAGTTCAGACAACTCATGATAGCAGAGTTTGAAATGAGTGCAATGGGTGAACTATAATGCTTTCTTGGTCTCCAAGTTAAGCAATTGCAAAACGGTACTTTCATTCATCAAAGCAAATATGTAAAAGATCTTTTAAACAAATTTGAGATGAATGATTGTAAACCATGTAGTACATCCATGGTAACCACAAAGCTTGTCATGTCTGATGAAAAAGATGACTTGGTTGATCAGACCTTATATAGAAGCATGATTGGGTCTTTATTGTACCTAACTGCATTAAGGCCAGACATCATGTTTGCAACATGTGTTTGTGCTAAATCCTAGCCAGCACCTAGGGAGTCTAACCTCATTGCTGTTAAAAGGATATTCAGATACATAAAAGGTGCTCCCACACTTGGTATCTGGTACCCTGCTAATGGGAATATTAAGCTTTCAGGTTTCTCAGATAGTGATTTTGTTGGATGCAATATCACTAGGAAGTCTACATCAGGAGGGTGTCAATTCCTAGGCAATTGCTTAGTGTCTTGGCAAAGAAAAAAAGCAAGCAGTTGTTTCCACATCCACTGCTGAGTCAGAATACATTGCTGCTGCAAGCTGTACAGCCCAACTATTGTGGCTTCAAAACCAGTTACTGGATTTTGGTATAACTGCTCTAATGACCCCTCTCATGTTGGACAGTCAAGCAGCTGAAAATATTATCAAAAATCCAGTTTTCCATTCAACCACCAAACACATTGACATCAGACATCACTTTATGAGAGATTGCTATGAAAAAGGTTTGATTTCTCTGCATCATCTTCCAACTAAAGATCAGCTGGCAGATGTGCTAACAAAAGCATTAGACACATCCACCTTTGAAAGCTTGATCTCTAGGATTGACATGCAAAACTTGGTTTTCCATGAACAAAAAGCATTAAAATGTTTACATAAAATCAAAATTCCATCCTTAAAAATAGCTAAAATGAAATTTTTTCATAAATCCTTAAAAGTCTATCCATATCCACTGTTAGTTTCAAACCTTTGATAGTTGAAAATTCACCCACTGCTAAATGACAACCTCTGTTTCTTCTTTCCTTGTTGACCACTCTTGACTAAACATCAGTGTTTCAACCACTGATGTCTATCCACTAATAGATAAAAATCAGCCACTGATATTTCATGCACTGTTCCCAACCACTGTTATTGCCCATCAGTGGTTTCTAAACAACTGTCATCCACTTTGCCCATCAGAGGTTGCCATGTGGGCAGATGTTAACCGTCCGATCTTTGGAACCGCTGCCACGTCAGTATTCACTTTTTCCCTTTTACAAAACCCTGATAAAACCCCAAACAGAGCTTTCACTATCGTATCGAATTCAAAAAGTATTTAAAGCGGTTCCATCTTCTTCTTCATTTCTCTCTCAACCATTCGCGATTTCTCATTCTGACCATGGCTCTTACCATCAAACACCCCCACAATTACCTCTGTACACTCGAAAAGACAGATAAAAATACAGAGTTTCACTCCATGATCGATACCCTGTCCTCATCAAAGTACAAAACTTTGCTTACTTGTGATGCACCCATCTATCAAGACACCCTACGTGATTTATGGGCTAATGCTGAAGTCCAAGAACAAGATAAAAAGCCACGGGCAATCACTTCAAAAGTAGGAGATGTTTTGGTACCAATAATCCCACAATCCACTTCAGAGGTTTTTCAGATGAATGATCTAGCAGGTAAAACTTCTTTTCCTAAAAGTGAGTGTCAATTAGATTTGATCGAAAGAGGGTATGATGGACAATTGACAAAAGCAAAAATGCAAAAAGGAAATTTTCCACCACCTATGAAATTCTTGTTCCATACCCTGCTCACTTGTGTCTCAAACATAACAATTGCTTTCAATCAAATTCCTTTAAAAATTCAATACTTGGGGTATGCAATTATGTCAAACACAAATTTTAACTACTCCGAAGCATTGTTTACAGATTTGGTAAAAAAAGTTAAAAATGTTAAAGAAAAGAAAACCACAGCTTTCCTTTTGTTCCCAAGGTTCTTGAGCTATTATTTAAAAAAGAAACTTCCTGCAAAAGCTTTTGAACAAGGAACACCCTTTAACATAAATAGTCTTACTTCTGAAACATTTACTTGCCTTATGGTAAAATAGTCTAAAGTTTCTAAAACATAAGCAAAGGGTCTGATCAAATTTTAGATGAGTCCACATCTGCTCCTCAAACCTCTGGTGCTGAGCCCACTGCTCGTGGTGAACACAATAGCACAACCACTACTGTGCAACTCCCACCATCCAAACCCAAAAAGACCAAAAAGAAATCCACAAAGCCCGCCAAACTCACAAATAAAGCTACTATGGAAAATGAGATCCCAGAGGTTAACCCTGTGACAACACTAATGCCACTAGAAACCAATGTTGCTAGTTCCTCACAATAGATGGAAAGATTTCAACCAGACACTACAACTCCTCATGATTCCTCCCAAAAGGAACATGTTGTAAGCACAGGGACCCCAAAATATGAAGTATTACCCTCACTTGAGAGTATGCTTAACAGCCCTCCTCCTGGGGAAAATTCTCTTTTAACACCACTCCCCACATCTCCTATTCCACCTACAATAATACCTCTGTTTGAGGCCATTGAAATTCAGACACAAAACAGCCTCTCTCACCAACACATTACTTAGAGTACAACTTCTACATTGGTTGTATTTGAACCAATTCAATTGGCCAACCCACAAATAACTGAGGAGGATACACCACTAGAATTTCCTGAAATTCTAGTTGGTAGTTCAAGAGGAGCAGCTAATACAGATGTTGGATCCACTGATCTACATCTGGACAGTAGTTATATAAGTCAGACTCCCTTGAAGGCAACCACTGTTGTTGCCGCCAAGGTAACCACTGGTGTGTTCAAGTTAACCACTGGTCTGCTTTCTAAGGTATCAACTATAGCAGAGGGAAGTCCCCAGAACCAAGAAAAAAGGGCATCTGTTGATGAAAACTTGGAGACTCCTCCTACTTCAAAAACAGATACAACCACCACTGATGGGAAATCAGATGATCCCATTACGTTGGGTGATGGTTTAAAATATCAGGATTTGACAGAGAGGTTATCTACAATTGAAACAACTGTTGCTAATATGCAAGATATGATAAAGCAGTTGGTAGATGCGTCCAAAAGTCAACCAACTCATCAGCAGTTTTCCCAAGAACTTTGGAACTCAGTTCAATCTATTTTGCTGCTCAAAGGGAACTTGCTGAGCTTTAACATAACTCACACATGGAGCTTATTAGAGTTATGGTTGAAGCAAGATATAAAGATACATAGGCTGACATCAGGGGCATCAAAGAAGCCCTTGCAAAAATGACTGGCACTATCCCTGCACCTATCCTATGCTATCCTAGAGAAAGATGATGATGATGATTATGATGATGATGCCAAAAAAGGGGAGAAAGATGATTCAATGAAAAACTTTGGCAAACCTACACCTAGGAATCAGCCAAAACAAAAGCCAGAGCCTGCTAAGAAATCTTCTGAAAAATCTAAAACTGGCAAGAAAAAGGGAGTTGATGATACCCTTAACAAGCAGACAAATAAGGAGATTGAAGCAAAGCAGAAGAGAAAAGATACCAAAGAAAGTAGACAAGATATGTTGAGACAAGAGTTAGTGAAAAAGGTGAAGAAAGAAAACAAAGTGCTGAACATTGGAACCTCGAATAGAAGAAAATCACACAAACACAACAAACCTCCCATTGCCATATTTCCTAAACCAAAATCACCACCAGAAAAACCAACCACTGTTGCCAAACCTAAAACTACTGCTGAACCTAAAAAGCCCAACACTAACACAACCAAACCAAAACCCTCACCACAAAAACCACCTCTCAAAAAGCAGAAAACAAAACCCTCATCACCACTACCAACCTCCATTGTAACAAATGTTGATGCAACAAATGCTTCAACGGATGTTAAGACAACAGCGGTTGAGACACCAGTTGTTTCAATAGTTCTTAGTCAATCCACTGATTCCACTAAATTTCAATTTCCCTCACAATCAACCCTTACACCAATAGCACATTCTTCTTCAAAAACTCATCCCCCTCCAAAATCTGTTTACACAAAAAAAAAAATCCATGGTCCATGAAGAAGAAAAAGATGAAAAAGATATACCTGCACCTACTCCCTTATCATCTTCACCATTCATTCAAACTTCACCCAAACCATTCATTCCAACTTCATCACCAACATCCAACCCACTTGATCATCCACCCACTGGTTACCTACCAAGAGACATTCTATTGCTGTTCAATACCCTCTGGAACTGCTTGTAGTTCAAAAGGAAATGATACAATTTTATACAGAGGATGATCCATCCAAAAGAACCTTCCCATCTTTTCATGGATTTAGAACCCCAAATAACATTGATGAGTATCTAAAATTGAAAGCCAAACAACACATGGCTAAAGAAGAGAGTAAAGGGCTAGGAGACAGCAACTTATAAGGTCGAATACAACATGGGCTAAGTAAAGTCGGGAAACTAGAATACTTTGCTAGAGACCTTAGTAAGAAAATGTCAAATCTGCCACCAAATGTTGAGCTTCAAAAGACACTGAGGGATGATTTCTTGAACATCATCATGGAAACAAAGCCCTACAAAACCTACAAGTATGATTTCAAAGACTGGCCTCTTGAAGCTCTTAAGGAGGAAGTTGATCAAATTGAAAAGATGAAAAATGATCCTAAAATGCGAAAATCTGCTCCCAACTGGAAACAATACAAGAAGGTGGATGTAGATGAAGCATTAAGGTATAAGAAAAAGAGAGCAGAACTTGTAGCAGCTAACTATGGGACTGCTAGGGCCATTGCAAGATGGTTTAAGCAAAATGTTGATCTAACTTTCAAAAGGTTAGAAAAACTAAGAAAGACAGATCCAACAGTGCCTCAGAAGCCAGTATACAATGATGAAACCACTGTTAGACCTTAGCAGACCCTTCCTTCAAAAAAGTTGTTTTCATCAGCAGATGTATCAATCAGTGCCTTGAACCAAAGAAAAAGGCAACAATTGATTGATGAGAAAGATGAAAAGAGAGAAGAAATTAGAAAAGAGGCTATCAGAAATCAAATAGATTCTGGAATTGATGAGGCTTCCTTGCAACTTCAAGCTCAAGTTGCTGCAACTAGTCAATAGCTGCAACTCATCAAAAATAAAACTTCTCCCAAGAAACCCATTAGACCCAAAATACTAAAGTGGAAGTCTGACAAAAAGACCCATGTATTGACTCTGCTCAAGTTTAATGGTAGAGTTTAATACATATCAAGGGAGGATACACTAGGTCTGAGTGCAGGTGAACTCCAAGATCTTTTGAACCTTCAATTCAAAGGGATGAAGATGACACCGACTCCTTGAATTTTGAGCTCCAGTTTAAAGGGTAAGTCAGGGAAAGGTTGATGAGAGAATAAAGATAAAAAATAAGGAAGTGTTTTGGCATCATCTGTTCTAGGGGGAGATTGTTGGCCCATGAAATCCTCCCTTAAAGAACATATGATACAAAAGCCAAAGCTGATTCTCAACAGTTGATCCACAATAAGCAGTGTTTGAACTTAATTCACTCCAATGGTAGTGTCTTCTAACAACTGATGATCCTAAATACTGTTATGCACAAAAGACTGTTATACCAAAGCCCTGATGATTGAAAAGACTGATGAAGAGCTATCAACTGCCGGTATCAAAGTACTGCTGTTTGTCAAAAGAACAGTTGAATCAAAGGCCTGATCAACCTTAGAGGAAAGCACTACTCAACATCATCAATGTTTAAGCATCAACAGCAGATAGAAGCATCAGTGTTTGTTTATCAATATTTCAATGTAACAATGTTTCTATTGTATCAATGTTTAGAGTTTGTTATGATAGTTAGATGTCACTGTCTAGGTGACGTCAGCAAAGATGCTCAGTGGTTAGGATTTGTGCTATAAATAGACAGTGCATGTACTGTTCTATTTAGCTCTTTTGCACACACACTCATCTTGTACGAACAACTATAGTGAGCTCAGGCTGAGGGGGAGTTAGTGTTCATGCATGAATAAGTTGAATTATTGTAATCTTTCAATCTTGTGACTATAAAAGCATTGGATGATCAAAGCTAATCTTTCCTTGATTGTGTTACAAAGTTTTACATTCATTTCCGCTGCAGTTATTCTCTGTTTTATGTTCTCCCATTAATCATCTTAATTAAAACTACACAATCAAGTCAAACTCAGATCCTAACAGAATCCAACTTCAAAATTGAATTCAAGTGTGACTCGAATTCAGTTTTGAATTTTGAAGCGAATCCGAATCCAGAGTTAATACTTCAAAGTTTGAATGATTCGATTCGAGTATTAAAAAAATCGATTTGTTAGTAATTTAAAACCACACCAATCTAATAATAAAAGTTAACAAGGTATTAGATAATAACAACTCTAATAATAATTAAATAATAATACAATAATGACAACAGTAATATTGCTTAACATATATAATGGTACTAAGAAAACAATAAGAACAGACTTAAAAGTGATGTTATGTGTATGCTTGTTATCGAGCAACTACATCTGTAGCAGTTAAATGATTGGTTGAACTTGTTGGAAAACTGTGCGAAGATAAATCAGCACTATGTAACCTTCGTTCTGTAAAAAATGCTGGCTGCTTAGGTTTCTGCAGTGGACCTACGTTGCCCAACATTGGAACCACAGATGACATGTCTGGCCTGTCTTCTGGACTTTCTTGAACACATAACAAACCTACTTCGATTGATCTTAAAACCTCGAATGGATCGCTAGGTTCATCTAAAGTTGAATCAATGAGCTCTATTGACCTGCCTTCATTATACATTCTCCATGCCTGAATATAATGTGGAAATGGTTATGAAGTAGAGAACTAAATTTACAAACCAAATGAGTAGTTTGTCATGCTTACATGTCCAATAAGGTTATTGTCATGCGTAGTATGAACGAATCCCCGGTTTCTACTCCCACTTACAATCTCTAGCACCAAAACACCAAAGCTAAAAACATCTGATTTTGTTGAGAAAAGACCATCTAGTGCATACTCGGGGGACATGTAACCACTGCATTCAGCAAAATGTTTCTAAAAGTAATATAATGAACCTAAGAAAAGCGTAATGAATATACAGTTTGATTTTGTATCTTACTATGTACCAACAACTCTCTCTGTGTTTGCCTGAGTCTCATTTCCTCCAAAGCTTCTTGCTATGCCGAAGTCTGATATCTTAGGGTTCATGTCCAAATCTAGTAGAATATTGCTTGCTTTAAGATCTCTATGAATGATTCTTAGACGTGAATCTTGATGCAGATAAAGAAGTCCTCGTGCAATTCCTTCAATGATGTGGAATCGTTTTCTCCAATCAAGGAGTGTGCTTTGTGTTTTATCTGTCAAACATGTAGGTTTAGTTTTTTTAAGTTTCATATTAAGTCAACTATGATATCATGATGCTGACCGAATATGAACAGGTCTAGGCTTCTGTTTGGCATGTATTCATAGATCAACAATTTCTCGTCTCCTTCTATGCTACATCCCAGGAGCTTAACAAGATTCCGGTGCTGAAGTTTTGAAATGCCGATCACCTCGTTCTTGAACTCATTAAGTCCTTGTCTGGAAGTTGTGGAGAGACGCTTCACTGCAATTTCTTTCCCTTCTAGCACACCCTGAATATTTCCATTTGCAATGAGAAAAAAAAAAAAACTATATAAATATCAAAGTGTGACTTCTTATGTTTTAAATACAATTCTAATCTTATAATAAGTAGATTCATCTTATGTTTCATGATTTACAGCATGTTATCATCAGATCTTTTAAATACAATTCTAATCTTATAGATATATAGGATTGTTGGTTCAGGCCCCAATAAACACACTGAACACAAACTCACAATTGTGTAAACTTGAATGTGAATATACAGAAGAAAAGAATGAAAAGCTTCTGTTACTATATTATCGAAGAAAGGAGGGGTGTACATTTAATGAACTACTAAACTCCCTATTTATAATAAACAACCAAATAATTAACACATGGTAAATAAAGCCTCTGCCCACTAGTTGCTAAATTTTAGAACTACTTCAAGCTCACACGATCACATGCGACAAACCCGGTCAACCTTGACCAGCTTCCTTATTCGAAAATGCCCACATAATATTAATATTTTCTTCCATGCAAACTTTAATTCTCCAAGAATCCAACGTACACATGGTTCATCCATATCCCCATTATCTTTTTACTTGGTCTTCTCAACGTCTATTTTACCGTGACCGATAACGTGTCGACCCATGACCCGTAAACAAACCCGATTAACCCAACAATGATGGGTATTATGTTATACTTAGACAAAGTGCATGCATGCAAAGCATTTTATACGTTTACCTTATAAACAGGCCCAAATCCGCCCTCTCCGAGTTTATTGCCTGGTGAAAAACTAGCAGTAGATTGTGCTACTGTGACGAAGCTAAACAATGGTAGCTCCATGACTTCATCCTGGCTTTCACAGATATGCATAGATTCCCCTATGCATTAGAAACAGTACAAACTTTAAACTCACAGAATCTGCTCAAAGAATTTCATGTTACTCTAAACTATTCAGCATACAGATATAGCTTACCTTCTACCGTTGGCTGTGAATGATGCCAATTTTTCAATGTATACCAGAACAATGTAGAGCTCAAGCCTATAAAAAGAACTCCAAGAAAGACTGGCAATAAAATTAACTTGATGGGTGTTCCTGATCGGTTCTTGTAAATGATGGGTGTTCCTGATTGGTTCTCGGAAACTGGTTGAGCAACTGCATAATGTTAACATAGTAACAGCATTGGTAACTAGATGCATAATGGCAATGAAATTAATAATTTTGTATGGCAGGATAAATTGACGTGGGCAGAATGTGAATTTCTTATAAAATGATTCATTTAGATTAGCTTCTGTTTATATGCCTGTTCATCGAAATTTAGTCAGGGATAGTGTTGGATCATATATATGGAATCATTGTTACCATATCCTAAGTATTATTATAAATATGAAGTCAGCTGTAAATATCGCTAGCGCTATAAATAGCCACTGAATTCTATCATTTATGTAATGCAAGTGTGTATGTTTCAATAGTGAGAATTCTCTCTAAATTTCTGCAATATCATATGTGTGTGTATTATCGAATCAGTTAAGACCTTTAGATAGTTACCTAATTCAGAGGAATGCATTCTTACAGATATATCCTGACCGCCATTGCCATCAGTGATTACTGTGATGTCCAAGAGGTCATTGAACCAGAGCAAGCAGCCACTTGTCTCTCCTGTGATATTTGTATTTGCATAAGCCATACAAGTACAATTCTTTAGGCATTCTGCTTCGCAAGCCTGTAGGGTCATGCCCATGTTAAACCAGGAAGTCTGTGTGTTCGGCAGTTTTACATTAAAATACCTTTTAAACTCATCTGTTCCACTTTTGCAATCCAATGGTGTTCGCCTCACACAGCCACCAGACCAATCTGTTTCATTCCCCCCCTTTGGGTTTGTAGGTGTTGATACATGATATTGTGGACGCGACTCGGTTCGGCACGTATTGTGACGACTTTCCTCCGTCGTGTGCAAGACCTCAAGCCGACACCAGAGAAAAGACAAGGACTGGGCTCAACATTAAAGTCCTTGGGCTGAGAGAAGATGGCGAAACAGGAATTGGGCCTCAACTGTTTGGGCCAAAGGCCACATCGGCGAATCAGCCCAGAAGTCGACGAAACAGATGTGTTTCGTCGACCATGATTCTGATTCGTCGCCTATATTCTGTTTCGTCACATGTATGTGTGTCTGTTAGTATAAATAGGTTTCATTTGTTCTGTTTCGGTAGATGAACAAGAGAGAACCCACAGAGCACACACACACGAGAGAGAGAGTTTACAGAGCACATTTGTAAACGTTGGATTGTAACTGAACCCTTTCATTCGTATTAATACAGTGGTGTTAAACGGTGATATTTGCGTGTCGTGTTATTACGTGTTCTATCTCGGTTTGCTATTCCGGTTGGATTCCGCACAACCGGAGTGGTTCGTATACAAGGATTAGGCGACTAGATCCTCCCCTAGCCGGACCTACAAGTGGTATCAGAGCCTTGGCTCTTCTCCTTGTTAAAACCGAGGTGTTTTCGGGTTGTTTTTCGGGTTTTAAAGTTCATATTTTTCTGGAAAACTTGTTAAAATCGGCTGAAATCTTGGTGTTTTGCTGGAAGTTCTTATAAAAACCACTATACTTTTCATACTCACATATTAAAAATTGGTTTTTAGTGAAGTTTCGTGCAAAATTCTGGTTTCGGAAACTTTTCGGGTCACCGGAATCATCATATTTTTACCGGAAAGTTCATTGGGTTCTTTGCAACCTTCAAAGTGTTCTTGGTAAAATACACTTTTTGATCTTTAAAAGTTAACTTGTAAAGTTGTTTGGGATTATTGGAAATTGAAATTGAAAAGAATTTATTTTAAAATACTACTCACCTTACCGGGTTAGTGAACTCTCCATACCAGTTGTTTGAAAAAGTTAACTGTGTCAGAAACAGATCTCACCAACCCAGTTACTTCTTCGACGAATCAGACATCAGACGAAACAGGTCTCATTCGTCAAGCCCCTCCTCGACGAAACAGACCTTCTGTTTCGTCGATATAGCTTGTCTTTGGGCTTCTGTTTCGTGGGCCTTGGTACTGGGCTTCTTGTTTCGTGGACTTTTAGCCCAAAAGCAGTTTCGTCGCCTTAGTGGGCCTTTTTGTTTCGTCAAACACATTTCACCTTTTTGTTTCGTCGAACATATCATACAATTTGGTTTCGTCATACATCTGTTTCGTGGATCTGTGTTTCGTCAAAACACTTATCTGTTTTAACAGAAGGTTTGTATTTGTGCTTTGACTGTTTGTTTGAGGTGTGATTTTACATTAAAAATGAATTCGATGTGGGGTGTTCCGATAAATACAGATCCAAATCAAACAGCCTTTGTGACTAGCACAGACATGTATGGCAATACTATCCAAGTTCCGGTGCCTCCAAAAACAGACATGTATGGAAATCCGCTTGAACCAGTTCCTCAACAGCAAAGCCAACGACCTCTCAGACCAACTGATATGTTCGGAAATCCATTACCTGTTCGATCTACCGGACCAACAGACATGTATGGGAATCCACTTCCTCCTCAATCTACCGGACCAACAGACATGTATGGAAATCCGCTTGAACCAGTTCCTCTACCAGTGCCTCAACAGCAAACCCAAAGGCCTCCTGTGACAACTGATCTACATGGCAATCCCATTCAAGTTCCTGTTAAGCCAGCTCAGCATGGGAACCAGAACCCTTTCAGAAATCAAGGAGACCAGCAGAATCAGAACAGGAACAATGAGCGTACGTTGATACCTGTCAACAACCAAAGCCAAGCAGGACCATCAAATGCTAACCAGGCACTTGTGGTTCAAGTATATGATGTTGGTGATTGGTCAATCCGGTTGAGTAGTGATGCTCCAGATGGAACAGCTTGTTTTGCTGAGGTTGTCAAGGATTTAAATCACGCCAGTGGTGGAGAATCTTCCGCAAATGGTGGTGAATCTTCTGAGGATGAAGAGTCATCTGGTTACAGCAGAAGTTCAGATGAGGAATCCTCGGGTTCAGGGAATGATCAGGAAGATGACTCATCCAGTGCGTCAGTCGATGCTAATATTGATGGGCTATTGGGAGAAGCTGCAGCAGAAAATCATAGAAGATCTATATTGGTGGATCAAGCTGCATATTCTTCGTCTTCTCTCCATTCAGCCGTTATGGCTAATGTCGACAGTTCTTCAAGTCAGGTATGTGTCGATGAACCCACTGCTGCTATTTGTGATAATTGTGCTAGATTAAGTGATAGATGTGCTGATTTGGATGCAAACATGTCTGAGTTGCAAGGCAAACATGATGCTTTACAAGCTAGTTTGTTTGACTTGCAAGACAAACATGTTTCGTTGAATGATAAGTGGTGTGAATTGCAAAGCAAACACGAGGCTTTGCAAGAGAAATATGATGTGGCATTCATTCACAATCAGAAGTTGACCGTTGATCTTTCGAAGTGCACTGAAGCCAACATGTTTTATGAAAACCATGAAAAGGACTTTAAGTCGATGATTGAAACATTAAAGAAAGATAAAACTGAGCTGACAAAAATGGTTTCCAGAAAACAAACTGACATAAATTTGTATATCACACGTCTTGAGATAATGCAAAAAGAAATGGCTTGTGTCAAAACTGAAAGTGAGGCGATCCAACTTAAGCTAGACAGTTATTTGAGCTCTAGCTATGTGTTGGATCACATCATTGGCGTACAGAAAGAGAAACGGGATGTCACATGCATTGGATACAAGAAATGTCCACCACCCGTGAGAAACAATTATGATGCCCTGCCTGATGAGGAGTATAGAACTCACTTTGAACCATCTGTTCCTCTAGATGTTAAAGAATTTGCAGCAGGGCTCGGATACAAGAAAGAGGTATCATCAGATTCAGATGTGTCAGCAGATACATGTGTGTCTTCTGCTGAACCGAGTCAGAATCCTCCAGTTGTGATTGAGGATACTGACTCTTCTGATGATGAATCTGATGATACTGATTCGGAAAAGTCTGATGCGGTAATCAAAGAAGAGGACATACCTCTTGAGAATCATATTCTATGTGATCCTCCCGCAAAACCTGCTAAGACTGTTCCAACCGAGTCCACATCTGCCCAAGAGTCGGAGAGTGTGGATTTACTGTACACTCTTGTTGGTGATGATAAAATTTACTCAGACAAAGATTTTCCTATAAAGAATGTTAATCAATCTTTAATAAGTAAAGTTTTTGAAAATTCGACAAGTAAGTTTTTGGGAAAGACAGGATCACGTGATACTGTAACACAGTGCCCTCCTATCCAAAAGGCCGAAGTTCGAAAACAATTTGGCAATCAAAAGTTACCAACAGTGCAAAAACAGCAAAATCATGCCAAATCAAAAGGTAAAACACCGACTCAAAATCCAAGGAAGCCGAATCAGAAGAAGAAAAAGAATGTGAACTTTGTGAAATCTAAGGGAACGGACAAAATTGCAAATTTTGAGAAACAATCTAACTTAGATTTTGTCAAGAAAGCAACAGTGAGGAAAAGAAATGAACTAAACAGTTCAAAACCTAGTACTTCGGGATCACAAAGTTCATCATCGGCTAGGCAAGCACATGATGCTCCGAGGTTTGTAGAGCGGAGAATGTGTTTTGAATGTGGTACAATTGGACATATTATTCGAAATTGTCCGTATCTTCATAAGTTAAAAGCCAAGGTTGATGCCCCCCATGGTAACAATTACCATAAAAGATTTGTTTCACCAAAACAGGACCCTCGTCTTGTTAAACAACAAGAAGTGAAACAGAGAAAGAAACAACGGAAAAATGTTGAAAAGGTTTTAAAACCAGAGGTTATCCAAACACAGTCTGTTAAGTTAGAAGTTAAAAATGAAAAACAAACACAGATTTGGAAACCAAAACCAGTAATTGTTTCAGGGGGAGCTACATCAATTCCGAATCATCGGGAAATGGATGTCACAATCCTCGATGATGACGGACGACCCAAGTCTGTGAAGGCTTGGGTCCCCCTCTCCAACTAATCTCTGAATGAGAGTGCAGGATGTTCCAGGAGGAACTATTGATAGTCTTAGGATTGTTGATAGTGGAGCATCCATGCACAAGATCGGCGACACCAGACTCCGAAACATCATTATATCTAGGAGTTGTTGCCTTTGATGGAGAGAGGAGAAAAGAAGACAAAAATGTCTGATGAAAGAATGTGGTTGAATGAAGTTGAAAAATTCGACCAGTTGAGATATATGCCAAAACTGGTTGTTATGGTTTTTGATCGGGTCAACATGAAAGATTCAAATGAAAAGTACGCGCCTGCAGCACGTCTGAAGCCTTTTTTAAGGTTCATGGATTTTTCTTTCACAAGAAGTTCAAAGTCCACAAGATGAACGTGTAGGGTACTTTTCTCTACGGTGTGATTGAAGAAAATGTGTTCGTTGATAAACTACACCGGGTGTGCGGATGCCTTGGCGTGGATTGAACAACCGTACACTACTTCTGAAAGAGAAAGACAAAGACCTTCGCTGGTGCAATGTGGAAGACCAGCCGGACCCAGAGGTCTATGATCTTGTTGCTGTGAAGGGATTGAAGTAGCTACTAAATCGACTTTGAAGTCCACAACGGGTGGATATCCAGTTTGGGAGAGCTCTCAGATTCCTTGCAATGCACGGAGCAGTTGCAGGATACGGTTTTAAATTTCTAATCTCTCTTTTACTTGTCGATATTTTAGCTGCTTTATGAATTATTATCATCTCATACAGCACTCTTTGACCAGACACTTTGATCTCGAATATCACCTCACACGTGATTGTTTCACTATGAAACTCATCAATGTTGTCATGGTCCACACCGATGACCGACGTGCCAACTCATTTTTCCAAAATTCGAGAAATCTTTTCTGATTAAAAATTAATTTTGGTAAACGGCATTGAGGTAAAACATGAGTTAACCAACATCGGAAAATCATTTTTGTAAATGCCTTTGTGTTTTAAATTTATCTTAGTTTGTTGATTTTAGGGGGAGTAAATCCAAAATTGAAAAATCCAAAAACATCGAAAAATTTCAAAAACACAAAAACAATAGAAAAGCAAAAATGAGTTTCCTGGCGAGAAAAAGAGAAAATGATAGTACATCAGTGGTCTGTCCAAACCTCTTTAAACCTAAACTGAAAAACGATAAGCAGCTCTATATAAGATGTATCGGTAGACTCACAATCATTTTAAAGTGTGCAGGGTGATATAAATCTTAATCCGACTGAAGACTGGGTGGGAACCATTCATTGGCATATGGTCTTGGTACCGAAATTTCGTTTGAGAGATTGCCGAGGTTCTGAGATATTCGGTCTTTATGCTGCTTATCATCTGGGTATCATGGTTGTATCTTTTACCGAAAAATAACGGGGACGCAAGTCTAGATCTTCCATGATACTATACATACGTGTACATATTGCATTCGACCTCAATAAGTGATCAACAATCACATGTCCCTCAAAATAAGTGATAAAATATCACATTTATCCGGGAGTCAAGTTCGTCTCTCTGCTGTACGAAAGTACTGACCTGTTCACGGACTTGCTCCTGTGCCCTCATGCATCGAAAATCAAGTTCCTCATTAATAAGTGATTCTATCACACAGGGCTTGTTTTCAAATCAAAATAAGTGAGAATCTCACATCATATACGGTCAAACAGATGATAATCGGTATACTCACCGGTAAGATGAACCCTCGTGCATACCTTGATACGGGAATGTGTCGTGATGTGGATGAACACCGGTCGGTAAGTATAAATCATACCTTAACGTATCCCCTCGCCATGATTACATTTGATAAGTTGAGCTTATGTGGACAACAATACCGATAATTGTTATAGGATGCTTATCTAAATATTAACTAATTGAACAACAAGAGCGTTTTGGCATGACCGTACACTGATATGATTCTCTTACCCTCGAAACTCGCAAAAAGAATGTCTGTAAATATTTATTTAATGCTTTCATTTTCTGCATCCTTATATATATTTATTTACTGCTTTCAGTCTTTACATTTCAAATATTAAAACACACCTAAAATCTGTTTTAATATAAACTTTATAAAAGCCAAAAAGATTTTATTTCTATCTTATTTTCGATCGTACGATGTTGGATCTCGAGTCTTGGTTACCTGAAACCTGATTGAAAACCGAAACGACTAAATCTTCATAAACGGTCGAAATTTGCAAGTGTTGAAAGTTAAAATTTGAAATTGATAAAATGTGTTAAAACTTTCAAACTGTCGGACGGTGTTTATTTAAACAATGGTCACATGTGTGTCGCTTACTTATGATATTCCAGGCAGTTGTTCTCATTACGCGTTTAGATTTCTTGCATGTGCAGATTCTAAAGGCAAGGAGAACATGGTCGATGACAAGCTTCGGAATGAAGACACGACGTGAAGGCACTCAAATGATGAAGATGATCGAGTTGCCGCTGACCATCATCAACACCACAAGGATCTCAATTCATAAAGAACAAGTATTTCACGAGCATAACTCAAGGGGGAGCTTATGTTAAGGGGGAGTTTGTCAACACACTTCCTACATGAAAATGGGAGTTTGTCGATACACTCTTTGCCTTCAAGACGTGAAGACTTTGAGGATCCTCCGACATAGAAGATATGAGAAGCGAATCTCACGAGTAGCGTCCAAGGGGGAGTTTGTTGATACATGATATTGTGGACGCGACTCGGTTCGGCACGTATTGTGACGACTTTCCTCCGTCGTGTGCAAGACCTCAAGCCGACACCAGAGAAAAGACAAGGACTGGGCTCAACATTAAAGTCCTTGGGCTGAGAGAAGATGGCGAAACAGGAATTGGGCCTCAACTGTTTGGGCCAAAGGCCACATCGGCGAATCAGCCCAGAAGTCGACGAAACAGATGTGTTTCGTCGACCATGATTCTGATTCGTCGCCTATATTCTGTTTCGTCACATGTATGTGTGTCTGTTAGTATAAATAGGTTTCATTTGTTCTGTTTCGGTAGATGAACAAGAGAGAACCCACAGAGCACACACACACGAGAGAGAGAGTTTACAGAGCACATTTGTAAACGTTGGATTGTAACTGAACCCTTTCATTCGTATTAATACAGTGGTGTTAAACGGTGATATTTGCGTGTCGTGTTATTACGTGTTCTATCTCGGTTTGCTATTCCGGTTGGATTCCGCACAACCGGAGTGGTTCGTATACAAGGATTAGGCGACTAGATCCTCCCCTAGCCGGACCTACAGTAGGCACAAACTTCGTCGCATCCAAGCATGAACATGCCTGTGAGGTCGTGGTTGTGGTCGCGGTGTTGCAGCTTGCATAAGCACCACATATGTTGTAAAAGTCACAGTCTCCCCTTGGTAATGTAAGTATAAGCTTCCATCTTTTAACATCTTCCACCCACAACAAATGTTGTAGATCCCCGGAAAAACTCAAGGTGAACCTCGATACAACAGAACTGTTTACAAGATTGTAAGTATAAGCAACCATTGATTCATTAATAACCATATTGTATGTAAAGATCTTGTTCTGGATGAACGCTGAAGACCCACTAAACCGTATACCATTCCAGGGTCCGCCTCTGAATCTGATATATGGGCCTTGTTTGAGTATGGTCTGAGGATAACCACGTGTGTCAAAACTTAAGGTAAAATCACCTGGAGCTAGATCTTCACTACTTTTATGTGACGATAGATGCCACTCCCTGCCCGTCAAAAAGTCGCTCCCTAATAGCATGCCCGGTAATTGAGTATCAGTTGGATAATCAAAACTCTGCCAGATAATCCTTTTCTTGTCTCCACCCGTGATGACTAAATTTCCATTGTCATCAAGCTTTGCAGTTACATTTCCTGATGATGCTGTGCTGGATGACCACAATATACCTTTGGTACTGTTCATGAGGACAAGATTTCCTGGATGGACAATCTTTAACACACCTGATGATGCGACGCTGAGTGGCCGATCTCTGTTGGCAACCCAAACCACTGTTTGGACAGATATTTTCTTATACCATATACCAATGTAGCTATTCCCAGAGCTACCCGGCTTGAAAAAGCCAAGTTCAAAGGTTCCTGCGGGCGAGACCAATGTGTCTTTTTCTGTCAAGAACTGTAAATCCGAAATGATGTTGATTTCGGCAGTATAGATTTTGTGAGTGTGGAGTGAAACAAGTAACAGAACAAATATAGCTACTTCCTCCATTCAAATTTGATTTTCCTTCCAACCTTCTGATGATTATCCTTGCTATATCTAGCATGAGATGGAAGTGTGTTTTTTCCACCTACCATAATAGATATTACCTGTGCGTTATTAAGTGACCCATTAACTGCTGGGGTCGCATTAATTGCTGTGTCATAAATTGATTTAATGTATGTTTTTCAACTTGCAAGGTGGAAGGACTGGAAGGTAGCACCATTAAAATTTGAAACATACGCTGTCTTCCAACTGGGTACTTCACGGTATGACGAAATTGCCATTTTAGAAATATAAAGTTCTTTATTGACTCATTCCTCCAAGAAAAGTTCATGTGCTGATGGTGTCTTTTTGTTCTTCGATTTCCTTGTGGTTCGCATGACTGTTTAATTGTTCCATAATGGTTGGATTTCTAGACCAATGTAGGCAAAGGATCACCTGCGGGTTAAACCAAGGAAACTATGTGGATCCCACTTCATTAGCCATTATTATTTTCTAGGCTGGGAATCTTTTGCTTTTATCAGTTTTTTTGTTGAACTGTAACCAACGGCATATCCATTAGTTATTAGAAGATAAACTTAATTATATTTGCGTTTTGTATATATTCGGATAATTAAATCTATGATCATATGTATGTATCGATAATAAGTGAACGGTTACGTTGGTTTAAGTGGCACCGTTTAAATGACGGTTGTTCCCTCCAAATTCAACCACCATGTAACCGCCATGACTGATGTATATATAGATATATGCCAGCGACCTTTGCCGGTACCAAGACATTCTGAAACTCGTTCATTTTGTCCATCTCTTGCTTTCCTGCACATTCTTGTTATTCTCAATCATGAGCATGAATCCAAACTACCCGCTCAATTCCGCTGCAAGTTCGTATAAATCCCCACAAAGTGGTATCAGAGCCACGGAAGAATATAATGAAGATCTCAAACCAACGTCATCCGTCATGCCCTGCAAGCATTGCACTGATGAAAAGAAGGAACGACGGAAAACAAATTCACTGCTCAAAAGATGTTACTATTGTAACGAACCCGGTCATCAAATCGTTTCGTGTAAACAAAGGAAAACGATGAAGCAACCCTGTTGATCCGTCAAGCCATCAATACCGGCATTCAACAACAAGAAGACAGCGAACTTCACAGCATGGAATTCATTGTCAACAGTACAGAAGGAAGCTTGTGGTCTGAGATCTGGTATGTTAGCACCGATTTTAAACATCACTATGCGGGTAATTTAGATGTCTTTAAGAGAATTAAAAACATGTTCGGAGTAGAAACCAAATCCGGAGAAAACAATTTCTTTTTTATAAGAGGAATTGGGGTTGTAGATCTGATGTCAGGAAATGATAAATTTTGAATTCAGAGCGTGTTTTATACTCCTGAATTAGATCGAAATGTTCTTAGTCTGAATCAATATTCAAGGTTATACAGTAAAGATGATTGGAGAAAAATGCAAGATTTTTCCCACTTTTAGTGTACCGGTCTTTAACAAAAGAAATGAAATTTCTGGCTTAACGAAGGAAGACGAGATTAGAATGAAAGAGAGACAATCAATAATTAACCTTGAATCTGATCATGAAGAATACAAAACAGATTATTTGAATAAATATTTCAAAAATCTGAATTTGTCTTCGAGTGAACCTGATTGGAACATTATGATTCTCCAAGCAATGACGTTCAATGAATTTCAAGACTGTAAGGCATTGCTAGAAATGTTAGAAGATGTTGGGTATGTTAGCAAGTATAAATTTAATCTGGAAGGTAAGTTTGATGAAATGGTAGATTGGTTCTTGAGGAAGAAGTTAGAAATTACAACTAGACCAATTCCGGCATATGCATCCGATAATCGAAAGGTTAACCTACTTGAATTATACATGGTGGTTAAAAGAGAAGGAGGACACAGGTGTGTTACTATGAATAACTTGTGGGCTGTGGTTGCAAAAGACATGGGATTCGATTATCAAGATGGTGAATTCATGAGGCTAATGTATGCAATGTATCTTGATGTTCTTGGTTATTACTATAAGTTTAAATCAACACAGCAGAAGGTGTCCGAGAAAGAGATAGTAGAGAATGTGGTGGAAGTGAGAAGAAGCCGGAGTCAAGATGATCAGCAAGGAACCAGTGGACACAACGTTGCTGAACAAGGCGGACATGACTGGCATGGGCTAAAAAAGCTGCAACAGAGGAGAAGATTCGACTTCAAGCAAGTGAAAAAGGCGGTAGATGATGCAAACCAAAGCGTCCTGATGCACTTTCACAAATATAATTATGTTTAGGGGAGTGTATTAGAATATAAACTTAATTATATTTGTGTTTTGTATATATTAGGATAATTAAATCTATGATCATATGTATGTATCGATAATAAGTGAACGGTTACGTTGGTTTAAGTGACACCATTTAAATGACAGTTGTTCCCTCCAAATTCAACCACCATGTAACCGCCATGACTGATGTATATATAGATAAATGCCGGCAACCTTTGCCGGTACCAAGACATTCTGAAACTCGTTCATTTTGTCCATCTTTTGCTTTCCTGCACATTCTTGTTATTCTCAATCATGAACATGAATCCAAACTACCCGCTCAATTCCGCGGCAAGTTCGTATAAATCCCCACATTAAACTTATGTTCGGTATGCGTTCCTGAACAGTTCGCGAACATGTTAATTTTCTTAACGAACGAACACGAACATGGCATTGTTCGTGTTCGTTCGGTTCGTTTATAGCCCTATATATAACCATTATTGTTTTAAAACCAAAATATGCATCATAAGGGCATTTTAGTCATCATGTGATATTTTAAAAACTTGCATAAAAATTTATGTTATGAACAAGTTCATTAGGTCAAAATACTTTAAACATGATGTAATATCAGTAGGTTATAAATTTTGTATCACAATTATAGTTTAAAACCAAACTATGCACCATAAGGGCATTTTGGTCATATTATAACATAATTTATGAACTTGTAGTAAAACTCAGGTTATGAACAGGTTTGTTATACCAAAATATGTTAATTATAATAACATATCAGTAGCTTATTCATTTTACAAGTTCATCTTTTATTAAAACCAAGTTTTACACAAAAGGGGCCTTTTGGTCATAAATAGGCATATTATAAGAACTTGTGTAAAACTCAGTGTTTATGATCAAGTAGAATAACCATAGAGGGTTATTCTATACTATAATATAATCATAATGAAACTAAAAATCAATAGCTAATGTTGCTAGATTGGGTCAGAATCGAAAGTCAAAGCAGAAGTCAAACTGCTCACCGACATATAAACTGGAAATGACGGGCTAAACATGTTCATACATGTTCTAATATTATTTACCAACTGACTTATTGTTACAAACATGAGTTATAACATTTACATGTGTATTTTATAAAGTTTCCAAAAATTTGCCATTTGACTTTTTATTTAACTTAATTTTGACCCGTCATTAGACCAACTTAACATGATTTTTAGGGGGGTGCCATTTTAAGGGATTAACACCTACCTTATTATGATCACGTAGGCATGTTCGATTCAAACAATGGCTGAACCATAATGGTCTATACCAAAAGTCAAAGCAAAAGTCAATTTGCTTGACTTTCGGCCTAATAAAAGCCTATAAACTGAAAGAACAATGATGGAGAACTTACAAGTGGTCCAAGAGAACAATTAGAACTCAGAGGGATGCTCCTATATAATCAGGAACTTCTAGAGGAGAGTAGAGAAGTGTTTGAAAGAAATGAGCAAGGAAATGGGTTGAGTTAGTGTGCTATTTATAGTTGTGGAGGATGTTTAGGATCAATCCAGGTGTCTAGAACTGAAATGGGATCATTCCAAGTGTATATGGACGTGGCACAAGCTGCAAATGGGTGGCAAATTCACGAGACGTGGCAGCTTAGCAAAATTCCTTGGCCTCCAAACCATGGTTGCAAAAGTCGCTAGGCGCTCCCTAGTCGGTCGATCGGGGAGTTGAGAGTACTCGGTCTACGCGGAGAGTACTCGGGGAGTACTCGGACATGTCAAATTACAAAGAAATTACTTTTTGGAGATTAAATATATGCCAAATAACACAAATTTACTAATATTTATAACAAAATACGTGAAAATGATATTCATTCTTTAATATGATAGGAATAGAAATTATGTTAGATTATTATTTAAGTCCAACTAGGCCCGAGTTAACCTACTAGATCCAATTCTGTCCAAGGTTGACCGCGTTTGACCAACTCCGAGTAATTAGGCGGAGTCAAAGAAAGTCGCCTCAGCAGCCGGCCTTGTAGCGACTACTCGGGGAATACTCGGCCTTGGAAACCTTGTTTTACAACCATGCTCCAAACAAAAACTGACACTGGCAGTCGCTTGCGGACCGTATGGCTAAGGGCTTATGGTCCGTAAGCTATATGGGCGGACAAAGATTTGAAACCCCTTACCGACCGTAAGTTATATTGCTTTGCGGTCCATATACGATGGTCAGGAACAAAATAAAAACATGCTTGCGGTCCATAAGCACCAGGGCTTACGGTCCGTAAAGGGTCACTCAGAGGCTTTTAATTTAGCATGTTGACACCTTTAGTCCCTCTACAAAGAAGGTTTCATAATTTGGTAAAATTAGTCCATCTGGTCCAATATTAGGCACAATGAGAGTTTCCGGACACGTGTCATTATATAACTTGGCATGAATTTACGAGGTGTTACACTTGGACATGGTGGAAAGAATCCAATATATTTCCTCAGGAGATTTAGAATACGAAGGCGAAACATACATACGAGGACTAGGTAGATAGAAGACGGATTGACATATCCAATGTTCAACGATGAAGCCACACTTGATAATTATTTACGATAAACTAGCTTGGTTCTTGTGGCGATGATTAAAATATTAACACTTTTTATTTTTTTGAATGTATTTTTACTTTTTTGCGTCTGTTTTAAATTAAATGGTAAAACTAAAACAAAGAACAAAATCGGTTTAAAAAATGGCTTGGGCCTAAACCGGTTTTGAAAACCGACCCTAACTGGTACTTGTGGATTGAATATTTCAGCCCTAAAACCGGTTTTTGCCCAAACCAATTTAGATATATAAAAAAACTCCGTTTCGGTTAGGAAAGGGTATTTGATGGTTATTAATGAGGAATTGGTCCATTACCGGTTCCTATGGGTTGAATATTTCAGCCCTAAAACCGGTTTTTAGCCCAAACCGATTTAGATTTATAAAAAAAAACTCCGTTTCGGTTAGGAATGGGTATTTGATGGTTATTAATGAGGAATGGGTCCAAGAACTTGTGAACTCTTACATGGACGAATTTAACAAGGGAAAACATGGTAGAAAGGGCCCAAACTTAAAACAAGCACAAATCGGGCTATGATTGGAGTTACTAGGCCCATGAGCAGCAGGCAACAGAAAGGTCTCCACTCACTAGATCACATGGCAAACCATCGTGGCCCTACTTTTAGGCCTAAAATCATGTGACCTGGCTGACATGGATATAATACAAATTAATATATAGCTATAGATAACTGAACCCAAATTTAAAAGAATGTAGTCACAAGTGTAAGCCATCGGTTAAGAGTTTGATTGTATTTGCTTTTGATCTTCGTCAAACACAACACGTTCATGTGTGGGTTACCAAGTTCTAACTTAACATATCTAACCCCTAGACTTCACATAGGTTACAAATACATAATAAAACATAATTTAAACTAATTACAATGAGACCTTGGACTTGAGATGTGAGGGATTAACATCACCATTCTCCCCCTAATCACGAACACCAATCTTTGAGTTGTAGGTCTTAAAGTACGAGCAATTTTCTCATAGTATTGAATTTGATCCTTGCATCCTTTGTTAGTATACAAAACATACCATCCTTTGAATCTCCCTAGTATCCATCGCTCCACATGGATCTTCCTATTGATTTTGCTTCACACGAATTGATTGTTCAATTTTGACTTGCTTCTCACAAACTTTGACTACACTCGATTTGTATAACACAAACTTCTTATTACGTAGTTTTCTCAACACAAACAGCACCTGGTCTTGATTAAATTTCCCACCATCATATCACATGACTTGAATCCATCTGGCATAGGTTTTGTATTGTCTGAATCACTCAGATTTTTCTTGTATTTGTATCGCACAACAATTCTTTTTCTGATCCAGTCACATGATTATTCATATTCTTCACACTTTGATCACATCACATGATTTAATTTTCTCTTCACGAGTTGTCTCACACAACATGCCAATTCTTCATCATTGATTGATTAATAAATTTCTTGGCTTTGACATGATCCACTTAGTGGATTATTTGATTGCACCCCACTCGGGTTTGTTGATACATATATGTGGACGCGACTCGACTCGACTCGACGCGACTTGGTTCGGTTCAACTCGATTCGGTTCGACCCAGTTAGGTTCGGCTCAAGCCCGACGTCACGACATTCCTCCGTCATGCGTCCCAGAGTTCGACACGCGAAGCACGAAGCGCCGCGGCCTTTCCCGTCGACACATCACCATGACATCACCTTGGTGATGTCATGATGATGTCACTCATGTTGACTAAATACAAATTCATGAAATATGCAATATGTACGTGCATGTGTTATGTAATTTGGTCCAATCAGATTCTTTGGGCCACCAACATTGGGCCGAACTCCAAACCAATCGCACAAGTGAACTAAGCCCAATCGCACAAGTCAGAACATATATATATTTGACGAAATCAGTGTGTTTTCGGTGGAGAAAGAAGACACAAGAAAGAGAGAAGACAACAGGGACACAAGACAGACAAGAAGGATCGCACAAGTTAGAAACCGAGAGATTCAAGAGAGAGTTTGCAAAGATTGTTTTGTAAACATTGAGCTTGTAACCGACTTTTCATACGTATTAATACATTGGTGTTAATCGTTGAGTCTCGGTCTTGTATCTCGTGTTCTTGTCGTGTTCGTTCTCGGTTTGCCATTTCCGGTTGGATTCCGCACAACCGGGTTGGTTTGTACACAAGGATTAGGCGACTAGATCCTCCCCTAGCCGGACCTACAAGTGGTATCAGAGCCTTGGCTCTTCTCCTTGTTAAAACCGAGCGTTTTCGGGTTGTTTTCCGGGTGTTTGAAGTTCTTATATTTTCCGAAAAATCTGGTTATATCTTCGAAAATCTGCATGTTTTGCTGGAAGTTCTTATAAAAACCATCCTATTCTTCATGTTCACATGTTAAACCTTGGTTCTTATTGAAGTTTCGAGCAAAACCGCGTTTCGGAAAGTTGTCGGTTTACCGGAAAATTCAAATTTTCTGGGTTGTGTTCATCATATCTTCAACAAAGCTTCAAGTGTTCTTCAAAGTTTTACATCTTTTGATCTTGTTCAATTATTTTTGAAAGTGTTAGTGTCTTGAAAATTGTAATTGGATTATTATATTATTCATCATCATGTGGTTGGTAATTTAAGGAATGGTGAGCCGAAAGTAAGTCTGAATTGTGTCAGGAGGTTAACAAGTCAACTTGTACCATTCGCACAACAATTGGATAATCACACAAGATAGTTGGATAACATAAACTTTGAGTCGCAGAAGGCAGCTGGAACGCACAAGATATTCATAATTACATCGCACAAGATCTGGATAGTCAAACAAGATTTGGGCTTCTATAGTGGGCTTCGGATTACAACATTTCCTGTTTGGGCTGCTGATTTGGGATCGCACAAGACACACTTCTTATAAGTCGCACAAGATAGTGGGCTTTTAATTGGGCTTCTGATTATTTAAGGCTGACCATTATTTAAATTCTATTTCTATTTGGGCTTCAGTTTCGTCGGACCTACACACCGAAATCAGTTCTTATAGCCGAAATTACTTATTGTCCATCTCAAAGAAATCACTCATTTTTTTTCTAACAGGAGATTTTTATTTCTTTGTTAACTGTTTGTTTGAGGTGTGATTTTCAGGTATTCATTTTTCTTGATAAAAAATGAATCCGATTTGGGGTACTCCGGTAAATACAGATATGTATTATGGTACTCCGTCTCCGGATAGCGGAAAGTATAGAAACACGAGTTTGTCTCCTTCGTGGGTCGAATCTCCCGCACCGAGTATTCAAAGCCAACGACCTATCAAAGCAACTGATATGTTCGGAAATCCATTACCTGTTCGATCTACCGGACCAACAGATCTGTACGGAAATCCGCTTCAACCAGTTCCTCAACCAGTGCCTCAACAGTAAACCCAAAGGCCTCCTGTGACAACAGATTTATATGGCAATCCGATACAAGTTCCAGTAAAGCCAGCTCCAACAACAGACTTGTATGGAAATCCTCTACAACCAGCTCCACAACAGCAAGTCTATCGGCCATCTACTGTAACCGCTTGTTTTGCTGAGGTTGTCAAGGATTTAAATCACGCTAGTGGTGGAGAATCTTCCACCAATGGTGATGAATCTTCTGAGGATGAAGAGTCTTCTGGTTACAGCAGAAGTTCAGATGAGGAATCCTCGAGTTCAGGCAATGATCATTTGGATGACACGTCAAGTGTGTCAGTTGAAGCAGAGGTTGATGAGGTATTGGGAGACACTGCAGCAGAAAATCATAGGAGATCTATATTGGTGGATCAAGCTGCTTATTCTTCTTCTTCTCTCCATTCAGCCTTTATGGCTAATGTCGACAGTTCATCAAGTCAGGTATGTGTCGATGAACCCACTGCTGTTATTTTTGATAATTGTGATAGATTGAGTGGAAAATGTGCTGATTTAGAAGCAAACATGTCTGAGTTGCAAGCCAAACATGATGCTTTACAAGCTAGTTTGTTTGACTTGCAAGACAAACATGTTTCATTGAATAATAAGTGGTGTGAGTTGCAAAGCAAACACGAGGCTTTGCAAGACAAGTATGATGTGACATTCATCCACAACCAAAAGTTGACCGTGGATCTTTCTAAGTGCACAGAAGCCAACATGTTTTATGAAAACCATGAAAAGGAATTTAAATCGATGATTGAAAAATTAAAGAAAGATAAAACCGAGCTGACAAAAATGGTTTCCAGAAAACAAACTGACATAAATTTGTATATCACACGTCTTGAGATAATGCAAAAAGAGATGGCTTGTGTTAAAACTGAAAGTGAGGCGATCCAGCTTAAGTTAGACAGTTATTTGAGCTCTAGCTATGTGTTGGATCACATCATTGACGTACAGAAAGAGAAACGGGATGTCACATGCATAGGTTACAAGAAATGTCCACCACCTGTGAGACACAATTATGATGCCATGCTTGACGAGGAGGATAGAACTTTCTTTGAACCATCTGTTCCTCTAGACGTTAATGAATTTGCAACAGGACTCGGATACAAGAAGGAAGTATCATCAGAATCGGATGTGTCAGCAGATACAAGTGTGTCTTCTGCTGAACCGAATCAGGATCCTCCAGTTGTTGTCGAGGATGCTGATTCTTCTGATGATGAATCCGATGATACTGACTCAGCAAAGTCTGATGCGGTGATCAAAGAAGAGGACATACCTCTTGAGAATCACATTCTTTGTGATCCACCTGCAAAACCGTTTGTGACTGCTACAGCCAAGACTGTTGAATCCTCATCTGGAAGCTGTGAAAGCGTGAACTTGCTTTACACGTTGATTGGATCTGACAAAATATATTCAGACAAGGATTTCCCTATTAAAAATGTCAATCAATCTTTGATTGATAAAGTTTTCGAAGATTCTACCAGTAAGTTTTTGGGAAAGTCGAGCCCAGGAGTTGTAGTAACTCAGTGTGCTCCTATCCCAAAATCCGAAGTTAGAAAGAAATATGGGAATCAAAAATTGCAAAAACAAAACAATCAACGAAAGCAAAATCACGCTGCCCAAGGAAATGGAAAAGGCAAACAGAGCCAAAACAAGAAAAAGGTTCGGAAGATGAACTTTGTGAAATCGAGGGGAACGGATAAAATTGACACATTCGAAAACAAATCTAACTTAGATTTTGTTAAACAAGTTAAAATTTTGAAAAGAAACAGTCAAAACAATTACACACAACACACAAACGGTTGTGATGTAGGACCAAGTACCTCAAGATCACGAAGTTCATCATCAAGCTCCTACAGTTATGATACTCCGAGGTATGTTGAGAGGAGATCATGTTTTGAATGCGGTGAGTATGGGCACATTGTCAGAAACTGTCCATATCTCACGAAAGGAAAGGAAAAAGTTGATGCCCCCCATGGTAACAATTACCATAAAAGATTTGTTTCACCAAAATAGGACCCTCGTCTTGTTAAACAACAAGAAGTGAAACAGATAAAGAAACAACGGAAAAATGTTGAAAAGGTTTTAAAACCGGAGGTTGTCCAAACAAAATCTGTTGAATCAAATATTAAACATGAAAAACAAAAACAGATTTGGAAACCAAAATTGGAAATTGTTTCAGGGGGAGCTACATCAATTCCGAATCATCGGGAAATGGATGTCACAATTCTCGATGATGACGGACGACCCAAGTCTGTGAAGGCTTGGGTCCCCCTCTCCAACTAATCTCTGAATGAGTGTGTAGGATGTTCCAGGAGGAACTATTGATAGTCTTAGGATTGTTGATAGTGGAGCATCCATGCACAAGATTGGCGACATAAGGCTCCAAAATATTGTTACATCTAGGAGAATGTTGTTGCCATTGATGGAGAGAGAGGAAAGAAAAAGAAAAGAAGAAGAATACGTTGGTGAAAGAATGTGGTTGAATGAAATTGAAAAATTCGACCAAATGAAAAATGTGCCAAAGTTTGGTTGTTATGGTTTTTGATCGGGTCAACATGAAAGATTCCAATGAAAAGTACGCGCCTGTAGCACGTCTGAAGCTTTTCGAAGATTCATGGATTTTTCTTCCACAAGAAGTTCAAAGTCCACAAGATGAACGTGTAGGGTACTTTTCTCTACGGTGTGATTGAAGAAAATGTGTTTGTTGAACAAACCAACCGGGTGTGCGGATGCCTTGGCGTGGATTGAACAGCCGCACACTACTTCTCAAGAGAAAGACAAAGACCTTCGCTGGTGCAATGTGGAAGACCAGCCGGACCCAAAGGTTTTTGATCTTGTTGCTGTGAAGGGATTTCAGTAGCTACAAAATCGACTTTGAAATCCACACCGGGTGGATATCCAGTTTGGGAGAGCACTCAGATTCCTGGCAATGCACGAAGCAGTTGTAGGATACGGTTTTAAATTTCTGATCTCTCATATACTTGTCGATATTTAAGCTGCTTTATGAATTATTATCATCTCGTACAGCAATCTTTGGCCAGACACATTGATCTCGAATATCACTTCACACGTGATTGTTTCAATATGAAACTCATCAATGTTGTCATGGTCCACACCGATGACCAACGTGCCGACCTTTTTACCAAAGCATTTGACAAATCAAGATTTGACTTTTTATTACTGGTAAACGGCATTAAGGTCAAGCAAGAGTAAAACCAACATCGGAAAATCATTTTTGTAAATACCTTTGTGTTTTAAATTTAGCTTAGTTTGTTGATTTTAGGGGGAGTAAATCCAAATTTTAAAATCCAAAAACATCGAAAAATTTCAAAAACACAAAAACATTAGAAAAGCAAAAATGTGTTTCCTGGCGAGCAAAAGAGAAAATGATAGTACATCAGTGGTCTGTCTAAACCTCTTTAAACCTTAAATGAAGAATGATAAGCAGCTTTATATAAGATGTATCGGTAGGCTCACAATCATTTTAAAGTGTGCAGGGTGATATAAACTTAAATCGACTGAAGACCAGGTGGGAACCATTCATTGGCATATGGTCTTAGTACCGAAATTTCGTTTGAGAGATTGCCGAGGTTCTGGGATATTCGGTCTTTATGCTGCTTATCATCTGGGTATCATGGTTGTATCTTTTTCCGAAAAATAACGGGGACGCAAGTCTAGATCTTCCATGATACCATACATACGTGTACATACTGCATACGACCTCAATAAGTGATCAACAATCACATGTCCAAACAAATAAGTGATAATATATCACATTTATCCGGGAGTCAAGTTCGTCTCTCTGCTGTACGAAAGTACTGACCTGTTCACGGACTTGCTCCTGTGCCCTTCATGCATCTGAAAATCAAGTTCCTCATTAATAAGTGATTCTATCACATAGGGCTTGTTTTCAATCAAAATAAGTGAGTTTCTCACATCATATACGGTCAAACAGATGATAATCGGTATACCCACCGGTAAGATGAACCCTCGTGCATACCTTGATACGGGAATGTGTCGTGATGTGGATGAACACCGGTCGGTAAGTATAAATCATACCATAACGTATCCCCTCGCCATGATTACATCTGATAAGTTGAGCTTATGTGGACAACAATACCGATAATTTTTATAGGATGTTTATCTAATTGTTAACTAAAAGAACAACAAGAGTGTTTTGACATGACCGTACACTGATATGATTCTCTTACCCTCGAAACTCACAAAAAGATTGTTTGTATATATTTAATGCTTTCAGTTTCTGCATCTTTGTATATATTTATTTACTGCTTTCTGTCTTTACATTTGAAATATTCAAAATTCCAAAAAGATTTTAGGTGTGTTTTAATATAAACTTTCTAAAGGCCAAAAAGATTTTATTTCTATCTTATTTTCGATTGTACGATGTTGGATCTCGAGTCTTCGTTACCTGAAACCTGATTGAAAACCAAAGTGACTAAATCTTCATAAACGGTCAAAATTTGCAAGTTTTGAAAGTTAAAAACCTGAAATTGATAAATTCGTTAAACTTTCAAACTGTCGGACGGTGTTTGATTGAGAAATGGTCATGTGTGTGTCATTTGTTTATGTTACTATATTCCAAGCAGTTGTTCTCATTACGCGTTTAGATTTCTTGCATGTGCAGATTCTAAAGGCAAGGAGAACATGGTCGATGACAAGCTTTGGAATGAAGACACGACGTGAAGGCACTCAAATGATGAAGATGATCGAGTTGCTGCTGGCCATCATCAACACCACAAGGATCTCAAGTTGTAAAGATCAAGACGTTCACAAGCATAACTCAAGGGGGAGCTTATGTTAAGGGGGAGTTTGTTAACACACTTCCTATATGAAACGGGGAGTTTGTTGATACATTTTCTGCTTTCAAGACGTGGAGACTTTGAAGATCATCCGACATAGAAGAAAAGAAAGGCGAATCTCGCGAGTAGCGTCCAAGGGGGAGTTTGTTGATACATATATGTGGACGCGACTCGACTCGACGCGACTTGGTTCGGTTCAACTCGATTCGGTTCGACCCAGTTAGGTTCGGCTCAAGCCCGACGTCACGACATTCCTCCGTCATGCGTCCCAGAGTTCGACACGCGAAGCACGAAGCGCCGCGGCCTTTCCCGTCGACACATCACCATGACATCACCTTGGTGATGTCATGATGATGTCACTCATGTTGACTAAATACAAATTCATGAAATATGGAATATGTACGTGCATGTGTTATGTAATTTGGTCCAATAAGATTCTTTGGGCCACCAACATTGGGCCGAACTCCAAACCAATCGCACAAGTGAACTAAGCCCAATCGCACAAGTCAGAACATATATATACATGCTGAAATCAGTGTTTTCGGTAGAGAAGGAGTGCACAAGGAAGAACACATACCCGAGAGAAAACTAGTGAGAGTTTGCAAAGATTATTTTGTAAACATTGATTTGTAACTGTTTTTCAAGTATTAATACATTGGTGTTAATCGTTGAGTCTCGGTCTCCTTCTCGTGTTCTTGTCGTGTTCGATCTCGGTTTGCATCTCCGGTTGGATTCCGCACAACCGGGTGTGTTTGTACACAAGGAGTAGGCGACTAGATCCTCCCCTAGCCGGACCTACAGGGTTGTCTCCGCATCACATAGTTTCTTCACTTTGATCGTATCAGTATCACACGACTAAATTTCCTATTTCTAATTCTCTTCGACGTCTAGGCACATCAGAAGTGTAGGTTCAATATCTTTTGTTTCGACTAAGAGTGATTCAACTTCCTTGTGTTTCTTGGTTTGATATTCTTAGGCATAGTGTCAGAGTTTCCCACATTTGTAGCAAGTGATTTTCGACTTATCTTTTATATCTGGTGTTTCTTGCATGCTATATATCATCCCTTTGTGGTTTTTCGGTTTCTTCCGACTTTTAAGAGGTGTGTCCCATCTCTATGATGATAATTGATTCTACCTCGGTCTCGTTGGAGTGGAATCTCCCTCGTCCATGATTTCCAAAATGTTGTCCACGGTTCATGTTATTGTCATGATGTATGTACAAGAGTTCTTATTAATTGTTCACTGTGCCTATTTTTTTCTAAAAGGACTTCAATCTACAAGTAGCCTCATCAAGAGTCATTGTGTCTAGATTCTAGTATTTTTTCTATGGACAAAAAATCTAAATCAATCTATCGGGCACGACGAGTAGATGTTTTGAGTTGGCTATTTAAGTGTTGTTCCAAATTCACTGGCCCTTGTAATAATACTATTTATCTTTACACTATAAGTGTCTATTGTGTCATCGTCCTTCATTTGAATTAATCATGAGTGTTTGCAAACATGCCTTTTGCACCTGATCTACTTCAACATGCCTTGTTTTTAGTGTGTTCCAAATCTCTCTTGTAGTCTTGCAATTTGCCACTTGCAAAACGACATCTTCCAGTGATGCAATGGTTGCTTTATCCTTTTTAACAAGGAAAATTGGTTTTTAATAAACCAACATTTGTTCCGTCGGTAAATAATAATCTTACCTACGTAATTGGTATACAATAATCCTACCTATCAACATGTTGGTACTCAATGAACTTCCGTTAATTTTTTTTAACTGAAGTTAATTCTTAAGTTTTATTTATTACACAAAAAGTTACTATAGTTGTAATTTACTAGTTTTAACTATTTTATAAAACAAAAAAACCTCAAGGGACTGTAATTTACTAGTTTTAAAATAGTTAAAACTAGTAAATTACAACTACAGGGACTGTTTGTGTAATAAATAAAACTTAAAAACTAACTTTAGTTAAAAAAATTAACGGAAGTTCATTGACTACCAACATGTTGATATGTAGGATTATTATATACCAATTACGTAGGTAAGATTATTATTTACCAACGGGACAAAGGTTGGTTTATTAAAAACCAATTTTCCTTTTATCAATTGCTTACATTCCTTCTGTGGGTTCTATCTTCTCCTAGAGTCCATTTACTTCTAGTATGGTCTTGATACGGATAGCCCATGCCATATAGTTTGTTGATTTCAGAATTTGACACCAGTAGCGAGTAGCGAGTCGGAGATCCCACATCCTTGTGAATTACAATGTGTTGACTCAAACTGCCAAATGTATTAGACATGATTTCTCATGAAAATTGTATTTATACAACCCCATATGTTTCTTGTTTCTAAACTATATTACCAATACATATACAAAATTTAGATTTTAAAAGGAATAGACAAAACTGATTATTTTGTTCTTGATTTGTGTTGTTAAAATCCAGATTTCTGGAACTCTATTAAAGTTTTTTTTCCATTTACACCCATTATCTCAAGTTTTGGATGGAACTAATCCACTGACACAAATAGTTCATGGGAGAAAATTGAGTTATTTCGGCTCGGGGGGATTGACTGCGCGAACTGCTACTTTTCCGATACGAGATATTCATCCTAGTCACTATGGGTGTATTTGCCCAATTGATACATCTGAAGGAATAAATGTTGGACTTATTGGATCCTTAGCAATTTATGCGAGGATTGGCCACCCTTTGGTCCTAAACTTGATATGTGAACACCATCCTATCGCGTACACCACCAAATTTAATTCTGATCTTCGAAGTACTCCAAACGAAACCTAAGAACCCCTGATTTCGTTCTTTCTCCCTAGTTCATGACTCCCACAAACCAAAACCTTATCGCAAGCAAACTACGAATAAAGGATCAAGCTTTGTAGTTGAACCACTAATTGTGATTTTGTGTCTCCTGTGATTCCTTTGTGACTTCGAATTCTATACGGTGAATCAATATCAAGAGCCTGATGCTCTGATACTATTGTTGGCCCACATTCACAAATTGATATTGAAAAAAATAATAATAGAATTCACTTTAATTCAACAAATAACTTGTGTGTATTGCAACTTGAAAACCTAAACCATGTTTATACATGATGGAACGACATGTTGAAAAGTCACGTCCCTTCCCTTGGCGTTGCTTTTGATCATCGGATCTCCTTTGGCGTTGCTTATGATCGAAGACATACACAACACATGTATGTGTAGGTTACCAAGTTCTAACTTAAGTTATCTAACCCATAGACTTTACATAGGTTACAAAATACATAATAAAACATCATTTAGACTATTTACAATAGGACCCTTGGACTTGAGATGTGAGGGATTAACATCATCAATTGTTACTCAAAGATTAGGAAAACATTCAACCTTTCTTCAGAAGTAACACACATAATATTAGTTGCATATATGTTACAAAAGAGTTCTTTTTGGCATACTATAATTAAGCTGACACACCACGGCAACCACATAGAGAAAGTATAATAGTTTGAACTCCACAATGATTTACATGTTTTGTTTTGAGGACTAGTTAGAGCTAGAGAATTGTTCAGGAAGCCGTCTCAGCTTCCATACTTGTCACTAAAGCCTTTTCCACCTCTTTCTTTTAAAAATCTAGTCACTATAGCTCGAGCACTAGCATCCCAATTTCTTGCCATATCTTCAAGAGAATGTATTTGTTGGTGCACTTGTGTCTGTACTTTGTCTGTATTTTGTCATGATACCAAACGATGTCTTGTGTTAGTCTGGTTTACGTCTTAGGTTTGTTAATATGTGTGTTCGATGTAAGTTTGACCAAGTCAACCATCCTCCTGGTTTGACTTGGCCAAACAGTTAACACATTGTTTGTAAGATGTTTGTGTCGAAGGATGAGTCATCGAAGGATTGTTTATATCCTTCGATGAGCTCGAAAGATAAACCTTCGATGGATGTTGATGGACCTCGAAGGATATCATCCTTCGAGGTATATGTGGATCCTTCGACAGGTTTCAGATCGATAGATGATCCTTCGATCAGTCTATCTGATCCTTCGACCAGACGTGCTGTGATGGATATATATATCCATGTAATGTGTTCACTTCACATGTGTGTGTGAGAAGTGAGTGAACTTGGTCTTGTAGAGAGCATTTTCAGTTGGGTAAAGGGCTGTAACCGTGTCCACTGAAATACAAGAGAAAACTTTGATATCTCGTGTGTCTACCTTTCTCTTTGTCGCTTGTGTTCTCATATAAACTATCGGTTTGCATTCTAGCTTGGATTCCGCACTTGCTAGTGTGTTAAACATAACAAGGATAAGGTTTGACCTCATCCTCCGAGGGACCTACAAGTGGTATCAGAGCCGTGGCTCTTTTCCTTGTTAAAAACCGAGTTTATACAAGACTTTGGAGTGTTTGGACAAAAACTCACATGGTTTAGCACCCGTTTTTAGTGTTTTTCTCGCTTTTCTAGACGTAAAAACGTGTTCTAAACTAACCGGGTGTGTTAAAGGACGGTTTGGGTAACTTAAAAACTTGTTTTTAAGAAGTTTGGTAATTTCCGGCCAAATTCCGGCTTACTCCGGTGACCGGTTTTTCTTGATAAGAAGTAATATTTTATTTGTTCAAATCTTGTTTTGGTAAAAAGTATGGTCTGACCATACTTTCTGCCGAAAGATTTCTACCAACCCATCACCTTTTTCACCAACCTGTCACTTTTGTCAACTGTGTCAGTACCGATCGAAGGATATCCTTCGAAGTCTGTGACTTATCCTTCGATCCAAGGAATCTTTTCAAAGGATACATATTTCTATTTACTGTTCTGGTTCGAAAGATAAGGATCTTTCGTTTGGAGAATCCTTCAAAATCATTGTTCGAAACACTGTTGATCCTTCGAACAAGTATTGATTCTTCGATCCTAGTTTGTTTAAGTTTAACAAGTTTGTGTTTTTCTCGTCTTTCGATAAGGGATCCTTCGGCTGGTTGGTTGTTGACAAGGAGAACCCGAGAGAACTAGTGTAACAATTTTTCTTCATCAAAAATGAATTCGATGTGGGGTGTTCCGATAAATACAGAAATGTATTATGGTACTCCGACTCCGGACTCGGGAAAGTATACAAATACCAGTTTATCTCCTGCATTGGCCGAATCTCCCGTACCTGTATCTTCGCAAGCTAATGCTATATCTACCGGTCAATGGGCATTCGTATCAAATCAAACTCCAAGTATTCAAAGCATTTTGTTAAGCGAGAGTGAAACGGGAAGTTTGAATAGGCCTCCAAAGTTGATGCACTTAAGTGAATATCCGGGATGGTTTGGCAGATTTCATACATACGTCCTTGGTCAAAATACAAAATTGTGGTTGCGTTTCATCACAGATTTTGATGAAACAATAGAGGTTGCCGCTTCATCTGCTGCTACGTTTTCCGATCTTACGGAAGATCAGAAGAAGGTCTATGACTTAGAGAAGAAAGCGTATGCCATTCTTACTCAGGCTTTAAGCAAAGATATTTATCATCAATTTGTCAGTTTCAAGACAACGAAGAAGTTGTGGGACGCATTGAAGATAAGGGGCGTAGGAAATGAAGCGACACGTCAATTGAGAAAAGACCTGCTAAAGAAAGAGTTTGATGGTTTTACTTGTATGGAGAATGAATCTTTAGGAGATTTGACAAGTCGATTTAATCATTTGCTGACTGAATTGGCAAATATTGGGGTTGTAACAACTTCAGCAGAGGTAGTGAAAAAGTTTGCAGATGCACTGCCACCTCAATGGAGTACTTTCCTGGAAATCATGAAGTACAATGGCACTTTAGCTACAACAAACTTCAATGACTTTGCTCAACTCCTGGAAAACAAGAATCAGGAAGAAACTCTCAAGGCGAAAAGAGTTCCAGTGCCACAAAATCCTGATATGTATTATGGAACTTCTAGCACTTCTACAAAACCTTCTTCACACGCTCCAATTCAAACAGCGTTTGTGTCTAGCACTAACTTGTATGGCAATCCTCCTCCAACAACAGACATGTATGGAAATCCGCTTGAACCAGTCCCTCAACCAGTACCACAACAGCAAAGCCAACGACCTATCAGAGCAACTGATATGTTCGGAAATCCATTACCTGTTCGATCTACCGGACCAACAGATTTATACGGGAATCCACTTCCTCCTCAACAGCAAGCATGTTATGGAAGCACATCATCTGCTAGTCAGCAATCAAAGCCAAATACAGTACGGCTCGACACCTCAAGTTTCTCTAAAGTCAGTGTTGAAGTAGCAAAAGAACATATGGAGCTTCTAAACACTTTGGTGAGCGCATACTGTGGATTAGTGGAAGGTCAGATTGGCAACATTAATCTGACTCAAGAAGACTATCAGCAGATCGATAAAGAGGAGATGGAGATGATGGACATCAAGTGGGCCTTTGCCAGTGCTGTTAGGCGAGCAAAGGATTTCATGGAAAGAACTGGCAGAACTAGCTTGGAAAGCAAGAAAGACACCAAGTATGGGTTTGATAAGCAGGCTGTTAAGTGTTTCAATTGTGGTGAACGGGGTCATTTTAAAAGGGAATGTACAAGGCCAGCTCAGCATGGGAACCAGAATCCTTTCAGAGGTCAAGGCAACAGGGCAAATCAGAACCAAGTAAGGAACAATGAGCGCACATTGGTGCCTGTCAACAACCAGAGTCAAGCAGGACCATCTAATGCCAACCAGGCACTTGTGGTTCAAGTAAATGAAGGCTGTGATTGGTCAATTCAGTTGGGAAATGATGCTACAGATGGAACAGCGTGTTTTGCTGAAGTCGTAAAGGATTTAAATCACGCCAGTGGTGGAGAATCTTCCGCCAATGGTGGTGAATCTTCTGAAGATGAAGACAGCTCCGGTTATAGTGGAAGCTCAGATGAAGAATCCTCCACTTCAGGTAATGATCATGTGGATGAGACATCTAGCGCGTCAGTTGATGTAGATATTGATGAACTTTTGGAGGAAGCCGCAGCAGGAACTGATAGAAGATCTATTTTGGTGGATCAAGCTGCTTATTCTTCGTCTTCTCTCCATTCAGCCTTTATGGCTAATGTCGACAGTTCATCAAGTCAGGTATGTGTCGATGAACCCACTTCTGTTAGTTGTGATAATTGTGACATATTGAGTATTAAATGTGCTGATTTAGAGACAAGCATGTCTGAGTTGCAAGGCAAACATGATGCTTTACAAGCTAGTTTGTTTGACTTGCAAGACAAACATGTTTCATTGAGTGAGAAGTGGTGTGAATTGCAAGGCAAACACGAGGCTTTGCAAGAGAAATATGATGTGACATTCATTCACAATCAGAAATTGACCGTTGATCTTTCGAAGTGCACTGAAGCCAACATGTTTTATGAAAACCATGAAAAGGAGTTTAAATCGGTAATTGAAAAATTAAAGAAAGATAAAACCGAGTTAACTAAAATGGTTTCCAGAAAACAAACTGACATTAATTTGTATATAACTCGTCTTGAGGTAATGCAAAAGGAAATGGCTTGTGTGAAAACTGAAAGTGAGGCGATCCAACTTAAGCTAGACAGTTATTTGAGCTCTAGCTATGTGTTGGATCACATCATTGGCGTACAGAAAGAGAAACCGGATGTCACATGCATTGGATACAAGAAATGTCCACCACCTGTGAGACACAATTATGATGCCATGCCTGACGAGGAGGATAGAACTTTCTTTGAACCATCTGTTCCTCTAGATGTTAATGAATTTGCAACAGGACTCGGATACAAGAAAGAGGTATCATCAGATTCGGATGTGTCAGCAGATACTTGTGTGTCTTCTGCTGAACAGAATCAGGATCCTCCAGTTGTTGTAGAGGATGCTGATTCTTCTGATGATGAATCTGATGATACTGATTCAGCAAAGTCCGATGCGGTGATAAAAGAAGAGGACATACCTCTTGAGAATCATATTCTGTGTGATCCTCCTGCAAAACCCGCTAAGACTGTTGCAATCGAGTCCTTGTCTGCACAAGAGTCGGAGAGTGTGGATTTGCTGTACACTCTTGTTGGTGATGATAAAATTTATTCTGACAAAGATTTTCCGATTAAGAATGTAAATCAATCCCTAATCAGTAAAGTTTTTGAGAATTCGACAAGTAAGTTTCTGGGAAAGAAAGGATCACACGTTGTGGTAACACAGTGCCCTCCTATCCCAAAGGCTGAAGTTAGAAAACAATTTGGCAATCAGAAATTACCAACAGAGAAAAGGCAGCAAAATCATAACAAACAAAAAGGAAAATTGCCGGCTCAAAGTCAAAAGAAGCCAAATCAAAAGAAGAACAATAATGTGAACTTTGTGAAATCTAAGGGAACGGACAAAATTGAAACGTTTGAAAACCAATCTAACTTAGATTTTGTCAAGAAAGCAACTGTGATGAAAAGAAATGAACCAAATAGTTCAAAACCTAGTACCTCGGGATCACAAAGTTCATCATCGGCAAGACGATCACATGATACTTCGGGGTTTGTTGAACGAAGATCATGTTTCGAATGTGGTACAATTGGACATATAATTCGAAATTGTCCGTATCTTCATAAATTAAAAGCCAAAGAAGATGATCCCCGTGAACACAATCACCAAAAGCGATCTGTTTCTGTAAAACAAGATCCCCGACTTGTAAGAGAAAGGGAAAAGAAACAGAAACGCCAACAAGTCAAGGTGATTGAGAAAGCACTTAAAACTGATGTGGTTCAAAAACAATCTGTTTCAGTTAAACCAGAAAGCACAAAATTTTCAAAAACTTCAAACAATCACGAAGTTAAATTTTCAAACAATCAAACTGGTAAAACTCAACAGACATGGAAACCTAAATTGACCACAAGTTCAAAGGGACCATCACAATTTATGAATCATCAAAGAATAGAAGTTATTGTTGTTGATGAAAATGGAAGACCCAAGACCACAATGGCTTGGGTCCCCATCTCCAACTAATCTTGTGAGTTCATGTGCAGGGTGTTCTAGGAGGAACTATCAGTAGTCATTGGATTGTTGATAGTGGGGCATCCAGGCACATGACAGGCGACATGAAGCTTCTCTACGACGTTAAATCTATTAGAGGAGGTTATGTTGCTTTTGCTGGAGATAAAGGCAGATATATTACGGGTGAAGGAATGATTTCCAACGGGGTTGTTAGCTTTGATAAGATCAACTTCGTACAACAACTTGATCACAATCTTCTTAGTGTTTCTCAAATTTGTGATAAGCAGTTCTCAGTACACTTTGATGCAAATGGATGTTATGTGCTGAAACCCGGCTTCAAAATTCCGAAAGAATGGATTCTCTTGTCGGCTCCAAGGATAAATGATTTGTATGTCCTTGATATGAGCCAAGCTATCACAACGTCTGCACAAGCAACTTGTTTCGTTTCCAAAGCCACAGAAAAAGACTCAATCTCTTGGCACAGACGAATGGGTCACATTCACTTACGCAATATGAATCATTTGGTGTCAAATGAATTAGTGAATGGTGTTCCTCTTAAAAACTTCCATCTTCAAGACATCTGTGTCTCGTGCCAGAAAGGAAAACAAACGAAGAAGAGACACCCTACAAAGAAAATCAACACGGTGGCTGTTCCTCTTGAACGTTTGCACATGGATTTGTTCGGTCCTGTCAAGCACAAAAGTATTAGGAATGATCAATACTGCCTCGTGATAACTGATGATTATTCAAGATTTTCTTGGGTGGCGTTCATGGCACATAAGAGTGAAACCTTCGGTATTATCAAAAACTTGATCATTCAGATTGAGAATCTATATAATTTGAAGGTTAGGCGGATACGTAGCGACAATGGTACTGAATTTAAAAATCATGCCATGGCGGAGTTTTGCACTTCAAAAGGTATTCTTCACGAATTTAGTGCGGCTTATACTCCTCAACAAAATGGCGTCGCTGAACGTAAGAACCGCACATTGATCGAGACTGCTAGGACTATGTTGGTAGAATCGCAGTTGCCCATTCCATTCTGGACTGAAGCTGTGTCCTCTGCATGTTACACATTGAACCGAGTCCTTACAGTCAAAAGGCACAACAAGACCTGCTTTGAGCTTCTTAACAAACGGAAACCAGATTTGTCATATCTTGAACCGTTTGGAGCTCCGTGCACACTAATCGATCCTAATGGAAAGTTTGGGGCAAGAGCCATTGAAGGATACTTTCTTGGGTACTCCACCCCGAACTTAAGAGTTTGGAATCTAGAGACTAAAAGGGTCGAGGAATGGTAGAAGTCAGAGTACAAAGGCACACTTTGCCAGTTAGAAATCCTGGTCAGCCTTGGATGTTTGAGTACGATGACTTTTTCAATTCGATCAATGTTGAAGCAGTTGAAGAAAATGCTGCGGCAAGGATGTTTTTCGAGAGTGACAATGCAACAGATTCACCGTTGGTTCGTCCCATTATTGTCAATCAAGAACCATCTTCAGTGAATAATAATGCTCTCGATAATGAGGATTTTCACGATGCTACCGAATTGAACGAATCTTCAGAGGATGATGAATTTCTAGATGCAGATCAAGAAGCTCCAACAACAGCAGTTCATGGTACTTCAGAGGGTACTCCTCCAGTGGACGTCCCTAGAACAACTGAAGCTACTGCATCATCCTCTTCGTCAATTCCGGGTATTGAATTGGTTGTTGATCTCAATCTCAACAATCTGGGTACAAACATTCCAGTTCAAGATAATCCAGAAACAAGGATTCACAATACCCATCCTCAACAAAACATCATCGGAAATGTACAAAGTGGCGTTCAAACAAGAAACATGTTGCGAAATAACAACAATGCAGGCTTGTATGCGACGATTAGAGAATCTGGTCAACAAAACGATTGGTCTTTCGCGTGTTATGTCTCACAGGAAGAGCCAAGAACTTGGAAAGAAGCTTTGAAAGATAACTCTTGGGTTGAAGCAATGCAGGAAGAACTGCAACAATTCCAGAAGCTTGGTGTCTGGAAACTCGTAGAGAAACCTGCTGGTTACAAGAAGATTGGTACCCGTTGGGTGTTCAAATGCAAAAAGGATGACCGTGGAGTCGTTATTCGAAACAAAGCAAGGCTAGTCGTTCAAGGTTTTCGTCAGATAGAAGGGATCGACTACAACGAAGTGTATGCACCTGTTGCACGTCTAGAAGCAATTCGGATCTTTCTGGCTTATGCCTCATTCAAAGGTTTCAAGGTATACCAGATGGACGTGAAAAGTGCATTCTTACATGGTGTGGTGGAAGAAGAGGTGTACGTCGAACAGCCTCCAGGTTTTGAAGATCCTATCCATCCCGATCGGGTTTGGTTGCTCAACAAAGCTCTCTATGGTCTACATCAAGCACCGCGAGCTTGGTATGCAACCTTATCTAATTATCTGCTGGAGAATGGTTTTCGCAGAGGTCTTATCGATTGCACTCTTTTCATCAAAGAACAAGATGGAGATCTTCTACTGGTACAGGTATACGTTGATGATATTATATTTGGTTCTACTAATGATGTTTTGTGTAGGAATTTCGAGCGCATCATGCAGGATAAATTCGAGATGAGTGCTATGGTGGAAATGACCTTCTTTTTGGGCCTACAAGTACAACAAACCGAGTCTGGGATATTCATCCATCAGACTAAATATGTTGGTGACATCTTGAGCCGGTTCCAGATGTCTGATGCAACGCCCATCGGTACCCCATTGCCGCAAAATCACGGAATTACTCCAGACTTGAAGGGTGAAGCTATTAGCCCCTCATACTACCGCGCGATGATCGGATCTCTTATGTACCTCACAGCATCAAGACCAGATATAATGTACCCAACGTGCCTGCTTGCCAGATATCAAGTCAACCCGAAGGCCTCACATCTTGCAGCTGTAAAAAGGATTTTTCGTTATTTGAAGGGTTGCCCTGACACCGGTCTATGGTACCCTAGGGATAATAACTTTGACTTGATAGCATTCAGTGATTCTGATTTTGGCGGATGCAAAATCGACGGCAAATCCACAACGGCTGGATGTCAGTTTTTGGGAAATCGCCTAGTCACATGGCAGTGCAAGAAGCAGACCTGTGTAGCTACATCAACATGCGAAGCTGAATACATTGCTGCCTCAAGTTGTTGCTCCCAAGTCCTATGGATCCAACAACAAATGCGCGACTACGGTTTTGAATTCCTAACAACTCCTATTTACGTTGATAATTCTGCTGCCTTACAGATCACTAGAAATCCTGTGCAGCATTCAAAGACTAAGCACATCGAAATTAAGTATCACTTCATACGTGATTGCTTTGAGAAAAGGCTAATCGATGTTGCTTACGTCCACACCGATGACCAACGTGCCGACCTTTTTACCAAAGCATTTGACAAATCAAGATTTGACTATTTAGTATTGGTAAACGGCATTAAGGTCAAGCAAGAGTAAAACCAACATCGGAAAATCATTTTTGTAAATACCTTTGTGTTTTAAATTTGTCTTAGTTTATTGATTTTAGGGGGAGTAAATCCAAAAATTTGAAAAATCCAAAAACATCGAAAAATTTCAAAAACACAAAAACAATAGAAAAACAAAAATGAGTTTCCTGGCGAGCAAAAGAGAAAATGATAGTACATCAGTGGTCTGTCCAAACCTCTTTAAACCTAAACTGAGAAACGATAAGCAGCTCTATATAAGATGTATCGGTAGGCTCACAATCATTTTAAAGTGTGCAGGGTGATATAAACCTTAAATCGACTGAAGACCAGGTGGGAACCACTCATTGGCATATGGTCTTAGTACCGAAATTTCTTTTGAGAGATTGCCGAGGTTCTGAGATATTCGGTCTTTATGCTGCTTATCATCTGGGTATCATGGTTGTATCTTTTACCGAAAAATAACGGGGACGCAAGTCTAGATCTTCCATGATACCATACATACGTGTACATATTGCATACGACCTCAATAAATGATCAACAATCACATGTCCCTCAAAATAAGTGATAATATATCACATTTATCCGGGAGTCAAGTTCGTCTCTCTGCTGTACGAAAGTACTGACCTGTTCACGGACTTGCTCCTGTGCCCTCATGCATATGAAAATCAAGTTCCTCATCAATAAGTGATTCTATCACATAGGGCTTGTTTTCAATCAAAATAAGTGAGAATCTCACATCATATACGGTCAAACAGATGATAATCGGTATACTCACCGGTAAGATGAACCCTCGTGCATACCTTGATACGGGAATGTGTCGTGATGTGGATGAACACCGGTCGGTAAGTATAAATCATACCTTAACGTATCCCCTCGCCATGATTACATCTGATAAGTTGAGCTTATGTGGACAACAATACCGATAATTGTTATAGGATGCTTATCTTAATGTGAACTAATTGAACAACAAGAGTGTTTTGACATGACCGTACACTGATATGATTCTCTTACCCTCGAAACTCGCAAAAAGAATGTCTGTAAATATTTATTTAATACTTTTAGTTTCTGTATCTTTGTATATATTTATTTACTGCTTTCTGTCTTTACATTTGAAATATTCAAAAATACCAAAAAGATTTTAGGTGTGTTTTAATATAAACTTTCTAAAAGCCAAAAAGATTTTATCTCTATTTTATTTTCGATCGTACGATGTTGGATCTCGAGTCTTCGTTACCTGAAACCTGATTGAAAACCGAAACGACTGTTTCTTCATAAACGGTCAAAATTTGCAAGTTTTGAAAGTTAAAAACCTAAAACTGAACAGTTTATTAAACTTTCAAACTGTCGGACGGTGTTTGATTGAACAATGGTCACATGTGTGTCGTTTGCTTATGATATTCCAGGCAGTTGTTCTCATTACGCGTTTAGATTTCTTGCATGTGCAGATTCTAAAGGCAAGGAGAACATGGTCGATAACAAGCTTCGGAATGAAGACACGACATGAAGGCACTCAAATGATGAAGATGATCGAGTTGCCACTGACCATCATCAACACCACAAGGATCTCAAGTTGTAAAGATCAAGACTTTCACGAGCATAACTCAAGGGGGAGCTTATGTTAAGGGGGAGTTTGTCAACACACTTCCTACATGAAACGGGGAGTTTGTTGGTACACTTTCTGCTTTCAAGACGTGAAGACTTTAAAGATCCTCCGACATTGAAGACTTGAAAGGACGTCAAAGACTTGAAGACACGAAGATCGAGACAAAGCTACAGCTAAGGGGGAGTTTGTTGGTGCACTTGTGTCTGTACTTTGTCTGTATTTTGTCATGATACCAAACGATGTCTTGTGTTAGTCTGGTTTACGTCTTAGGTTTGTTAATATGTGTGTTCGATGTAAGTTTGACCAAGTCAACCATCCTCCTGGTTTGACTTGGCCAAACAGTTAACACATTGTTTGTAAGATGTTTGTGTCGAAGGATGAGTCATCGAAGGATTGTTTATATCCTTCGATGAGCTTGAAAGATAAACCTTCGATGGATGTTGATGGACCTCGAAGGATATCATCCTTCGAGGTATATGTGGATCCTTCGACAGGTTTCAGATCGATAGATGATCCTTCGATCAGTCTATCTGATCCTTCGACCAGACGTGCTGTGATGGATATATATATCCATGTAATGTGTTCACTTCACATGTGTGTGTGAGAAGTGAGTGAACTTGGTCTTGTAGAGAGCATTTTCAGTTGGGTAAAGGGCTGTAACCGTGTCCACTGAAATACAAGAGAAAACTTTGATATCTCGTGTGTCTACCTTTCTCTTTGTCGCTTGTGTTCTCATATAAACTATCGGTTTGCATTCTAGCTTGGATTCCGCACTTGCTAGTGTGTTAAACATAACAAGGATAAGGTTTGACCTCATCCTCCGAGGGACCTACAGTATTCCAGTAGTTCCGCAAAGCAAAACCTTGAACTTAGTCAGCATTTCATCATACAACGTCCCCCAAGGTTTATTGCTGCCAGAAGATATTAGATAGAATATATTAATTAGTAAGGGTTAACTGTAATTATCTTTACCAGATGATATGATTTAGTTAGGTTGTATTGTTATGTATAGTTGATTAATAGTACATAATACATTAGAAGGTTTTCATTGTTTTATATAATGTTTTATTGTCACTTACTTCAATGCATCATGGCTCCATTTAATGATTTTTGGTGCAGATGCTGGATAATTAACCGGAACAAGTAGTATGACAAACTCCGGCATCTGTATAAAGAAACAAAGACCAATTTTTAGTAAAGAAGCCAAATGTATACATTAAATGCAGATTAAAATGTATGCTTTCTTTTTATTCTCCTTTTCTTGTCCGGTTTACAAATGGTGCAAGTGATATTAACCAGGTCTCTCGAACAAGTGTCGAAAATTTAAACAAACAAGATGTACGTGTAATTAACCACTTAAAAGAAAACTTTCCATAACAATTTCAAAATCCCTTTTCATCAAATTCCATAAATTGCTCCGGATCTGTGAATTTGAGCTTTGAAAACCGCATCTCGAAATAGATTTCAGGTGCTGCTAAAGTTTACCTTTTCAGATAAAGCACCTTTCTGTGGGCTGAGTAGGGAACAAACACTCCTGAACAAGCACTTCACTATGGTCCCTTCATGAGCTCCAAGAATGCTAATATCATCTTCAGAACGGTCCATCTCAATAGAGGTCTCAAGTAGCTTGTTGTTAATCTTTTTAATCTCCTCCAATATTGCAGGATTCCTCTATAAGAATCACATAGATTGCAAGGAGATTAAAACAACAAACATGAAGAGAATCAACCAATAAGAAGACACCAAGTATAAAAACATGATACGAATCTCCGTGTAAAAACTTGCAACTTATTTGTGCAATAAATTTACCTGGATCTTTTTCCTCTTGTTCGCTGACATTTCTGTTGAACATGTGTCCCATCTATGAGAAACAAACTGTTCACTATACAATGATGGGACACTTAACTCGCGTTTCCTTTTTTGTAGTGGCTCATGATCATATTCTAACATAACATTCGTTTCATCTTGTGTATGTGTACTAACTAGATTTGGAGGTACACAATGTGGTATGATACTGGTCACCTTTTCAATTGAGCTACTGTCAGTTAAGGAAGAAATCAATTCATCTGATGGTATTGGTTTTACCTGAAATAGCATAACAACTTAGCAATCAGCACCAAGAATATAATCATTTAAGGACATAGCTTAAAAGGTGTTCTCAAATTATATTTCAGAAACAAGTGTACCATTTCGGTCAAATGAAAAGCCGGATCTTTTGAGGTTTCTGGTTCTTGTGAAGGTAGATCCATGGGTGTTTTAGATGGAGCGGATGAATCAGTAGAAAGTAAAAATTGAGATCGAGTTGTTGAGTGTGGGGACAACACACCATTGACACCAAATTTTAAGGTTGAAGTTGTTTGCTGAGGAATTGGGTTTACAGTAGACGGAAGAGAACACTGAGTGGATGGGACCTGGTTCACTAATCGTGAACACAAAGGAGACATCCCATTGCGAATTTTTGATCCGGTAAACTCATTTTTTTTGTGAATTGGTGCTTTCGTTTTTCCAAAGTTGAAATTCTGATTCGCCACAGGTGGTTGGTGGATAAGTGGACGAGATGGAAAATTAGTAGCAGTTGTGTTTGGAAACAAACTGATTGGATAACTGGACCCGACAACACTGCTAGTCATTGGTCCCAAGTTTATCTGTTCTGTTGCGCTTTGAACACTTGGTTGTGGATGTGGTCTTCTTGACGGAAAGTTTTTGTTAAAATTCCACATGTTGGATTCTAGATTTGTAACCCTTTGAGATAGATTTGGTGATGGATTGTTTTGCATCCTCATGGCTTGAAGGGGCTGCACCTGTGGTCCTTTAGGTGGCTGATGGGCAAGTTCAGAGTGCTGATAATAATAGCCGGGCATGTGCATATGATAACTCACATAGTTCACAATAATATTCATGGTGTTATAAAGCATCTGACCATTTTGGGGCAGCACATCAGCTCTAGAGATATACAAGAATGTCATGATCTTTTCCAAATAAGTGATGACTCTTTCGTAGTAATTTGACTCATCCATATTTGTTGCCTGCAAAGGATAATCACACCTTAATAAATGAAGGAATTATATGTTCATAAATGGTATGGAATATGGTATGATTGAGCGGACCCGAATGCGCAACTCCCTAACATGGTAGTGCATTTTCAGTAGTTCGTTGTGGTATCTCTCCTTCAATACTCTAATCTGTAAACAACATTAAATAACTTTGAATCAGCAACAGATTGTTAAAACCATAAATGTGATGAAGATGCATCAAATGAACAAATAAAACAATCATGAGCAAAAAGCAGGAAATCTGGATAAATACCTGTCTTAAGATGTATTGATGATATGCACTGGTTGAAAGAAATTGACTAGGGGTGGCAAACCCCACCGGATCTGCCAATTGAGAACAAAAGGCAAATACTAATCACTAACATAGTAAGGATTAATTAAAATCACAAGAATATAACAGGACACAAACAAGACCAAATTCAGTTATGGCTCATAAACAGATCTGATCGGTTCCAACTTGGAGTGGGAACCAAACACAAACTTGGAGTTTTCCAATTCTAAAACCATAAATGATGCGATTTCAAGTTTGGTTTGAAAAAGTTGTTATGTACCATTACAGAACAAACCAAACCAATAACCGGTTCATTTTAAGTAAATCTAGGATTGCAAACCGAAATGAATATAGCTGGCTCTGGTTTAATATGGTCCGAGTTTGGTTTTACAGTTATGTAATGTATGTGCTCGAAAAAAAAACTCAGAATTGGGCCCAAAATGCCCTGAACCAACATTTTGAATAAAATCAATCCAAATAACATGCCCTAATAGTCTTTACTGTATTGGGCCGGCCAACAGGTCTTGACAGGACCCGGAGCGTTTTTTATTTTGTATATAAATAAAATTTAATAATTTATTTATTTTTAAGTTGTAATATAAATTATAACTAATAGAAATCACTAGCAATAACACCATTTTTTTAAAAGGATACCCCAAGCATATTTTAAGAACAGTAAACTAAAAGCTACCCACAAATTGCACAATATATGTCCTTTTGAGGGACAAGGCTGATAATGAGTGGCTAAAGTTTAGGGCCATATGTTCTAGTTAGAGTATGCAATCAATGTTTTATTATAAAAAAATAGGGTTCTTTGCTAATAATAGGAGATCAAGCCTATCTCGAATTTGGCTATATGTAATTGTTCTTTCAATAATCAAAGCTTTTAATATTCAGTTCTTATCATTTGGTTCCATTGTCGGGAAACAATTTCACATATCCGATCTTTTTTTCTGAAATTGGGAATCAATTTTATATTTCCTGAAAATCAGGAAACCCATTCAATCGCCATCTCAAATTTTATCAATTTAATTTTGCAAATTCGTGATTTCTCAAATTTGCTTGGGAATAACAGCCCAATCGCAAACCCATATTTGAAGATGTTATCTGAAGATGCTCTCACTGCCCAATTAACCACAATTGCTTCCCGACTCGAGTCCATAGTGTCGCAATTAAAGGATGATGTTGCAACAATCAAGATGGCTTGGATGGATGACAAGGAAGAGTCTCTTTCGAGTGAGACGATCTCAAATTCATAGAGGTTACCGAGGAAATGGTTGACCAGGTTCAACAGGGAACCTTAGAACCCGTGACTAACTAGGAGGAGATGGCCGAAATTTGTTTATAACACGTGATCCATGAAGAGGTAGAAAATCAGAACTGTCCCGAAGATGTAGAAAACGAGAATCACCGGGATGAATTGACTTCAATTAGTCTATAAGCCATCGCAAATGATATGTATCTAGCCAATTGGGTCAATTGGATAATTCGAGTGATCCAGTGAGTATCGACTAATGGGTAATTCGGGCTAGTATGTATTTGAGCAGACCTGGGAACCCATTAAATTATTGGCGAGAATGTCTTTTGGGGGGAACAGTTTGCAGGTCTAGTGGATCCATTGCAAGGCCATCATCAAAGGTACCCACCACACCTATGTTTTAGCTCAAAGTTGGGAAATCGACCTGCAACGACATTCTGATTTAGCACATATATGGGTCCATGAAGCGGGTCAGCCTACAATAAATGGCTTATTGCTTGGCATGCCAATTCTTTTCTTTCCGACTTCGGACAAGCTGCTTTTCCGGGTGGGTAGCATTAATAAGATCCCAGAGTTGGGTCAAAGCAGTTATCAAAAAAGAGGTGGCTGTAGTGGGTTAATGAGTAGCTAAAGTTTAGGGCCAATTATAATCTCTATTAATGCTTATATGTATCTTTTGTTCTAGTAAGAGTTTTGCAGTCGATGTTTTATTATAAAAAATAGGGTTCTTTCTTAAAAATTGGGGATCAAGCCTATCTCGAGTTTGGCTATTTGTATTTGTTCTTTCAATAATCAAAGCTTTCAATTTCCGGTTCTTATGAAAGACCTTCAGGCTTTTCTTTTCGGTCTTAAGTAGGGTTTTGCCCATGAATCGGTCTAACAGGTCTCAGGTTGATCAGGCTCTCTAGAAAAATATTGGGACAGTACTCAAGTTAGCCTACAACCATGAGCCTTTTTCGTATTAAGAGTCTCAGGCCTAGGACTTTTTGTTCATACCTGATGATGAAAACTTGAATATTTAGGTGAAAAACATAAAACCCACACTCGTTTCAGCACAGATCTGAATATTCGGGTCCAGATCTGAGTTTTTCTCATTTTCACCCAACTTCTCTTCTTGAACAAAAATCACTAAAATCACAGATCTAGAGCACATGTGACTTAGTAAACGGTTAGATTTACTAAATCAGGCACCATGGCTCTGATACCAATTGTAGGACCGAGTTTCGTGACCGAAACCGTGATTCGTGTGAGATCGGTTCAAGACGGGAGAGATTAGAGATGATAAACAAACAACTTTGTATTAATCCGGTAGTAAAACATTACAAATCGGACCGATTAACAAGCTAACCGAACCATACCAAAGGAGTACACATCCGGGGAGAGACCAAGTGGTGATCTCTCCCGGTGAGGTCTCAAACCTCCTAAAATAATTGTAGGACCGAGTTTCGTGACCGAAACCGTGATTCGTGTGAGATCGGTTCAAGACGGGAGAGATTAGAGATGATAAACAAACAACTTTGTATTAATCCGGTAGTAAAACATTACAAATCGGCCCGATTAACAAGCTAACCGAACCATACCAAAGGAGTACACATCCGGGGAGAGACCAAGTGGTGATCTCTCCCGGTGAGGTCTCAAACCTCCTAAAATCTCCAAGTGTTGCAAATGGCAAGGGTTTTCTTTTTATAGTCACACCCATTGTCTTGCAAACACACACAGTCAACCGAATAACCCTCTCGTTTGACCACTTCAAACGAGCGGGTCTATATACGTTCGATAGACCGTTTCACTAACTATTACAAATTCAGCGTAAAATAAAACTAATCTATTCGACAAGCATCGGACACAAAATCTGCATCAACAAATTCCCCCTTGTCCGTTGCTGTCGAATGCTGAAAATGCAACTGCAATCGATCTTCAGTCAAGTATTCATCTTCTCTGTGTTAACAAAATTCCCCCTTGACCGATGATCCAGGTAAGTAGTATCTTGACGCTCCTTGTAAAATAGTTCCCCCTCAAAGTATGCATATCCGTGTTGGGTGTTGTGCAATTTCCTCAAAAGGCTCAATTGACCGATCTTCCGCTGATCTTCCAATACTCCAACCGGCATTTGATAAGGGTTCCATTCTTTAAAAAACTGCATCAAGTTTTGATCTTCAAGCATACTACATTGGTAGAGATTTCTGGTGAACTGTCTTCTGTAAACCATCTTTGTGGAATCGACCAAGTAATGTACTTTAATCTTCAGCATCAACACTCAGGAAAGTCAGCTAGACCAAGTGTATCCCTTGCAAGCTCAACCAGCATGCTTAGTTGAACTACATCCAGATCTCATTGTCTCGCCTTTGTGAAGTTGACCACGTAATGCACTACGGATCTTCAGCATCAGTACTCAGGAAGTCAGCTAGACCAAGTACATCGTTTGCAAACTCAACGAATTGAGTTACCCCCAGATCCTTGTAAAATCCCAAAGAAACATCAAACCCAAAACCGAATCCTGCAGGTCTTCAGTCTTGAACTATCAGCTTTCATAAAGATTCCCCAGGTATTCAGTGAACAGCGCTTTTGTAACTACTGTAGACTTTAGAAACCTGTATTTTTTCGTGCAAAACCCTTCACGCTGGCTGGAGAATTAATTAAAATCCTCAAATATGTGTATGTGCAAAACATTCCACGCCGAACCGTTTGTATCACCAGAAAATCACAAACTCTACCACCTGTGATTGCGTTTAGAAATTTACCGAAGAAATTCAACATTTGAATTTTTTTTTTTTTTTTATCCCCCCATTTCTTTGGTAAAATCTCTAAACCTTAACAGATTCTCTCCACTTCAAAGAAACTGTCGTCAAATGTTCACCAATTCCCTTCACTAAGCGGAACTGTCGTCAATCTTCATTGAATGTTCTCGGTTCCAAAAAATCACGAAAACGACTTTCTTCTTTGCATATTCTAGTTGAATAAGAACGTCCCCTAGTACCCCGTAGGATCCGACTTGTATCCCTCCAAAGACTTTGTGAACTCGTTAGGATCGGTATTGACATTCTAGGTTCATTCATTCGTTACCAAATGCGAGAATATGAAAATAAACAAAAAGATTTCTTCGTTGCATATTCTAGTTGATAAAGAAATTTCGCCTAGTACCCCGTAGGATCCGACTTGTATCCCTCCAAAGACTTTGTGAACTCGTTAGGACCGGTATTGACATTCTAGGTTCATACGTTCGTTTTCAAATGCGAGAATATGACAATAAACAAAATGCTTTCGAACATTTACGAATAACCGATAACAATCATAAATATTGACGTGCGGAAGTGAACATACCGTTATTGGTTTTTGGCCCATAGTAGTCAAGTCACCAAAATTTGACGTTTGCGTCGGTAACCGTGACTACCCCACATTTTTCAAAAATCAAGTTTTCATCATCTTTTGTTTTCATCATGCCGCGCGCTCCCGAACCCGTACGAATTTGGCGTTGAAGTTTGGAAGCGCGGTTCAGCTAAACTTCGCGAATACCCGAACCCTATCTGCGACTGGGTCCAACAAAAATAGATCTATTTTTGTTCTTCTGTGAATCCATGCGTGGCCCCAATTTTAATCAAATAGGCCCAAATTAGAAACACTTAGCTGCCAAACAAATAAATCTGATGAAGCCCAATTCTTAATAAAAAACCCCAAGCCCAAATAAAATTTGTGATGAGCATTCACGGCCCACAGAGTGTATCTGATTTACCCAAAAGTCAACAACCCTATGTGCCATTTCAAATTCATTTCTGTCGACATATTGCATCCACACCCCAAAAGTCAAGCCAAACACAAAAGTCATACAAAACCCCAAAATTACTTTACATTGAAGCAGCCGACATCTTCTCTTTTCTGCGATTTCCACATCCAACAAACAGAAAACATCTTCATGTCTTCTTCGATGAACAATCTGCAGCAGCCGACAACTTTCAAGTCTCTTTCTCTCTTCGATACATACATTCAACCGATTCCTTATCTTCAAACCCCTGTTTCAGAATCGATCGACGAAACAGAAATGTATAAGTGGTCGACGAAACAGAAGATATATGCTGGACGCCGATCTGGATCCTTCGAAACAGAAGATATATGCTGGACGATTGATGCTCGAAAGATGAATTGGTCAACGAAGGATTTGACCTATTGGATCCTTCGAGCTGATCAGACTTTTCGAAAGATGGATAAGGTCGAAAGATATCCTTCGAGGATCATCTTTCGAAGTTGTTGAGGGTTCCCACAAATATCTGGTATCTTTCGATCCAGATCTGGATCCTTAGACCCAAAGTCTCATCTTTCGAGCACCTTTTTCATCTTTCGGGAGTGGGGATGAAGAAACCCTAGTTTCTTTAAGCGCCGCCAAGAACATCAAGAACACAGCACTGTTTATTTTGCAGATTTGACGAAAATCACACATTTGATGATGAAAACTTGAATATTTAGGTGAAAAACATAAAACCCACACTCGTTTCAGCACAGATCTGAATATTCGGGTCCAGATCTGAGTTTTTCTCATTTTCACCCAACTTCTCTTCTTGAACAAAAATCACTAAAATCACAGATCTAGAGCACATGTGACTTAGTAAATGGTTAGATTTACTAAATCAGGCACCATGGCTCTGATACCAATTGTAGGACCGAGTTTCGTGACCAAAACCGTGATTCGTGTGAGATCGGTTCAAGACGGGAGAGATTAGAGATGATAAACAAACAACTTTGTATTAATCCGGTAGTAAAACATTACAAATCGGCCCGATTAACAAGCTAACCGAACCATACCAAAGGAGTACACATCCGGGGAGAGACCAAGTGGTGATCTCTCCCGGTGAGGTCTCAAACCTCCTAAAATCTCCAAGTGTTGCAAATGGCAAGGGTTTTCTTGTTATAGGCACACCCCTTGTCTTGCAAACACACACAGTCAACCGAATAACCCTGTCGTTTGACCACTTCAAACGAGCGGGTCTATACACGTTCGATAGACCGTTTCACTAACTATTCGACAAGCATCGGACACAAAATCTGCATCAACAAATTCCCCCTTGTCCGTTGCTGTCGAATGCTGAAAATGCAACTGCAATCGATCTTCAGTCAAGTATTCATCTTCTCTGTGTTAACAAAATTCCCCCTTGACCGATGATCCAGGTAAGTAGTATCTTGACGCTCCTTGTAAAATAGTTCCCCCTCAAAGTATGCATATCCGTGTTGGGTGTTGTGCAATTTCCTCAAAAGGCTCAATTGACCGATCTTCCGCTGATCTTCCAATACTCCAACCGGCATTTGATAAGGGTTCCATTCTTTAAAAAACTGCATCAAGTCTTGATCTTCAAGCATACTACATTGGTAGAGATTTCTGGTGAACTGTCTTCTGTAAACCATCTTTGTGGAATCGACCAAGTAATGCACTTTAATCTTCAGCATCAACACTCAGGAAAGTCAGCTAGACCAAGTGTATCCCTTGCAAGCTCAACCAGCATGCTTAGTTGAACTACATCCAGATCTCATTGTCTCGCCTTTGTGAAGTTGACCACGTAATGCACTACGGATCTTCAGCATCAATACTCAGGAAGTCAGCTAGACCAAGTACATCGTTTGCAAACTCAACGAATTGAGTTACCCCTAGATCCCTGTAAAATCCCAAAGAAACATCAAACCCAAAACCGAATCTTGCAAGTCTTCAGTCTTGAACTATCAGCTTTCACAAAGATTCCCCAGGTCTTCAGTGAACAGCGCTTTTGTAACTACTGTAGACTTTAGAAACCTGTATTTTTCCGTGCAAAACCCTTCACGCTGGCTGGAGAATTAATTAAAATCCTCAAATATGTGTATGTGCAAAACATTCCACGCCGAACCGTTTGTATCACCAGAAAATCACAAACTCTACCACCTGTGATTGCGTTTAGAAATTTACGGAAGAAATTCAACATTTGAAATTTTTTTTTTTTATTATTTTTTTTTTATCCCCCCATTTCTTTGGTAAAATCTCTAAACCTTAACAGATTCTCTCCACTTCAAAGAAACTGTCGTCAAATGTTCACCAATTCCCTCCACTAAGCGGAACTGTCGTCAATCTTCATTGAATGTTCTCGGTTCTGAAAAATCACGAAAACGACTTTCTTCTTTGCATATTCTAGTTGAATAAGAACGTCCCCTAGTACCCCGTAGGATCCGACTTGTATCCCTCCAAAGACTTTGTGAACTCGTTAGGACCGGTATTGACATTCTAGGTTCATTCATTCGTTACCAAATGCGAGAATATGACAATAAACAAAAATATTTCTTCGTTGCATATTCTAGTTGATAAAGAAATTTCGCCTAGTACCCCGTAGGATCCGACTTGTATCCCTCCAAAGACTTTGTGAACTCGTTAGGACCGGTATTGACATTCTAGGTTCATACGTTCGTTTTCAAATGCGAGAATATGACAATAAACAAAATGCTTTCGAACATTTACGAATAACCGATAACAATCATAAATATTGACGTGCGGAAGTGAACATACCGTTATTGGTTTTTGGCCCATAATAGTCGCGTCACCATTTTTGACATTTGCATCGGTAACCGTGACTACCCCACATTTTTCAAAAATCAAGTTTTCATCATTTCTTGTTTTCATCATGCCGCATCATCCCGCGTGCTCCCAAAATCCGTACAAATTTGACGTCGACATCTTAGAAGCGCGGTTCAAATCAACTTTGCGAACGCCCGACCCCATGTGCATGTAACTACTTTTGAATATTGGCCCAAAATTAATTTAGCCAAAATTAATTTATCCAATTAATTTGATCCAACATAAGTGGGCTTTTTGATTGGTCCATTCCAATTGCACAAGTGGACCCAAATAGAAAACAAACCCAGCTGTGACTTGGATTCCCATCCACATTCTATACCCTCAAAAGTCAATTCCTCTTTTCCATAAGTCTTTCTCTCTCTGTACCATACATACATATCCACAACAGACAAGACTTCTCATCCTTCAAGTACTCTCTCTCATCAATAGTCATGTTCCCCAATTTCCTTTTTCTCTTTCCTCGGTGATACCAACCATCAAAGAATATGCTGGACGATTGATGCTCGAAAGATGAATTGGTCAACGAAGGATTTGACCTATTGGATCCTTCGAGCTGATCAGACTTTTCGAAAGATGGATCAGGTCGAAAGATATCCTTCGAGGATAATCTTTCGAAGTTGTTGAGGGTTCCCACAAATATCTGGTATCTTTCGATCCAGATCTGGATCCTTCGACCCAAAGTCTCATCTTTCGAGCACTTTTTTCATCTTTCGAGCACCTTTTTCATCTTTCGGGAGTGGGGATGAAGAAACCCTAGTTTCTTTAAGCGCCGCCAAGAACATCAAGAACACAGCACTGTTTATTTTGCAGATTTGACGAAAATCACACATTTGATGATGAAAACTTGAATATTTAGGTGAAAAACATAAAACCCACACTCGTTTCAGCACAGATCTGAATATTCGGGTCCAGATCTGAGTTTTTCTCATTTTCACCCAACTTCTCTTCTTGAACAAAAATCACTAAAATCACAGATCTAGAGCACATGTGACTTAGTAAACGGTTAGATTTACTAAATCGGGCACCATGGCTCTGATACCAATTGTAGGACCGAGTTTCGTGACCGAAACCGTGATTCGTGTGAGATCGGTTCAAGACGGGAGAGATTAGAGATGATAAACAAACAACTTTGTATTAATCCGGTAGTAAAACATTACAAATCGGCCCGATTAACAAGCTAACCGAACCATACCAAAGGAGTACACATCCGGGGAGAGACCAAGTGGTGATCTCTCCCGGTGAGGTCTCAAACCTCCTAAAATCTCCAAGTGTTGCAAATGGCAAGGGTTTTCTTTTTATAGTCACACCTCTTGTCTTGCAAACACACACAGTCAACCGAATAACCCTCTCGTTTGACCACTTCAAACGAGCGGGTCTATATACGTTCGATAGACCGTTTCACTAACTATTACAAATTCAGCGTAAAATAAAACTAATCTATTCGACAAGCATCGGACACAAAATCTGCATCAACAATACCTAGTGTATATAATACATCTACGATGTTATTGAAGTTGTCAAAGAATATCCCTTCCTCTACTTATGATGTAGCCCATAACATGAACATAAACAACATGTATCAAAACATAACTCTATGAAAGAGGTATCAATTTGCATGGTATATTACCAAAATAACAGTATGTGCAAAAAAATGTCATATATATACACATGGTCTAATTTACCAGCTTTTTAAGTTACCTGAGAATTTGCGATTAATATAAGTTTGTTGTTGCCACACTCCTGATATCAAGTTACCGGAGCTCCGCGTTGCTCGTTGTAACTGTAATTGATTTTGATTTAGGCATGGCTGCATTTGTACTCTTGCCATAATATAACTTTCCATAAGAAATTGCTTAAGTTGGCAAATAATATATATTTATTTATATTGAAAAAGCAATCTTTTAAAATGGAATGTTATTTGTTGATACAGTCCAACTTGATAATAAAAAGATCAATAACATTTATTTTTTCCAATTTGTTAACCATAATAATGGCGCTTTAAAAGGAATTTGTATATTGATACATACAATTATAAGAGATAAATAAACTCTTATAATAAATCCATTTGACGCAAAAGTAGAAATATGAAGCTTGAACAATTAAGACAGTTACAAGCCTTAACTGAATAAATGATTAAATCATGAATATATGATCAATCAGCATACCGCAATTGGCGACTCTCCTCCCGAATTTGTGCTACCAGTTATAGACGGCGTCAAGGAAAGACTAGGATTATTTGGATATATGGTCGTAGTGTCCTCACTAGCCAAGAAAACAAACAAGTTATTAAGTTAACACAGAACTTGCTTATAACAGTAACCGAAAAGAAACATTAGTACTAAAACAACAAATAATTAACATTTAACAAAATTCAAATCAACCTATTAATTGATATGTTCACATTGTTTTACATATATACAAGAATTAGCACTAAACACCACATAAGTTATTTTTTTTTTAAAGCCCCCTGGTGTCCCTTGGCCAAATGAAAGAAAACAAGGGGCTAAAGTTTATTTTTGGTATGTCTTGCCCCATTTACCATTGGAAATTCACACAGGGACCTAAACAAGACATAAATACACACACTCAAGCAAAGTGTGTTCCATGATCCAATGACAAATATATATTTGCAGATGACAAGTTATGTTCACAATTAAGAAAATTCCAAATGATGGTACGTTATGTGGATGTGCATAGTAAAAGCATTCCGGAAAAATACGTGCATAAGCAGAAGACAAGCAACATGTGTTTCATGATCCAATGACATATAGATAATGTCGATGGCATGTGTTCACAACTAAGGATATTCCAAAAGATGATGGGTCACGTGGAAGTGCATACTAAAAGGATATGGAAAATATATATGCGTAAGCAAGCGACAACAAGTTATATTTGTTTTTGGTGCAACTAAACGGAAAAAGAACGCCGCCATATGACCTATAGGGGACAAACATGTATGACGTGACAGACTTAATGTTGATACATATTATGTGGACGCGACTCGGTTCGGTTCGGTTCGACCCGGTTAGGTTCGGTTCAAGCCCGGCGTCACGACATTCCTCCGTCGTGCGCCCCAGAGTTCGACACGCGAAGCACGGAGAGCCGAGAACGTTTCCCGCTTGACACATCATCATGACATCATCGTGATAACAACGATTAGGCGACTAGATCCTCCCCTAGCCGATCAACAATCACATGTCCAAACAAAATAAGTGATAATATATCACATTTATCCGGGAGTCAAGTTCGTTTGTTGATACATATTATGTGGACACGACTCGGTTCGGTTCGACTCGGTTCGGTTCGACCCGGTTAGGTTCGGCTCAAGCCCGACGTCACGACATTCCTCCGTCGTGCGTCCCAGAGTTCGACACGCGAAGCACGGAGAGCCGCGGACTGTTTCCCTTTTACACATCATCATGACATCATCACGATGATGTCATAGATGTCATAAGTTGGCTAAATCTTTACAATTTGAATTACAGAACATACGTGCATGCTGTTGGGCCAGTCATCTTGCATGGTTGTTTGGGCCAATCACTACTCACATGGGCCGAACCCAAGTCCAATCGCACAACATGTGCAGAACACATATATACCGAAAACAAGTGTTTTCGGTGGTGTGGGTGTGAGAAGCAGGGAGAACCCGAGAGAGAGAGAGTTTATTGTGTTAACCGGATATTGTATGATCTTGTACTTGAGCTCTTCTCTTTGATATACAAGTGTGTTAAACATTGAATCTTCGTGTCTTGTATCTCGTGTTCTTATCGGTTTCTATCTCGGTTTGCATCTCCGGTTGGATTCCGCACAACCGGGTGTGTTTGACAACAAGGATTAGGCGACTAGATCCTCCCCTAGCCGGACCTACAAGCGGTATGTTCGGCTCACGATCTAAGATTTATATCAGCATAAAAGAAACAACCATGATACCCAGATGATAAGCAGCATAAAGACCGAATATCTCAGAACCTCGGCAATCTATCAAACGAAATTTCGGTACTAAGACCATATGCCAATGAATGGTTCCCACCTGGTCTTCAGTCGATTTAAGATTTATATCACCCTACACACTTTAAAATGATTGTGAGCCTACCGATACATCTTATATAGAGCTGCTTATCATTTTTCATTTAAGGTTTAAAGAGGTTTAGACAGACCACTGATGTACTATCATTTTCTCTTTTGCTCTCCAGGAAACTCATTTTTGCTTTTCTATTGTTTTTGAGTTTTGAAATTTTTCGATGTTTTTGGTTTTTCAAATTTGGATTTACTCTCCCTAAAATCAATAAACTAAGATAAATTTAAAACACAAAGGTATTTACAAAAATGATTTTCCGATGTTGGTTTTACTAAGATAAATTTTGTCACACCCCCAAAATCCACCATGCGGAGTATCACCTCTTGGAGGCGTGACGTGACCAGGATCGAGCCACCAATCATATTGAACAACATAATTAAGTAAATAAAACCAAACACAATACGATTGGTGACCAAAAGGAAGTAAACCGATTTTAGGTTAACAACGGAAGCATAAAACATAAGTTCATAACATAAGTCCATAGTTCATAAGTTTAGAGTCCAAAACGTAGGTTTAATAAGTTCATAAAGTTTATTCATTAAGTACTGGACATAACAGTTCGCATCCCACAACGACCACCTCCATATGCAAGCTCCATAGCATCTAATGACCTGCAAATCATGTAATAACGGGTCAACAACAATGTTGAGTGAGTTCACGGTTGGTTGTCCATTTTAGAGTTGTTTCCAAAAACATAGTTTAATCTCATTCGGCTATCCAGCCGTGGGGGTTACCCCATACTTCGAAAACGTTTATTTGTTAACCATCCCATGTCCACCTTCCCTGGCTATCCAGCCCGGCACTTTGGCCGTGGGGAGCTGCCCCAGTATTTTAAACTACCAGACTCGTTTATCATATCGACTACTAACAAAAGAAATCAATTGTGCCCTAGCGTCGGTGTTCTATCACCACCGACGTGCCATAGTCCATTAGTACACACCCGTCCAACTGGCACGGTGTGCGGTTTGTTAAACCTAATAGCGCTATTAACTAATGACCCGCTCGCCATAGCCTCGGCGATTAAGTCGATACAAAAAGGGAGGGACTTCGCTGATAGAGTTCTAGTCCAGTAAGTCTAATACGTCCCAATAGGACGAGGAATTTACATTCCTGAACACGTCACAAGGACGAGGAATCCACATTCCTGAACACGTCCCAAAGGACGAGGAATCCCTATTCCTGTACCCATTCCCATTCCCACGAGGAATTTACCATGCTTTGTAGAAAAGTGTGAACTCACCTCGGTTTGCTCGGTTAGATTCTCAAATATAGCTAACAGTCAAGGTCGGTCAATCGCGTCCTAATAAGGTACGGATAACAATCAGTTTCTCATGCATAACACGTATCCTACGTACGGTTTATTTGCACATTACTTCTACCACATAACACGCACACACTTTAACGATTTATGCCCATATATACTTCCCATCCATTCCCCACACATAAGCAAACATACAATAATGCATATAACACATATAACATGTTAGATCATTCACAGATAGCATACTCGACATTTAGACGCGCAAATCATAACTTATGTCATTTCAGCATTAATATTCAAAACCGGCAGTTTTCGGACATTTTAATAAAATAGTTAAACAATTCCAAAAATTCCCAAATTTTTACAGGATGTCTTAAACGTTCCATATTTTATTGTGTAAAAATATCGAGGTCCGGTTCATTACCAATATTTTATAAAAATTTCATATTCCGGACTGAATTCAGATTTATGTATTTCTGACCACAGTCCACGGAACAGTTTATTAAAAATTCATCGAGTGTCCGATTTACGAAATTCTAGTGGGGTAATTACAAATGCATCGGTTTTCATCTACTGTACAAATTTCATGGTCCGATTCATCACAAAACTCAGGTTATGACTGAAAGTATGACACCCATTTATTGCTGTCAAAATTCAGCTTAAGTTGCTGTTACAAATTAACACTTTAAAAATAGTAAACGGAGTCCAAAAATTACGATTCCAGTGCCATTAAAACCGTATTTCATAATAACATATTTTAGATTCAAAATATCGGTTTTTCGTTGAGTTTAAGACCTGTTTACAGCCAACTGAAGTTGGCTGTAAAACCGGGACAGATTCTGTTTTCACATTCTAACTTACTAACTTGTGTTCGGTTGATTCCGTTAATCACGTTTAGTGACCACAACAACATCACACATTAATATTAATTAGTAAAACATCAGATAATCAACCAATAATCATAATCACCCAAGATATACATGATTTACACTAATATTCATCCATTAACCATCTTGTTCATCACTTTAGTAGACTTTTAGTTGGTGATCTTATATGTTAGTGATTTTCAACCGACGAAACTCTTATTAACCACTTTAGAATAGATCAAGAAGGCGTTTAGAGTCACTTACTACTAGCTCAAGGCTAGGGAAGATCAAAGGCGTAAAAGTGGTGGATAAAAGAAACGTAGAGAGGTCCTTGAGATTCCGAGTGCACCGAGCTTCCTTATGTGATCCCTTGCACCTTTGTATGTAAGAAAATGGCTTGTAGGAGGCTTGAAGGTGGTGGTATGGTGGATGGTTGTGGCTGCCGATTTCAAAGAAAGAGAGGAGAGGGAGAGTGCAATTTTGATAAGTGTTGAAGTAAATGAATTGTAGTCTTATGGTTATATTTATTAACCAACTTCATACTTTGTCCACTAAACAATGTGCTTTCTAGATTTTAGGCAACATGGATTATTTTAATCAAAGTTGTAAGATGGTGTCCCCCATGGGGGACCGATCTCGTTAGGGGGGGGGGGGGGGGGGTTTCCATGGTTAGATTGTAACTAATTGTTAAGTATTAGTTAGTTAGTTAGAGATTTAATATTAGTTACTAGTGTGTTGTAAATTGTAACGGGTGTTAGGGTATTCAGGAACCCTAGCTGGCTCAGAAAAGAAAAACAATGTCATTGACAATATTTTTTTAGGTTCCGGGTAAAGTCCGGTTGTTCGCTTCGGTGTTGTTCCGTTAAAGTGCTTAATTAATCCGTAAAGTGTCCTATTTATAAATTTTGTAACGTTTTTACTTTCTAACACTTAGGAAAATATAACGGACTATTTAATGACCTTTCTGTACACTATTAGTATATTAACAAATATGTGTAAGCATAACGCAGATATCAGAAAGCAGTTAAGTAATTCCACACAGTCGTCAAGCACATTAATTATCATTAATAAATTGTACGGAATACATGGAATTATGAGGGTTGTCACATTCTCCCCCTGTTAAGAGAATTTCGTCCCGAAATTTAGCGCGTGGTTACTGAGGAAGCTAGTTAAGTTGCGTTGTTTTCCAGATTTTCCTGGGGTGTCACATCATCCCCCCGTTGATTTGGAATTTCGTCCCGAAATTCTGCAGTAGCTTCAGCCTCAGTAGTGTTTGCGTTTTTCTTAAACAGCTGGGGATACTTGAGTTTATTTGGTCTTCTCGTTCCCAGGTATACTCTGGGCCACGATGAGCATTCCAACGAACTCAGACCAGAGGTATCCTGGTATGCTTGAGGATCTTAACATCTCGATCCGTAATCTCTACTGGTTCCTCGACGAATCGCAGCTGGTCGTCGATTGTGAGTTCCTTAAGAGGAACTATGAGGGTCTCATCTGACAGGCACTTCTTCAGATTCGATACATGGAATACATTGTGAACTCCGCTGAGTTCTTCAGGTAGATTCAACCTGTAGGCGACTTTGCCAATTTTCTCGGTGACTTCGAATGGTCCGACATATCGCGGGTTGAGTTTGCCTCGTTTACCAAAGCGGACTACACCTTTCCAAGGTGAGACTTTGAGTAACACTCGATCCCCAACCTGGAGCTCGAGTGGTTTTCTTCCCTTATCAGCATAGCTTTTCTGACGGTCACGAGCTGCCGCCATTCGCTGTCGTATCTGAGCAATTTTCTCGGTGGTATCTACCACAAGTTCTGGGCCAGTGATTTTGCTGTCACCAACTTCTGCCCAACAGAGAGGTGATCGGCATTTGCGTCCGTACAATGCCTCAAACGGAGCGGCTTGGATGCTGGTGTGGTAGCTGTTGTTGTACGAAAACTCCACCAGCGGGAGGTGCCTTTCCCAGCCATTACCAAAATCGATTACACATGCCTTAAGCATGTCTTCAAGGGTTTGGATGGTGCATTTAGATTGCCCATCCGTCTGTGGGTGATAAGCGGTGCTCATATCTAAACGTCAGCCAAAGGACTTGTGCATTGCTTGCCACAGTTTAGAAGTAAAACGTGCGTCACGATCAGATATAATAGAGGTTGGCACTCCGTGCCTTGATACCACTTCCTTTAGGTAAATGTCTGCAAGAGTAGAAAACTTATCCGTTTCTTTGATAGCCAGAAAATGTGCAGACTTGGTCAGTCGATCTACGATCACCCAAATGGTATCGTTTCCGCGTTGAGATCTGGGTAGGCCGGTAACGAAATCCATGGAAATTTGCTCCCATTTCCATTTCGGGATCTCCGGTTGTTGAAGTAGGCCTGATGGTTTCTGATATTCAGACTTGACTCTCGCACAAGTCAAGCACTTTCTGACGTAGGTTGCTATGTGGGCTTTCATGCCAGGCCACCAATACGTAGTCTTGAGGTCGTGGTACATCTTGTCCGAACCAGGGTGTACCGAATAACGAGACTTATGTGCTTCATCCATCACAAGCTCGCGTAAGTTGCCATAAAATGGAACCCAGATGCGTCCGTTTACATAGTAAGCACCGTCTTCCTTTTGTTCTAGCCGCTGCCTCGATCCTCGTAGGGATTCAGCCCTGATGTTCTCTGCCTTCAGTGCTTCAACCTGAGCATCACGAATCTGAGCGGGAAGGTTAGATTGGATGGTAAGCTGTAAGGCACGTACACGCTTAGGTATAGTATCCTTTCGACTGAGGGCGTCGGCCACAACATTGGCTTTGCCCGGATGATACTTGATTGCGCATTCATAATCGTTCAAGAGCTCAACCCATCGGCGTTGACGCATGTTTAACTCCTTTTGCTTGAAGATATGCTCGAGACTCCTGTGATCGGTGTAAATGGTGCACTTAGTACCATACAGGTAATGTCTCCATATCTTAAACGCGAAAACAACTGCTCCCAGCTCCAGATCGTGAGTAGTGTAATTTCTTTCGTGAACCTTGAGTTGGCGTGATGCGTAGGCTATGACCTTGTCACGTTGCATCAACACACAACCAAGTCCTTGGATGGAAGCATCGCAGTAAACCACAAAATCATCTGTGCCCTCAGGCAATGAGAGGATAGGCGCGCTACAAAGTCTATCCTTTAGGTGTTGAAATGCGGACTCCTGTACATCACCCCAACGATAGATGACAACCTTCTGATTCAGTGAAGTGAGAGGTTGCGCAATCTTGGAGAAATCCTTGTTAAACCTCCTATAATATCCTGCCAAACCCAAGAATTGGCGGATTTCTGTTGGTGTGCGGGGTGCAGGCCAGTTCTTGATCGATTCAACCTTAGATGGATCCACATGAATTCCATCCTTGTTTACCACATGGCCTAGAAAGTGGACTTCGCGAAGCCAGAAGTCACATTTCAAAAACTTGGCATACAACTGCTCTTTTCGAAGAAGTTCCAGCATAAGTTGTAGATGCTGCTCGTGTTCCTCCTGACTCTTGGAATAGATCAGGATATCGTCGATGAACACAATAACGAACTTATCCAGGTAAGGCTTGCACACTCGGTTCATGAGATCCATAAAGACCGCTGGTGCATTCGTCAGTACGAATGGCATAACCAGAAACTCGTAATGGCCGTAACGAGTTCTGAATGCTGTTTTGGAGACGTCCTCATCTCGGACCCTTAGCTGATGGTATCCCGATCTCAAATCAATCTTGGAGTAATAGCTCGACCCTTGCAACTGGTCGAACAAGTCGTCAATACGTGGAAGAGGATAACGATTCTTCACAGTTACCTTGTTGAGCTCGCGATAGTCAATACACATTCTGAAAGTACCATCTTTCTTCTTTACGAACAAGACTGGAGCTCCCCAGGGCGAAGACCTAGGACGTATGAAACCCTTTTCCAAGAGTTCTTGTAGTTGTGTGGACAGTTCTTCAAGTTCTGATGGAGCTAGACGATATGGTGCTCGAGCTACTGGCGCTGCTCCAGGAGCTAGCTCGATTTGAAACTCAACTTGGCGATGAGGCGGAAGACCAGGTAATTCCTCAGGAAATACCTCGGGAAAATCGCGCACAATAGGGATGTCTTCAATTCTCTTCTCTTCCGTTGATGTGTCAATAACGAGTGCTAAAATGGCAGTGTGGCCCTTTCGCAAACACTTCTGGGCCTTAAGGAAAGAGATGATGCCTTCGACAGCACCACTCTTGTCGCCATGAATCATGAGAGGTTCTTCACCAGAACGAGGAATGCGGATTATTTTCTCCTTGCAAACAATCTCTGCTTGATGATGAGATAGCCAATCCATCCCAATAACGACGTCGAAACTACCCAGTGTGATAGGAATAAGATCGATAGAGAAAGTCTGACCAGCTAAGACGAGGTTACAACTCTTAACTACGTGTGTGGCTTCAAGACTTTTACCGTTAGCTAGCTCTACCGTGTGTTTGGTGTTCAAAAGTGTTGGAGTGCGCTTAAGCATTTGGCTAACTTTTACGGACACATAACTAGTATCGGCACCTGAATCGAATAAAACAGTAACAAAGAAGTCGTCCAGAAGAAACTTACCCATCACAACATTGGGATCGTTCCTTGCGTCACCCTGACCAATCACGAAAGCACGACCTCTTGCCCCATTACCATTGTTGTTTCCCCCATTGCCGTTTCCATTCCCCTGATTGTTGTTGTTCTGGTTCTGATTTAGCTGGGGGCAGTCTTTCTTGAAATGGCCCTCAGCACCACATTGAAAGCACCCTTTGTTGTTACCTTGTTGTTGCCGCTGCTGGCGTTGATTGGGTGGGGCTTGCTGTTGCTGCCGGTTTTGATTTGCCGGATGCTGACTCCTGCAGTCCCTTGCCATGTGACCAGGCTTGTTGCATCGATGACAGTTGCCTTTACCACATGGCCCACTGTGGTGCAAGTTACAGCGATTACATTTGGGGTGATTTCCCTTGTATCCACCCTGACCTTGATTCCCAGAAGACTGCTGACTGGGGCTCCTGTACTCATCTGTCTTTCGCTGCTGGGACTGAACTGAAGTAGAACCTTTGCCTGAATTCCCATCCCATTTTCGCTTGTTGTCGGTAGGTGCATCAGAAGTAGCAGCACCAATACGCTTGGGTAGTTTGTTTTGTTCAACTGCTTGATCGGTGAGGCGATGAGCCAGTTTGACGATTTGCTGGATGGTACCCAAGTTGGCTGAAGTCACGTGACTTTGAATCTCGGGTACAAGGCCCTTGAGGTACAGCTCAATACGTTTAATGGGAGGGTTCACCATAGTTGGGCACATGATGGCCAGCTCGTTTGACCTCTTAGTATACGCCTCAATCTCAGACCCCGTCATCTTCAGATTGTAAAATTCCACCTCTAGCTTATGGATGTCCTCCCGACTACAGTACTCCTCCTTGATCAGCTCTTTCAAACCATTCCAGGATGTGGCATTAGCAACTGCCAGTCCTAGTAGTTGAACTTGTGCCTTCCACCAGGTTAACGCAGCTCCTTCAAGTGTTCCGGTAGCATATTTCACCCTACGGTCTTCGGGGCATTCGCACATCTCGAAAACTGACTCAAGCTTTTCAAACCAGTGAAGAAGGCCCACTGCTCCTTCGGTGCCACTGAAAGTAGTAGGTCGGCAGTCCATGAACGTCTTGAACGTGCACACAGGAGGTTGAGCATGTTGACTTGTTTCGCGAGAATAAAAGATATGGTTAAGCACGAGGATTGGTTTGCGAAGGTAGGATCTAAACATCCTAAGGTGAGTTGGTATGGCAGGTTATACCTCCTGCAGGGTTAGCTGCGAGTGCCTCAGCGACTCGTTCATTGATCAAAGCCGTCAACTGGTCTTGAGTGAGGTTGATACGTCCTCTGCGTCCGCTCATGATCTTCATAATGAAGCAACGTAAGTGAGAAAAGTGTCGCGAAAGTGCGTAAGTGTGTGGGACGACATTAGAGAGTAAGCACACAAGGTTCAAATAGCAATTATCACATTATCTAATGCACAGTGAGAACTATCTAACCGACCATATAACATAAATCATACCACTTATGGTGTCGAGTCTTGCACGTGGAGCGTAACGTCGTTGTGGATCGTTGAGCACTATACTGGTTATAGTCTGGTTTTATCAAAAACTTTTCCCTTTTAAAAACCAAGTTCACTATAACCAATGGCTCTGATACCAATCTGTCACACCCCCAAAATCCACCATGCGGAGTATCACCGCTTGGAGGCGTGACGTGACCAGGATCGAGCCACCAATCATATTGAACAACATAATTAAGTAAATAAAACCAAACACAATACGATTGGTGACCAAAAGGAAGTAAACCGATTTTAGGTTAACAACGGAAGCATAAAACATAAGTTCATAACATAAGTCCATAGTTCATAAGTTTAGAGTCCAAAACGTAGGTTTAATAAGTTCATAAAGTTTATTCATTAAGTACTGGACATAACACTTCGCATCCCACAATGACCACCTCCATATGCAAGCTCCATAGCATCTAATGACCTGCAAAGCATGTAATAACGGGTCAACAACAATGTTGAGTGAGTTCACGGTTGGTTGTCCATTTTTGAGTTGTTTCAAAAAACATAGTTTAATCTCATTCGGCTATCCAGCCGTGGGGGTTACCCCATACTTCGAAAACGTTTATTTGTTAACCATCCCATGTCCACCTTCCCTGGCTATCCAGCCCAGCACTTTGGCCGTGGGGAGCTGCCCTAGTATTTTAAACTACCAGACTCGTTTATCATATCGACTACTAACAAAAGAAATCAATTGTGCCCTAGTGTCGGTGTTCTATCACCACCGACGTGCCATAGTCCATTAGTACACACCCGTCCAACTGGCACGGTGTGCGGTTTGTTAAACCTAATAGCGCTATTAACTAATGACCCGCTCGCCATAGCCTCGGCGATTAAGTCGATACAAAAAGGGAGGGACTTCGCTGATAGAGTTCTAGTCCAGTAAGTCTACTACGTCCCAATAGGACGAGGAATTTACATTCCTAAACACGTCACAAGGACGAGGAATCCACATTCCTGAACACGTCCCAAAGGACGAGGAATCCCAATTCCTGTACCCATTGCCATTCCCACGAGGAATTTACCATGCTTTGTAGAAAAGTGTGAACTCACCTCGGTTTGCTCGGTTAGATTCTCAAATATAGCTAACAGTCAAGGTCGGTCAATCGCGTCCTAATAAGGTACGGATAACAATCAGTTTCTCATGCATAACACGTATCCTACGTACGGTTTATTTGCACATTACTTCTACCACATAACAGGCACACACATTAATGATTTATGCCCATATATACTTCCCATCCATTCCCCACTCATAAGCAAACATACAATAATGCATATAACACATATAACATGTTAGATCATTCACAGATACCATACTCGACACTTAGACGCGCAAATCATAACTTATGTCATTTCAGCATTAGTATTCAAAACCGGCTGTTTTCGGACATTTTAATAAAATAGTTAAACTATTCCAAAAATTCCCAAATTTTTACAGGATGTCTTAAACGTTCCAGATTCTATTGTGTAAAAATATCGGGGTCCGGTTCATTACCAATATTTTATAAAAATTTCATATTCCGGACTGAACTCAGATTTATGTATTTCTGACCACAGTCCACGGAACAGTTTATTAAAAATTCATCGAGTGTCCGATTTACGAAATTCTAGTGGAGTAATTATAAATGCATCGGTTTTCATCTACTGTACAAATTTCATGGTCCGATTCATCACAAAACTCAGGTTATGACTGAAAGTATGACACCCATTTATTGCTGTCAAAATTCAGCTTAAGTTGCTGTTACAAATTAACACTTTAAAAATAGTAAACGGAGTCCAAAAATTACGATTCCGGTGCCATTAGAACCGTATTTCATAATAACATATTTTAGATTCAAAATATCGGTTTTTCATTGAGTTTAAGACCTGTTTACAGCCAACTGAAGTTGGCTGTAAAACCGGGACAGATTCTGTTTTCACATTCTAACTTACTAACTTGTGTTCGGTTGATTCCGTTAATCACGTTTAGTGACCACAACAACATCACACATTAATATTAATCAGTAAAACATCAGATAATTAACCAATAATCATAATCACCCAAGATATACATGATTTACACTAATATTCATCCATTAACCATCTTGTTCATCACTTTAGTAGACTTTTAGTTGGTGATCTTATATGTTAGTGATTTTCAACTGACGAAACTCTTATTAACCACTTTAGAATAGATCAAGAAGGCGTTTAGAGTCACTTACTACTAGGTCAAGGCTAGGGAAGATCAAAGGCGTAAAAGTGGTGGATAAAAGAAACGTAGTGAGGTCCTTGAGATTCCGAGTGCACCGAGCTTCCTTATGTGATCCCTTGCACCTTTGTATGTAAGAAAATGGCTTGTAGGAGGCTTGAAGGTGGTGGTATGGTGGATGGTTGTGGCTTCCGATTTCAAAGAAAGAGAGGAGAGGGAGAGTGCAATTTTGATAAGTGTTGAAGTAAATGAATTGTAGTCTTATGGTTATATTTATTAACCAACTTCATACTTTGTCCACTAAACAATGTGCTTTCTAGATTTTAGGCAACATGGATTATTTTAATCAAAGTTGTAAGATGGTGTCCCCCATGGGGAACCGATCTCGTTAGGGGGGGGGGGGGGGTTCCATGGTTAGATTGTAACTAATTGTTAAGTATTAGTTAGTTAGTTAGAGATTTAATATTAGTTACTAGTGTGTTGTAAATTGTAACGGGTGTTAGGGTATTCAGGGACCCTAGCTGTCTCAGAAAAGAAAAACAATGTCATTGACAATATTTTTTTAGGTTCCGGGTAAAGTCCGGTTGTTCGGTTCGGTGTTGTTCCGTTAAAGTGCTTAATTAATCCGTAAAGTGTCCTATTTATAAATTTTGTAACGTTTTTACTTTCTAACACTTAGGAAAATATAACGGACTATTTAGTGACCTTTCTGTACACTATTAGTATATTAACAAATACGTGTAAGCATAACACAGATATCAGAAAGCAGTTAAGTAATTCCACACAGTCGTCAAGCACATTAATTATCATTAATTAATTGTACGGAATACATGGAATTATGAGGGTTGTCACAAATTTAAAACACGAAATCAACCATGTTTGTTTTGAGTGGGTTATTATTTTCTTTAAAGCCCACCTGAGTGCCTCAAAAGAATTAGAAGTTGGGGATTCGTGAAAATTGGTCTAGATCATCAAAATTAGTTAGTAGCTGGTGTTCGCAAAATTTATAAGGTTGTCGGCTGATTAAGATTTTGAGCAGGTATTCGTCATTATACATCCGATATGAAACGATCTATCAGAGCAACTGATATGTTCGGAAATCCATTACCTGTTCGATCTACCGGACCAACAGATCTGTATGGAAATCCATTACCACCAGTTGCTTCACAGTGCCATCGTTCTGCTGTAGCACCATCATCTCTTGATTCAAGGAACTGTAGTCAAACAAAAACGGCGTTGTATGCTGAAATTGTCAAAGATGCCAGCAATGGTGAATCCTCGGGAAATAATGACAGTTCTGAACATGACAGTAGTTCAGATGAAGATGTTTCTACTTCACTTGAGGATGATACAAATTCAAGTTCAAGCGAGGATGGATCTGAATGTGAATCATCAAGGGAGGTTGTTGATTCTGATGTAGAAAGGTCAACATCTGAGAGTGATTCCAGTCAGGTACGTGTCGATGAATCAAAATTTGATAGTTGTGATAGATGTGATAGGTGTGTTGGATTAGATGCTAATATGTCTGAGTTGCAAAGCAAACATCATGCTTTAAAAGCTGAATTGTTTGACTTGCAAAACAAACATGTTTCTTTAGATGATAAGTGGTGTGATTTGCAAAGCAAGCATGAGGATTTGCAAAACAAATTTGAAGTGACAAATATGCACAATCAAAAGTTGATAGTGGATCTTTCAAAATGCAAAGAGGCTAACATGTTTTATGAAAACCATGAAAAGGAATTTAAAACGATGGTTGAAACTTTAAGAAAAGATAAAACCGAACTGACAAAAATGGTTTCCAGAAAACAAACTGACATAAATTTGTATATCACTCGTCTTGAGATAATGCAAAAAGAGATGGCTTGTGTTAAAACTGAAAGTGAGGCGATCCAGCTTAAGTTAGACAGTTATTTGAGCTCTAGCTATGTGTTGGATCACATCATTGATGTTCAGAAAGAGAAACGGGATGTCACATGCATTGGATATAAGAAATGTCCACCACCCGTGAGAAACAATTATGATGCCATGCCTGATGAGGAGTATAGAACTCACTTTGAACCATCTGTTCCTTTGGACATTGAGGAATTTGCAACTGGACTTGGATACCAACAGGAAGTATCATCAGATTCGGATGTATCAGCGGATATTTTTGTAACTGCTGAACAAAATCAGGATCCTCCAATCATTGTTGAGGATACTGATTCTTCAGATGATGAATCTAATGATACCGACTCAGCACAGTCAGATGCGGTAATCAAAGAAGAGGACATACCTCTCGAGAATCATATTCTATGTGATCCTCCCGCAAAACCTGCTACGACTGTTCTGATCGAGTCCACGTCTACTTCCTCACAAGAGTCTGAGAGTGTGAATTTGATGTACACTCTTGTTGGTGATGATAAAATCTATTCTGACAAAGATTTTCCTATTAAGAATGTTAATCAATCTTTAATTAGTAAAATTTTTGAGGATTCAACAAGTAAGTTTTTGGGAAAGACAGGATCACACGTTGTGGTAACACAGTGTCCTCCTATCCCAAAGGCTGAAGTTCGAAAACAATGTGGCAATCAAAAATTACCAACAGTGAAAAAGCAGCAAAATCGCACCAAACCAAAAGGTAAATCACCGACTCAAGGTCAAAAGAAACAGACCAAGAAAAAGGACAAGAAGGTGAACTTTGTGAAATCGAGGGGAACGGATAAAATTGACACATTCGAAAACAAATCTAACTTAGATTTTGTTAAACAAGTTAAAATTTTGAAAAGAAACAGTCAAAACAATTACACACAACACACAAACGGTTGTGATGTTGGACCAAGTACCTCAAGATCACGAAGTTCATCATCAAGCTCCTACAGTTATGATACTCCGAGGTTTGTTGAGCGGAGATCATGTTATGAATGCGGTGAGTACGGGCACATTGTCAGAAATTGTCCATATCTCACGAAAGGAAAGGCAAAGGTTGATGTCCCCCATGGTAACAGTTACCATAAAAGATTTGTTTCACCAAAACAGGACCCTCGTCTTGTTAAACAACAAGAAGTGAAACAGAGAAAGAAACAACGGAAAAATGTTGAAAAGGTTTTAAAACCGGAGGTTGTCCAAACAAAATCTGTTGAATCAAATGTTAAACATGAAAACCAAAAACAGATTTGGAAACCAAAATTGGAAATTGTTTCAGGGGGAGCTACATCAATTTTGAATCATCGGGAAATGGATGTCACAATTCTCGATGATGACGGACGACCCAAGTCTGTGAAGGCTTGGGTCCCCCTCTCCAACTAATCTCTGAATGAGAGTGCAGGATGTTCCAGGAGGAACTATTGATAGTCTTAGGATTGTTGATAGTGGAGCGTCCATGCACAAGATCGGTGACATAAGGCTCCGAAACATCGTTATATCTAGGAGTTGTTGCCTTTGATGGAGAGAAGAGAAAAGAAGACAAAAATGTCTGATGAAAGAATGTTGTTGAATGAAGTTGAAAAATTCGACATGATGAGATATGTGCCAAAATTTGGTTGTTATGGTTTTTGATCGGGTCCTCAGGAAAGATTCCAATGAAAAGTACGCGCCTGTAGCACGTCTGAAGCTTTTCGAAGATTCATGGATTTTTCTTCCACAAGAAGTTCAAAGTCCACAAGATGAACGTGTAGGGTAATTTTCTCTACAGTGTGATTGAAGAAAATGTGTTTGTTGAACAAACCAACCGGGTGTGCGGATGCCTTGGCGTGGATTGAACAACCGCACACTACCTCTCAAAGAAAAAGAGAAAGACAAAGACCTTAGCTGGTACAATGTGGAAGACCAGCCGGACCCAGAGGTTTATGATCTTGTTGCTGTCAAGAGATTTCTCAGTAGCTATAAAAATCGACTTTGAAGTCCACACCTGGTGGATATCCAGTTTGGGAGAGCACTCAGATTTCTGGCAATGCACGAAGCAGTTGCAGGATACGGTTTTAAATTTCTAATCTCTCCTATACTTGTCGATATTTAAGCTGCTTTATGAATTATTATCATCTCGTACAGCACTCCTTGGCCTGACACGTTGATCTCGAATATCACCTCACACGTGATTGTTTCACTATGAAACTCATCGATGTTGTTAAGGTCCACACCGATGACCAACGTGCCGACCTTTTTACCAAAGCATTTGAGAAACCAAGATTTGACTTTTTATTATTGGTAAACGGCATTAAGGTCAAGCAAGAGTAAAACCAACATCGGAAAATCATTTTTGTAAATACCTTTGTGTTTTAAATTTATCTTAGTTTATTGATTTTAGGGGGAGTAAATCCAAATTTGAAAAACTAAAAACATCGAAAAATTTCAAAACTCAAAAACAATAGAAAAGCAAAAATTAGTTTCCTGGCGTGCAAAAGAGAAAATGATAGTACATCAGTGGTCTGTCTAAACCTCTTTAAACCTTAAATGAAAAATGATAAGCAGCTCTATATAAGATGTATCGGTAGGCTCACAATCATTTTAAATGTGCAGGGTGATATAAATCTTAAATCGACTGAAGACCAGGTGGGAACCATTCATTGGCATATGGTCTTAGTACCGAAATTTCGTTTGATAGATTGCCGAGGTTCTGAGATATTCAGTCTTTATGCTGCTTATCATCTGGGTATCATGGTTGTTTCTTTTATGCTGATATAAATCTTAGATCGTGAGCCGAACATACCGCTTGTAGGTCCGGCTAGGGGAGGATCTAGTCGCCTAATCCTGGTTGTCAAACACACCCGGTTGTGCGGAATCCAACCGGAGATGCAAACCGAGATAGAAACCGATAAGAACATGAGATACAAGACACGAAGATTCAATGTTTAACACACTTGTATATCAAAGAGAAGAGTTCAAGTACAAGATCATACAATATCCGGTTAACACAATAAACTCTCTCTCTCTCTCGGGTTCTCCCTGCTTCTCACACCCACACCACCGAAAACACTTGTTTTCGGTATATATGTGTTCTGCACATGTTGTGCGATTGGACTTGGGTTCGGCCCATGTGAGTAGTGATTGGCCCAAACAACCATGCAAGATGATTGGCCCAACAGCATGCACGTATGTTCTGTAATACAAATTGTAAAGATTTAGCCAACTTATGACATCTATGACATCATCATGACATCATCGTGATGATGTCATGATGATGTGTAAACGGGAAACAGCCCACGGCTCTCCGTGCTTTGCGTGTCGAACTCTGGGACGCACGACGGAGGAATGTCGTGACTTCGGGCTTGAGCCGAACCTAACCGGGTCGAACCGAACCGAATCGAACCGAACCAAGTCGTGTCCACATAATATGTATCAACAAACTCCCCCTTGGACGCTACTCGTGAGGTTCATCTTTCATATCTTCCATGTCGGAGGATCTTCAAAGTCTTCACATGTCGTAAGTAGAAAGTGTATCAACAAACTCCCTTTTCAGTTAGGTAGTGTGTCAATAAACTCCCCCTTTGATTATGCTTGTGAATCTTTTGACATCAATGCTTGAGATCCTTGTGGTGTTGGTGATGATCAGCGGCAACTCGATCATTTTTATCTCTTGAGTGCCTCCACGTCGTGTCTTCATTCCGAAGCTTGTCATCGACCATGTTCCCCTTGCCTTTAGAATCTGCACACGCAAGAAATCTAAACGCGTAATGAGAACAACTGCTTGGAATATAGTTAACATAAAACAAATAACACACATGTGACCATATTTCAATCAACTACCGTCCAATAGTTTGAAAGTTTAATGGATTTATCAATTCTAGTTTTTAACTTTCAAAACTTGCAAATTTCGACCGTTTATGAAGATTTAGTCACTTTGGTTTTCAATCAGGTTTCAGGTAACGAAGACTCGAGATCCAACATCGTACGATCGAAAATAAGATAGAAATAAAATCTTTTTGGCTTTTAGAAAGTTTATATTAAAACACACCTAAAATCTTTTTGGAATTTTGAATATTTCAAATGTAAAGACAGAAAGCAGTAAATAAATATATACAGAGTTGCAGAAACTAAGAAAAGTAAATATATACAAACATTCTTTTTGTGAGTTTCGAGGGTAAGAGAATCATATCAGTGTACGGTCATGCCAAAACGCTCTTGTTGTTCTTTTTGTTAACATATTAGATAAACATCCTATAACGATTATCGGTATTGTTATCCACATAAGCTCAACTTATCAGATGTAATCATGGCGAGGGGATACGTTAAGGTATGATTTATACTTACCGACCGGTGTTCATCCACATCACGACACATTCCCGTATCAAGGTATGCATGAGGGTTCATCTTACCGGTGAGTATACCGATTATCATCTGTTTGACCGTATATGATGTGAGATTCTCACTTATTTTGATTTGAAAACAAGCCCTATGTGATAGAATCACTTATTGATGAGGAACTTGATTTTCATATGCATGAGGGCACAGGAGAAAGTCCGTGAACAGGTCAGTACTTTCGTACAGCAGAGAGACGAACTTGACTCCCGGATAAATGTGATATATTATCACTTATTTTGTTTGGACATGTGATTGTTGATCACTTATTGAGGTCGTATGCAGTATGTACGCGTATGTATGGTATCATGGAAGATCTAGACTTGCGTCCCCGTAATTTTTCGGTAAAAGATACAACCATGATACCCAGATGATAAGCAGCATAAAGACCGAATATCTCAGAACCTCGGCAATCTGTCAAACGAAATTTCGGTACTAAGACCTGGTCTTCAGTCGATTTAAGTTTATATCACCCTGCACACTTTAAAATGATTGTGAGCCTACAGATACATCTTATATAGAGCTGCTTATCATTTTTCATTTAAGGTTTAAAGAGGTTTAGACAGACCACTGATGTACTATCATTTTCTCTTTTGCTCGCCAGGGAGGATCTAGTCGCCTAATCCTTGTTGTCAAACACACCCGGTTGTGCGGAATCCAACCGGAGATGCAAACCGAGATAGAAACCGAAAAGAACACGAGATACAAGACACGAAGATTCAATGTTTAACACACTTGTATATCAAAGAGAAGAGTTCAAGTACAAGATCATACAATATCCGGTTAACACAATAAACTCTCTCTCTCTCGGGTTCTCCCTGCTTCTCACACCCACCACCGAAAACACTTGTTTTCGGTATATATGTGTTCTGAATATGTTGTGCGATTGGACTTGGTTCACTTGTGCGATTGGTTATGGGGTTCGGCCCATGTGAGTTGTGATTGGCCCTAACAACCATGCGTGATGATTGGCCCAACAGCATGCACGTATGTTCTATAATTCAAATTGTAAAGATTTAGCCAACTTATGACATCTATGACATCATCATGACATCATCGTGATTATGTCATGATAATGTGTAAACGGGAAACAGTCCGCGGCTCTCCGTGCTTCGCGTGTCGAACTCTGGGACGCACGACGGAGGAATGTCGTGACGTCGGGCTTGACCCGAACCTAACCGGGTCGAATCGAACCGAGTCGAACCGAACCGAGTCGTGTCCACATAATATGTATCAACAAACTCCCCCTTGGACGCTACTCGTGAGGTTCATCTTTCATATCTTCCATGTCGGAGGATCTTCAAAGTCTTCACATGTCGTAAGTAGAAAGTGTATCAACAAACTCCCTTTTCAGTTAGGTAGTGTGTCAATAAACTCCCCCTTTGATTATGCTTGTGAATCTTTTGACATCAATGCTTGAGATCCTTGTGGTGTTGGTGATGATCAGCGGCAACTCGATCATTTTTATCTCTTGAGTGCCTCCACGTCGTGTCTTCATTCCGAAGCTTGTCATCGACCATGTTCTCCTTGCCTTTAGAATCTGCACACGCAAGAAATCTAAACGCGTAATGAGAACAACTGCTTGGAATATAGTTAACATAAAACAAATAACACACATGTGACCATATTTCAATCAACTACCGTCCAATAGTTTGAAAGTTTAATGGATTTATCAATTCTAGTTTTTAACTTTCAAAACTTGCAAATTTCGACCGTTTATGAAGATTTAGTCACTTTGGTTTTCAATCAGGTTTCAGGTAACGAAGACTCGAGATCCAACATCGTACGATCGAAAATAAGATAGAAATAAAATCTTTTTGGCTTTTAGAAAGTTTATATTAAAACACACCTAAAATCTTTTTGGAATTTTGAATATTTCAAATGTAAAGACAGAAAGCAGTAAATAAATATATACAGAGTTGCAGAAACTAAGAAAAGTAAATATATACAAACATTCTTTTTGTGAGTTTCGAGGGTAAGAGAATCATATCAGTGTACGGTCATGCCAAAACGCTCTTGTTGTTCTTTTTGTTAACATATTAGATAAACATCCTATAACGATTATCGGTATTGTTATCCACATAAGCTCAACTTATCAGATGTAATCATGGCGAGGGGATACGTTAAGGTATGATTTATACTTACCGACCGGTGTTCATCCACGTCACGACACATTCCCGTATCAAGGTATGCACGAGGGTTCATCTTACCGGTGAGTATACCGATTATCATCTGTTTGACCGTATATGATGTGAGATTCTCACTTATTTTGATTTGAAAACAAGCCCTATGTGATAGAATCACTTATTGATGAGGAACTTGATTTTCATATGCATGAGGGCACAGGAGCAAGTCCGTGAACAGGTCAGTACTTTCATACAGCAGAGAGACGAACTTGACTCCCGGATAAATGTGATATATTATCACTTATTTTGTTTGGACATGTGATTGTTGATCGGCTAGGGGAGGATCTAGTCGCCTAATCCTTGTTGTCATGATGATGTCATGATGATATGTCAAGCGGGAAACGTTCTCACATGGGCCAATCATCTTGCATGGTTGTTTGGGCCAATCACTACTCACATGGGCTGAACCCAAGTCCAATCGCACAACATGTGCAGAACACATATATACCGAAAACAAGTGTTTTCGGTGGTGTGGGTGTGAGAAGCAGGGAGAACCCGAGAGAGAGAGAGTTTATTGTGTTAACCGGATATTGTATGATCTTGTACTTGAACTCTTCTCATTGATATACAAGTGTGTTAAACATTGAATCTTTGTGTCTTGTATCTCGTGTTCTTATCGGTTTCTATCTCGGTTTGCATCTCCGGTTGGATTCCGCACAACCGGGTGTGTTTGACAACAAGGATTAGGCGACTAGATCCTCCCCTAGCCGGACCTACAAGTGGTATCAGAGCCGATGCTCTTCTCCTTGTTAAAACCGAGTGTTTTCGGGTGTGTTTCGGGTTTTTGAAGTTTAGTGTTTCTTGAAAATTTCTGCTTAAAACTTCGAAAATCTGCATTTTTTGTTGAAAGTTCTTATAAAAACCTCTTTATTTTTCATTTTCACATGTTAAAAGTTGGTTTTTGGTGAAGTTTCAAGCAAAATCGGGTTTCGGAAAGGTGTCGGTTCACCGGAAAACTCTTTAGTTTACCGGAAAATTCAAATTTTCTGGGTTGTGTTCTTCATATCTTCAACCAAGCTTCAAAGTGTTCTTGATAATATTCTTGTTTGATCTGCATTTGGATTTGAATTAAAGTGTTTGTGTTTTGGAAATTGTGATTGGATTATTATATTGGCAAATCATCATTTGGTTGGTAAACTTGGAAAGAGTGAGCAGAAAGTGGGTCTTTTGTGTCAGGAGGTTAGTCAAATTTGATAGTTGCACATGATTGAATCGCACAAGAATTGGATAATCACACAAGATTTCAGTTGTACAAGTTTCAGTCGCACAAGAATTGATTAGCTGGGATTGCACAACATTTGTTTTGTCACACAAGATATTGGGATCGCACAAGTTTTTCACTCGCACAAGACTCTTTCAGTCGCACAAGAAGAGTTGGGCTTAAGAATTGGGCCTTTTCACCGAAATCACCTATCACGAAATCACCTTCCTTGTTGCCGAAAACACTCCCAAGCCGAAAAACCTTAATCCCTTGTCAGCCGAAATCACCCTTATTGCCGAAATCAGCTTCTGGGCCGAACTCCCACCTGGGCCGAAATCACTTGTCTTTGTTTTATTTGGGCCATAGTTGTTTCTTTTGGGATTTGTAGGATTTATCAAATTCTAAGTTAGTGGGTTATTATTTTCTTTAAAGCCCACCTGAGTGCATCAAAAGAATTAGAAGTTGGGGGTTCGTGAAAATTGGTCTAGATCATCAAAATTAGTTAGTAGCTGGTGGTCGCAAAATTTATAAGGTTGTCGGCTGATTAAGATTTTGAGCAGGTATTCGTCATTATACATCCGATATGAAACGATCTATCAGAGCAACTGATATGTTCAGAAATCCATTACCTGTTCGATCTACCAGACCAACAGATCTGTATGGAAATCCATTACCACCAGTTGCTTCATAGTGCCATCGTTCTACTGTAGCATCATCATCTCTTGATTCAAGGAACTGTAGTCAAACAAAAACGGCGTTGTATGCTGAAATTGTCAAAGATGCCAGCAATGGTGAATCCTCAGGAAATAATGACAGTTCTGAACATGACAGTAGTTCAGATGAAGATGTTTCAACTTCAGTTGAGGATGATACAACTTCAAGTTCAAGCGAGGATGGATCTGAATGTGAATCATCAAGGGAGGTTGATGCAGAAAGGTCAACATCTGAGAGTGATTCCAGTCAGGTACGTGTCGATGAATCAAAATTTGATAGTTGTGATAGATGTGATAGGTGTGTTGGATTAGATGCTAATATGTCTGAGTTGCAAAGCAAACATGATGCTTTAAAAGCTGAATTGTTTGACTTGCAAAACAAACATGTTTCTTTAGATGATAAGTGGTGTGATTTGCAAAGCAAGCATGAGGATTTGCAAAACAAATTTGAAGTGACAAATATGCACAATCAAAAGTTGATAGTGGATCTTTCAAAATGCAAAGAGGCTAACATGTTTTATGAAAACCATGAAAAGGAATTTAAAACGATGGTTGAAACTTTAAGAAAAGATAAAACCGAGCTGACAAAAATGGTTTCCAGAAAACAAACTGACATAAATTTGTATATCACTCGTCTTGAGATAATGCAAAAGGAGATGGCTTGTGTTAAAACTGAAAGTGAGGCGATCCAGCTTAAGTTAGACAGTTATTTGAGCTCTAGCTATATGTTGGATCACATCATTGATGTTCAGAAAGAGAAACGGGATGTCACATGCATTGGATATAAAAAATGTCCACCACCTGTTAGACACAATTACGATGCACTGCCTGATGAGGAGTATAGAACTCATTATGAAGAATCTGTTCCTTTAGACATTGAGGAATTTGCAACGGGACTTGGATACCAACAGGAAGTATCATCAGATTCGGATGTATCAGCGGATACTTTTGTAACTGCTGAACAAAATCAGGATCCTCCAATCATTGTTGAGGATACTGATTCTTCAGATGATCAATCTAATGATACTGACTCAGCACAGTCAGATGCGGTAATCAAAGAAGAGGACATACCTCTCGGGAATCATATTCTATGTGATCCTCCCGCAAAACCTGCTATGGCTGTTCTGATCGAGTCCACGTCTACTTCCTCACAAGAGTCTGAGAGTGTGAATTTGCTGTACACTCTTGTTGGTGATGATAAAATCTATTCTGACAAAGATTTTCCTATTAAGAATGTTAATCAATCTTTAATTAGTAAAATTTTTGAGGATTCAACAAGTAAGTTTTTGGGAAAGACAGGATCACACGTTGTGGTAACACAGTGTCCTCCTATCCCAAAGGCTGAAGTTCGAAAACAATGTGGCAATCAGAAATTACCAACAGTGAAAAAGCAGCAAAATCACACCAAACCAAAAGGTAATTCACCGACTCAAGGTCAAAAGAAACAGACCACGAAAAGGGACAAGAAGGTGAGCTTTGTGAAATCAAGGGGAACAGATAAAATTGACACATTCGAAAACAAATCTAACTTAGATTTTGTTAAACAAGTTAAAATTTTGAAAAGAAACAGTCAAAACAATTACACACAACACACAAACGGTTGTGATGTAGGACCAAGTACCTCAAGATCACGAAGTTCATCATCAAGCTCCTATAGTTATGATACTCCGAGGTTTGTTGAGCGGAGATCATGTTTTGAATGCGGTGAGTACGGGCACATTGTCAGAAATTGTCCATATCTCACGAAAGGAAAGGCAAAGGTTGATGTCCCCCATGGTAACAGTTACCATAAAAGATCTGTTTCACCAAAACAGGACCCTCGTCTTGTTAAACAACAAGAAGTGTAACAGAGAAAGAAACAACGGAAAAATGTTGAAAAGGTTTTAAAACCAGAGGTTGTCCAAACAAAATCTGTTGAATCAAATGTTAAACATGAAAACCAAAAACAGATTTGGAAACCAAAATTGGAAATTGTTTTAGGGGGAGCTACATCAATTCTGTAACAACCCTCATTAAATGTCCTATTTAAATTATTCAATAGGAAACCCTAATTGAGACACCCAAGTAATTCTGCACAAACCCTACAAATTGCAGAACAATCAGAATCAGGATCAGGGCCCCTAAAACTCAGGGGGGCATTCCCTACTCGATGATTATCCTTATAAATTATTATAAAAATCGAATTTAATTAAATCGTCGACTCAGCAAGCCTACACCCACACGTGGCGACCCTATGGAGAAAAGGTGTCCCTTACGGACCGTAAGGGAATATTGTTACGGTCCGTAAGCAATGACAAATTTCGGGTATAAATAGCAGGTTTTGGGACTTGCTTCTGTGCGTTCGTTCGACGATAAAATTCAACTCAGGCGCGGAGATATCGTCCAAATACTCTCAATTAACACACTAATCAATAATTAGTATAGCGGGGTGCTGCTGCACAGGGTATTAACTCGATCGCTGCTACGATTCAATGTCCGATCGATTAAACTATCCAATGGATGTTTAAGTGCTGCTCAAATTGGGTTATACTTTGTTATTCATCGTGATTTCGACTTGAATGTTTGAGTGTTGTTCGAACTCAAACTATACTCTGTCATTCGTTGTGAATCCGCTGAATTGTTAAGTATTGCACTTTGTCATTCGTTGTGAGGGTTTTATCTCGTGAGTTATCGTAAATGCTGTATTAGTTACTACCTAGTTCTTGTGCATTAGGTTACCAGGCTAAGAAATAGGCTAAGCTTTGCTCAAATTAAATCTGCAATATATCAAGGATTATCTGTAGACTAAGCTTTGCCCGTAGAAATCTGCAATGTGAGTTCATTTCTCTTTTCTCACCGTTTGTGAGTCCATTATATTTTCTCACATTTTTATCACCTTTTTGTGATACAATTATATTTACAAAGGCTTTACAGAATCCTAAACAGTTACCAGTTATACTTACAGTGATTAAGTTTTTATATTAACTGCCGGTATGAAATGTTTTATACATTATTTGATTCTCGTTATTAATTGCCAGAAAGTTAGTCAATATTAGCATGACTACAATAACAGTGGAAATTATGCATTCTACTAAGATTATATTTTAGTCTTAGTCACGTTAAAATATATTAAATAATGATATTACAATTATTTAATTGACATATTTTATTTGATAAAGTTATTATAGTTTAACATAACATGATATATGTCATTTTCTGGATTAAATGGTTTTATGCCATAAGTAATATATTTGACAAAGAAATGTCACGGGACACAATGAAGTCCGGAGTCACTAGTTGAGAGAATAATCAACAGTGACATGTCCAAAGACACTAGTTGAGAGAATGATCAACAGTGTTATGAATAGAAAGTACTAGTTGATAGAATGATCAACAGTAATATGATCTGAGTCACTAGTTGAAAGAATGATCAACAGTGACATGACCAAAAGCACTAGTTGAGAGAATGATCAACAGTGTTATAGAATCACTAGTTGAAAGAATGATCAACAGTGATATGACCAGAATCATTAATTGAAAGAATGATCAACAATGATATGATTATAGTCACAGGAATCACCAAGTGACAGATAAATTGAATAATAATAAAATATAATTACTTGATAAATTCACTATTGGACAAACGTGAGCCAATGGGTGATATGATTAATGTCATATTGGAACTGCCGCTATGTGACAATTACTGATTGAGTTAGATAAATATAAATAGATATAAAAACCTTAATACTGTAAGGTATAACAATATATTTTATAAAAATGGAATGAATTCACTCAGTATTTTCGCTGACAAAACCTTTTCAAACATTTTTCATGTAATTACAGTAGATTGGAATAAGAGCTGGATACGACACTGAAAGGCTTCAAGAAGTGGCTTATTTTATTAATTAAATCCAATTAAGAAATATTGTTTTATGTAAACAAATTTATCTTATAAAACATGGGTTTATCCCATCTATTTAATAAATAAAATCCGGTATTTCTAAACTCTGATATTTTTCCTAACTCACGGTCCTGATGAAATTTCCGCTGCAACGTTTTCAAAATAATCACCGGTACCACTGGGCTGTTCGCGACTCCCGATTCCGTCCAGGGTGGGTCGGGGGTCGTGACAGAAGGTGGTATCAGAGCCACTTGTTTAAGCTATTTAGGTGTTCTTTTAATACCTAAACAATAAAGTTAGGAAACTGATACAAATTAACATTTGTGTTATATATGAATATATATATGTCGATATGCACATATAAAATCCTGGAAGTATTGTTTTGTTCTAATTATTCTGTGATATTAATAAGTAAAAATGTTTGCAATTCAGATGTCGAATGAAGTATCACATAATCCAGAAGTTCATGCTAATAATGAAAATCCTTTGGATAAAAATGCTATAGAGAATCTAATAGCTCAAGGAATAGCTAATGCTTTACCTTTAATAATTAAAGCTGTTAAAAATCCTGTAGAACCTACCAAAGTTGTGAGTAGCAAGCATACTCGTGACGATGGTTTTAGCCATAGTGTCAATGGAGGTAATGATGATATTATCAAAACCCCATTTCCCAAGAAAAAGAAGGCGATGACTCTCGGGTGTACCTACAAAGAATTTCTAGCTTGTAAACCAACTGAGTTCGTAGGCAGTGAAGGAGCCACGGCTGCTCTGCGATGGTTAGAAAAGATGGAAGCTGTTCTTACAATCAGCAAATGTACCGAAGAAGATAAGGTGATGTATGCATCTAACCTCTTTAAGGAAGAAGCCTTAGAATGGTGGAATACAATTCATCAGGCAAAAGGAAGTGGCATGGCTTATGCCATGAACTTGGGAAAAATTCAAAGAAATGGTAGAAAGGAAATTCTGTCCTCCTTATGAAAAGGAACGAATGGCTAACAAGTTCCTAAATCATAAAATGATAGATGTGAATTGTCGTGAATATACGACCACGTTCTTCGAATATGCAAGAATGGTACCAACTCTGGCTTCGCCAGAACCTGTACTAATTTCTCGTTATATTTGGGGATTAGTTAGCGAAATCCGAGACATAGTCAAGGCCACTAGACCACAGACTATTGAAGAAGCAGTCGAACTAGCTAACATGTTGACAGATGGACTAATCCGCACAAGAGAAGAAAACAAGAAGAAAGAGTTAGCCCAGAAAATTTCCCAAGAATTCTACAAGAAGACAGGAACTGAATCGTCACTGGAGCAACCTACCTGTAGAAGTTGTAACAAAAAGCATTCAGGAAGATGTCGTTTTAGGAGAACATCCTACTATGACTTCTGCAAGATGACTGGACATATAGAGGAAGAGTGTAGAAGGAAAACTAATGTTTGTTTCAATTGCGGAGAAACAGGACACATCAAACCATATTGCCCTAAACTAACCAAAGCACCTGACAACAAGGCCAGAACAACAGACGGAACTAAGAAGAACGCGTGAGCATTCGTACTTACTACGCAAGAAGCAGAAATGATTCCAGATGTAATCGCTGATATATAATATCTAAGTTAAGTTATTATTTGACCCTAGTACAAATAAAAATTTATAAATAAATATATTTTGTCAAGTACTTCATCTATTCAAAACCATAACAGAATTGTTTGGTTTTCACTTTCACTGAATCATTCATTTGGTCACGATCACCTTATGGTGACGTTTTCACAAAATTTGAAGCTTGTGCTAATCTCGTTGTATACGGGTTTTATTATTTATTTATATTGAATCCGTTTTGTTGGTTTATTCTATAAAATCAATCTTAACACAATCATGTGCTAAGATAATGATACACAAATTCATTTCATATATTCAGTGTATCTCTTAATGATTTTTATATCAGCAATGGAGCGTTTCGTAATCCTTATTGTTTTATCATCTTTGATCGAAAAACATTATTCAATTATTTTGATTTCAATCCTACTAGATTTATTTGAAACATTCGGACTTACTTCATTTGATTTAAAGCATGGTGAAACTCGTTTCATTCACCGCTACTATTTTCAATTACTATGACACCTTGTGGTGGCATTTTCTTTAATTTGTAGCTTGAGCTATTCTCATTTTCACTCCTAATAAACGAATTTTAATTTTTGTCGGTTCATTATCTTAAACAATCTTAATACAATTATGTGTTAAGATAAGAGTACACAAATTCATATCATATTCTGGTGTACCTCTTAACGTTTCTTTCATCATTTATCAAAAATTCTAAAATATTCATTTGGTCTTTCATTATCAATTGAAAATCTTATTCGAAATGAATATCCAAATTTACTTCATTAAAGCTTTCAGTTGATTTCACGGTGAAATTGTTCGGTCACCGTAATTATTGAATTATTTCAATCATTACGACACCTTGCGGCATCGTTATAAACTTGTAGCTTGGGCTAATCAAAAGCATACGAATCATTCAAAACCACGTATGTATTTCGTTTGACTCATCATTTGAAAGTAGTCTTGATGCAATTATGTATTAAGACAATGATACACTAAACTCTATTGTATTTCGGTGTATCCTTGCAACTCACTGTCAACACCCTGATTTTTCTCCTGTTATAGTCTGATAGTTGACAAATTATTTTTGTGCTTCTATTTCATTTTGAACCTGTTGATTCTGAGTCTTCTTCAGTTGCCCATCAAAGTAAGCTTTCTTTTGACAAAGAATTTTTATTGATTCTAAAAGTTCTTCACATTCATTCTAAATATCTATTTGATCATATATCTTTTGGCTTGAAAATAGTCACATTGGAAATTATATCATTTCATCTCATCCGTTTGACAACGATTTCTTGAACTAATTCAGTTGAACCTTTGAATTCTACTTATGATACAACTAGTATTCACAAAATTTGATATTTCAATTCTGTGTCATCTACCTTAATATTGTTTTATTGACTAGAATATGACATAAGTCTAAAAGAAATATCGTAACCCAAATCTCGAGGACGAGATTTTTATTAAGGTGGGGAGAATGTAACAACCCTCATTAAAAGTCCTATTTATATTATTCAATAGGAAACCCTAATTGAGACACCCAAGTAATTCTGCACAAACCCTACAAATTGCAGAACAATCAGAATCAGGATCAGGGACCCTAAAACTCAGGGGGGGCATTCCCTACTCGATGATTATCCTTATAAATTATTATAAAAATCGAATTTAATTAAATCGTCGACTCAGCAAGCCTACACCCACACGTGGCGACCCTATGGAGAAAAGGTGTCCCATACGGACCATAAGGGAATATTGTTACGGTCCGTAAGCAATGACAAATTTCGGGTATAAATAGCAGGCTTTGGGACTTGCTTCTGTGCGTTCGTTCAACGATAAAATTCAACTCAGGCGCGGAGATATCGTCCAAATACTCTCAATTAACACACAAATCACTAATTAGTATAGCGGGGTGCTGCTGCACAGGGTATTAACTCGATCACTGCTACGATTCAATGTCCGATCGATTAAACTATCCAATTGATGTTTAAGTGCTGCTCAAATTGGGTTATACTTTGTTATTCATCGTGATTTCGACTTGAATGTTTGAGTGCTGTTCGAACTCGGACTATACTCTGTCATTCATTGTGAATCCGCTGAATTGTTAAGTATTGCACTTTGTCATTCGTTGTGAGGGTTTTATCTCATGAGTTATCGTAAATGCTGTATTAGTTACTACCTAGTTCTTGTGCATTAGGTTACCAGGCTAAGAAATAGGCTAAGCTTTGCTAAAAATTAAATCTGCAATATATCAAGGATTATCTGTAGACTAAGCTTTGCCCGTAGAAATCTGCAATGTGAGTTCATTTCTCTTTTCTCACCGTTTGTGAGTCCATTATATTTTCTCACAGTTTTATCACCTTTTTGTGATACAATTATATTTACAAAGGCTTTACAGAATCCTAAACAGTTACCAGTTATACTTACAGTGATTAAGTTTTTGTATTAACTGCCGATATGAAATGTTTTATACATTATTTGATTCTCGTTATTAATTGCCAGAAAGTTAGTCAATATTAGCATGACTACAATAACAGTGGAAATTATGCATTCTACTAAGATTATATTTTAGTCTTAGTCACGTTAAAATATATTAAATAATGATATTACAATTATTTAATTGACATATTATATTTTATAAAGTTATTATAGTTTAACATAACATGATATATGTCATTTTCTGGATTAAATGGTTTTATGCCATAAGTAATATATTTGACAAAGAAATGTCACGGGACACAATGAAGTCCGGAGTCACTAGTTGAGAGAATAATCAACAGTGACATGTCCAAAGACACTAGTTGAGAGAATGATCAACAGTGTTATGAATAGAAATTACTAGTTGAGAGAATGATCAACAGTAATATGATCTGAGTCACTAGTTGAAAGAATGATCAACAGTGACATGACCAAAAGCACTAGTTGAGAGAATGATCAACAGTGTTATAGAATCACTAGTTGAAAGAATGATCAACAGTGATATGACCAGAATCATTAATTGAAAGAATGATCAACAATGATATGATTATAGTCACAGGAATCGCCTAGTGACAGATAAATTGAATAATAATAAAATATAATTACTTGATAAATTCACTATTGGACAAACGTGAGCCAATGGGTGATATGATTAATGTGATATTGGAACTGCCGCTATGTGAGAAATACTGATTGAGTTAGATAAATATAAATAGATATAAAAACCTTAATACTGTAAGGTATAACAATATATTTTATAAAAATGGAATGAATTCACTCAGTATTTTCGCTGACAAAACCTTTTTCAAACATTTTTCAGGTAATTACAGTAGATTGGAATAAGAGCTGGATACGACACTGGAAGGCTTCAAGAAGTGGCTTATTTTATTAATTAAATCCAATTAAGAAATATTGTTTTATGTAAACAAATTTATCTTATAAAACATGGGTTTATCCCATCTATTTAATAAATAAAATCCGGTATTTCTAAACTCTGATATTTTTCCTAACTCACGGTCCTGATGAAATTTCCGCTGCAACGTTTTCAAAATAATCACCGGTACCACTGGGTTGTTCGTGACTCCCGATTCCGTCCAGGGTGGGTCGGGGGTCGTGACAAATTCCGAATCATCGGGAAATGGATGTCACAATTCTCGATGATGACGGACGACCCAAGTCTGTTAAGGCTTGGGTCCCCCTCTCCAACTAATCGCTGAATGAGAGTGCAGGATGTTCCAGGAGGAACTATTGATAGTCTTAGGATTGTTGATAGTGGAGCGTCCATGCACAAGATCGGTGACATAAGGCTCCGAAACATCGTTATATCTAGGAGTTGTTGCCTTTGATGGAGAGAAGAGAAAAGAAGACAAAAATGTCTGATGAAAGAATGTTGTTGAATGAAGTTGAAAAATTCGACATGATGAGATATGTGACAAAATTGGTTGTAATGGTTTTTGATCGGGTCCTCAGGAAAGATTCCAATGAAAAGTACGCGCCTGTAGCACGTCTGAAGCTTTTCGAAGATTCATGGATTTTTCTTCCACAAGAAGTTCAAAGTCCACAAGATGAACGTGTAGGGTACTTTTCTCTACGGTGTGAGTGAAGAAAATGTGTTTGTTGAACAAACCAACCGGGTGTGCGGATGCCTTGGCGTGGATTGAACAACCGCACACTACTTCTCAAAGAGAAAGACAAAGACCTTCGCTGGTGCAATGTGTATGAGACCAGCCGAACCCAGAGGTCTATGATCTTGTTGCTGTGAAGAGATTTCTCAGTAGCTAAAACAAATCGACTTTGAAGTCCACAACGGGTGGATATCCAGTTTGGGAGAGCGCTCAGATTCCTTGCAATGCAAGAAGCAGTTGCAGGATACGGTTTTAAATTTCTAATCTCTCCTATACTTGTCGATATTTAAGCTGCTTTATAAATTGTTATCCTCTTGTAGCACTCTTTGACCTGACACATTGATCTCGAATATCACCTCACAAGTGATTGTTTCATTATGAAGCTAATCGATGTTGTTAAGGTCCACACCGATGACCAACGTGCCGACCTTTTTACCAAAGCATTTGACAAATCAAGATTTGACTTTTTATTACTGGTAAACGGCATTAAGGTCAAGCAAGAGTAAAACCAACATCGGAAAATCATTTTTGTAAATACCTTTGTGTTTTAAATTTAGCTTAGTTTGTTGATTTTAGAGGGAGTAAATCCAAAATTTGAAAATCCAAAAACATCGAAAAATTTCAAAACTCAAAAACAATAGAAAAGCAAAAATGAGTTTCCTGGCGAGCAAAAGAGAAAATGATAGTACATCAGTGGTCTGTCTAAACCTCTTTAAACCTTAAATGAAAAATGATAAGCAGCTCTATATAAGATGTATCGGTAGGCTCACAATCATTTTAAAGTGTGGAGGGTGATATAAATCTTAAATCGACTGAAGACCAGGTGGGAACCATTCATTGGCATATGGTCTTAGTACCGAAATTTCGTTTGATAGATTGCCGAGGTTCTGAGATATTCGGTCTTTATGCTGCTTATCATCTGGGTATCATGGTTGTTTCTTTTACCGAAAAATAACGGGGACGCAAGTCTAGATCTTCCATGATACCATACATACGTGTACATATTGCATTCGACCTCAATAAGTGATAAACAATCACATGTCCAAACAAATAAGTGATAAAATATCACATCTATCCGTGAGTCAAGTTCGTCTCTCTGCTGTATGAAAGTACTGATCTGTTCACGGACTTGCTCCTGTGCCCTCATGAATATGAAAATCAAGTTCCTCATCAATAAGTGATTTTATCACATAGGGCATGTTTTCAAATCAAAATAAGTGAGAATCTCACATGATATACGGTCAAACAGATGATAATCGGTATACTCACCGGTAAGATGAACCCTCGTCCATACCTTGATACGGGAATGTGTCATGATGTGGATGAACACCGGTCGGTAAGTCTAAATCATACCTTAACGTATCCCCTAGCCATGATTACATCTGATAAGTTGAGCTTATGTGGACAACAATACCGATAATCGTTATAGGTTGCTTATCTTAATGTTAACTAAATGAACAAAAAGAGCGTTTTGGCGTGACCATACACTGATATGATTCTCTTACCCTCGAAACTCGCAAAAAGAATGTCTGTAAATATTTATTTAATGCTTTCAGTTTCTGCATCTTTGTATATATTTATTTACTGCTTTCGGTCTTTAAATTTGAAATATTCAAAATTCCAAAAAGATTTTAGGTGTGTTTTAATATAAACTTTCTAAAAGCCAAAAAGATTTTATTTCTATCTTATTTTCGATCGTACGATGTTGGATCTCGAGTCTTCGTTACCTGAAACCTGATTGAAAACCAAAGTGACTAAATCTTCATAAACGGTCGAAATTTGCAAGTTTTGAAAGTTAAAAACTAGAATTGATAAATCCTTTAAACTTTCAAACTGTCGGACGGTAGTTGATTGAATAATGGTCATATGTGTGTCGTTTGTTTATGTTAACTATATTCCAAGCAGTTGTTCTCATTACGCGTTTAGATTTCTTGCGTGTGCAGATTCTAAAGGCAAGGAGAACATGGTCGATGACAAGCTTCGGAATGAAGACACAACATGGAGGCACTCAAGAGATAAAGATGATCGAGTTGCCGCTGAAGACTTTGAAGATCCTCCGACATGGAAGATATGGAAGTTGAACCTCACGAGTAGCGTCCAAGGGGGAGTTTGTTGATACATATTATGTGGACGCGACTCGGTTCGGTTCGATTCAGTTCGGTTCGACCCGGTTAGGTTCGGTTCAAGCCCGGCGTCACGACATTCCTCCGTCGTGCGCCCCAGAGTTCGACACGCGAAGCACGGAGGGCCGAGAACGTTTCCCGCTTGACACATCACTTAATACTCCTCTGGGCCTTATTTACAACTAATCAACTGTATAGAAACCTACAAGACTATCTTTTCATAAATACTTTCTCACATGTGACATGTCCATTGTTGGCTATAACTCTTGTTGTTTAACATTACTAGTGAATGGTTTGCAAACCAAGTATTTGAAAACAACAAATATTGCCATGTTACAATAAATTCTCTCTCTTTTTTTTTTTTTTTTGAATGTCAAAGGTTACATTACTCCTACATCTAAACTATACCAATGAATGCTAAATTATATCCCATGTCAAGATTTGAACCATGGTCTTTTCTCCAAAAGACAAGAGCCTCTAATCCCAGCTATAGCTGGAATGGCAAATTCTTTCTTTTGTGATGCCTTTTATTTTTTTATTTGGATCCTTCCCAATATATAAAGAAAATGTTTTAACTTAATTCAATTCTTCTTCCAATAACCACCAATGAACTTTCTTCTTTTGGCCATCAGCAATAAATATAGCTATTAAGCCACAAGGGAGGTCATGAATGTCTATAAACTACGTGCTTCTAAACAATGTTAGTACCATAGATTCAGCAACCACAAGAAGTATATCTCGCACGAATAGCGATTTATTACAAGATAAGTAAAACCTTAGCAAGTAAGAGAATCGATATAGCAAGACTTATGGCGGATATCAAAGTATCTAGTTACCTTTGGGTAAAAAAAAAGAGCCAAATTGTTTTTCTGTAGAATAAGTAAATTGGTTAGCATTTAAATTTGGTATAAACATGTAAATATGTGTTGGTCTCTTTTCTGTTTAATAAAACAAAATCAACGGTTCAAAAAAAAAAAAAAACACCTTAGCATAATTAAAGCTTATCAGAAATGTTTTTTAACCTAACCAAAATTTAACAAATTGACAACTTCCCACACAACAAGAAAAGAATACAAATAAAGGAATAACAATAACAACAATAGTAATAGTAGTAGTAATTGTTAATGCACTTTTGATGTCTGTCGCTTGTTCTTATTTTGTATACGATGTAATGTAATGAAACGGTCTTTTCATTTAATCGAGTCTGTATGTTTTGGTCGAGTCGACCAAGTCAAGATATCCTCCTATCTTGACTAGGTACGACAGTTCATAGCCTTTAGAACAATACGGTTGTAATGTAGTTACTTACATGCAAGTCTGCACATGTTTGCTCATTTTATCTGTTTTGCACTTTGACTGTTAAGTTGTTTGCTGTTTGCATCCCTCCATGAAGAACCCATTCTTCGTGGAGATGGTCATCACCAAGAATATCCTTGGTGCTCAATATGGTTCTTCGTGGGCTGCGGGTTCTTCGTGGCCCAGTAACCTTCTTCGTGAGGTTACTGGGATGGGGCCTATATATAACAGCTTAATGTTGCAGTACAGACTAAGAGAGCTGGTGAGTCGGTAGAAACACTGTGTGTATGTGTTTTGTGTATGTTCTCTTCCATTAATCAAAGTTAGTGAACCTTTTGTTAAGTGTGTTTGATATACTTTGTTTGGTTTTATATCTACAAGGACTTCTCACTTGTATTTGTGTTGTTACAACAAGAAAGTAGGTTTCTTGATCCTCCAAGTGAACCTACAAGTGGTATCAGAGCTTTGCCTCTCTTTCTTATTGAAAACCAAGCTTAGTAGTGTGTTTGAACAAGTTGTGAAGAATCTTGAAAGTGTTCTTCAGCTTAAAACAAGATTTTTAAAGTTTTTGTTGAAAAATGGCATGAAAACTTAAGAAACCCTAGTGTTTTGCTGAAAATGTTTACAAAAACCTTGTTAAAATACATGATAACACGCTAAAATACGGTTTTTCTTGAAATTTCTTGCAAAACTTTGTCTCGACAACTTTTCCGGCAAGGTTTTTGACCGGAGAAGTCACCGGAATATTCGTTTTGTTGAAGGATATTCTTGTACTTTTTCAAAAATTGAATGTGTCGAAGGTTTGTATGTTTACCAGGTTAAGTCTTTCACCAAACACCTTTCCAAAGTGCAGGGATAAGATTTTACCATTTCTAGTAACAGTTCACCTACCATTTTACCAAGAACCCATTGCTAAAAAGCACTCATCGACGAAGAACGTACAGGCGAATAACCATTATTCGTGTGTTGACCTTCCACGGAGAACCTTCTCCTGGGAAGAACCAATATCAACGAAGAACCCTGGTTTTTCGTTGAAATTGGTTCTTCGTGTAAATTAGCTCCTCGTGAGCCAGGTGTTCGGCAGTTTTCACAGAAGGATTTTATTTCCCTCATTGTTAATCATTTCAAATTTTTAATACTAATCTTTAAACAATCATTCAAAACGAGCTCAAATCCTTGGGTTTGGAGTGATTACTCAAATACACTACAAGATCCTTCACAATGGGTCAAAGGTTTAACCCCCAAACAAGAAATTATCGCACATTGTAGGACCGAGTTTCGGGACCGAAACCATGATTCTTGTGAGATCGGTTCAAGACGGGAGAGATTAGAGATGATAAACAAACAACTTTGTATTAATCCGGTAGTAAAACATTATAAATCGGCCCGATTACATGATAACCGAACTAATACCAAAGAAGTATACATCCGGGGAGAGACCAAGTGGTGATCTCTCCCTGGTGAGGTCTCAAACCTCCTAAAAGCTCCAAGTGTTGCAAATGGCAAGGGTTTTCTATTTATAGTCACACCCCTTGTCTTGCAAACACACACGGTCAACCGAATAACCCTCTCGTTTGACCACTTCAAACGAGCGGGTCTATACACGTTCGATAGACCGTTTCACTAACTATTACAAATTCAGCGTAAAATAAAACTAATCTATTCGACAAGCATCGGACACAAAATCTGCATCAACAAATTCCCCCTTGTCCGTTGCTGTCGAATGCTGAAAATGCAACTGCAATCGATCTTCAGTCAAGTATTCATCTTCTCTGTGTTAACAAATTCCCCCTTGACCGATGATCCAGGTAAGTAGTATCTTGATGCTCCTTGTATAATATTTCCCCCTTAAAGTACGCGTATCCGTGTTGGGTGTTGTGCAATTTCCTCAATTGACCGATCTTCCGCTGATCTTCCAATACTCCAACCGGCATTTGATAAGGGTTCCAATCTTTAAGAACTGCATCAAGTCTTGATCTTGTCATAAGAACTCTATTTCATACAAGCATACTACATTGATAGAGATTTCTGGTGAACTGTCTTCTGTAAACCGTCTTTGTGGAATCGACCAAGTAATGCACTTTAATCTTCAGTATCAACACTCAGGAAAGTCAGCTAGACCAAGTGTATCCCTTGCAAGCTCAACCAACATGCTTAGTTGAACTACATCCAGATCTCATTGTCTCGCCTTTGTGAAGTTGACCACGTAATGCACTACGGATCTTCAGCATCAGTACTCAGGAAGTCAGCTAGACCAAGTACATCGTTTGCAAACTCAACGAATTGAGTTACCCCCAGATCCCTGTAAAATCCCAAAGAAACATCAAACCCAAAACCGAATCCTGCAGGTCTTCAGCCTTGAACTATCAGCTTTCATTAAGATTCCCCAGGTCTTCAGTGAACAGCGCTTTTGTAACTACTGTAGACTTTAGAAACCTGTATTTTTCCGTGCAAAACCCTTCACACTGGCTGGAGAATTAATTAAAATCCTCAAATATGTGTATGTGCAAAACATTCCACGCCGAACCGTTTGTATCACCAGAAAATCACAAACTCTACCACCTGTGATTGCGTTTAGAAATTTACCGAAGAAATTCAACATTTGAAAATTTTTTATCCCCCCATTCCTTTGGTAAAATCTCTAAACCTTAACAGATTCTCTCCACTTCAAAGAAACTGTCGTCAAATGTTCACCGATTCCCTCCACTAAGCGGAACTGTTGTCAATCTTCATTGAATGTTCTCGGTTCCGAAAAATCACGAAAACGACTTTCTTCTTTGCATATTCTAGTTGAATAAGAACGTCCCCTAGTACCCCGTAGGATCCGACTTGTATCCCTCCAAAGACTTTGTGAACTCGTTAGGACCGGTATTGACATTCTAGGTTCATTCATTCGTTACCAAATGCGAGAATATGACAATAAACAAAAAAGATTTCTTCGTTGCATATTCTAGTTGATAAAGAAATTTCGCCTAGTACCCCGTAGGATCCGACTTGTATCCCTCCAAAGACTTTGTGAACTCGTTAGGACCGGTATTGACATTCTAGGTTCATACGTTCGTTTTCAAATGCGAGAATATGACAATAAACAAAATGCTTTCGAACATTTACGAATAACCGATAACAATCATAAATATTGACGTGCGGAAGTGAACATACCGTTCTTGTTTTTGGCCCATAATAGTCGCGTCACCATTTTTGACATTTGCATTGGTAACCGTGACTACCCCACATTTTTCAACAATCAAGTTTTCATCATCTCTTGTTTTCATCATGCCGCAACATCCCGCGCGCTCCCAAAACCCGTACGAATTTCGACATTGAAGCTCGATTCAAATATCCTTCACGAACACCCGACCCCAAATAAATTTCCGATATAGTTATACGAGAATGGCAATGGCTCTAAATAAAATTTTGATGCAAATAAGTAATCTAACATCAATTAGAGCCCAACTAGTAACACTTAGCCCATGTGATTTGTTGATAGCTGGCCCAAACAAAAAATCATAAATTTGACCCAAATAAACGATAGTAATCATGCATTTAGGCCCAGTTAATTAGATACCATCTAATTAATACCCAAAAGTGAACAACCCTATATATTTTTTTTTTTAAATGCTCCTACTCTCTCGATACACAGCATCAACATCCCAAAATTGCATCAACTTTAAATATGGCAGCCTATGTAGCCATTTAGAGCAGCCCACTCAACATAACCATCGTGCATTAAGGCCCAATAATGTAGTAATTGTTATATGTTTCAACAATGGCCCAATTAAAAATTGTCAGCCCAAAAATGTCTAAGCAAATAGGCCCAACTTCTACTTTTGTTTTGTTTTGTTGACTTTGATCACCGTATAGGACTTCAGTCCAATCACATGAGGGTCCATTAAAATATTTGAGCACAACTTATATTTCCACTAACCCTAGCTGCCAATTCTAAACAATTTCATCATCTTCCCTCATCCTCTTTCTGCGATACATACCTCAGCCGACAACATCTTATCTCTTTTTTTTTTTTTTTTTTTTAAATGCTCCTTCAACCTCATCGATACACAACTCAAACATTCAAATCCCCAAAAATTTGAAATCAAACATTCAGCCACTATCCTTGTCTTCTTCGATACAAACATCCAGCAGCTCTTTTCTCTGTCTGCGATACCCACCAAAACAGACAAACACCCTTAAAAGAAAAATTGAGCCGCTAACATCATCCAGCCAACAATCTTTTTCAGCGATTCCATCTTCAAAGAAACAAACCAGTACCAATTTCTGTGTATGTTTATCCTCCTGCGATTCATAAGCTCCAAACAATCAAAACTCCATTATTCAACAACCAATTCGAAGACATCATCTTCATGTCGGACTGCTTCTTCTTCTTCGATTCACAAATAGCAGCAGCCGACAGCTTTCAAGTCTTCTGCAGCCGACAAACCTCTTCGATTCCAACTTCAATTCGATACACAGACCCCTTCTTCTCTTTCGGTGCCATTTCTACAGCCGACAAATCTTTCTAAGTGTTGTTTCCTCGAAGGATTCCATTTAGACATCGAAGGATTGACACTTGACTCGAGAGATGTTATTTTCCTCGAAAGATGGATCAGGTCGAAAGATATCCTTCGAGGATCATCTTTCGAAGTTGTTGAGGGTTCCCACAAATATCTGGTATCTTTCGATCCAGATCTGGATCCTTCGACCCAAAGTCTCATCTTTCGAGCACCTTTTTCATCTTTTGGGGTATGAAGAAACCCTAGTTTCTTTAAGCAGCCGCCAAGAACATCTCAAGAACACAGCGACTGTTCTTATGCAGATCTTGACGAAAACATTGTATTTTTGATTTTTTTGATGATGATAACTTGATTATATAGGTGAAAAACATAAAACCGAACACTTGTTTCAGCACAGATCTGAATATTCGGGTCCAGATCTGAGTTTTTCTCATTTTCACCCAACCTTTCTTCTTGAACAAAAAGCACAAAAATCACAGATCTAGAGCACATGTGACTTAGTAAACGGTTAGATTTACTAAATCGGGCACCATGGCTCTGATACCAATTGTAGGACCGAGTTTCGGGACCGAAACCGTGATTCTTGTGAGATCGGTTCAAGACGGGAGAGATTAGAGATGATAAACAAACAACTTTGTATTAATCCGGTAGTAAAACATTACAAATCGGCCCGATTACATGATAACCGAACTAATACCAAAGAAGTATACATCCGGGGAGAGACCAAGTGGTGATCTCTCCCTGGTGAGGATTCAAACCTCCTAAAAGCTCCAAGTGTTGCAAATGGCAAGGGTTTTCTATTTATAGTCACACCCCTTGTCTTGCAAACACACACGGTCAACCGAATAACCCTCTCGTTTGACCACTTCAAACGAGCGGGTCTATACACGTTCGATAGACCGTTTCACTAACTATTACAAATTCAGCGTAAAATAAAACTAATCTATTCGACAAGCATCGGACACAAAATCTGCATCAACACACATCAATGTGCATGTGTCGCAAATCAAAATAATAGCATTCAAAGTCTCCTCATAAGTGAGAGTGAAACGGAAAGCAACAATCGTCCACCGAAAATGAATCATATGAATGATTATCCATCATGGAAAAGTCGTTTTCATACATACATTCTAGGGCAAAATACCGAATTGTGGATGTGCTTTACTACACCGTACAATGTAGCTCTCGAAGAAGCGGGTTCCAATCCACTTACCTTGGCCAGAATGAGCGAGCGATAATGATAAAAAGTCTTATGATCTCGAGAAGAAAGCATTCACTATTCTTACGCAAGCACTTTATAAGGATATCTATCATCAATTCGCATATTTTGCCAAGATTTGAGCCATGGTCTTTTCACCAAGAGACAATAGCCTCTACACCCAGCTATATAGCTGGAATCGCAAATTCCTTCTTTTGTGATGTCTTCTATTTTTTTTATTTGGATCCTTCCCAATATATAAAGAAATGTTTTAACTTAATTTAATTCTTCTTCAAATACCCACCAACGAACTTTTTTCTTTTGGCCATCAGCAATAAATATAGCTATTAAGCCACAAGGGAGGGTCATGAATGTCTATAAACTACGTGCTTCTAAACAATCTTAGTACCATAGATTCAGCAAGCAAAAGAAGTATTTCTCGCACGAATAGCGATTTATTACAAGATAAGTAAAACCTTAGCAAGTAAGAGAATCGATATAGTAAGACTTATGGCGGATATCAAAGTATCTAGTTACCTTTGGGTAAAAAAAAAGAGCCAAATTGTTTTTCTGTAGAATAAGTAAATTGGTTAGCATTTGATTTCGTATAAACATGTAAATATGTGTTGGTCTCTTTTCTGTTTAATAAAATCAAAATCAACAGTTCAAAAAAAAACACCTTAGCATAATTAAAGCTTATCAGAAATATTTTTTAACCTAACCAAAATTTGAGAAATTGACAACTTCCCACACAACAAGAAAAGAATACAAATAAAGGAATAACAATAACAACAATAGTAATAGTAGTAGTAATTGTTAATGCACTTTTGGTGTCTGTCGTTTGTTCTTATTTTGTATACGATGTAATGTAATGAAACGGTCTTTTCATTTAATCGAGAGTCTGTATGTTTTGGTCGAGTCCACCAAGTCAAGATATCCTCCTATCTTGACATGGTACGACAGTTCATATCCTCTAGAACAATATGGTTGTAATGTAGTTACTTACATGCAAGTCTGCACATGTTTGCTCATTTTATCTGTTTTAAATTTTGACTGTTAAGTTGTTTGCTATTTGCAGCCCTCCACGAAGAACCCATTCTTCGTGGAGATGGTCATCACGAAGAATATCCTTCGTGCTCAATATGGTTCTTCGTAGGCTGCTGGTTCTTCATGGGCCCAGTAACCTTCTTCGTGAGGTTACTGGGATGGGGCCTATATATAACAGCTTAATGTTGCAGTACAGACTAAGAGAGCTGGTGAGTCGGTAGAAACACTGTGTGTATGTGTTTTGTGTATGTTCTCTTCCATTAATCAAAGTTAGTGAACCTTTTGTTAAGTGTGTTTGATATACTTTGTTTGGTTTTATATCTACAAGGACTTCTCACTTGTATTTGTGTTGTTACAACAAGAAAGTAGGTTTCTTGATCCTCCAAGTGAACCTACAAGTGGTATCAGAGCTTTGGCTCTCTTTCTTGTTGAAAACCAAGCTTAGTAGTGTGTTTGAACAAGTTGTGAAGAATCTTGAAAGTGTTCTTGAGCATAAAACAAGATTTTTAAAGTTTTTGTTGGAAAATGACCTGAAAACTTAAGAAACCCTAGTGTTTTGCTGAAATTGTTTACAAAAACCTTATTAAAATACATGGTAACACGCTAAAATACGGTTTTTCTTGAAATTTCTTGCAAAACTTTGGCTCCATATCTTTCCAGGCAAAGTTTTTAACCGGAGAAGTCACTGGAATATTCGTTTTGTTGAAGGATATTCTTGTACTTTTTCAAAAATTGAATGTGTCGAATGTTTGTCTGTTTACCAGGTTAAGTCTTTCACCAAATACCTTTCCAAAGTGCAGGGATAAGATTTTACCATTTCTAGTAACTGTTCACCTACCATTTTACGAAGAACCCATTGCTAAAAAGCACTCATCGATGAAGAACGTACAGGCGAAGAACCATTATTCGTATGTTGACCTTCCATGGAGAACCTTCTCCTGGGAAGAACCAATTTCGACGAAGAACCCTGGTTTTTCGTTGAAATAGGTTCTTCGTGTAAATCAGCTCCTTGTGAACCAGGTGTTGGGCAGTTTTCACAGAAGGATTTTATTTCCCTCATTGTTAATCATTTCAAATTTTTAAGTGCTAATCTTTAAACAATCATTCAAAAGGAGCTCAAATCCTTGGGTTTGGAGTGATAACTCAAATACACTACAAGATCCTTCACAATGGGTCAAAGGTTTAATCCCCAAATAAGAAATTATCGCACATCAATGGGCATGTGTCGCAAACCAAAATAATAGCATTCAAAGTCTCCTCATAAGTGAGAGTGAAACGGAAAGCAACAATCGTCCATCGAAATTGAATCATATGAATGATTATCCATCATGGAAAAGTCGTTTTCATACATACATTCTAGGGCAAATTACCGAATTGAGGATGTGCTTTACTACACCGTACAATGTAGCTCTCGAAGAAGCGGGTTCTAATCCACTTACCTTGGCCTGAATGAGCGATAATGATAAAAAGTCTTATGATCTCGAGAAGAAAGCATTCGCTATTCTTACGCAAGCACTTTATAACGATATCTATCATCAATTCGCATATTTTGCCAAGATTTGAGCCATGGTCTTTTCACCAAGAGACAAGAGCCTCTACACCCAGCTATATAGCTGGAATGGCAAATTCTTTCTTTTGTGATGTCTTCTATTTTTTTATTTGGGTCCTTCCCAATATATAAAGAAATGTTTTAACTTAATTTAATTCTTCTTCAAATAACCACCAACGAACTTTCTTCTTTTGGCCATCAGCAATAAATATAGCTATTAAGCCACAAGGGAAGGTCATGAATGTCTATAAACTACGTGCTTCTAAACAATCTTAGTACCATAGATTCAGCAAGCACAAGAAGTATTTCTCGCACGAATAGCGATTTATTACAAGATAAGTAAAACCTTATCATGTAAAAGAATCGATATAGCAAGACTTATGGCGGATATCAAAGTATCTAGTTACCTTTGGGTAAAAAAAAGAGCCAAGTTGTTTTTCTGTAGAATAAGTAAATTGGTTAGCATTTGATTTCGTATAAACATGTAAATATGTGTTGGTCTCTTTTCTGTTTAATAAAATCAAAATCAACAGTTCAAAAAAAAAACACCTTAGCATAATTAAAGCTTATCAGAAATATTTTTTAACCTAACCAAAATTTGAGAAATTGACAACTTCCCACACAACAAGAAAAGAATACAAATAAAGGAATAACAATAACAACAATAGTAATAGTAGTAGTAATTGTTAATGCACTTTTGGTGTCTGTCGTTTGTTCTTATTTTGTACACGATGTAATGTAATGAAACGGTCTTTTCATTTAATCGAGAGTCTGTATGTTTTGGTCGAGTCGACCAAGTCAAGATATCCTCCTATCTTGACATGGTACGACAGTTCATATCCTTTAGAACAATATGGTTGTAATGTAGTTATTTACATGCAAGTCTGCACATGTTTGCTCATTTTATCTGTTTTGAACTTTGACTGTTAAGTTGTTTGCTATTTGCAGCCCTCCACGAAGAACCCATTCTTCGTGGAGATGGTCATCACGAAGAATATCCTTCGTGCTCAATATGGTTCTTCGTGGTCTGCTGGTTCTTCATGGGCCCAGTAACCTTCTTCGTGAGGTTACTGGGATGGGGCCTATATATAACAGCTTAATGTTGCAGTACAAACTAAGAGAGCTGGTGAGTCGGTAGAAACACTGTGTGTATGTGTTTTGTGTATGTTCTCTTCCATTAATCAAAGTTAGTGAACCTTTGGTTAAGTGTTTTTGTTATACTTTGTTTGATTGCATATCTACAAGGATTTCTCACTTGTATTTGTGTTGTTACAACAAGAAAGTAGGTTTCTTGATCCTCCAAGTGAACCTACAAGTGGTATCAGAGCTTTGGCTCTCTTTCTTGTTGAAAACCAAGCTTAGTAGTGTGTTTGAACAAGTTGTGAAGAATCTTGAAAGTGTTCTTGAACTTAAAACAAGATTTTTAATGTTTTTGTTGGAAAATGACCTGAAAACTTAAGAAACCCTAGTGTTTTGCTGAAATTGTTTACAAAAACCTTGTTAAAATACATGGTAACACGCTAAAATACGGTTTTTCTTGAAATTTCTTGCAAAACTTTGGCTCCACAACTTTCCAGGCAAGGTTTTTAACCGGAGAAGTCACTGGAATATTCATTTTGTTGAAGGATATTCTTGTACTTTTTCAAAAATTGAATGTGTCGAATGTTTGTCTGTTTACCAGGTTAAGTCTTTCACCAAACACCTTTCCGAAGTGCATGTTGGTACACTTTATATGGAAGCGACTCGGCTCGGTTCGACTCCGCTCAGTTCGACTTGGTTTCGACACGGTTAGGTCCGGCTCAAGCCCGACGACACGACATTCCTCAGTCGTGCGCCCCAGAGTTCGACACGCGAAGCACGGAGCGCCGCGGCCTTTCCCGCCAACACATCACCATGACATCACCTTAGTGATGTCATGATGATGTCACTATCTTTGTCTTATGTTGAAATGGTGAAAGTCTTGTAAACAGAAATATGTCTGGGCCGTGATTATTCAAGATTGGGCCGTAACTTCATACATTGGGTCGAAGACTTATCTTGGGCCTTTGACTTCAGTTGGGCTTCAACACTACATCGACGAAACAGAAATTAGAATATATGTATGTCGACGAAACAAGTGTGTTTCGTCGACTTTAATTGTTTCGCCGAGACTTATTTGTGTTTCGTCATTGTCTGGTCTGTGTTTAGTATAAATACTCCTCATTTGTTTCTGTGTGAGATAGATGAGAGCCGAGAGACTTAGAGAGAGTCTGTTAAAACATTGTTTGTATATGTTTGTGGTTGTACTCATCCATAATCAATAGATATTGAATCTTTGGTTACCCGTGTGTTTTACACTTTGTTTGGTTTGCACCGTCACGGGGATTCCGCACCCGTTACCGTGTTCGTGATAAACAAGGATAGGTTTTCGTTATCGATCCTCACCGGGAAAAACGGGACCTACAATTGGTATCAGAGCTTTGGCTCTAATCCTTGTTTAAAACCAAACAAGTTTCGGTTTTTATCAAGTTTGAACTTGATTGTTTATGATTTTCTGAAAAGTTGTTCTTGACAAGTTCATATAATTTTTTTTCTCTTAAAAATTTCCTGAAAATCAGTAAAAAATCTTGTTATTTTGCCAAAAGTTTTATCAAAAACCTTGTTAAGTTGTTTGTTTACGTGTTATACCGGGTTTTTAGTGAAAGTTTTAAGCGATTTCTTGTTTCGGAAAATTGTTCGGTGACCGGAAAGTTCAAAATTTCTGGGGTTGATCTTCATATCTTCAAAAGATCTTCAAACGGTTCATAAGTGTTTATAATTTACTTTTAGATCTCTTGTAAAGTTACTAAAAGTTGTTTGTGAATTTAAAATTCACAGTGGTTTGAAAAAGGTGTACAAGTGATCATTTCTTTTTGAAAATAGGAACTTTGAAAATAGAAAAAGTATTGTTTAGTTTGAAATTGTGTCCACTGTGTCAGGAAGATAAGATTCAAGAAAATATCTACCAAGAAAATATCTAACATCTGTTTCGTCGGAGGTTATATAACCTGTTTCGTCATCATCATTCAAACCTTTTCGTCGATTCATCAAAGACAGAATTGTGTTTCGTCAAACATCACAAATAAGAGATTCTGTTTCGTCGACCCACTCAAGAATTCAAGATCAGTCAAACATCAAAGGTCATAGTCAAATGTTTCGGCTGATTATTTAAATCAATATTCAATTTCGTCGATCAACAAAGTTTAGTTCTGTTTCATCAACATTTGGGCTTCACATACAAGTGGGCTTCACATCTCATTGGGTTTTTAACTAATTTGGGCTTCTCATTTGTATTGGGCTCCAAACCTTAATTGTGCTTCATCCTGTTTCGTCACACACAATTAAATTAAACTAATCTGTTTCGTCTCATATTTATCTATAATATTCTGTTTCGTCATAACACATTATATATGTGTTTCGTCGACCAAGTGATCAAGTTTTGTTTCGTCGGACATCCATCAACGACCTGTTTCGTCGCAATATAATCATCAGTTTCGTCGACACATCAACAAATTCTGTTTCGTCGATAGGGTCTCACACCTGTTTCGTCGATACTTGTATTATTTTAAACAGAAGACTTGCAATAGTGTGATAACAGTCTGTTTTAAAGAGTGTGATCAGTTCTTCACATACATATATCAATCATGAGTTGTACTAGTCCATGGGATTGGAGTATGGACTCGAGACCACGTGAAGATCCGACCTCCGCAGCAGCGTGGGTGAAGAATGTTTTTGGTCAACCTACTATAAGTGCCGGACAATGGGCTTTGGTATCCAATCAAAATCAAAGCATTCAGAATCTTTTGCTTAGCGAGAGTGAAACGGGTAGCAACAATCGCCCGCCAAAGCTGAATCACATGAATGACTATCCATCATGGAAGGGTCGTTTTCACACATATGTTTTAGGGCAAAACACAGAACTTTGGACGTGTTTCACTACTGAATGCAACCTTGCCCTCGAAGCATCAGCATCAACTGAAGCGGGTTTTACTAATATGCTTGAAGACGACAAGAAAGCGTATGATCTTGAGAAGAAGGCGTTTGCAATTCTTACACAAGCACTTCACAAAGACATCTATCATCAATTCGGCTATTGTACAAGCACGAAAGCATTATGGGATGCCTTGGTAGCAAGAGGTGAAGGAAATGCAGCAACAAGAAAGACACGTCATGATCTGTTGAAGAAGAAATTCGAATCATTTCAGTTCGTGGAAAATGAAACTCTAAATGATATGACTACACGTTTTTATCATTTGATTAGTGAAATGTTTGCTTATGCTGTTACTGCAACTCAAAAGGAAGTCGTAGCACGGTTTGCTGATGCTCTACCTCCAAAGTGGAGTCCATTCATTGAGCTTCTAAAGCATACGGGCGTTCTGGATACGGTTAATATCTATGAATTCATACAGAAGCTGGAACACAAGAATGATGAAGAAATTCGGAAAGCTAAACGAATTGCTGCTCCTCAAAATATCAAAATGTATTATGGAGGAGGTTTTAACCCGTCAGCTAGTTCCAGTTCAGCTCAGCAACCAAAGTTACAAACGGCGTTTGTATCTAATACAAACTCTTCTCCGTTTCCTCAATCAGCTCCACCACCGGTTTTCGATCCAAGTGCCTATTTTCCTAAACCTACTGTCGATTGTGGTCCGGCCATACCGTTAGGAAACAGTGATCAAACAAGAACTGCGCTTTATGCTGAAGTTGTCAAGAATGTCAGCGATGGTGAATCTTCAGGAAGCTATTACAGTTCAAAATCAGACGTCAAGGAGGGAATGGATTCTGAAGCTGATAATTTGTCGAATGATGCTAACGAGAAATCTGACTTGATCAAGAAAGCTGATGCGACATCAGAAGAAATGGAGAAGATTCTCACTGAAGATGGATCTTTCTCTTCTCAGACTGCCTTTATGGCTAATGTCACAGCTTCTACAAGCCAGGTAAAATCCGAAACTCCTAGCATATGTAGTTATTGTGCTGATTTGAAACATGAATGTGCTAATGCTAAACATGCTTTTGAAGAATTAAAACATGAATGTGCTAATGCTAAACATGCTTTTGAAAAATTAAAACATGAATGTGCTGAATTGAAACGTGAATCTGAAACGGTTCATAGTCACAATCAGAGTTTGGTTATTGAACTGTCTAAGTGCAAAGAGGCAAATATGGCTTTAGTTAGAAACGAAAAGGATTTTAAATCTGTAATTGAAACTTTAAAGAAAAGTGTTTCCGAAGTGACCAAAATTGTTTATCATAAACAAGTTAGTATTAACGATTACATTAACATCGTTGAGGAAACCAAAAAGGAACTAGCCATTGCCAAATGCGAGCATGATGCAATCAAGCAAAAGTTGGAGAGTTATTCTAACTCCCGATTTGTGCTCGATCACATAATTGACGTTCAACAACTGAAAGGGAACGTGAAAGGCGTAGGGTATAAGGCGTGTCCACCTCCATTGAGGGGCAACTATACCAAGATGCCCGATGAAGAGGATATGCCTCGTTTTGAACCATCTGTACCTCTCGATTATGAGGATATTACAACTGGTTTAGGTTTCAACACGGACAATTCATCGGAGGGCTCATCTGATAGAAAGGAAAAGTCATCTTGTGCTTCAAATCAAAGTCCTCCAACAGTTGAGGACTATGATTCGTCCGATGATGAACCAGATGTGAGCGATGAGGATAAATCTCTTGAGAAGAACAAAGGAGTAGAAGTGCCTTTTGAGAATCACATTCTGTGTGATCCTCCTACTCCTGTGGTGCAATCAACTAGTGCTAAACAAGAGATAGATCCTATCACTGAGACAGTGTCTACCATTAAAAGTGATAACTTGTTGTATACTTTGGTCGGTGATAGTAAAATTTATTCAGACAAATATTTTCCAATCAAAAACGTCAATCAATCCTTGATTGATAAAGTGTTTGAAGATACTACCCGTAAGTTTTTGGAAAAGGGGATCCCGAGAGTTTCAGTAACTCAGTGTGATCCGATTCCAAAAGCTGAAGTTAGAAGAAAATTTGGAAATCAAAAATCACCAACGAAGCAACAACCTATCGCTTTTAAGGGTAAACAGCAACAACGGCGAGCTCAAAATTCTAAAGGTTCACAACCAAAGGTTGAGACCAAAGGAGCTCGTTTCAAGAAGAAAAACAATGATGTTAAATTTGTAGAATCCAAAGGTACTGATAAAGTGGAGACTTTTGAAAATAAGTCAAATACCGATTTTGTTCAAAAAGTCAACATTTTGAAACGTAATAGTGATAACAATTACACTCAACGCACAAATGGGTGTAAAGCTAGTACCTCTGGGTCTACAACTTCAACGTCAGGTCATCGAACAGAATCTCCTAAGTTTGTTGAAAGGAGAACTTGTTTCAAATGTGGGAAGTTTGGGCACATCATTAAAGACTGCAGAAACTCGCCCAAACCAAATTTTGTTGATAGAGCCCCCTCTGAACAAGGTCACTCACAACGTCATCCTGTTTCACCAAAACATGATAAAAGAACTGTTAAAGAACAGGAAACAAGACAACGACATAAAAATGTGAAAGTGATTGAAAAGGCGTTAAAACCGGAGGTTGTCCAAACAAAGTCTGTTAAGTTAGAAATTAAAAATGAAAAACAAAAACAGATTTGGAGACCAAAATCGGTAACTGTTTCAGGGGAAGCTCACTCCATTCCGAATCATCATGAAATCGAAGTCACAATCTTCGATGATGAAGGACGACCTAAGTCTATGAAGGCTTGGGTCCCCCTCTCCAACTAATCTCTGAGTGAGTGTGCAGGATGTTCCAGGAGGAACTATCGATAGTCATCGGATTGTTGATAGTGGAGTGTCCATGCACAAGATAGGCGACTCAAAGCTCCAAGATATTGTTATTTCTAGGAGTGGTTGCCTTTGATGGAGAGAAGAAAAAGAAAAAGAAGACAGAATTGTCTGTCGAAAGAGATTGAAAGCTTCGACAAAATGAAAATCATTTCAAAGTTTGATTGTTCAAGGTTTTTAATCGGGTCCCCAGGGTAGATTCAATCAAAATGTACGCACCTGCAGCACGTCTGAAGATTCATAATCCACAAGATGAACGTGCAGTGTACATTTCTTCGCGGTGTAATTGAAGAAAATGTGTTTGTTGAACAACCCAACCGGGTGTGCGGATGCCTTGGCGTGGATTGAACAACCGCACACTACTTCTCAAGAGAAAGACAAAGACCTTCGCTGGTGCAATGTGGAAGACCAGCCGGACCCAAAGGTTTCTGATCTTGTTGCTGTGAAGAGATTTCTAAGTAGCTACAAAGAATCGACTTTGAAATCCACACCGGGTGGATATCCAGTTTGGGAGAGCGCTCAGATTCCTTGCAATGCAAGAGGCAGTTGCAGGATACGGTTTTAAATTTCTAATCTCTCCTTTACTTGTCGATATTTAAGCTGCTTTATAAATTGTTATCCTCTCATACTGCACTCTTTGGCCAGACAATGTTGTCATGGTCCGCACCGCTTATCGACATGCCAACTCATTTTTTCCAAAATTCGATAAATCATTTCTGATTCAAAATTAATTTTGGTAAACGGCATTGAGGTAAAACATGAGTTAACCAACATAGGGAAATCGTTTTTGTAAATACCTTTGTGTTTTTAAATTTTATCTTAGTTTGTTGATTTTAGGGGGAGTAAATCCAAAAATTTGAAAATTCAAAAACAGTGAAAAATTTCAAAACGCAAAAACATTGGAAAAACAAAAATGAGTTTCCTGGCGAGCAAAAGAGAAGATGATAGTACATCAGTGGTCTGTTGAAACCTCTTTAAACTGAAATGCAAAATGCAAAATGAAAAATGTTAAGCAGCTCTATATAAGATGTATCGGTAGGCTCACAATCATGTTAAAGTGTGCAGGGTGATATAAATCTTAAATCGACTGAAGACCAGGTGGGAACCACACATTGGCATATGGTCCTAGTACCGAAATTTCGTTTGAGAGATTGCCCAGGTTCTGAGATATTCGGTCTTTATGCTGTTTATCATCTGGGTATCATGGTTGTATCAAACCGTAAAAATAACAGAGACGAAGTCTAAGATTTTCCATGATACTATACATACGTGTACATATTGCATTCGACCTCAATAAGTGATCAACAATCACATGTCCAAACAAAATAAGTGATAAATTATCACAGATTCTTTGCGGGAGTCAAGTTCGTCTCTCTGCTGTACGGAAGTACTGACCTGTTCACGGACTTGCTCCTGTGCCCTCATGCATCTGAAAATCAAGTTCCTCATCAATAAGTGATTCTATCACATAGGGCTTGTTTTCAATCAAATAAGTGAGTTTCTCACATTTTTATACGGTCAAACAGATGATAATCAGTATACTCACTGGTAAGATGAACTCTCGTGCATGCCTTGATACGTGTAGGTCCCGAAATCTGAGGATCGATTACGAACCGAATCTCTTGTTTATAGTAAACACGGTTACGTGTGCGGAATCCACGTAACTATGCCAAATCAAACATATATAGCAATAATAACAACTGATTAATCAATGATACACACTCGATTGATTAACGGGATAAGAACCTATTATTGCTATATATGTTTGATTTGGCATAGTTACGTGGATTCCGCACACGTAACCGTGTTTACTATAAACAAGAGATTCGGTTCGTAATCGATCCTCAGATTTCGGGACCTACAAGTGGTATCAGAGCATTGGCTCTTATCCTTGTTTAAAATCAAACTTGTTCGGTTTTATCAAGTATTTTGTGTGTGTTTTTCTGAAAACTTGTTCTTGAAAAATTAATATTTTCTGGAAAAATATTCATAAATCTGCTGTTTTAGTGTTGTTTGCTACTGATTTTTATCAAAAACCTAAGTTAGATTGTTTGTTTATGCTTTAAACCGGGTTTTTAGTGAAAATCTAGTGTATTTTCGTGTTTCGGAAATTTATCGGTGATCGGAAAACTCATCGGAAACTTCATGTTCTTGAGTGTGTTCTTCATATATTCATAAGTGTTCTTGTTATAAGCTGAGAATTTGATCTGATAATTGATTAAAACAAAGTGTTGTAACTTATAAAACAATATCTTGACTTTTGTGTAAAAGTGATAATTGGTTTCAGTAACAAAGTCTGTTTCGTGGAAAATAAGAGTTACAAACATACTTGTGTCAGGGTTAAATATCTTGTTGTCTCATCTTATCCTTGACTGGTCAGTAGATATTTTAAATATCTAAATCCACTGACTTTTACCCAGTTTTGACGAAACACACAGCCGACGAATCACATCTGTTTCGTCGCAACACCTTTGACGAATCAAACGTCTGTTTCGCCACAACATCTTTGACGAAACAAAATTCTGTTTCGCCACGAATCACAATTATCACAAGTCTGTTTCGTCGTCATTCATTCAGACGAAACAAACCTGTTTCGTGAACTCTGTTTCGTCGAAAACAGATCTGTTTTAAACAGAAGACTTATATCAGTTTGCTTACTGTTTGTTTTCAAGAAATTTGTGCAGGTACTATCATACATACATCAAATATGAGTTGTACTAGTCCATGGGATTGGAGTATGGATTCTAGACCACGTGAAGATCCGACGTCCGCAGCAGCGTGGGTGAAGTGTGTTTATGGTCAACCAACTATAAGTGCCGGACAATGGGCTTTGGCATCCAATCAGAACCAAAACATTCAAAATCTTCTGATTAGCGAGAGCGAAACGGGTAGCAACAATCGCCCGCCAAAGTTGAATCATATGAACGAGTTTCCATCATGGAAAGGTCGTTTCATTACATATGTTCAAGGTCAAAGCACTGATATTTGGAGGTGTTTCATTACTCCACGCAATGATGCTCTTGAAGTAGCAGCGTCAACGGCCGAAGGTTTTACTAACATGCAGGAAAATGACAAGAAAGCATATGAATTTGAGAAAAAGTCATTTGCTGTTCTTACTCAAGCACTTCATAAAGATATCTATCATCAGTTTTCTTATAGTAAGGACACTAAATCCTTATGGGATTGTTTGGTGACAAGAGGAGAAGGAAACGCAGCTTCCAGAAAGACACGGCATGATTTATTAAAGAAAGAGTTTGAGTCGTTCCAGTTCTTGGAAAACGAAACTCTAAATGATATGACCACACGGTTTTATCATTTGATTAGTGAGATGTTTGCCTATACTGTTACTGCATCTCAAAAGGAAGTTTGTGCACGATTTGCTGATTCTCTACCACCAAAGTGGAGTTCATACATCGAGCTTCTAAAACATACAGGTATTCTAGATGCTGACACTATAACTATCTATGAATTTGTACAGAAGCTGGAACATAAAAATGATGAAGAAATCCGAAAAGCAAAACGCATTGCTGCTCCTCAGAATGTTGAAATGTATAATGGTGGAGGTTTTGATCCGTCAGCTAGTCTGAGGCAACCAAAGTTACAAACGGCGTTTGTATCAGATACAAACTCTTCTCCGTTTCCTCAACAAACTCAGACTTATTCTGGAGGAGGTTTTATTCCTTTTATACCTCCAGTAAATACTACTCAACCTCAAGCATATTCAGGAGGAGGTTTTAATCCATCCCTACCACAACAACAACAAGTCCAACCACAACAACAACAGCAAGCTCATTATACCAACAATCCTCCAACTCCAAACCCTAACACAGTCAAAGTTGATACATCAAACCTCTCAAATGTTAGCATTGAAGTAGCAAAGGAACATATGGAACTTATTAATACCATGGTCAGTGCTTACTGCGGTTTGGTCGCAGGTCAAATTGGAAACATCAATTTAACCAACGAAGACTATCTACAAATTAACCGTGATGAAATGGAGTTGATGGATATAAAGTGGGCATTCGCAAGTGCTGTTAGAAGAGCGAAGGACTTTATGGTTCGAACAGGAAGAAGTTCTTTGGAAAGCAAACAAGATACAAAGTACGGTTTTGATAAAGAAGCAGTTACATGCTTCAATTGTGGGGAAAAGGGTCACTTCAAACGTGAGTGCACTCGACCAAGCAGACAAGGCAATCAGAACCCATTCCGTAATCAGACGAGTACTTCAAATGCTAATCAAGACAATCGTGGAAAAGGGATAGTGGCTGTAACCAACACCACTAACCAGAATCAGTCTGGACCATCAAATGAAAGTCGTGCATTAACCGTACAAGCTGATGAAGGGTTTAATTGGTCTTTACAACTTGGGGAAAGTGATCAAGGTAAAGGAGGAACGGCGTGTTATGCTAAGATTATCAATCACATCAAGCACATTCATAAGGAAGAATTTTCTGATAGTGACGACAGTTCTGGTCATACCGGGAGTTCTGATAAAGAAAGTTCTACTTCGAGTTCTGAATCTGATGTGAGCAAAGAAGCAAGTTCTAATCTTGATGACTTATTGAATGAAGCAGAAGATTTGAAATGTCAGAAATCAGTTCTGATCAAGAAGGCTGAGGTAGTATCTAAAGAAATGGAGAAATTCTTTTCTGAAGACGGATCTTTCTCTTATCAGACTGCCTTTATGGCAAATGTCTCAGATTCTACAAGCCAGGTAAAATCTGAAATTCTTATCAACTGTAGAGATTGTGAGTATATGAAAAGTGAATTTGATAGAATAAAGCTTCACTGTGATTCGATTCATATTCACAATCAGAATTTAGTTGTTGAAATGGCTAAATGCAAAGAATCGAATATGGCTTTGATTCGAAACGAAAAAGAATTTAAATCTATGATTGAAATTCAAAAGAAAAATGTTTCCGAAGTGACAAAAACTGTTTATCATAAACAAGTTAGTATAAATGAATACATTAACATTGTTGAGGAAACTAAAAAGGAACTAGCCATTGCCAAATGTGAGCATGATGCAATCAAGCAAAAATTGGAGAGTTACTCTAACTCCCGATTTGTGCTCGATCACATTATTGATGTTCAACAACTAAAGGGAAACAAGAAAGGTGTTGGGTATAAGAAGTGTCCGCCCCCTTTAAGACATGATTATACTTATATGCCTGATGAAGAAGAAATGCCACGGTTTGAATCCAGTGTGCCTCTTAATTATGAGGAAGTAACTACTGGCCTAGGGTTCAAATCGGACAATTCTCCAAGTACAAATTCTGAGCAAAAAGAGTCAACATCTACGAAACAAGGTCCTCCAACCATTGAGGACTATGAGTCGTCGGATGATGAATCTGAATCAGATGTGAGTAAACAGGATAAATCACTTGACAAACTTAAAGGTGTAGAAGTTCCAATTGAGAATCATATACTGTGTGATCCTCCTACCCCTGCTGTTAAATCTGTTGTTCAACAAGTGATAAATCCTGTGTCTACTGTTAAAAGTAATATTGTGTTGTACACTTTGGTTGGTGATTCTAAAATCTATTCAGATAATGATTTTCCAATTAAAAATGTCAATCCATCATTGATTGAAAATGTTTTTGAAAATAACACAAGTAAGTTTGTGGGAAAGTCGATTCAGGGAGTTAATGTGACTCAATGTAATCCAATTCCTAAGACTGAAATTAAAAAGAAATTTGGAAATCAGAAATCATCTTCAAAGCAACAACCTATCGCTTTTAAGGGTAAACAAGATCAACGAGCTAAATTGTCAAATGTTTCCAACTCAAAATTTGAAACAAAAGGAGCTCGTTATCAGAAGAAAAACAGCAATGTTAAATTTGTGAAATCGAGGGGTACAGATAAAATTGAGACTTTTGCTAACAAGTCAAACACTGATTTTGTACAAGTCAAAATTTTAAAACGTGATAGTCAAAACAATTACACTCAACATTCAAACGGGTGTGATGAAAAAGCTAGTACCTCGGGTTATACAAATTCGACATCTGATCGTCGATCCAGTTCTCCTAAGTTTGTTGAAAGGAGAACTTGTTTTAAATGTGGGGAGTTTGGGCACATCATCAAAGATTGTGCTAACACTCCGAAAGCGAAATTTGTTGAAAGAGCATCACCTGAATCGATTCACTCTAAATGTCGTCCTGTTTCGCCTAAACATGATAAAAGAACTATTAAAGAACAGGAATCGAAACAACGACATCAAGATGTGAAGAAAATAGAAAAGGCTTTAAAATCTAAGGTAAATTCTGTTCCAAGGGAACCAAGTTCACCTGTAAAACCAGAAATTTCAAAATTTGTTTACAAAACTCAATCTGGTAAACAAAAACAAACTTGGAAACCTAGGAAGAGTGATGGTTCAGGGGGAGCTGTTTGTTTGGAAAACCATCAACAAATCGAGATCACTATTCGTGATGCTCAGGGACGACCCAAGACCACTTTGGCTTGGGTCCCCATCCTTAACTAATCATTGGATGATATGTGCAGGATGTTCCAGGAGGAACTATTAATAGTCATTGGATTGTTGATAGTGGGGCATCTAGGCACATGACGGGCGACTTACGGCTTCTATATGATGTGAGAAACATTAAAGGAGGCTATGTTGCTTTCGCTGGAGACAAAGGCGGTTACATCACTGGAGAGGGAATGATTTCCAATGGTGTGGTATGTTTCGATAAGATCAATTATGTTCGTCAAATTGATCATAATCTTCTCAGTGTGTCGCAAATCTGCGATAAAAAGTTCACCGTGCATTTCGATGATGCCGGTTGTTATGTGCTTAAACCTGGTTTCAAAATTCCTGATGAATGGATTCTCTTATCGGCTCCAAGAATCAATGATCTTTATGTTCTTGATATGAGTCAAGCGATTACGACTTCTGCACAAGTCACATGTTTTGTCTCGAAAGCCACGGAGAAGGAGTCTATATCTTGGCACAGAAGAATGGGACACATTCACTTGAGAAAAATGAACCATTTGGTGAAAAACAATCTTGTGAATGGCGTACCCGTGAGAAGTTTTCATCTACAAGATATCTGTGTTTCGTGCCAGAAAGGGAAACAAACAAAGAAGTCTCACCCTTTGAAGAAAATCAACACTGTTGGCATGCCTCTCGAACGTCTTCATATGGACCTCTTTGGACCTATGAGACACAAAACAACGTTCGGAGATGTGTATTGTTTAGTAGTTACTGATGACTACTCTAGATTTTCTTGGGTAGCTTTTATGGCACACAAGAGTGATACTCCTCAAATCCTCAAGGATCTTCTTACAATGTTGGAAAATCTCTACTCGTTGAAAGTTAAGAGGATCAGAAGCGACAATGGAACTGAATTCAAAAACCGGATTATGGATGAGTTCTGTACATCTAAAGGCATTCTTCATGAATACAGTTCTCCTTACACTCCACAACAAAATGGTGTCGCGGAGAGGAAGAATCGGACGATAATTGAAACTGCAAGAACAATGCTGGTAGAGTCGGCATTTCCTGTTCAGTTCTGGGCAGAGGCTGTGTCGACTGCTTGCTACACATTAAACCGAGTTCTTACGGTTAAGAGACATGGCAAGACTTGTTTCGAACTTCTACAGAAAAGGAAACCAGATCTTTCAATTCTAGAACCTTTTGGTGGTCCATGCACTATGATTGATCCGGATGGAAAGTTTGGAGCGAAAGCTATCGAGGGTTTCTTCCTTGGATATGCTACACCAAATTTTCGTGTTTGGAATCTGACTACCAAAAAGATTGAACTATGGAGTGAAGTACGGGTTCAGAGATATACAGATCCTGTTAAAGCTCCAGGTGATCCTTGGATGTTCGATTATGATGGGCTATTTAACTCCTTTGACCTGCCGATTTTTGATGAAGATTCTGCAGCTGCTAGAATGATATTTGATAGTGACAATGCTGCTGAGTCATCATTAGTTAGACCTGTTGTTGTTAACTCACAAAGTTCTAATTCGTCTAACAACATGGTTCAAAATGAGGAAGTTGAGAATGCTACTGAATACAATGAGTCATCAGAAGAAGATGAAGAAAATCTTGATGCGACTGAAGGTACTAAATCTCCAGTTGTTCCAGTTCAGGGTATTTCTGTTGATACTCCTCATGTGCAAGTCGATGATACTGCTGAAGGAAATGCATCCACTTCTACGCATATTCCAGGTGTAGAGTTGGTTGTTGATCTTAATATTAACAATTTGGGTGTTAATGCTCGTGTTCCTGAAAATCCTGAAATGAGGATACACGATACCCATCCACAGCAGAATATCATAGGAGATGTCCAACAAGGTGTGCAGACACGTAATCAGCTGAGAAACAACCCGAGTGCTGGTTTGTATTCAGCTATTAGAGAATCTGGTCTACAAAATGATTGGTCTTTCGCGTGTTACGTTTCACAAGAAGAACCAAAATCTTATAAGGAAGCTTTAAAAGATAATTCATGGGTTGAAGCCATGCAGGACGAACTGCAGCAATTTCAAAAGCTTGGTGTTTGGAAGCTTGTTGAAAAACCGGAGAATTACAAGAAAATTGGAACACGATGGGTTTATAAATGCAAGAAAGATGACCGTGGAGTTGTTATTCGCAACAAAGCGAGACTGGTTGTTCAGGGCTTTCGTCAGATTGAAGGCATTGACTACAATGAAGTTTATGCACCTGTTGCACGTCTGGAAGCTATTCGAATCTTCTTAGCTTATGCTTCTTTCAAAGGATTCAAAGTTTACCAGATGGACGTTAAAAGTGCTTTTCTTCATGGTATTGTTCAAGAAGAGGTGCATGTCGAACAACCTCCAGGTTTTGAAGATCCTATTCACCCCGATCGGGTTTGGTTGCTCAACAAAGCTCTTTATGGTCTACATCAAGCACCTAGGGCTTGGTACGCAACCTTATCAAACTATCTTCTGGAGAATGGATTTAGACGAGGTCTTATTGATTGCACACTCTTTATCAAAGAACAAGATGAAGATCTTCTGCTGGTGCAGGTATATGTTGATGATATAATATTTGGGTCTACTAATGACTCTTTGTGCAGGCAATTCGAACGTGTTATGCAAGAAAAATTCGAAATGAGCGCTATGGGAGAGATGAATTTCTTTTTGGGCCTTCAAGTTCAACAAACAGAGTCTGGGATATTCATCCATCAGACTAAATATGTTGGTGACATTTTGAGCCGATTCCAAATGTCAGATGCAACGCCCATTGGTACCCCACTTCCGCAGAATCACGGGATTACTCCGGATTTGAAGGGAGAAAGCATCAACTCCTCGTACTATCGTGCCATAATCGGATCTCTCATGTATCTTACCGCTTCGAGGCCTGATATCATGTACCCAACATGCTTACTAGCAAGATATCAAGCAAACCCGAAGGCCTCTCATCTGTCAGCTGTCAAAAGGATTCTACGCTATTTGAAGGGATGCCCAGACCTCGGTCTTTGGTACCCTAAGGATGATAGTTTTGAATTAATTGCATACAGTGATTCTGATTTCGGTGGTTGCAAAATCGATGGCAAATCGACAACAGCAGGATGTCAGTTCCTAGGAAATCGACTCGTCACGTGGCAGTGCAAGAAGCAAACGTGTGTTGCTACATCAACATGTGAAGCAGAATATATTGCTGCCTCGAGTTGTTGCTCCCAAGTTCTTTGGATACAACAACAAATGCGCGACTACGGTTTAGAATTCCTATCTACTCGTATTTTTGTTGATAATAATGCTGCCTTGCAAATCACTAGAAATCCTGTGCAACATTCTAAGACTAAACACATCGACATTAAATATCACTTTATCCGTGACTGTTTTGATAAGAGGTTAATCGATGTCGTTCATGTCCCCACTGATCACCAACGTGCCGACCTGTTTACAAAAGCTTTTGATAAATCACGTTTTGATTATCTTCTTTTGGTCAATGGCATTAAGGTGATACCCGAGTAAACTTCTTTGGCTGATCGTTTTTGTAAATATTTTCTTTATAAACTTTGAAAATTCAAAAAGATTTTAGTTTTTGTAAACTTTGCGAATTTTAGGGGGAGATATTTCAAGAAAATACAAAAACATTGCAAAAGTTCAAAATCCAAAAAGATGTCTTTACTTTCTGTCGTTTCGTTTGAAAAATTAAAAAAAAAATTTCAAAAACAATAGAAAAACCAAAAATGAGTTTCTTGGATAAAGGAAAATGATGAATTACAAACTGGTGTGGTCGGTCAATGTGCTCAAAATGCAAAATAAAAAGAAAAATGATAAGTATCTCTACTAACGATGTATCGGTAGGCTCACAATCAGACTAAAATGTGCAGGATGATACAAACCTAACAGACTTCAAGTCAGGTGGGAACTGCTCATTGGCATATGGTCTTAGTACCGAAATCTCGTTTGAGAGATTGCCGAGATCTGAAATATTCGGTCTTTATGCTGCTTATCATCTGGGTATCATGGTTGTATCAAACCGTAAAAATAACGGAGACGAAGTCTAAGATCTTCCATGATACTATACATACGTGTACATACTGCATTCGACCTCAATAAGTGATCAACAATCACATGTCCAATCAAAATAAGTGATTATATATCACAGATTCTTTGCGGGAGTCAAGTTCGTCTCTCTGCTGTACGAAAGTACTGACCTGTTCACGGACTTGCTCCTGTGCCCTCATGCATATGAAAATAAAGTTCCTCATCAATAAGTGATTCTATCACATAGGACTTGTTTTCAATCAAAATAAGTGAGTCTCTCACATTTTTATACGGTCAAACAGATGATAATCGGTATACTCACCGGTAAGATGAATTCTCGTGCATACCTTGATACGGGAATGTGTCGTGAGTGGATTTACATCGACTTGTAAGTATAATCCTTACCGTTAATCGTATCTCTTATATTATGATTATGTCTGATCAGTTTGAGCTTATGTGGACCACAATACCGATAATCGAGGTAGTATACTTATCCAGAGCTTTAAACAGAAATCAAAATCATGTTGACTAAGACCGTAAGCTGGTATGATTCCTTGTCCTTGAGATTCGCAAAAAGATTGCACTTATACAGTTGTTTAGTGTTTTTAACAGTTTTCCGCATTTTCATTTAGTTTACTATGCTTTAAATTTGTTTTTAGTATATTTGTGAAAAGTTCGTTTTTGATTAAGCCGAAGTTGTTGCTTGGTGTTTTCTACCGGAAGCCTGAAACCTTCTTCATAAAAACGTTCTTGCATTTGAAAATTCAAACTGAATGGAATTGTGTTCATAATCTGTTTTGACTGCAAAATATTTCCAGCCTGTGTTACTGTTTTGACTGCAAAATATTTCCAGCCTGGGTGTTGCTGTTTTGAAAAATCTGTTGGTGAAACAGACCTGTCACGAATCACAAGTGTTGACGAATCAACATAGTCGACGAATCAGACCTAAGTTGGCGAATCAAATCTGATTCGTCATAACAGACGACGAATCACAGGAGCCCAAATCTGTTTCGTCATGGGCTAAAGTTAAGGCCCAAGTTCAAGCCCAAGTTTCTGTTTCGCCGGGCCCATTTCAGTTTCGTCGAATCCTCTGATTCGTCGAAACAAGGCAGTATATATATAGGTCCCACTTGTTCACTTTTTCAAAACATCAGTTATCTTCTTCTTCACACAACCAAAACCCAAACCTACGGTTTCTCTGCAAAATCGCACAAAACATCAGTTTTTAGTCAAAATTTTACAAAATTAAAAGGTAGAAACATGTTCTGATTTACATTCCGAACACTTTGAACCGTCGGGTTTTTCATCCGAAAACCCTCAGAAACCCTTTGAAAACTTGTTTTTCTTTGATTATAAAGGTGTTGTTGTTGCATGTTATTGTGTTTAGAGATGGTCGTGCTAACTACAGGATGTTGGATCCGATGTGGATCGTCAACATGTCTGAAGCTGATATTGGAAGATTATATCGTCATGATATTTTCTATGAAGACCAAGATGCACGCCAAGCGTTAAAGTTTCAGCGAGTAGCGTGTTTTTGCTACTACAGGGGTATTCATTCGGGCAGTACGTGGTCCGAACAACACTGAAGGAAGATTAGAAGACCAAAGACGAGTAACAGACAAGGGGGAGTTTGTTGATGCATTTTTTAGTGTCTGTAACTAGTCTTGTTTAACGATGTATTTTGAATGGTCTTTTATTAATTATCGAGTCTGTATGTTATGTTGACCAAGTCAGATATCCTCCTATCTACTTGTGTACAACTTATTTGTCTCTTTTGGTATGTAATGTTTTATGAACAATGCATGTTGCATTAAAGGGTAGTTTTGTCATTACTATGTTTATATGTTGCTGATTGTTGCTGTCTGATAACAGGAACAAACACAACAGTTGCAGTCTTCGACGAAACAGACTTCTGTTTCGTCGGAACACTTCATGGCGAAACAGACTTCTGTTTTGTTTGAAGGTCATGACGAATCCGACCTTGATTCGTCATGTACTGACGAATCAGACCTTGATTCGTCATGTATTGGGCTGTTCCAGGCCCAATGTCTGGCCCATATTCAGATTCGTCAAACACTTGTGTGTTTCGTCGATATCAATGGCCCAGGGACTATATAAGCAACACTTTGTGTTCATTTGAACTCAGAGATAAGAAACAGACCATAGTAACAAAACTCTGCCAAAATTTCGTCTGAACTGTGTTTGTATCAGTTGTAATAGGTTTCTCGTTATCGATCCACCGGAAAAACGGACCTACAATACGGGAATGTGTCGTGTGTGGATGAACACCGGTCGGTAAGTATAAATCATACCTTAACGTATCCCCTCGCCATGATTACATCTGATAAGCTGAGCTTATGTGGACAACAATACCGATAATTGTTATAGGATGCTTATCTAAATGTTAACTAATTGAACAAAAAGAGCGTTTTGACATGACCGTACACTGATATGATTCTCTTACCCTCGAAACTCGCAAAAAGAATGTCTGTAGATATTTATTTACTGCTTTTAGTTTCTGCATCTTTGTATATATTTATTTATTGCTTTCCGTCTTTACATTTGAAAAATGAAAAATTCCAAAAAGATTTTAGGTGTGTTTTATTATAAACTTTATAAAATCCAAAAAGATTTTGCTTCTAGTTTATTTTTGATTGACTGATGTTGGAACTCGAGTCTATCCTACCCAAAATCCTGATCGTAAGCCGGAAAACAATTGCATCTTCATAAACAGTCGAAATTAACAAGTTTTGAAAGTTAAAGGATTAAAACTGAAATTTGTTAACTTTAAAATTGTTGTCGGTCGGTGTTTGATTGAGATTTGATCTCATGTGTGTCATTTGTTTAAATGTTAACTATATTCCAAGCGGTTGTTCTCATTATGCGTTTAGCTTTCTTGCATGTGCAGATGCTAAAGGCGAGGAGAACATGTTTGATGACAAGCTTTGGAATGAAGACACGAAGTGGAGGCACTCAAAGGATAAAATGATCGAGTTGTCGCTGACCCTTCATCAACACCACAAGGATCTGAAGATTTGACAAGTCAAAAGATTCACGAGCATAACTCAATGGAGAGTTCATTCTAAGGGGGAGTTTGTTAACACAGTACCTAAATCAAAAGGGAGTTTGTTGATACACTTTCTTCTTACGACGCGTGAAGACTTTGAAGATCCTCCGACATGAAAGACACAGAAGACGAATCATCACAGAAGTCGAACCTCACGAGTAGCATCCAAGGGGGAGATTGTTGGTACACTTTATATGGAAGCGACTCGGCTCGGTTCGACTCGGCTCAGTTCGACTTGGTTTCGACACGGTTAGGTCCGGCTCAAGCCCGACGACACGACATTCCTCAGTCGTGCGCCCCAGAGTTCGACACGCGAAGCACGGAGCGCCGCGGCCTTTCCCGCCAACACATCACCATGACATCACCTTAGTGATGTCATGATGATGTCACTATCTTTGTCTTATGTTGAAATGGTGAAAGTCTTGTAAACAGAAATATGTCTGGGCCGTGATTATTCAAGACTGGGCCGTAACTTCATACATTGGGTCGAAGACTTATCTTGGGCCTTTGACTTCAGTTGGGCTTCAACACTACATCGACGAAACAGAAATTAGAATATATGTATGTCGACGAAACAAGTGTGTTTCGTCGACTTTAGTTGTTTCGCCGAGACTTATTTGTGTTTCGTCATTGTCTGGTCTGTGTTTAGTATAAATAATCCTCATTTGTTTCTGTGTGAGATAGATGAGAGCCGAGAGACTTAGAGAGAGTCTGTTAAAACATTGTTTGTATATGTTTGTGATTGTACTCATCCATAATCAATAGATATTGAATCTTTGGTTACCCGTGTGTTTTACACTTTGTTTGGTTTGCACCGTCACGGGGATTCCGCACCCGTTACCGTGTTCGTGATAAACAAGGATAGGTTTTCGTTATCGATCCTCACCGGGAAAAACGGGACCTACAGTGCAGGGATAAGATTTTACCATTTCTAGTAACAGTTCACCTACCATTTTACGAAGAACCCATTGCTAAAAAGCACTCATCAACGAAGAACGTACAGGCGAAGAACCATTATTCGTGTGTTGACCTTCCATGGAGAACCTTCTCCTGGGAAGAACCAATTTCAACGAAGAACCCTGGTTTTTCGTTGAAATAGGTTCTTCGTGTAAATCAGCTCCTCGTGAACCAGGTGTTGGGCAGTTTTCACAGAAGGATTTTATTTCCCTCATTGTTAATCATTTCAAATTTTTGAGTGCTAATCTTTAAACAATCATTCAAAATGAGCTCAAATCCTTGGGTTTGGAGTGATAACTCAAATACACTACAAGATCCTTCACAATGGGTCAAAGGTTTAATCCCCAAACAAGAAATTATCGCACATCAATGGGCATGTGTCGCAAATCAAAATAATAGCATTCAAAGTCTCCTCATAAGTGAGAGTGAAACGGAAAGGAACAATCGTCCACCGAAATTGAATCATATGAATGATTATCCATCATGGAAAAGTCGTTTTCATACATACATTCTAGGGCAAATTACCGAATTGAGGATGTGCTTTGCTACACCGTACAATGTAGCTCTCGAAGAAGCGGGTTCTAATCCACTTACCTTGGCCTGAATGAGCGATAATGATAAAAAGTCTTATGATCTCGAGAAGAAAGCATTCGCTATTCTTACGCAAGCACTTTATAAGGATATCTATCATCAATTCGCATATTTTGCCAAGATTTGAGCCATGGTCTTTTCACCAAGAGACAACAGCCTCTACACTCAGCTATAGCTGGAATGGCAAATTCTTTCTTTTATGATGTCTTCTATTTTTTTATTTGGATCCTTCCCAATATATAAAGAAAATGTGTTAACTTAATTTAATTCTTCTTCAAATAACCACCAATGAACTTTCTTCTTTTGGCCATCAACAATAAATATAGCTATTAAGCCACAAGGGAAGGTCATGAATGTCTATAAACTACGTGCTTCTAAACAATCTTAGTACCATAGATTCAGCAAGCACAAGAAGTATATCTCGCACGAATAGCGATTTATTACAAGATAAGTAAAACCTTAGCAAGTAAGAGAATCGATATAGCAAGACTTATGGCGGATATCAAAGTATCTAGTTACCTTTGGGTAAAAAAAAAGAGCCAAATTGTTTTTCTGTAGAATAAGTAAATTGGTTAGCATTTGATTTCGTATAAACATGTAATTATGTGTTGGTCTCTTTTCTGTTTAATAAAATCAAAATCAACAGTTCAAAAAAAAAAACACTTTAGCATAATTAAAGCTTATCAGAAATGTTTTTTAACCTAACCAAAATTTGAGAAATTGACAACTTCCCACACAACAAGAAAAGAATACAAATAAAGGAATAACAATAACAACAATAGTACTAGTAGTAGTAATTGTTAATGCACTTTTGGTGTCTGTCGTTTGTTCTTATTTTGTATACGATGTAATGTAATGAAACGGTCTTTTCATTTAATCGAGTTTGTATGTTTCGGTCGAGTCGACCAAGTCAAGATATCCTCCTATCTTGACTTGGTACGACAGTTCATATCCTTTAGAACAATATGGTTGTAATGTAGTTGCTTACATGCAAGTCAGCACATGTTTACTCATTTTATCTGTTTTGCACTTTGACTGTTAAGCTCTTTGCTGTTTGCAGCCCTCCACGAAGAACCCTTTCTTCGTGGAGATGGTCATCACGAAGAATAACCTTCGTGCTCAATATGGTTCTACGTGGATTGTACAACGAAGAACATACTTCTTCATGGGCTGCTGGTTCTTCGTGGGCCCAGTAACCTTCTTCGTGAGGTTACTGGGCTGGGGCCTATATATAACTGCTTAATGTTGCTGAACAGACTAAGAGAGCTGGTGAGTCTGTAGAAACATTGTGTGTATGTGTTTTGTGTATGTTCTCTTCCATTAATCATAGTTAATGAATCTTTGGTTAAGTGTGTTTGTTATACATTGTTTGGTTGCATATCTACAAGGATTTGGCACTTGTATTTGTGTTGTTACAACAAGAAAGTAGGGTTCTTGATCCTCCAAGTGGACCTACAAGTGGTATCAGAGCTTTGGCTCTCTTTCTTGTTGAAAACCAAGCTTAGTAGTGTGTTTGAACAAGTTGTGAAGAATCTTTGAAGTGTTCTTGAGCTTAAAACAAGATTTTTAAAGTTTTTGTTGAAAAATTGCCTGAAAACTTAAGAAACCTTAGTGTTTTGTTGAAAATTTTTACAAAAACCTTGTTAAAATACACGGTAACATGCTAAAATACGGGTTTTCTTGAAATTTCTTACAAAACTTTGGCTCGACAACTTTTCCGGCAAGGTTTTTGACGGGGGAAGTCACCGGAATATTCCTTTTGTTGAAGGATATTCTTGTACTTTTTCAAAAATTGAATGTGTCGAATGTTTTTCTGTTTACTAGGTTAAGTCTTTCACGAAACACCTTTCAAAAATTGAATGTGCAGGATAAGATTTTACCATTTCTAGTAAGAGTTCACCTACCATTTTACGAAGAACCCATTGCTGAAAAGCACTCATCGACGAAGAACATACAGGCAAAGAACCATTATTCGTGTGTTGACCTTCCACGAAGAACCTTCTCCTGGGAAGAACCAATATCAACGAAGAACCCTGGATTTTGGTTGAAATAGGTTCTTCGTGTGAATCAGCTCCTCGTGAGCCAAGTGTTGGGCAGTTTTCACAGAAGGAGTTTATTTTCCTCATTGTTAATCATTTCAAATTTTTAAGTACTAATCTTTAAACAATCATTCAAAATGAGCTCAAATCCTTGGGATTGGAGTGATAACTCAAATACACTACAAGATCCTTCACAATGGGTCAAAGGTTTAATGCCCAAACAAGAAATTACCGCACATCAATGGGCATGTGTCGCAAATCAAAATAATAGCATTCAAAGTCTCCTCATAAGTGAGAGTGAAACGGAAAGCAACAATCGTCCACCGAAATTGAATCATATGAATGATTATCCATCATGGAAAAGTCATTTTCATAGGTACATTCTAGGGCAAAATACCGAATTGTGGATGTGCTTTACTACACCGTACAATGTAGCTCTCGAAGAAGCGGGTTCCAATCCACTTACCTTGGCCGGAATGAGCGATAATGATAAAAAGGCTTATGATCTCGAGAAGAAAGCATTCGCTATTCTTACTCAAGCACTTCATAAGGATATCTATCATCAATTCGCCTATTGTACAAGTACAAAGAATTTGTGCGACGTCTTGGAAGCTAGGGGAGAAGGAAATGACGCAACGAGAAGATTCGTCATGACTTGTTGAAGAAGGAATTTGAAGGATTTCTGTTCATGTAAAATGAAACCTTGTACGACATGGCTACTCGGTACTATCATTTGCCTAGTGAAATGCATTCATACAAGGTTACTGCTACACAACAAGAAATGGTCATGCATTTTGCTGAAGCTTTACCACCCAAGTGGAATCAATTCATTGACTTGCTAAAGCATATTGGTGTCTTAGATACGCTTAGTATTTATGAATTCGTTCAGAAGCTTGAAAACAAGGATGAAGGAGAAATTCGAAAGGCAAAACGAATTCCAGTTCCCCAAAATCCTGAGATATACTTTGGACGTATTAACACCGGAGTTAGTACCAGTCAGCAACCTCAGCTTCAAACCGCATTTGGGTCAAATACAGATCCTTATGGGAGACCATTTGAACCAACAGCCTATCTACCACCACCCAAACCAGCACAACTTTCTAGTCCTCTAACAGACCCTTATGGGAGACCATTCGATCTGAAAGCCTATCTTCCTATTTCACAAGCTGCCGCTCCTCAACAAACCCAACAACAACCATCTTCTTTTGATCCAAAACCCTATTTTCCCTTCACACAAGCTGCTCCACAACAAACCCAACAACCAGCTCCACAACAAGCCTTTTATGGTAACAACAACTCACAACAGTCAAACCCAACACCGTTAGATTTGATACCTCAAACTTCACCAAAGTCAGTGTGGAAGGTGCTCGGGAACATTTAGAACTTCTAAACACAATGGTGAGTGCTTATTGTGGATTAGTCGTTGGTCAGATTAGAAACATTAATTTGACAGATGAAGACTATCAACAAATAGACAGGGAGGAAATGGAACTGATGGATATTAAGTGGGGATTTGCAAGTGCGGTAAGAAGAGCTAAGGACTACATGAGAAGAATGGGTAGAACAAGCTTGGAGAGTAAAAGGGATACTAAATATGGTTTTGATAAGGATGTAGTTACATGCTTCAATTGTGTTGAGAAAGGTCACTTCAAGAGGGAATGCACTCGACCCAGCAGACAAGGAAATCAAAATCCTTTCAGAAACCAGTCAAGCTCACCAATACCAATCAAGTGAACAATGAAAGGAGCATTGTAGCAGTTAACAACTTGGGTAACTTAAACTAGTCGGGGCCTTCCAATTCAAACAAGGCCTTAGTAGTTCATGTAGATGAAGGATGTGACTGGTCAGTTCAACTTGGAAATCAGGGAACTGAAGGAAATGGAGGAACTACTTGTTATGCTAAGATCATCAAGTATATCAAACATGTTCACAGTGAGGAGTTCTTTGAAGATGATGACAGTTCTGGGTATAGCGGTAGCTCAGATGAGGAAAGCTCAAATGTGGGTGGTTATGGTTATGGTTATGGTTCAGATTAAGATGTAACGGAAAATCTTGATGCTGAGGTTGACAGTTTGCTGAAGGAAGCTGAGGATCTGAAAGAAGCTGAGGAGTTTAAAAGTCAGAAATCTGTGTTGATAAGGAAAGCTGAAGTCGCATCCAAGGAAATGGAAAAATTCTTCACTGAGGATGGATCTTTCTCATATCAAACTGCCTTTATGGTGACTGCTGCAGCTTCTACTAGTAAGGTACACACCAAAAATTCTAGTGTATGTAATGATTGTGTAGAATTGAAACGTAAGCTAGAAGTAGTTACTTGTCACAATCAGGGATTGGTAGTTAACCTTTCAAAATGCAAGGAGGCAAACATGGCTCTAACTCACAATGAAAAAGAATTCGAATCTGTAATTGAAACACTTAAGAAAAGTGTATCTGAATTAACAAAAAATAGTTTTGAATAAGCAAACGGGCATTAATAACTATATTAATATCATTGAAGAATTAAAGAAGGAGTTAGCCATTGCCAAATGCGAGCATGATGCGATCAAGCTCAAATTGGAGAGTTATTCTAACTCCTGATATGTGCTTGATCATATCATCGAGGTTCAAAAGCAGATGTTAAGTGCATTGGGTATAAATCGTGTCCACCTCCGTTGAGACACAATTATACCAAGTTACCTGATGAGGAGGAAATGCCACGGTTTGAACCACATGTACCTCTTAATCCCGAAGAGTTTGCAGCAGGACTAGGGTTCAAACTGGATGATTCATCAAAGAAATTAGAAAAGACAGAAAATGTGTCCTGTGTTATGGAACTAAGTCCTCCAATAATTGAGGATTATGTTTCGTCAGATGATGAATCAGATGCGAGTGATCAAGATCAATCTCTTGATAAGAATAAAGGAGTAGAAATTCCAGTTGAGAATCACATTTTGTGTGATCCTCCTACTCCAGTTGCTCCTATTGCGGAATCAGTTGCAAAATAGGAGATTGACTCGATCAAATCTATGGAGGAATCTGTGTCTACGTTTAAGCGCGATAATCTGTTGTATACTTTGATTGGTGATGATAAAATTTACTTAAACAAGGATTTCCCAATTAAAAATGTTAATCCATCCATGATTGATAGAGTTTTGGAAGATTCTACAAGTAAGTTTTTGGGTATGGCGATCCCGAGAGTTATAGTAACTCAGTGTGATCCTATTCCAAAATCTGAAGTTAGAAAACAATACGGAAATAAAAAATTACCAACTGAGGAACAACCAATCGCCCCTAAAGGTAAACAACAGGAAAAACGAGATCAAAAACCTTAATTTGAAAAAAAGGAGCTCGAAACAAGAAAAAGGGAAAGGAAGTTAAATTTGTGGCCTCAAGCGATACTGACAAAGTTGAGAATTTTGAAAAAAAATCTAATACTGGTTTTGTCCAACAAGTCAAAATTTTGAAACGTAATAGTGATAACAATTACACTCAACATATAAGTGGGTGTGATAATGAAACAAGTACCTCAAGGCCTACAAGTTCAACATCGGGACGTCAAATGGAATCTCCTAAATTTGTTGAAAGGAGATCATGTTTTAAATGTGGGGAATTTGGTCATATAATCAGAAATTGTACAAACCCACCAAAAGAAAAGTTTGTTGAAAAAGCCCCTCCTGAAAAGGATTACTAACGTCATTCTATATCACCCTAACAAGACAAATGTACTATTAAGGAACAAGAAGCAAAACAAAGATGCAAAAATGTTAAGGTAATCGAGAAGGCTTTAAAACCGGATGTTGTGGAAAAGGAACCAAGTTCATCAAACGTGTTAAAACCAGAAGTGTCTAAACCAGTAAATAATTTTCAATCTAGTAAACGTCAACAAACTTGGAAACCAAAAACCAGTTCAGTTTCAGGGGGAGGCACACCATTTCCAAATAATCAAGAAATAGAAACCACATTTCTTGATGATAAGGGTCGACCCAATACCAATAAGGCTTGGGTCCCCATCTCAAACTGATCGTGTAGTGTATTGTACAGGGTGTTCCAGGAGGAACTATCAATAATCTTTGGATTGTTGATAGTGAGGCATCCCAGCACATGACAGGTGACTTAAGGCTCCTGTACGATGTGAAAAGCATTAGGGGAGGTTATGTTGCCTTTGCGGGTGATAAAGGTGGTTATATCACTGGAGAAGGAATGATTTCAAATGGTGTTGTTAGTTTTGACAAGATCAATTATGTCTGACAAATTGATCACAATCTTCTTAGCGTTTCGCAAATCTGTGACAAGAAGTTCATGGTTCATTTTGATGATACCGGTTGTTATGTGTTGAAACCCGGTTTCAAAATTCCCAAAGAATGGATTCTGTTGACGGATCCAAGAATTAATGATTTCTATATTCTTGACATGAGCCAAGCTATTACCACGTTTGCACAAGTTACATGTTTTGTCTCAAAGGCCACTGAAAAGGAGTCCATATCTTTGTACAGACGTATGGGTCACATTCACTTGAGGAAAATGAACCATTTGGTGAGAAATAATCTTGTGAATGGTGTGCCAGTCAAGAGTTTTCATTTACAAGACGTCTGTGTATCGTGCCGAAAAGGAAAACAAGCGATGAAGTCCCATCCGATCAAGAAAGTCCACACCATCAACATGCCTCTAGAACGCCTTCATATGAACCTCTTTGCACCTATGAAGCACAAGACTACGTATGGAGATGCTTATTGTTTGGTTGTTACAGATGACTATTCAAGATTCGCATGGGTAGCGGTGATGGCACACAAGTGTGAGACTCCAGGAATCCTCAAAAATCTTCGCACTTTACTTGAAAATTTGTACACTTTGAAGGTAAAGCGAATCAAAAGTGACAACGGCACAAAGTTCAAGAATCAGGTGATGGATGAGTTCTTTACTTCTAAGGTAATTTTGCATGAATACAGTTCTCGTTATTCTCCTCAACAAAATGGTGTCACTAAGAGGAAGAATAGAACGCTTATCGAGATGGCAAGAACTTTGTTAGTTGAGTTGGAGCTTCCTATTCAGTTTTGGGGGGAGGCTGTGGCTACTGCATGTTATACTTTGAACTTAGTTCTTACTGTTAAAAGGCATGGGAAAACATGTTTCGAATTGTTGCACAAAAGAAAACCGGATGTGTCGTACTTAGAACCGTTTGGAGCTCCGTGCACTATGATAGATCCACATGGAAAGTTTGGTCTGAGGGCTATAGAAGGCTTCTTTCTTGGATATGCTACTCCAAATTTCAGGGTGTGGAATCTAATAACTAAAATGATTGAGGAATGGGGTAAAGTTAAGGCTCAAAGGTACACTGAATGTGTAAGAGCTCTGGGTGCTCCTTGGATGTTTGATTATGATGGACTGTTTGATTCCTTTAATATGCCAACTTTTGATGATGCGTTTGCAGCAGCACAAATGCATCCACATCTACCGCATCTCCAGGCATCGATTTGGTGGTAGATTTGAATATCAACAATTTGGGTATTAATGCTCGAGTTCCTGATGTTCCTGAAACTCGAATTCATGATACGCATCCTCAGCAGAGTATTATTGGAGATGTCCAAAGTGGTGTGCAGACACGTAATCAGCTTCGAAACAACCAGAATGCTGGGTTGTATTCAGCAATTAAAGAATCCGGGGAACAAAATGATTGGTCTTTCGCCTGCTATGTCTGTCAAGTTGAGCCAAAATCATGGAAGGAGGTGATGAAAGACGATTCATGGGTTGAAGTAATGCAAGTGGAATTTCAGCAGTTTCAGAAATTGGGCGTGTGGAAATTGGTTGACAGGCCCCCGAACTACAAGAAGATTGTTACTCGATGGGTTTATAAGTGCAAAAGGGATGACTGAGGTGTTTTTGTGAGAAACAAAGCGAGATTGGTTGTCCAGGGCTTTAATCGGGTAGAAGGTATTGATTATAATGAAGTTTATGCACCAGTGACACGTCTTGAGGCGATAAGGATTTTCTTGGCTTATGCGTCCTTTAAGAAGTTTACGGTTTATCAAATGGATATGAAGAGTGCGTTTCTTCATGGTGTGGTCGAAGAAGAGGTATATGTTGAGCAACCGCCTGGTTTTGAAGATCCGATTCATCCTGACAGAGTTTGGATTCTGAACAAGGCACTTTATGGTCTTCATCAAGCTCCAATGGCTTGGTACGAAACGTTTTCATCCTATCTGTTGCAGAATGGCTTTCGACATGGTTTGATCGACTGTACTCTCTTCATCAAGGAAATAAATGAGGATTTGTTGCTGGTTCAAGTGTATGTGTATGACATCATTTTCGGGTCTACAAATGATGAAATGTGCAAGGAATTCGAGCGGGTATTGCAAGATAAGTTCGAGATGAGCGCAATGGGAGAAATGAATTTCTTTTTGGCTTTGCATGTTCATCAGTCTGAGAAAGGAATCTTCATTCATCAAACCAAGTACGTTGGGGATATATTGAAATGATTTCATATGGAAGACTCGAAACCGGCGGTTAAGAGGATTTTTCGTTATCTGAAGGGTTGCCCAGATACCGGTCTTTGGTATCCTAAGGATGATACCTTTGATTTGATTGCATTCAGTGATTTTGATCATGGCGGCTGCAAGATTGATGCAACGTCAACATCAGCGGGATGTCAATTCTTGGGGAATCGCCTAGTAACGTGGCAATGTAAAAAAGCAGACCTGTGTGGCCACTTCAACATGTGAGGCTGAGTATATTTCGGCTTCTAGTTGATGCTCCCAGGTTTTATGGATCCAATAGAAAATGCGCGACTACGGTTTTGAATTCCTAACTACTCCTATTTATGTTGATAATGAAGCTGCTTTACAGATCACCCGTAATCTTGTAGAGCACTCAAAGACCAAACACATCGAGATTAAGTATCATTTCATACGAGATTGTTATGAAAAGAAACTCATTGATGTTGTCAAAATCCACACGGGTCACCAACATGCCGACCTGTTTACAAAAGCTTTTGATAAATCACGTTTTGATTATCTTCTTTTGGTCAATGGCATCAAAATGAAACCCGAGTGAATCATCTTCGGCAAATCAATTTTGTAAATATTTTCTTAAAAACCAAAAATACAAAAAGATTTTCATTTTATTTACTTTTTGCATTTTAGGGGGAGAAATCTTAAGAAAATACATAAACATCAGAAAATTTCAAAAATCCAAAAATATGTCTTTTATTTATTTACTGCTTTCCGTCTTTACTTTTGAAAAATGAAAAATACAAAAACATCAGAAAATTTCAAAAATACAAAAACATTAACAATCCAAAAATCAAAAATGAGTTTCTTGGAAAGATAAGAGAACATGATGATACACCAGTGGTCGGTCAAATACGGTTAAAAATGAAGAATGAGAAATGATAAGCAGCTCTACTAATGATGTATCGGTAGGCTCACAATCAGATTAAAACGTGCAGGTTGTTATAAACATAACAAACTGCAAGCCAGGTGGGAACCATTCATTGGCATATGGTCTTGGTACCGAAATTTTGTTTGATAGTATGCCGAGGTTCTGAGATATGCGGTCTTTATGTTGATTTATCATCTGGGTATCATGGTTGAATCTTTTTCTAAAAAATAACAGGGACGCAAGTCAAGATCTTCCATGATACCATAAATACGTGTAAATATTGCATACGACCTCAATAAGTGATAAACAATCACATGTCCAAAATGAATAAGTGATAAAATATCACATTTATCTGGGAGGCAAGTTCGTCTCTTTGTCAGTACGATGGTACTAACCTATTCACGGACTTGCTCCTGTGCCCTTCATGCATCTGAAAATCAAGTTCCTCATCAATAAGTGATTTAATCACATAGGGCTTGTTTTCAATCAAGAATAAGTGAGTATCTCACAATCTATACGTTGGAAACAGATGATAAACGGTATACTCACCGGTAAGATGAAATCTCGTGCATGTCTTGATACAGGAATGTGTCGTGAGTTGATGAACACCGGCGAGTAGTATAAATCATACATTAAAGCGTATCTCCTAATCGTGATAAAATATGATAAGCTGAGCTTACGTGGACAACAATACCGATAATTGTGGTAGGATGCTTATCTAAATATTTACAGGAAACAAAATCCGTTTTTGACAAGACCGTAAGCTGGTATGATTCTCTTACCTTGAAACTCGAAAAAGGTGGTAACTTAATGTACAGGTAGTTAATGTTGTCAATGATTGTTTTAGTTTACTTCTTTGCAATTAGATTTTTAGGATTTTAATTTTTAATTATTTTAAAATTGATTTTTCTTGATTAGCCGAAGTTGACACTCGAAGGTTTCTACCTGAATAAAGTCCAAAATCAACTTGTCTTTAATATCCCAACTTCATAAAAATCCTTTTTGCAAATTCTGGGAAACATAAAACAAAAATCTGTTGAATATGTTCATGTGTTCTTCTAAGTTGGTGATGCTTGTGTTTGGAAAGTCACGAAGAACCAAAGGTTCAACGAAGAACCTCTGGTCAACGAAGAACCACCCTTCGTCAACGAAGAACCATTCTTCATGGGGATTCTTCTTTGCTTTGGGCCTTAACGAAAAACCACAGGTTCTTCGTGGATCATGATATTTGGGCTTATTTGTTTTTGGCCCATCTCAGGTTCTTCGTGGCCCATCATACATTCTACATTCTTCGTGGGGATCTGGTTCTTCGTGGGGAACGGGGTATAAAAAGATGTGACTTGTCAGTTTTAACCTTATCACAATTCAAATTACCTTTTCACTTTTCTCTCACAAAAAAAAACCCTCCAACTGTTCATCTTCTCCAAAAAGAAAAACCCAAAATCGACCTTGTGTTTGAATCTTGTCCATAAATCTTTAAGGTATTATGTTGTTACATACCTTTGTGATGTCCATTAACACCAAAATCAAAACAATCCATCTGTGTTTGATCAAGAAAAGAAAAACGAAACCCTAGGATTCAAAGATCGACTGTTATTTGATGTTGTTTTTCTGATGAAACATAAAATCTGAAAACCAAACCAAACCAAAGCAAACCAAACCATTCTACTCTTATGTTTGTTAAAGTGTTTATATACTGATTTTGGGTGTTGGGTGTTTGTTTGAAGGATATCAAGAAAAACATGGGTTTTTGCTTTTGAATAATGTTTCTTATTGTTCATAAAGGTGTTGGTTTGTTTTAATAAAAATGGTTTAAATGTCTGGGTGTTTTGGATTTGATTTGTCAGATTGTCATTAAATGGGTTCTTGTCAGTATTGTATAAAAACTCGAAATTAATGACCTGTTGAATCAATTTGGGACAATAACTGCCAAACCAGCTCCTCCCGTCGCTCAAGTTGACTACATGAAGTATGAAAAGAATCGTCCTCTGGGAAGAATACTTAGCTGGATGTTTGTTAAAGAACTTCATTGTGTTGCGGTGAAGCTAGAACATGGGATTCAATATTTCAAATCGCTTCTAAGTATTCTTACTTTTCCATTCTACGATGTGGCAGCGTTAGCACGACTGGAGCTCATTAACCGTTCTAACTTTGAAGGTGCTAAGTTGTTCGCAAGAAAGTTGAGGATTGAACGACGAAAGGGTTTGAAGGATGAGTTATACAAGCCATAGTTCCCGATGTATGAGCAGATACAGTTCACGCTGGATCCAGCAACAAACACGGCTCAGTACAGGCTCGTGTACAAGCCGGTGAAGGTTTTGGATCGAATTCCGTTAATGCCGATGGAATAGGATATTCTCGAGAATATGGCTGATGTGCGTGAAGTGTGTTATGGTTTTAATGTTTATTTTAAGCCCTTTTACACTTTTTTAGCCAAGTTTTAAATTTATAAAACACGATATTTACTAACACTAAACACACATATGGGCAAGTGCACCCATCGTGAGCGTAGTATAGTGTTGGTAAGATACCGAGGTCGTAGAAGGACACAAGAGCTACCGGTTTATCCTCAACGTCTAATCAAATCAAAAAGTTAGAAAAAGATTTTAAACTAAGAAAAATAAAAACTAACTAAAATGCTGAAAATAAAAAAAAAGCAAAACAGATAGACAAGATGAATCACTTGGCTCCGACTCGTGTATAGTGTAACCTTTGATTATTTCTGCACTTTTGCACTTTTTAAGAGATTATCTTAGTTATTGTACTAGGCCCCTCTTTTGAAGGTGACATTACCCTCAACCTAGTAGTTTGAGTCAGCAAGAATACAATCCTAAAGGGTCGGATTATTGAAAGATAATTAATTAAGTTATTAATGCATATTATGGTAGGCCCCTCTTTTGAAGGTGACATTACCCTCGGTTAAGTAGTCTGAGTCAGCAGGGATACTGTCCTAAGTAGCTGGGTTAAAGTATTAATAGTAGTTTACATATGAGGGGATCAAAGAGTTTGGACCCCCGCCATCCAATATCGTTAAGTATTGAAGGAGGTCCTACTAAATTTGACCCAGGTCCTTGCAGGATCTATACACTGAACAAGGCAAGACTTTTACCAAACTGTTCCCTTAACCCCCGACCAGGTAGCCAACATACCTCCATATAGACCGTGGAGATATGAATGGTGAAAATCTTTTATTTTATATAGACAGTAATATAATGCCAAGACACCACAGACAAACGATAAGGAAAAATCACCTTCAACATAAGAAACTAGTTATTAAAGCCATTAATACATAACCAAGTAAAAGTGCGAAAAGATTAAAAATAAAACGTATTACACTAGACACTTTATCTTCACCAAGTGATGTAAGAGACTTAGGCAAACATGGCCTTGATTGTCAAGAACTCTTACGATCAATCTTGGATCCCGACACGACTCACACACTCTATGATGGACAATGGATGATGGTGGTGGATGATGGTGTTATGGTGGTGGTGGGTGGTGGGTGAAGTGTGAGAGAGGTGGTGTGCCAAGGGATGGTTTGCACTTGAGCCAAGCACTCCTATTTATAGGCTGAACAAAAGCTCGGGCACGACCCCGTGTTCAGTGGGCACGGCCCCGTGTCCATCCTCTTCTCTGTCTTCATTAATTGCAGTTTGTCTGCATTAGTTGACCACGCCCCCGTGTTCGCTGGGCACACCCTGTGTGCAGAAGCATATCTGTACTATCAAGATTTGCCTAGATTCTGCGAATCTTATAGTTGACCACGGCCCCGTGTCCGCTGAGCACGGCCCCGTGGTGGGTGATAGAAGCTTCTATAGCTTTGTCTTCTATGTTGGCACTTGGGCACGCCCCCGTGTTCAGCCTTCTGTTTTCTTGATTTTGCTTGGGAAGATGCTGTCGTGGGGTCGGGCCTGTCACGTTTGCTCCTTTTCTTGTATTTATGTTATATTTAGCTTCCTTTTTGCTTCTTTTGTTAATTTGAGCTCATTTAATCCTGAAAATACAAAAGGAAGACAAAAGCACACTTTTTCCAACATTAGTACTAAAAAAAGGTTAGTTTTATGCCACAATTGATGTAATTTATATGTTGCATTTTGCACACATCAAATACCCCCACACTTGAATCTTTGCTTGTCCTCAAGCAAAACTCTTTATAATGTGGCTTTACACTCCCAAATGGAATGGGTAGAAGAGAAGGTTTTTTGGGCTTGTCATAGAGTGTCGGGATTTCCAAGATTCTTTATTAAGTTTTATTTTTATTTATTTACAGTCCTATTCGTAATGATTTATTTAAAACTTTTCATAAGATAAATTACTTATTAGGGCATAACATGCCTTTTTAAAATTCCATTTATATACGAGTTCACATATCTCACGGGGATCACTCAACACTCGGCCGAAAATGTATTTTCGGGAATCACTCGAGAGCGGCATGGAACTTACTCCTACCATAGGCTTGCCAAGCAATCAATCCTCCTCCTTTTTAACTATATACCTTTGTGAATATCAAGAGGACTTTTTGGGTGAAGGGTTAGGCTTGGGTTAAAGGTAGGTGGTTGGGTTAGTGGTTAGTGAAAGGGCGAAAAGCGTAACAAGCGTTGGTTTTCATAAGACTTTTTATTTTTTTGCAACTTTTATTTTGATGAAGCTTTTATTCAAACAAAGTTATTTTTGATAAACTTGTTTGTTTATTTCTCTTTTGCTTCATAAATTTTTTTTTTATTTTTTTTTAAAAGTCATACGAAAAACCGAGCTTGTTACTAAAACAAAAGGTTAAAAATAAAAAGGGTTTTGGTGGGTGAAAGGGTGTTTGGTTTGTATGAAATGAAAAAGGTTTAGGCTCAAAGGGGCTAACTAGGGGGGTTTTGCGTAGTTGGTAAAAAAAAGAAAATAATGATGTAGAAATAAAAATGGTTAGTCCTAATGCCTCCATCATTTACTTACTTGGGTTTAAGTTGGTAAGGACCGGGAATGCATCATCGTGGCAAGTTCTAGAGTTGTAAGAACTAAGTGGCTATTCACACAAGAAACGAAAAATGAGCATTTAGTTTAATGATATGTATTTGTGTGCTCAATAAAGGCTCAAAACTCACTTTTGTGGGAATGGGTTTTTATGTGATCAAGTATATATAATCATATTTTTACTAAGCTTGTCATGCCGTTTCATAATTTTCTTATGTTGGTTCTTTTTATCAAGACGCTATCGGTTGTAAATTTGTAAAAATATAACATTTTTAGAATTTGAAATTCCCAAGTTAAACCTAGATAAGTAAAAAAAAATGAAAATTTTTGAAAAAATTTGGGGTGATTAGCGGTTCCAGTAGAGTTTTGTGTAAGGCTTGTAGTTAGGACTTGCAAGATTCAAGGTTTTAGCATCGCCCCACATTTAAATTACACATTGTCCTCAATGTGTCCCAAAAATAAGTTTTTAGGTTGATTGAATGTGTAAAAGGGTGTGAAAAAGCAAAAATTACTGGGCGTCTGAACACGACCCCATGCCGGATGGACACGACCCGGTGTTCTGGTGCCAGTAACTAAAACTTACAGAAGGTGGACACGGGGCGTGCCGGATGGACACGACCCCGTGCCTGAAGAAATTCTACAAATTAAGACAAACAGCAGGTCTGTGGTAGTGGGCACTGGGCGTGTCGGCTGGACACGGCCCCGTGTAGACAATCTGCAAAGTTGAAAAACAGGTTTCTGGTTCTGGTTTTCCTGTCCCGGCATTAGTAGCGCTAATGTTTAGCGCTCTAAGCCTCGTATGTACCTGTTTTATCAATTAATACTACACCGAACCATAGCAAGCATCCTAAATTACCATCGTTCAACATCCACATCACAAAGTTAAAAAGAAAAACAAATGCAGAAAATAAAAAGAGTTAAAGGAAAGTAAATTGTTCAACACACGGCACGCATGCCGGAAATTGTTCAAGATAAAGGGGTTAACCTATGGGATCACCAACCAACCGCTTCTGCCTCTACTCCTTCCGCCTAATCCATGACCTCGTCATCATCGCCATCACCATCTCCACCATGCCCCGCCATGTATTCCCGGATATTCCCAATATCATCTTGGATATCGGATATGTTTCTCTCGATTGCTCCAACCCAGGCATACGTGTTACTTGCCATGTTATAGGTGTTCCTGGTGCACATGAGGTTTTCCTGCAATAAATCATGTAAACTTTGGAAGTTAGGAAAACCACCTCCTTGTGAGGAGGATAGGCCCGGATCATCGTGGGGCTGGTACTGGTGATGAGGAGGGTGTTGAAACTGTGGAGCGTGAAGGACAAGTGCCGCTTGCGGGTTCCATGCATGCCCCTGCATCCTCTGGAAGCTAACCGTCTCATCTTCAGCCTCATAAATTAGGTTCATTGAGCGGCAAATGTGTATGTCCACTCTTCCCGACCATGGGCTCCTTTCGAATGACCTAGGTATGTTGGTGAAGTGCTTGAAGAGACGGTATACCCATCCTCCAAAGAAGATAGGGGTTGGTGAAGTAGCAAGCTTGTTCAAATGCATGTTTCAGAGCAGGAGGAATGGAACATCGAGGTGTTTGCGGTTATGGATGCAGTGGAGGACAACCAAATCTCTCAACCCAACAACGCCACCGCTATCATGCCTTTGGCTAAGAGAATAGCCGAGGAGCCTATGGACGTATCGGTAGAACGGGTCCCTCAACTTAGTGCTCTTAGTGATGCTCGGATTGTAGTGCACTTCACCAATCTGGGCCCACGCGGCTTGGCGATCGTTCTCATCCATCTCTCGCATCCCTCCGGTATTCTCCTCGTTACCCGCATCTTCTTCCGAATATAGCCCAACTATCAACCCAAATTGTGCCATCGAAATCGAGTACCTAGTTCCACCACATCAGAATACCACCCCATCACTGTCGAAAGGGTCGCACATTGAATTGAACATGAAGGTGCTGTAGAACTCCATAGTGCACTCATGGACGAAACGAAGTCGAGTGGTTAAGGATACTCTTAGCGGGCCGGTAACAAGGTTGTTAAACAGGTCAAGTTGGTTCACCATGGCTAACAGCTCATTTGCGTTAAACCTTGTGAATTTCCTCGACATCTGAAAGAATACACCAAAAGTTAACACGAAACAGTAGAATTTTCGTACAAAACTACAAACAGCGTGCTAGACACGACACCGTGTTCAGCGGACACGGCCCCGTGTCCAGGTGTCTGTTACACCAAAATTATATTTTTCGTCCCGGTTTAAAAAACTTGAAAATTTTTGGTCCAATAGGTGCGGTTTCCCCCGAAAATGAAACCCCAAGTGCCGTTTTTCCCAAAACAACCCGTTTACCCATTCAATTTTATCTTTTTCGGTTAAAAAACAATGGTTTGGGGTTTTTGTGAGAAATTGGGTGAATCTTTGAACAATACAAGTGGATTTACTTCCTATAACACTTATCTAACTAAATGCTAACAGATTTAAGCAAACATTTGAGGTTCGATCCGGATGTAGTTCAAGAACCCTAGATTTTTTTCCAAATTTTTGAAGTTTTAACTACATGCAAGTGCTAAATCTAACTACTAATGATGATAGAATCATACCTTGGTGTTGTTAGAACTAGAGGAGACGTTGAAAATCTTCGGAAAAAATCGCCTTGAACCAGAGCGTTTTTTCGGGAAACGGGGCGTGTGGAATGGTGTAACTGTTATGAAAAAGGGGATCTATCCCGACAGTCGCGCGGACACGGCCCAGTGTCCAGTGGACACGGCCTCGTGCCGAGCAAAGTTGATTTTTTTTAGTGCTCGTGTGAATGTCCTTGTTTCCCAAAAAAATTGGTTAGAAGACTTACCGATTTAGATGTCATCCCAATTGTTCGTAACTTACCAGGTATGATTTTGATTCTTTCATTCGTCGACCGTTTGAAGCGAGATTTCTTCCTCTTCATCCTCAATGAATCCTTGATAGAGTTTTAGCCGTTGGCCATTGACTTTGAATGGAATTCCATTTCGAGATTTAATTTCTACTGCACCGTGTGGGAAAATATGGGTGATGGAAAAAGGTCCTGACCACCTAGACTTTAATTTACCAGGAAATAATCGAAGTCGTGAATTAAACAAAAGAACTTGATCTCCTACTCGAAATTCATTAGGTTTAATATGTTTGTCGTGCAAGTTTTTCATTCTTTCCTTGTAAATTTCGGAGTTTGAGTATGCATAGTTTCGAAATTCGTCTAATTCATTTAATTGACAAAATAGATTTTTACCAGCGAATTCTAAATCTAAGTTTACATTTTTAATTGCCCAGTTGGCTTTGTGTGCAATTTCTACTGGCAAATGACAACTTTTTCCATAGACGAGCTTGTATGGGGTTGTACCTATTGTTGTTTTATAAGCGGTTCGAAAAGCCCATAAAGCATCATCTAATTTATCTGCCCATTCCTTTTTATTTAACCCTACGGTTTTTTCAAGTATTCGTTTTAAACCTCTATTAGTCACTTCGGCTTGTCCGTTTGTTCGAGGGTGATATGCTGTTGAGACTCGGTAATAGACCCCATATCTTGTTAATATTTTTTCAAGTTGATGGTTGCAAAAATTGGTACCTCTATCACTTATTAATGCTTTAGGTGTTCCAAAACGAGAGAATAGTTTTTTCAGAAATCTTACCACTACTCTTCCATCATTTGTTGGAAGTGCCTCGGCCTCGGCCTATTTAGACAAGTAGTCTACTGCCACAAGTATATATTTGTTTCTTTTTGACGGTGGGAAAGGTCCCATAAAGTCGAGTCCCCATACATCAAAAATTTCACAAACAAGAATGCCATTTTGTGGCATTTCGTTTTTGGAAGAAATATTACATGTTCTTTGGCAAGCATCACATGTCTTGACAAGACTTTGGGCGTCTTTATAAATGGTTGGCCAATAAAATCCTGAATCAAATACCTTTCGTGCGGTACTAGCGGCACCATGATGTCCTCCGTATGGACCTTCATGACAATGGCGGAGAATTCTTCGTGCTTCGCTACCATGTACATATCGTCGGATGAGTTGGTCGGCACACATTTTGAAAAGATATGGATCTTCCCAAAAATAATGTTTTACATTTGCAAAGAATTTTTTTCTTTGATGATGTGGCCAACCTTTTGCAACTATACCGCTAGCTAGGTAGTTAGCATAGTCGGCGTACCATGGTTCTTCTTTGTATTCTACCATTTCCAAGGACTCCGTTGGAAATTTCTCGTTGATTTGCTCGTCCCTGGTTGCCTCCAAAGCTAGGTCTTCTAATCGCGAAAGATGATCTGTCACGGTATTTTATGCTCCTCTTTTGTCTTTGATTCCAATATCAAATTCTTGGAGGAGTAGAATCCACCGAATCAAACGTGGTTTTGCGTCTTGCTTTTTGAAGAGATATCGAATGGCTACATGATCTGTATAGACTATAGTTTTAGAAAGAACAAGATAAGAACGAAATTTATCAAAAGCAAATACCACAGCTAGCAATTCTTTTTCAGTTGTTGTGTAATTTTCTTGTGTATCGTTAAGTGTTTTACTAGCATAATAAATTGAGTGGAAATGCTTTTCTTTTCTTTGTCCCAAGACAGCTCCAACTACAAAGTCACTTGCATCACACATGATTTGGAAAGGAAATTTCCAATCAGGCGCTATCATGATAGGTGCATTGACTAGCATTCCTTTAGGGTTAGAAATGCTTGATTGCAATCCTTGTCAAAGATGAAAGGGGCATCTTTATCAAGTAATTTTGTTAGAGGCCTTGAAATTTTAGAAAAGTCTATGATACACCGCCTATAAAATCTGGCATGCCCTAGGAAACTTCTGATAGCTCTAACGGAGGATGGGAGTGGTAATCAAGAAATGGTGTCTATTTTGGCTCGATCAACCTCCATTCCTTCGCTTGAGATTTTCTGACCGAGTACTATTCCCTCCGTTACCATGAAATGACATTTTTCCCAGTAAGGGCGAGGTTAGTTTCCTCACATCGGGAAAGCATTCGTTCAAGGTTATCGAGGCATTGGTCGTATGAATCCCCAAAGATAGAAAAGTCGTCCATGAAGACTTCCATTGTCTTTTCTATCATGTCGTGGAAGATGGCTACCATGCAACGTTGGAATGTTGCGGGGGCATTACATAGACCAAATGGCATGCGTCGATAAGCAAAAGTCCCATAGGGGCATGTGAAGGTTGTCTTTTCTTGGTCTTCGGGTGCTATCGGGATTTGAAAGTAACCTCAAAAACCATCCAAGAAACAGTAAAATTTATGACCGGATAATCTTTCTAAGATTTTATCAATAAAGGGCAAAGGAAAGTGATCTTTCCTTGTTGCTTCATTTAATCGTCTATAATCTATACATACTCTCCATCCTGTGACAGTTCTTGTTGGTATTAATTCATTCTTTTCGTTAGTTATTACCATCATACCTCCTTTCTTTGGAACTACCTGGACGGGACTTACCCAAGGACTATCGGAGATAGGATAAATAAGTCCGGCGTCGAGCAATTTGATGACTTCGTTTTTAACCACTTCTTGAACATTTGGATTTACTAGACGTTGTGGTTGTATTACCGATTTGTAGTCATCATTCATTAAGATTTTATGCGTGCACATGGAAGGACTTATTCCTTTAATGTCTACAAGCTTCCAAGCGATCGCATTTTTGTGTTTTTTCAAAAGACTAATTAATTTTTCTTTTTCTAAACTATCTAATTTAGACGAAATAATTACAGGTAATTTACCATCTTTGTATAGAAAAGCATATTCCAAACCTTCTGGAAGTTCTTTGAGCTCAAGAGGTGGGTCTTTAGGAGACTCCTTATTTGGTTGCTCATTTTGATCAAGAACTTTAAAAGTTTGTTCTAAGGCGACCTCTTCTTCAACAAAGTGGTCAAACTTTTCACTTGTATCGGGTGGTTCATCCTCATCTTCAATTAGGGGGTCATTATTGCCGAATGGATATTTCGTTGACCGCTCAAGATCAACACTCTTTTTAAATGCCCCTAATTGAAGAGGTAGATTGTTGTACTTCCGGTTTTTCAAAGCTTCGTGAGTTTTTACAAATGGTCGTCCCAACACTAGAGGAGCGTCATCGAGGATGACAAAGTCAGTGGGGACTACCATTTGATTTGTTCGAACCAAGACATCCTCAACTACACCGATTGATTTTATTACCTTCCGATTGGATAGAAAAATGGGTATTTGAAGTGGAGAAAAATTGCTAATACTTAATTTTTTGAAAATGTAGTTAGGCATTATGTTAACACAAAGATCTTTATCGATTGTGACATTACTAATAAACGAATTTTGAAAGAAACATGGAACCGGTGTAATGTTAATTTCAAATGGGTCTTCTTTTATTAGCGAGGTTTGATCATTAGTTAACTTAACACTTACCGTTTCGTCAATTTTTGTGTTAGTGTTTAACTCTTTTAAAAACTTAGCATGAGCGGGGACTAAACAATGATTTTCAAAAGAAGGTGACAAGAGATTAATTTCTTCAAAATTAGACTCTTCTTGAATTTTAACGTTGTCGGACTCACCTTTTTCATTGTTTAACTCATGTGTTGGTTTTTCAATTATTTGTTCTTCCATTTTTACACTTTCAGTTATCTCTTCTTTATTTAATTCTTCTCTTGCGCAGGACTCCTCTTCCCTTGCGCGAGATTCTTTTATATAGTGATCGATAACTCTAAGGTGTTCTAATATCCTATCGGTCACTTCGGTTATAGAAAAAGGATCGGGATTTTCAAAGCTTGAGTCCGGTTGTTCGATCTTTTGTTCCTCATAATACCCATATGAAGTAGATGGTTCACACCATTGTTCTTCATTGTAAGCATATGATGGATAAGGGTCGTAATTTTGTTCTTCATAGTACTCATACGAGGTGGGTTGTTCACGCCATGGTTCCTTATAATAAGCATATGAAGGTGGTGGCTCATATCTTGGTTCCACAAAGTATGAGTAAGGAGGCTCATACCTTGGTTTATCAAAATATGAGTATGAGGGAGGAGGTTCATACCTTTGGACTTCATAGGATGTGTATGAAGTTGATGGCTCGTACCTAGGCTCCTTATAGTAGGTGTATGAAGTGGATGGTTGATATAAGTTACAACATTGAACCGAGTGCGGGTCACCACAATTAGTGCAATAGTTATTCCTATAATCATCCTCCTCATAGGTGTAGTTGTAACTTCCTGAGTATTGATACATGAGAATCACTCAGCAGACCACAACAAAGTCTCGAGATCAGAAAACAAAAAAAAAACAGAAACAGAGGCTGGACACGGCCCCGTGTTCAGTGGACACGGCCCCGTGTACAGAATCTGTATCTGGGCGTTTTAATTAAAGTTACTGATTTCGTTGAGCACGGGGCGTGTTTAGTGAGCACGGCCCCGTGTTCAAGCTACTGTATCTGGGTGTTTTATGAAAAATATGCAGCACGGCCCCGTGTTCAGTGAGCATGGCCCGTGTTCAACCTACTGTAAATGCAAAACTAAACTAAAATGCAGAAAAATGAGCGCGCGTTTTTAAAAAGGTTTTGAAAAACTGATTAGGCCGTCAATTTTAAGCTTTCTTAAAATCCTTGTATCCCCGGCAGCGGCGCCAAAAACTTGATGTGCGTGAAGTGTGTTATGGTTTTAATGTTTATTTTAAGCCCTTTTACACTTTTTTAGCCAAGTTTTAAATTTATAAAACACGATATTTACTAACACTAAACACACATATGGGCAAGTGCACCCATCGTGAGCGTAGTATAGTGTTGGTAAGATACCGAGGTCGTCCAAGGACACAAGAACTTTTAGTACCGGTTTATCCTCAACGTCTAATCAAATCAAAAAGTTAGAAAAAGATTTTAAACTAAGAAAAATAAAAACTAACTAAAATGCTGAAAATAAAATAAAAAGAAAAACTGATAGACAAGATGAATCACTTGGCTCCGACTCGTGTATAGTGTAACCTTTGATTATTTCCGCACTTTTGCACTTTTTAAGAGATTATCTTAGTTATTGTAGCAGGCCCCTCTTTTGAAGGTGACGCTACCCTCAACCCAGTAGTTTGAGTCAGCAAGGATACAATCCTAAAGGGTCGGATTATTGAAAGATAATTAATTAAGTTATTAATGCATATTATGGTAGGCCCCTCTTTTGAAGGTGACGTTACCCTCGGCTAAGTAGTCTGAGTCAGCAGGGATACAGTCCTAAGTAGCCAGGTTAAAGTATTAATAGTAGCTTACATATGAGGGGATCAAAGAGTTTGGACCCCCGCCATCCAATGCCGTTAAGTATTGAAGGAGGTCCTACTAAATTTGACCCAGGTCCTTGCAGGATCTATACACTAAACAAGGCAAGACTTTTACCAAACCGTTCCCTTAACCCCTGACCAGGTAGCCAACATACCTCCATATAGACCGTGGAGATATGAATGGTGAAAATCTTTTATTTTATATAGACAGTAAAATAATGCCAAGACACCACGGACAAATGATAAGGAAAAATCACCTTCAACATAAGAAACTAGTTATTAAAGTCATTAATACATAACCAAGTAAAAAGTGCGAAAAGATTAAAAATAAAAAGTATTAAACTAGACACTTTGTCTTCACCAAGTGATGTAAGAGACTTAGGCAAACATGGCTTTGATTGTCAAGAACTCTTACTATCAATCTTGGATCCCGAGACGACTCACACACTCTATGAAGGACAATGGATGATGGTGTTATGGTGGTGGTGGGTGGTGGGTGAAGTGTGAGAGAGGTGGTGTGCCAAGGGATGGTTTGCACTTGAGCCAAGCACTCCTATTTATAGGCTGAACAGAAGCTCGGTCACGGCCCCGTGTCTATCCTCCTCTCTGTCTTCATTAATTGAAGTTTGTCTGCATTAGTTGACCACGCCCCCGTGTTCGCTGGGCACGCACCCGTGTGTAGAAGCATATCTGTAGTATCAAGATTTGCCAGGATTCTGCGAATCTTATAGTTGACCACGGCCCCGTGTCCGCTGAGCACGGCCCCGTGGTGGGCGATAGAAGCTTCTATAGCTTTGTCTTTTATGCTGGCACTTGGGCACGCCCCCGTGTTCACTGAACACGGGGCGTGTTCAGCCTTCTGTTTTCTTGATTTTGCTTGGGAAGATGCTGTCGTGGGGTCGGGCATGTCACGTTTGCTCCTTTTCTTGTATTTATGTTAGATTTAGCTTCCTTTTTGCTTCTTTTGTTAATTTGAGCTCATTTAATCCTGAAAATACAAAAGGAAGACAAAAGCACACTTTTTCCAAGATTAGTACTAAAAAAATGTTAGTTTTATGCCACAATTGATGTAATTAATATGTTGCATTTTGCACACATCAATGGCTATTTGGTGTTATGACTCAGACACGCACGAGGCAGTCATCGTCTTCAGGAACGACAAGGAAAATGTTCGTATTCTCGACCCGATGTGGATTGTTAACATATCGGCAGCCGATATTGACAGGTTGTTTGATCACAACATATTCTATGAAGATAAGGATGCAAGTCAGGCTCTCGTGGTGTTATGCCTGTTACTGTTACTATCGGGGTATTCACGCGGGAAACTCGTGGTCGGAAGCGGCTCATTGAGAAAGACGACTGAAGACCAAGCAATAGCCAAGGGGGAGTTTGTTGATGCACTTTTGGTGTCTATCGCTTGTTCTTATTTTGCATACGGTGTAATGTAATGAAACGGTCTTTTCGTTTAATCAAGTCTGTATGTTTTGGTCGAGTCGACCAAGTCAAGATATCCTCCTATCTTGACTTGGTACAACAGTTCATAGCCTTTAGAACATTATGGTTGTAATGCAGTTGCTTACATGCAATTCTGCACATGTTTGGTCATTTTATATGTTTTCTGCAGTTTGACTGTTAAGTTGTTTGCTGTTTGCAGCCCTCCACGAAGAACCCATTCTTCGTGGAGATTGTTATCACGAAGAATATCCTTCGTGCTCAATATGGTTCTTCGTGGACTGTACAACGAAGAACATGGTTCTTCGTGGGCCCAGTAACCTTTTTCGTGAGGTTACTGGGTTAGGGCTTATATATAACAGCTTAATGTTGCAGAACAGACATAGAGAGCTGGTGAGTCTGTAGAAACACTATGTGTCTGTGTTTTATGTATGTTCTCTTACATGTGTTTGTTATACTTTGTTTGGTTGCATATCTACAAGGATTCCGCACTTGTATTTGTGTTGTTACAACAAGAAATTAGGTTTCCTGATCCTCCAAGTGGACCTACTGTTGATACATGTATGTGGACGTGACTCGACTCGACGCGACTCAGTTCGGTTCGACCCGGTTAGGTTCGGCTCAAGCCCGACGTCACGACATTCCTCCGTCGTGCGCCCCAGAGTTCGACACGCGAAGCACGAAGCGCCGCGAGCCGTTCCCGTCGCCACATCATCATGACATCATCATGATGATGTCATGATGATGTCATGAGGTTGACTAAACTTCACAATTTGATGAGTGTGTACGTGCATGCATGTTTAGGATTTGACTTCACATTGGGCTTAAATTTACATCTGGGCCGAAACCTTCAGCTGGGCCGGACTATATGTGGGTCGACGAAACAGACTTTGTTTCGTCAACTTTGATGTATGTTTCATGTGTTTCGTCGACAACAGTCTTGATTCGTCGACTCCTGTTTTGTTTCGTTGATGCTGGCACTATATAAACAGAGCATATCACAGGAGACAAAGAAGAGAGCACATAGAACACACACGAGAGAGAGAGTTTACAGAACACATTTGTAAACATTGCTTTATAACTGAACCTTTCATACGTATTAATACAGAGGTGTTAATCGGTGAATATTGTGTGTCGTATATTTGCGTGTTCTATCTCAGTTTGCTTTCCCGGTTGGATTCCGCACAACCGGGTTGGTTTGTACACAAGGATTAGGCGACTAGATCCTCCCCTAGCCGGACCTACAAGTGGTATCAGAGCCTTGGCTCTTCTCCTTGTTAAAACCGAGTGTTTTCGGGTGTGTTTCGGGTTTTGAAAAGTTATATTTTTCTGAAAAACTTTGTTAATCCGGTTTAGGTCTTGTTGTTTTGCTGGAAGTTCTTATAAAAACCACTTTATCTTTCATATTCACATATTAAAAGTTGGTTTTTAGTGAAGTTTCGAGCAAAATCGGGTTTCGGAAATTTATCGGTCACTGGAATCATCATAGTTTTACCGGAAAGTTCATTGTGTTCTTCACAACCTTCAAAGTGTTCTTCATAAGTTCACTTTTAGATCTTTGAAAAGTGTTTGTGAAAACTTGTTTGTGTGTTGGTAAGTGTGATAAGATTAAAATAATACAAACCTTACCTGGTTGGTGAGACATGCCGAAAGTAGTTCCTGTTGTTGTCAGAAAAAGATAAAGTCAAAAAGCTCACCAACTCACTGACTTGCTTTTCGACGAAACGAAATTTGGCGAAACATAATCCTCTTTAGTCAAACATAGTCAACGAAACAAATACAAAATTTCATTTCGTCAAAGTGAAGATTTGAATTCTGTTTCGTCAACTTTAAGTGGGCCCATATATCACTTTCGTCAAGCCCAAAGCCCAAAGACATAAAATACCGTTTCGTAGGTTCAAAAGTCATTTTCGTCAACTGTTGGGCCCATATATCATTTTCGTCAACTGTTGGGCCCAGATTTCCTCCTTGTTTCGCCAAAGTGAAAGCAAATAGGCAAAACCCAGTTTCGTCAATTTTAAATCTCAAAACAAAAATCCATTTCGTCGCCTTAGTTGGGCCTTTGATTTGTCAAGCCCAATACACCAAATCTGTTTCACCGATTAAGTGGGCCATTCATCTAGTGGATAAGGGTTGGGCTTGTGTTTCGTCATCCAATCATCACACAACCTGTTTCGTCAAGTTTAAGATTTAAAATCTGTTTCGTAAAAGTTACAAAACAATTTCAGTTTCGTCAACAAAGCCAAAGTCTGTTTCGTGGGACTGTGTTTCGTCGAGACACTTGTGATTTTAAACAGAAGGTTTGAAGAAGGTGTTTAACTGTTTGTTTGAGGTGTGATTTTCAGGTATTCATTTTTCTTGATCAAAAATGAATTCGATTTGGGGTACTCCGGTAAATACAGATATGTATTATGGTACTCCGTCTCCGGATAGCGGAAAGTATAGAAACACGACTTTGTCTCCTTCGTGGGCCGAATCTCCAAGTATTCAAAGCCAACGACCAATCAAAGCAACTGATATGTTCGGAAATCCATTACCTGTTCGATCTACCGGACCAACAGATCTGTACGGAAATCCGCTTCAACCAGTTTCACAACCAGCTCCACAACAGCAAGTCTATCGGCCATCTACTGTAACAGCTTGTTTTGCTGAGGTTGTCAAGGATCTTAAGCACGCCAGTGGTGGAGAATCTTCCACCAATGGTGATGAGTCTTCTGAAGACGAAGACAGTTCTGGTTACAGTAGAAGTTCAGATGAAGAATCCTCGAGTTCAGGTGATGATCATGTGGGTGAGTCATCAAGTGCGTCAGTTGATGCAGATGTTGATGGGCTATTGGGAGAAGCTGCAGCAGAAAATCATAGAAGATCTATATTGGTGGATCAAGCTGCTTATTCTTCTTCTTCTCTTCATTCAGCCTGTATGGCTAATGTCGACAGTTCATCAAGTCAGGTATGTGTCGATGAACCCACTGCTGTTAATTGTGATAATTGTGCTAGATTAAGTGTTAAATGTGCTGATCTGGAGGCAAACATGTCTGAGTTGCAAGGAAAACATGATGCTTTACAAGCTAGTTTGTTTGACTTGCAAGACAAACATGTTTCGTTGAATGATAAGTGGTGGGAATTGCAAAGCAAACACGAGGCTTTGCAAGAGAAATATGATGTGACATTCATCCACAACCAAAAGCTGACCGTGGATCTTTCTAAGTGCACTGAAGCCAACATGTTTTATGAAAACCATGAAAAGGAATTTAAATCGATGATTGAAACATTAAAGAAAGATAAAACCGAGCTAACAAAAATGGTTTCCAGAAAACAAACTGACATTAATTTGTATATAACTCGCCTTGAGATAATGCAAAAAGAAATGGCTTGTGTCAAAACTGAAAGTGAGGCGATTCGACTCAAGTTAGACAGCTATTTAAGCTCTAGCTATGTGTTGGATCACATCATAGATGTTCAGAAAGAGAAACGGGATGTCACATGCATTGGATATAAGAAATGTCCACCACCCGTGAGAAACAATTATGATGCTCTGCCTGATGAGGAGTATAGAACTCACTTTGAACCATCTGTTCCTTTGGACGTTGAGGAATTTGCAGCAGGACTAGGATACAAGAAGGAAGTATCATCAGATTCGGATGTGTCAGCAGATACATTTGTAACTGCTGAACAGAATCAGGATCCGCCAGTTGTGATTGAGGATGTTGATTCTTCTAATGATGAATCTGATGATACTGATTCAGCAAAGTCTGATGCGGTGATCAAAGAAGAGGACATACCTCTTGAGAATCATATTCTATGTGATCCTCCCGCAAAGCCCGCTAAGACTGCTGCAACCGAGTCCTCGTCTGCAAAAGAGTCTGAGAGTGTGGATTTGCTGTACACTCTTGTTGGTGATGATAAAATCTATTCTGACAAAGATTTTCCTATTAAGAATGTTAATCAATCCTTAATCAGTAAAGTCTTTGAAAATTCGACAAGTAAGTTTTTGGGAAAGACAGGATCACATGTTACAGTAACACAGTGTCCACCTATTCCAAAGGCCGAAGTTCGAAAACACTATGGCAATCACAAATTACCAACAGTGAAAATGCAGCAAAATCATACCAAACCAAGAGGTAAAACACCGACTCAAAGTCAAAGGAAGCCGATTCAGAAGAAGAACAAGAATGTGAACTTTGTGAAATCAAAGGGAACGGACAAAATTGAAACGTTTGAAAACAAATCTAACTTAGATTTTGTTAAACAAGCAACAGTGTTGAAAAGAAATGAACCAAACTGTTCGAAACCTAGTACCTCGAGATCACAAAGTTCATCATCATCGGCAAGACGATCACATGATACTTCGGGGTTTGTTGAACGAAGATCATGTTTTGAATGTGGTACAATTGGACACATAATTCGAAACTGTCCGTATCTTCATAAGTTGAAAGCAAAAGTTGATGCCCCCCATGGTAACAATTACCATAAAAGATTTGTTTCACCAAAACAGGACCCTCGTCTTGTTAAACAACAAGAAGTGAAACAGAGAAAGAAACAACGGAAAAATGTTGAAAAGGTTTTAAAACCGGAGGTTGTCCATACAAAATCTGTCGAATCAAATGTTAAACATGAAAAACAAAAACAGATTTGGAAACCAAAATTGGAAATTGTTTCAGGGGGAGCTACATCAATTCCGAATCATCGGGAAATGGATGTCACAATCCTCGATGATGACGAACGACCCAAGTCTGTGAAGGCTTGGGTCCCCCTCTCCAACTAATCTTTGAACGAGTGTGCAGGATGTTCCAGGAGGAACTATTGATAATCTTAGGATTGTTGATAGTGGAGCGTCCATGCACAAGATCGGCGACATTAGACTCCGAAACATTGTTGTAACCAAGGAGAATATTGTTGCCATTGATGGAGAGAAAAGAAAAGGGAAAGAAGACAAAAATGTCTGGTGAAAGAATGTGGTTGAATGTAGTTGAAAATTCGACAAGATGAAAAATGTGCCAAAATTTGGTTGTTATGGTTTTTGATCGGGTCCTCAGGAAAGATTCCAATGAAAAGTACGCGCCTGTAGCACGTCTGAAGCTTTTCGAAGATTCATGGATTTTTCTTCCACAAGAAGTTCAAAGTCCACAAGATGAACGTGTAGGGTACTTTTCTCTACGGTGTGATTGAAGAAAATGTGTTTGTTGAACAAACCAACCGGGTGTGCGGATGCCTTGGCATGGATTGAACAGCCGCACACTACTTCTGAAAGAGAAAGACAAAGGTCTTCGCTGGTGCAATGTGGAAGACCAGTCGGACCCAAAGGTTTTTGATCTTGTTGCTGTGAAGGGATTTCAGTAGCTAAAAAAAAATCGACTTTGAAGTCCACACCGGGTGGATATCCAGTTTGGGAGAACACACAAATTCCCTGCAATGCACGAAGCAGTTGCAGGATACGGTTTTAAATTTCTAATCTCTCCTATACTTGTCGATATTTAAGCTGCTTTATGAATTATTATCATCTCATACAGCACTCAAAGACCAAACACATCGAAATCAAATATCACTTCATACGTGATTGCTTTGATAAAAGGCTAATCGATGTTGTTAAGGTCCACACTGATGACCAACGTGCCGACCTTTTTACCAAAGCATTTGATAAATCAAGATTTGACTTTTTATTATTGGTAAACGGCATTAAGGTCAAGCAAGAGTAAAACCAACATCAGAAAATCATTTTTGTAAATACCTTTGTGTTTTAAATTTATCTTAGTTTATTGATTTTAGGGGGAGTAAATCCAAAATTTGAAAAATCCAAAAACATCGAAAAAATTCAAAAACACAAAAACATTAGAAAAACAAAAATGAGTTTCCTGGCGAGCAAAAGAGAAAGTGATAGTACATCAGTGGTCTGTCTAAACCTCTTTAAACCTTAAATGAAAAATGATAAGCAGCTCTATATAAGATGTATCGGTAGGCTCACAATCATTTTAAAGTGTGCAGGGTGATATAAATCTTAAATCGACTGAAGACCAGGTGGGAACCACTCATTGGCATATGGTCTTAGTACCGAAATTTCGTTTGATAGATTGCCGAGGTTCTGAGATATTCGGTCTTTATGCTGCTTATCATCTGGGTATAATGGTTGTATCTTTTACCGAAAAATAACGGGGACGCAAGTCTAGATCTTCCATGATACTATACATACGTGTACATACTACATTCGACCTCAATAAGTGATCAACAATCACATGTCCAAACAAAATAAGTGATAATATATCACATTCATCCGGGAGTCAAGTTCGTCTCTTTGTTGTACGAAAGTACTGACCTGTTCACGGACTTGCTCCTGTGCCCTCATGCATCGAAAATCAAGTTCCTCATCAATAAGTGATTCTATCACATAGGGCTTGTTTTCAAATCAAAATAAGTGAGTTTCTCACATCATATACGGTCAAACCGATGATAATCAATATACTCACCGGTAAGATGAACCCTCGTGCATACCTTGATACGGGAATGTGTCGTGATGTGGATGAACACCGGTCGGTAAGTATAAATCATACCTTAACGTATCCCCTCGCCATGATTACATCTGATAAGTTGAGCTTAAGTGGACAACAATACCGATAATTGTTATAGGATGCTTATCTTAATGTTAACTAATTGAACAACAAGAGCGTTTTGGTATGACCGTACACTGATATGATTCTCTTACTGTTGATGCAGATTTTGTGTCCGATGCTTGTCGAATAGATTAGTTTTATTTTACGCTGAATTTGTAATAGTTAGTGAAACGGTCTATCGAACGTGTATAGACCCGCTCGTTTGAAGTGGTCAAACGAGAGGGTTATTCGGTTGACCGTGTGTGTTTGCAAGACAAGGGGTGTGACTATAAATAGAAAACCCTTGCCATTTGCAACACAAGGAGTTTTTAGGAGGTTTGAGACCTCACCGGGAGAGATCACCACTTGGTCTCTCCTCGGATGTATACTTCTTTGGTATTGGTTCGGTTATCATGTAATCGGGCCGATTTGTAATGTTATACTACCGGATTAATACAAAGAAGTTGTTTGTTTATCTCTAATCTCTCCCGTCTTGAACCGATCTCACACGAATCACGGCTTCGGTCACGAAACTCGGTCCTACAATTGGTATCAGAGCCATGGTGCCAGATTTAGTAAATCTAACCGTTTACTAAGTCACATGTGCTCTAGATCTGTGATTTTTATGGTTTTTGTTCAAGATCTAAAAATGGTGAAAATGGAGAAAATCCAAGATCTGACCCGAATGGATGGGTCTGACCTGAAACGAAAGATATACGAGGGTTATGTTTTATGTTTTTCACCTATATAATCAAGTTATCATCATCAAAAATCAAATATACAAAGTTTTTGTCAAATCTGCATAAGAACAGTCGCTGTGTTCTTGAGATGTTCTTGGCGGCTACTCCCGAAAGATGAAAAAGGTGAAAGGGTCGAAAGATACCACTCCCGAAAGATACCAGATATTTGTGGGAACCCTCAACAACTTCGAAAGATTATCCTCGAAGGATATCTTTCGACCTGATCCATCTTTCGAAAAGTCTGATCAGCTCGAAGGATATCTTTCGACCAATTCATCTTTCGAGCATCAATCGTCCAACATATTCTTTGATGGTTGGTAAGTAGTGGTTATCGAAGAAGAAGATGATGTCTGATGTGTGAATCGAAGGAAGAGGAGGATGTCTGGTAGTTGTCGGATGAGTTAAGGTTGCTGCTGATTATTCGATTGAACAAGAAGAGGTTGTCGGCTGGGTTTAGATGAAGCTTCCTGAGTTGAAGTGGTTTTTGAAGGTGGAATCGATTGGAAGTTCTGTATTGCAGAGAACTTCTGATTGTTTGTGTATCGATGAAAGGAACAAAAGATTTGGGGTTTGAAGGAGAAACAAAGTTGTCAGCTCAAATTTTTTTTGGGGCTCTGTTTGTATCAAAGAGAAAGAGAATGTCGGCTAGGTAACGATGATGTCGATAGATCATGTGGTGGCAGCTAGGTCTCCTTGTTTTTGGGCCCACTGATCATTGATTGGGCTGTTCATTTGGCCTGTTTAATTAGGATCATTATACCTAGGCCCACCTTACAATATGGATATTGTTTGATTTATCATTTTGGACTAATGGAATTGGACCTCCACTAGATTATTCTGGGTCATACGCATGTTTGTTTGGGCCTGCACTGTGGTCGCCAAAATTGGTAAAGAAAGTCTGCTCTTTTGTTGTGTATCGAGACAAAAAAAAAAAAAAATAGTGGTGATGGAATGTTGATCAGTTTCGGGTCGGGTGTTTGTGAAGATTATTTGAACCGGGCTTCCAAATCTCAACATCAAATTCGTACGAATTTGGGAGCGCGCGGGATGATGCGGCATGATGAAAACAAGAAATGATGAAAACTTGATTTTTTGAAAAATGTGGGGTAGTCACGGTTACCGATGCAAATGTCAAAAATGGTGACGCGACTATTATGGGCCAAAAACCAAAAACAGAACGGTATGTTCACTTTCGCACGTCGATATTTATGATTGTTATCGGTTATTCGTAAATGTTCGAAAGCATTTTGTTTATTGTCATATTCTCGCATTTGAAAACGAACGTATGAACCTAGAATGTCAATACCGGTCCTAACGAGTTCACAAAGTCTTTGGAGGGATACAAGTCGGATCCTACGGGGTACTAGGCGAAATTTCTTTATCAACTAGAATATGCAACGAAGAAATCTTTTTGTTTATTGTCATATTCTCGCATTTGGTAACTAATGAATGAACCTAGAATGTCAATACCGGTCCTAACGAGTTCACAAAGTCTTTGGAGGGATACAAGTCGGATCCTACGGGGTACTAGGGGACGTTCTTATTCAACTAGAATATGCAAAGAAGAAAGTCGTTTTCGTGATTTTTCGGAACCGAGAACATTCAATGAAGATTGACGACAGTTCCGCTTAGTGGAGGGAATTGGTGAACATTTGACGACAGTTTCTTTGAAGTGGAGAGAATCTGTTAAGGTTTAGAGATTTTACCAAAGAAATGGGGGGATAAAAATTTTCAAATGTTGAATTTCTTCGGTAAATTTCTAAACGCAATCACAGGTGGTAGAGTTTGTGATTTTCTGGTGATACAAACGGTTCGGCGTGGAATGTTTTGCACAGACACATATTTGAGGATTTTAATTAATTCTCCAGCCAGCGTGAAGGGTTTTGCACGGAAAAATACAGGTTTCTAAAGTCTACAGTAGTTACAAAAGCGCTGTTCACTGAAGACCTGGGGAATCTTTATGAAAGCTGATAGTTCAAGACTGAAGACCTGCAGGATTCGGTTTTGGGTTTGATGTTTCTTTGGGATTTTACAGGGATCTGGGGGTAACTCAATTCGTTGAGTTTGCAAACGATGTACTTGGTCTAGCTGACTTCCTGAGTACTGATGCTGAAGATCCGTAGTGCATTACGTGGTCAACTTCACAAAGGCGAGACAATGAGATCTGGATGTAGTTCAACTAAGCATGCTGGTTGAGCTTGCAAGGGATACACTTGGTCTAGCTGACTTTCCTGAGTGTTGATGCTGAAGATTAAAGTGCATTACTTGGTCGATTCCACAAAGACGGTTTACAGAAGATAGTTCACCAGAAACCTCTACCAATGTAGTATGCTTGAAGATCAAGACTTGATGCAGTTTTTAAAGAATGGAACCCTTATCAAATGCCGGTTGGAGTATTGGAAGATCAGCGGAAGATCGGTCAATTGAGCCTTTTGAGGAAATTGCACAACACCCAACACGGATACGCATACTTTGAGGGGGAACTATTATACAAGAAGCGTCAAGATACTACTTACCTGGATCATCGGTCAAGGGGGAATTTGTTAACACAGAGAAGATGAATACTTGACTGAAGATCGATTGCAGTTGCATTTTCAGCATTCGACAGCAACGGACAAGGGGGAATTTGTTGATGCAGATTTTGTGTCCGATGCTTGTCGAATAGATTAGTTTTATTTTACGCTGAATTTGTAATAGTTAGTGAAACGGTCTATCGAACGTGTATAGACCCGCTCGTTTGAAGTGGTCAAACGAGAGGGTTATTCGGTTGACCGTGTGTGTTTGCAAGACAAGGGGTGTGACTATAAATAGAAAACCCTTGCCATTTGCAACACAAGGAGTTTTTAGGAGGTTTGAGACCTCACCGGGAGAGATCACCACTTGGTCTCTCCCCGGATGTATACTTCTTTGGTATTGGTTCGGTTATCATGTAATCGGGCCGATTTGTAATGTTATACTACCGGATTAATACAAAGAAGTTGTTTGTTTATCTCTAATCTCTCCCGTCTTGAACCGATCTCACACGAATCACGGCTTCGGTCACGAAACTCGGTCCTACACTTACCCTCGAAACTCACAAAAAGAATGCTTGTATATATTTACTTTTCTTAGTTTCTGCAACTCTGTATATATTTATTTACTGCTTTCTGTCTTTACATTTGAAATATTCAAAAATTCCAAAAAGATTTTAGGTGTGTTTTAATATAAACTTTCTAAAAGCCAAAAAGATTTTATTTCTATCTTATTTTCGATCGTACGATGTTGGATCTCGAGTCTTCGTTACCTGAAACCTGATTGAAAACCGAATTGACTAAATCTTCATAAACGGTCGAAATTTACAAGTTTTGAAAGTTAAAAACTAAAATTGACAAATTTGTTAAACTTTCAAACTGCCGGACGGTAGTTGATTGGAACATGGTCATACGTGTGTCGTTTGTTTATACTAACTATATTCCAAGCAGTTGTTCTCATTACGCGTTTAGATTTCTTGCATGTGCGGATGCTAAAGGCAAGGAGAACATGGTCGATGACAAGCTTCGGAATGAAGACACGACGTGAAGGCACTCAAATGATGAAGATGATCGAGTTGCCGCTGACCATCATCAACACCACAAGGATCTCAAGTTATAAAGATCAAGACATTCACGAGCATAACTCAAGGGGGAGCTTATGTTAAGGGAGAGTTTGTCAACACACTTCCTACATGAAACGGGGAGTTTGTTGATACACTTTCTGCTTACAAGACGTGAAGACTTTGAAGATCCTCCGACTTAGAAGACATGAAAGGCGAATCTCGCGAGTAGCGTCCAAGGGGGAGTTTGTTGATACATGTATGTGGACGCGACTCGACTCAACGCGACTCAGTTCGGTTCGACCCGGTTAGGTTCGGCTCAAGCCCGACGTCACGACATTCCTCCGTCGTGCGCCCCAGAGTTCGACACGCGAAGCACGATGCGCCGCGAGCCGTTCCCGTCGCCACATCATCATGACATCATCATGATGATGTCATGATGATGTCATGAGGTTGCTAAACTTCACAATTTGATGAGTGTGTACGTGCATGCATGTTTGGGATTTGACTTCACATTGGGCTTAAATTTACATCTGGGCCGAAACCTTCAGCTGGGCCGGACTACATGTGGGTCGACGAAACAGACTTTGTTTCGTCAACTTTGATGTATGTTTCATGTGTTTCGTCGACAACAGTCTTGATTCGTCGACTCCTGTTTTGTTTCGTTGATGCTGGCACTATATAAACAGAGCATATCACAGGAGACAAAGAAGAGAGCACATAGAACACACACGAGAGAGAGAGTTTACAGAACACATTTGTAAACATTGTTTTGTAACTGAACCTTTCATACGTATTAATACAGAGGTGTTAATCGGTGAATATTGTGTGTCGTATATTTGCGTGTTCTATCTCGGTTTGCTTTCCCGGTTGGATTCCGCACAACCGGGTTGGTTTGTACACAAGGATTAGGCGACTAGATCCTCCCCTAGCCGGACCTACACCTACACTAGTAGTAGTAGTAGTGGTAGTGGTAGTGGTAGTGGTAGTGGTAGTCGTAGTGGTAGTAGTAGTAGTAGTAGTAGTAGTAGTAGTAGTAGTAGTAGTAGTAGTAGTAGTAGTAGTAGTAGGAGTAGGAGTAGGAGTAGTAGTAGTAGATCAACGAGCGACATCTATCATTCATTGGATTTATCTATTTTTTAGTTTTCCCATCTTTATCTTCTACTCAATTATGGATAGTTATTTTTTAATTAAAGTCTTTATTTTCTACTTATTTTTAGATAATTATTTTTAATTAAAGTTAATTATTATATCTATCTAAATAAAGCATCAATATCACGATTTTTTTAATACATAATCATTAATAAATTATCAATATCACGGATTCTTTTTTAATACATATTCATCAATGAAGTTTTATTATTAAGAGCACTAATATTACACTTATTTTATTTAATACATACTCATCAATGAAATTTTATTATTAAGAGCATTGTATTATACTTATTTTAAAATAGTACTCATGACGTGATGAAAATACTTCTTAACTCTTTAAATAATCATATATCAGTACTCATAATTTAGCATATATTGATCACTTAAGATTTAAGATAAATTCATATAATTTTGAGGTAGATATTTAAGTAATGTTGTTACAAATAATATAACAGTATGAAGATACCTTATATTACTAACCCTGTAAGAACCTTTAAGGGATGAATAGAATATTTTTAAATTTTACATAGGTTTTTTAAAACTTTAATTTTCTTCTTGGAAATATTATGAGTTGCAAAAATATAAAAAAAAATAAGAGAAAGAATATAGTGATTTCGATGAATGTTAAGAAATGTATCAATATAACACAATGAGAAATGGATATATATAATTGAAAGGGAGAAATGGATATATATAATTGAAAGATATTGTTAATTGTGATACAGTGCAATGGGTTCGTTATATATTGCAACTAAAAATTAACATTTTAGTAATTAATTTAAATTTTTTACCCTTTTTTAATAATTAACTAATTAACGATTCCAAATAATGTCAACCGGTGTAATACACGGGTTTGTAATACATGTGTAATAAGTAATTAAAAGTGTTTATAATTTATATTTTTCTTTTTTTTATATACAACCTTTGTAATACACGTGTTTTCAAAGAATGTTATGTATATCACTCATTTATATATTAGTTACAAAATACTAACCTACTTATTTATTTATCCTTCTCATAATAATTATAAACAACAAATTAACGATGATATATTTGTTAGTAAAATTGGATTTAAATAATCCGAGCTTTCTTAATGTGGCCGATAATAACCCCAACTCAGTTATTGGCCGATAATAATCTGCGTTAAATATAGCTTAACGGAGTTAAGTTTTTTTTCGAATTACAAACTGATATTTTAGGGCTTTTGATTAGAACGAGGATACGAGTTCATTGATGTAAAATTTACCTGGAAATACTGCCCCAAACGGCGAAAACGGTGTTTAAATTCGGGTGCTTAAACTTTTAATTAACAAAAATTAAGTCGTTTGAAGGATCGTTTCAATGTAAGTTTTACATAAATCGACTCGTATCCTCGTTCTGATCAAAATCCATAAAACATCAGTTTGTAATTCGGAAAAAAACTTAACTCCATTAAGCTATTTTAACGGCGGACTATTATCGGCCAAAAGTGGATCAGTTCAGATTATTATCAGTCAATAACTGAGTTGAGATTATTATCGGCCAAATTGAGAAAGCTCGAATTATTTAAATACAATTTGCCTATTTCTTAAATCTATTTATTTATAATAATATAGTTATTTATTAAAGCTGTGTAGTACTAAATAAACTAATTATGATAGTACTAATTACTTATAATAAAAATGGCATAGCCAATGTAATAAAGAGAGTTGGAGTGAGCAAATGAAATACTTTAAAAGCCTACATAACAAAACTTATGCAAACTGACGTAAGAATAGCTCGGTTCTTGAACACACATATATGTGCTAAAGCTCTAAAAGCAAACAGCTCAATCATATGTACAAATATAATCAAATTTTTTTTTTTTTGGTGAAATGACAACATTTGGAAAATTTTCTATTCAAAGAAAGACAATTCAATAACCTCATCAAGAAATTAAGGTTATTGATTGACCTCTTGAAAACATAAAAAACACTATGGAGATTTATATAATCAAAAAGTATCGGAAAATAATGAAAATTAAATTTAAACAAAAAAATCCCATTCCGACAGTATTACCAAAAGACCTTGTGAAAATGATCCGATCTTAATATGCAAAAAGTTAAATCAAGAAAGACATTGAATGGCTGTTCAAAAAAAAAAAAAAAAAAAAACAATAATAATAATAATAATCAAGAATTTACCTAGAATCATTCAAAGCATCAGTCACGTATTGGTCTTCAAAGAAGCTCTCGAAATCAATATTAGCCAAATCAAAGTCCCAATCAACTGGCAGTTCACTGCTTTCGGTATTCATCATGCAAACTCTGCAACTTCAGCCAAACAGAAAAGAAAACAAAGAGTTAAGGGTTCTGAAGACAACCCAATTGCAAAGAACTTGAATCTATCAAACCCTAACAATATCAGTCTACTATGATCATTTTATGGTGATGTGACCGATAGTTGATGCTAGCAGAAATTAAGTCTGATTCTACGTGGCATTAGCTATACTTAGTGCTGTCGGTGTGGTCAATGTACTATACTGATGTAATCAACAACAATTTGGTGAACCTATATTGCCACCTTGAGTTTCTACTTCTTCGATGAATTCAAGGGTTTTTTTTTTCTTTCTTTTTTTTTCATCGAGGTTGCTGTTTGCCTATGAATGTTTGTATATATGCACCTGGTCTATTGTTTAGTACCTTTTTAACGGCAAACTAACATACTTCGAGACCCACATTTCATAGGATTTGGACTCATCTAGGATAGAGGGATTTACCTAAGCTCACAAATCTAAACTAGTATATCATTTATATAAAAATTATAATCTTATCTGGTATAGTAAATATAGAGTTACATAATACGTTTACTATGATAATAATAACTATATATTACATTATACTATACACATATGTAAAACCTTAACTACAAATAAAAATATAAAAACAATATATATGTGTAAAAATAAAAACAATCAGATCTATATTAAAGAATATGCCTATTCAACTCAAGTTTATAAAATTATCCACGAGCCGAGCTCAAAACCTCTTAAATGAGCCGAGCTCCAACTTACATAAGTACGAGCTTGACTCAAATAGTTTAACACCCCTTGCTTAAAAACATGTATTAAGTTAATTGAGTTGTGGTAAATATATGTATAAACCTGAAGGTATTTTTTGTAAGTTAGTCTAGTGGGTGTGGTTCAAAGCCCCTATAAGTTTTATTACGCCACGTCAAATACACCTAGACGCAACGTCATATGAGGGGCTTTATAGCCACCCACTTTAACTTGTATGCAATGAGTTATGTTGATTTCACGAGTAGGTAACCTTCAGTGAGGTTCCGGCGAAGATTCAGTGTACGAACTTCAAGATGCATGTTCTTTTTCGAGGAGATCCACAAACCCGAGGTTAGATCCCGTGATTTAGTGTTACTCTGTTTCCGATCACCCCTGCTCCTCATTGGCCTCTTCCCTCTTTCTGGTACGTCTCCTCCGTCAATCACCTCTCTAATCCATGGTTTACAGTTGTCGGATTTTATATACATCTTCAAAGTGTTGGTGATACATACTCTAGTTAATATTTTAATTTTTCTAGACTAAGCAGTAACTTCTAGCTGAACTCTGGTGATAGATTGACCTAATCACTTTGCAACTTTTAGACAACAGTTGCATACTCTCAAGAACTGTAATATTTAGGCGGTCTAAGTTATCACAGTCCTAATTTAGTATATAAAGTTAACCATTAGTGTAATTTGTCTGCCTTAAATGTTTTAATCTTATGTATGCATAAAATATGAATACCAGATGATCCTTCATGTTGCCTTGGCCACCGGTATGAGAACAGGACTAGATGATTTGTGGGCTTCTTCAGATGTGAACCCTAATATATTTTACATGGGTGTTGGAATGAAATGAGATGGTTAATGTGGTGGTTGTTGTTGATGGGTTGGGTAGCGTGGATTACGGAGAGCAAAAGAGATTTACACGATGGCTGGAGTGATGATTTTTTACGACGAGTACAAGTGATGTTTCCGACGACAGAACGACCACAAGCCGGTGGACAAATGGAGGTTACATGGTGGTTACCGAGATGGTTGTCAAGGGTCGTGGTTTGGATAATGAACAGGTGGTGACGAGACGGGTTGGCTTTGTTCAACAATAGACCCGGAGGATTCAGAGAGGTATAAACACAAATGCTCGAACTAATTACCCCATATATGCTCGCTTAAGAAAGTTAACTGAAATAATTATTTTATGTTGATGATGGATATTATTTATTGAGAAAAATGCCCGGATAGTCCCTGTGGTTTCACATTTTTTCACCTATAGTCCCTATCTTTCTCGGATAGTCCCTAGGTCTAACTTCAGTTACTTTTCTCTGTTGAAATAATGTGAAATGACAAAAATACCCTTTCCTTAAAAGGCCAAACAACAGCGACTATCCGGGCATCTTCTTTATTTTTATTTATAAAACCCCACCACCACACTTCATCTTCAACCTCCACCCACCATCACCCTCCTCCACCCTCCACCATCACCGCCACAGTCACTCTTCGTCGAACAAAACCCCCAAATCAAATACAAAACCCCCAAACCCTCAACCATCAAATACAAAACCCCCAAACCCTCCACCATCACCGCCAAACCAAATCCTTTAACCCCAAATCCCAAATCTTCGTCGAACAGTAGCAGCGCTGTGACGGCTCTGATGCGTGGAATTCTCTTGTGGTTTTGCTCAGGTGACGTGATGGCAGCAGCAACAGCAACGTGCCAGCCACAGAATCATCTCTGCCGGCTACGGTGGTAGGGTTGGGAGCTCCAAAGGATGAACACTGTGTGTGAGAGTGTGGCGGAGTTGGAGCGGAGGAGGCGGAGGAGGTGGCGGAGTTTCGTACAGCGGCGGCGGTGGTTGCGGTGGCGATTGTTATTGTAGAACCGGTTTTAACGATTGCCGGTGTACAGCCCATAGTTGATTGATCTGTGAACTGGGTTTACGATTTCTTCGTTTTCGATCTTTGATTGTGTAGAACCGGTTTTAACGATTGCCGGTGTACAGCCCATAGTTGATTGATCGGTGAACCCGGTTTACGATTTCTTCGTTTTCGATCTTTGATTTTGTACAGCCCACAGTTGAATGATCTGTGAACCGGGTTTTTTAGGAGAATTGTTATTGTAGAACCGGTTTTAACGATTTCCGGTGTGGTGTGCACGGTGGAATTGGGGGGGACAGTTAACGGAATGTTGACGCGAATGAGTATGTATGGTGATTGTGATACGACGTCGTGAGGAAAAACCCAAGTAATTGTCCAGGTAATTGTGGCGGTGATGGTGGAGGGTGGAGGAGGGTGATGGTGGGTGGAGGTTGAAGATGAAGTGGTGTTGGGTGTTGGTGGTTTGCACGGCTGTCGGCTCTGTAAAAGGATGACCGGCAGCCGACCGGAGGCACTGGATGACCGGCAGCCGGCTGTGGTGGAGGAGGGTGATGGTGGGTGGAGGTTGAAGATGAAGTGTGGTGGTGGGGTTTTATAAATAAAAATGAAGAAGATGCCCGGATAGTCCCTGTGGTTTGGCCTTTTAAGGAAAGTGTATTTTTGTCATTTCACATCATTTTAACAGAGAAAAGTAACTGAAGTTAGACCCATGGACTATCCGAGAACAAAAATGGAAAACTTGGGGACTATTCAAGTAGTTTTAGAAAGATAGGGACTATAGGTGAAAAAAGGTGAAACCACAGGGACTATCCGGGCATTTTTCTCTTATTTATTTTTTAACTCGGTTTACGAAGAGGGAGATCTAAAGTATATTGGGTTCGATTTGGTTGATCAAGTAAAATGGACTTCTTACTTCAGGTATGATTTGAGTAAACCGTCTAAAACTTGAAGATTTGATCGTTGTTGTATTGGATTTTAGGATTAAAGGTGCTCCTTTTATGATCTTTTGCCCAATTAAATTATTATATAATTATTTGGATTTGTGTCTTGGGAAACGATTGTTTCATAACTGAAAATTAAAGTTGAAGATAATCAGTTTTCAACCATCTTTGCATCTTAGTATCTGTTACTTGAGTGAGGTTCGGATGGCTGCAATAAAACTGATTATGTTTTATAAAAAAAAGGTGTTCCTTTTATGTTCTTTTGCCCAATTAAATTATTAGTAACATATGTTACACACTAAAAAATCTAATAGGATATATGAAAAAGTAAAACATGATCATAAAGTTGAAACAACCTACTTGGAAATTCCTTCTTCCAACTTACCCTCTTCTTCAACAGACTACTCCACAGTCGAAAGAATATAATTGTTGTTTTTTGGTTCTTTTATATTAATTTTTGCTTCACACGTTCTTATGGTGGAATTGGAAGGTTAGGCTGCTTATTACGTTCTCTCGAAATTGGAAGCTTTATGTTTTATTTGTTGTATTGGTTGCCATTCTTATGATTGTTTAGGGTTGTTCAAATGATTCTTTAGGGTCTGCTTGAAATTTGCATTGCTAAAAATATAGTTGTGATTGTATCTGGTTTTGTTCAATTGAAGATTGATTGATGGATATGAGAAAAGAACAAAGGAACTGGAATGCTTACTAATAATTGACCAATACAATATTTACAATGAAGATTTGATCTATATATAAATCAAGAAGAAACAAAATTGGCAGGAATGAAAATGTCTTTTTTATTATTCAATGAAAATGTGTTCATACCAAGAACAAGTCCTATTTCAAAGGTAACATCAAATCTATAGTATTCTTTTTCTTTTGTTTGTAGATATTGTAGTCTGAGCCACTTGGAGAACATATGTGCTACTTAACATCAGTTTTTTTTTTTTTTTTTGCTAAATAAATTCATGCGATCTGGTGAAGTTTGTAAAGTTGGTGAGAACGAGTTCACTTTATCATGAGCTCAGTTCTACATTGAGGTTTGTAAAGTTCTTATGTATGCAACTCAAAAAAATGCCATGACTTCATATTAACATTATGTGAATGGATTGCATTGGCTTTTAGTTTGTCATTACAACAAAGGAAACTATCCATTTCTTCTTCTGTTATGGTTATTATGTCCCACAATGTACTTTATTTGTTATATTTTAAAGTATTGTTTATAAAGCCATTCTTTAAATTGGCTTAGCAATTGAATAGGTAGTTTGATTTTTGGTATTAAATTCTAGAATCGGATATCTTGCACACATGTAGATTTTTTAAAATTACTAAGCAGTCTGTTAACAAGTGAGTTGCTTCTCAAATCATTATGTAGGGCCTTTTTAAACAATATGTAGTTAGATTGATAAGATGGTTTCTTTTAAATGGGACAATTAAAATGTAAACAATCAAATACACTACAGCTGACTTTTGATTTTTTTTTACCCATTAACCCGCTTCATTTCAGCAGTTTCTCTAATTCAAATGATATACGTTTTTAATACACATAGTATTTTTCTAAGTTCATCGCAAATTATATAAAATTGTTACCTTTTTGGTTGACGTTATACTGTGCAGACTAAGAATCAAGTGAGAAGATGAACTCCCCTGCTGCTCCAGAATCCAGGCAAGATTGATGCCAAACGCACTCACTAAATCACTAGCACCGACCTCTTGGCCCAGCATACATAAGAGTGGTCCACTTTTTAAGTCACAAGGCTATTTGATTTTGGTTTCATGTAGCTAAACAACTGTTCTATATTGGTTTATTATGTTTTTGATGGCTTTGATCTATTTGAATTCGTTTGGTTAATGCTCATAGCTGTTTTGTATTGGTTAAATCCAATCATAACGCACGACTAGGCCGGCGCAACGCGCCGGTTTCGAAACCACTAGTTGATATGAAATCCTAACTAAATAAAACAAAGGTTTGAATTATATTGATATTAAATCCTAAGGAGGCGTAAAAAAATAAAAGGGTGTTGCTAAATGCACTCTCCTTTTTTTATTTTTACTGGTTACACTTCCCCTTAAATTTTTTAAATAAATACAATTAAACTTTTATCTTTTTATCTTGTATTGTTTTTTAAATTGCATCTATTTTATGTATTTAAAAATTAACTAAATAATATAAATAAAACTTATTGAGATTGAATGTGTCAATTATTTATGTATAAAACAATTTTAAAAATGATTTTATTTGTATCAAACGGAAAATTCAAACCTTATATATAATTATGATATTAGTTAAATTATATTAGCAACATATAAGTACTCTGTTTTAATGTAAATAAACAAGTCGGTAACGCATATTTGTTCATACATAACATATATATAAATTATATTAAATATATTTCTTCTGAATCTTTTTTGGACATGTGTCACTCTCTTGTGCTTTCTCAACTTATTTTGCTATTTATCTCTTATATTAAATAATAATTTTAGACAAAATATTAGATAAGAACAAATATTTAGATAAGTATAAATAATGTTTGTTTTTATTATGACGATAATAATAATAATAATAATAATAATAATTTAAAAAAAAATTGGATAAGAGTATAAACGTTTGTTTTTATTATGATCATAGTAAATAATAATAATTTTAAACAAAAAAAATATATAAGAATAAATATTTTTTTTCTATAAATAATTCTAAACAAAAAATTAGATAAGTATAAACGATTGTTTTTATTATGAGTATATATATATATATATATATATATATATATATATATATATATATATATACTTTGGAGTTTATTGATTGAAATTATGGTAAATTAGGAATTAAAGGTTCTCGTTTGATGTATATTAATAATTGTATTATTGTTTTTCTTTTCCACTAGAATTAAATAACTATTCTAAGTCTGGCATATGATTCCATCAAATTGTAAGTGTTTTTAGACGCATCGCTATAATGGTAGGCGTACTGTTATAATTGGTTTAAACCCATCACTGCATCAACATGTAGAAAGAACACCATTTTTAAATATAACAATTCTATACTCGACTTAAAGAGAATTTAATTCTCGGTTTAGGGTATAATTAATAAAAATGATGAAATATATAAAAAGGTGGGGATCGATCTCCACCTATTTTGTACAGTAAACTCTCTTGAATACAAATTTAAGACGAATGTTTTATGACTGAAATGAACAAATAAGCATGAAGGTGCGTAAACTAACTAAAATAATTATATCTCATAATTTGAATGTATCATAAAAACGGGATTCAGACTCATGTAATACATGTGTTTTTAACCTAATAATAAATAAAAAAACGAAGTAATGTTATAAAAAGTAAATGGTACATCAAAGTTTATTTTTAAAAGATAAATCTTGACGATTGTATGTGTAAACATATAACATTATATTTTATACAACACGTGTAATATACGAGTTTTTTTAAAGATATATATTTTTTATTATTTATTATAAAAAATTACATTTATGCAAAATTAAAAAAAAACAAAGTAAAATTTTATAACAATTAAATAGTACATTAATGTTCATTTTTAAAATGATAAATCTTGATGACTATTTATGTTAACATATAACATTATATTTTGCTCAACACATGCAATATACAAGTTTTTTTTTTTTTAAGATTAATCTTTTTTATTATTTATTATATAAAATTACATTTGTGCAACCAATGTAAATACAAATGTTTCTAACCTAGTCGATTTTAATATATAATAATAGAAAAGAGGTTAATCAACGAATACATAAGTAATTATATGAATAATGTAAATAATTTAAAATAATTTTTGATACACTAATTTTAAACTGAGATATATAACATTTACGTAAGTTTTTACGATTAAAAAAATACAGTAACATAAATTTTTATAGTTAAAAAAATATAGTTAAGTAAGCCTTTTGACACACTACTACAAAACAGAGATTTAGACGGGGTGATATGGGTTTTAAGACGGTGTTTTCAACACCGTCTTAAACTGCACTGGTTTAAAATGATGTCTTATTAGACGGTGTTCAATTTGAACACCGGCTTAAACTTGCTGAACACCGTCTTTTAATATCAACACATTTCCAAATATTTTTTAACACCGTCTTATAAACATTTGCTGGAAAAAAAAAACATTTACAATAAAAAAAGTTTTCCAGAAATACATCAAACTTATATACATCAATGGAACATTTTCAAATCAAACCAAAACAATACACATTCAATTCCTAAATAAACCTGTAGACATCCAATTCGGAAATAATCCTGTCAAATTACAATCATTTGTTGAATGCATAACAAACTACGTTAAATTGTATAAAAAAACTACATGAGCTAATCTAACGAAATACCTAACTCTCTAAAAAACTTCGAAAATAAACCCGTCAAATTACAATCATCTGTAGCCTCTCTCTTTTGTCGTGCCACGTCTAAATGAAATACCTCAAAATCAGCTGGAAGCCGTGGATATTGTTCATGATACCCAAGTGCCGATATCACAGTGCTAACCTGTGAATCAAAAGAAAACAAAAAAGACCTTATATAAAATGGCCATGCCTAAAGGTGCATCACAGGAATACTTTCAAGTGAACGAAAAACAACTAAGACATAACTACTATTAAAATAGTCAATTAACTTATTAAAATAGTCAATTAACTTACTTCTGGATAGAACGCAAAAGCATTACTACACCAACCACACCAACAGGCTGCAGATTACAATAATCATTAGTCAAGAACTTGATAGTGAGGATAAGGAAGCCAGGTTGTTGATACTGCTGTCAGGATCAAACCATTGGGCTGGCCCGGTTCAGTGACTTTTCTAGTCGTTATTCGAACTGTCTCCTCAACTGAATCAGAAAGGGCTGTCCATGATTGCCCACATGAGCCAGTTATGTGAAGGCAAAACATCCGTACCATCCTATGAGCCACATTCATCAAATTTGTTCTTGCTTCTGGTGTTGGTATTGCTGTAAACATACATTTATATAAGTATCATGTCATGTTATGAAATGAAGAAATATATGTTTGTTGGTACCTCCAATGTCAGATATATTTCGGGCCATAAGACTTGCAAGCCTCTCGCATTGGCGTTGTAAAACAGCTAGCCATCGTCGAGCTCCAAATGCCATTCCACTGCTAACATAATCAGTAAAGATCCCATGGACCAGCTCATTCTCAGCCTCAGCATGCTCAACCCAAGTAACCTGATTCAATAAAATGGTTCATAATTATATAACAAGATCAATATCAAGAAGTACACAATCAATATATAATACCATTCGTGTTTTATCTAGAACAAGAAATGTTTTTTGAAAACTTGCAAGTATATATATATAATGATGTAGATTTCTCACCCTTGAATAGCCGTTAGGCATGTCTTGTATAATGCAACCAGAGGGGTGACGTTTGTATCTAGTAAGTGATGGCTGGAATGTCTCGTGAAAGCTATCTAGTGGGAAATCAACGATTGCCCAACTTCCATCGTCTGAATTTCGTGCGCAATAACGAAGAAAATGAATTTCTCTAGTCGGCACAAGTGGGGACTACATTTGCAGTTCAGCATACATCTGTTCATAACAAACAAGTGACAAAAATTCTATAAATTCTGCCAAAATTGGGCAAAAACAAAGCCATTATATATTTTGTTTGATTAATTTCCATTGTTTCATAACTAAAGATATATAGATATGACAATTACAACCCAGGCTTGATTTTAGTTATAACTTTTAACATGTCAAATAAACAAATTAGCAATGTTTTAATAACAGATTAAGTTTTCAAAACAATGCAATCTGGCATAAAAAGAAATGGTGAAATAAATTGAATGAATCAAACGAGTTCGAAGTTCGCTTAAAGCCTCAAAGTATAATCATGTTTTTAATACTAAAAAAATAAGACTCCCCAATAGTTTATAGGAAATTCAAATGAACTTTCTTTCTTTTTTTTTTTTTTGTTTTTCTGTTGTAAAAAGTGTTTCAGGAAAATTACCCTTGTCTAAAAGTTCCATATTTAACATTTATTATATGTTCAACACACCAACCTACTTATTTTAGCACCTCTAACTAAGAACATATAAATACTGTAGGTCCAGCTAGGGGAGGATCTAGTCGCCTAATCCTTGTTGTCAAACACACCCGGTTGTGCGGAATCCAACCGGAGATGCAAACCGAGATCGAGAGAAGAAGATGAACAAGAACACGAGATGGAGACCGAGACTCAACGATTAACACCAATGTATTAATACTTGAAAACGGTTACAAATCAATGTTTACAAAACAATCTTTGCAAACTCTCACTAGTTCTCTCGGGTTCTTCCTTCTGTCCGCTGCCTTATCTCTTGTGTCCGGTTCCCTCACCTCTTGTCCACTCTTTTCTCCCACCGAAATCAATAAGATATTCGGTATATATATTTGGTTTGGCATTGGGCTTGTGCGATTGGGCTGGCATCACACTTGTGCGATCAGGTGAGTTCGGCCCATGTGAGAAATAAAAGGCCCAACATGTACTTGTAACATGCACATGCACGACCAGGTTCAATCGTTTCAAATTTGGTGAAGATTAGTCAACCTTTGGTGACATCATCATGACATCATCATGATGATGTCATGATGATGTGGTGTCATGATGATGTGGTGTCATGATGATGTGGCAGCGGGAACCGGCTCGCGGCGCTTCGTGCTTCGCGTGTCGAACTCTGGGACGCACGACGGAGGAATGTCGTGACGTCGGGCTTGAGCCGAACCTAACCGGGTCGAACCGAACCAAATCGAACCGAGCTGAGTCACGTCCACATAATATGTATCAACAAATACTCACTAGCTGCATGGAAGCATTCGGCGTTCCATTAACACCAGAAATGATGACTTGAAGCGTTTTCGCACGCGAGATGATTGAGGGAAACAACTCCATCCATTTATCCTATAAATCCCCAAAAAAATGATAGATTAAAAACCAACAAAATATCTATTTCCAAACAAGGAAAAAAAAACTTAAATCTAACATGAACAAGCTAGTGACATACTGCATCAAGAAAAGCATCAACCAGAGTGATACTATTAATAATCACAACTGAGAGCCCGCCATGTCAGCTTGCTAGACCCGCCCCATGCACGGCTTCAAACTCCCGCCCCTTGGGCCACGCCCCAACCCAAGCCCACCCTGGGTGGTGGCTTGGGCGTTTTCAGCCAACCCACGCGCCAACCCAAGCCCCATACCCCATAGTCTAATATCTAATCAACTTTTTTATACGTTTTTAAGCGGTTGGTATACTTGGAGCCTTAAAAAGTACTTTAGTAATAATGTTTTAGACCAATAAAGAATTCGATAAGGTCAAAGGCAGCAGATATGGGTGCAACAGTTTGTGGAATGCTAATAATCTACTTCTAAATCCAAAAATGTCAAAGTCAACCCTAAGAATATACATCATTTCCTACAGCATATCCAACATATCCACACAGCATTTCCTACAGCTCTCTCTATTATCAGCTATTATTTAATATTGCATAACCAGTTCCACAACCAAACACCCCTAAAAATATACATCATTATAGAAAAATTATCAGCAAACCTGGGTTTGAGTGTATCATCTGAACGATGATGTGGATAGCTAGAACTGTTCGTCAATCCCTCAGCGTCTGGCTTCAATTCCGAAGTGGAAGTGGAATCACTTACAAACAACAATACATATACATACAAACCGCGTCGAAGTGGAATCGAAAAAACTAACCAGTCTCGAAGGTGGAATCGAAGGAGAATGCTTCCGTCGTCGAGCAAATCGAAGGAGAATGCTTCCGTCGTCGAGCAATACATATATGGGTTTTAAGACGGTGTTTTCAACACCGTCTTAAACTGCACTGGTTTAAAATGATGTCTTATTAGACGGTGTTCAATTTGAACACCGGCTTAAACTTGCTGAACACCGTCTTTTAATATCAACACATTTCCAAATATTTTTTAACACCGTCTTATAAACATTTGCTGAAAAAAAAAACATTTACAATAAAAAAAGTTTTCCAGAAATACATCAAACTTATATACACCAATGGAACATTTTCAAATCAAACCAAAACAATCACATTCAATTCCTAAATAAACCTGTAGACATCCAATTCGGAAATAATCCTGTCAAATTACAATCATTTGTTGAATGCATAACAAACTACGTTAAATTGTATAAAAAAACTACATGAGCTAATCTAACGAAATACCTAACTCTCTAAAAAACTTCGAAAATAAACCCGTCAAATTACAATCATCTGTAGCCTCTCTCTTTTGTCGTGCCACGTCTAAATGAAATACCTCAAAATCAGCTGGAAGCCGTGGATATTGTTCATGATACCCAAGTGCCGATATCACAGCCCTAACCTGTGAATCAAAAGAAAACAAAAAAGACCTTATATAAAATGGCCATGCCTAAAGGTGCATCACAGGAATACTTTCAAGTGAACGAAAAACAACTAAGACATAACTACTATTAAAATAGTCAATTAACTTATTAAAATAGTCAATTAACTTACTTCGGGATAGAACGCAAAAGCATTACTACACCAACCACACCAACAGGCTGCAGATTACAATAATCATTAGTCAAGAACTTGATAGTGAGGATAAGGAAGCCAGGTTGTTGATACTGCTGTCAGGATCAAACCATTGGGCTGGCCCGGTTCAGTGACTTTTCTAGTCGTTATTCGAACTGTCTCCTCAACTGAATCAGAAAGGGCTGTCCATGATTGCCCACATGAGCCAGTTATGTGAAGGCAAAACATCCGTACCATCCTATGAGCCACATTCATCAAATTTGTTCTTGCTTCTGGTGTTGGTATTGCTGTAAACATACATTTATATAAGTATCATGTCATGTTATGAAATGAAGAAATATATGTTTGTTGGTACCTCCAATGTCAGATATATTTCGGGCCATAAGACTTGCAAGCCTCTCGCATTGGCGTTGTAAAACAGCTAGCCATCGTCGAGCTCCAAAGGCCATTCCACTGCTAACATAATCAGTAAAGATCCCATGGACCAGCTCATTCTCAGCCTCAGCATGCTCAACCCAAGTAACCTGATTCAATAAAATGGTTCATAATTATATAACAAGATCAATATCAAGAAGTACACAATCAATATATAATACCATTCGTGTTTTATCTAGAACAAGAAATGTTTTTTGAAAACTTGCAAGTATATATATATAATGATGTAGATTTCTCACCCTTGAATAGCCGTTAGGCATGTCTTGTATAATGCAACCAGAGGGGTGACGTTTGTATCTAGTAAGTGATGGCTGGAATGTCTCGTGAAAGCTATCTAGTGGGAAATCAACGATTGCCCAACTTCCATCGTCTGAATTTCGTGCGCAATAACGAAGAAAATGAATTTCTCTAGTCGGCACAAGTGGGGACAACATTTGCAGTTCAGCATACATCTGTTCATAACAAACAAGTGACAAAAATTCTATAAATTCTGCCAAAATTGGGCAAAAACAAAGCCATTATATATTTTGTTTGATTAATTTCCATTGTTTCATAACTAAAGATATATAGATATGACAATTACAACCCAGGCTTGATTTTAGTTATAACTTTTAACATGTCAAATAAACAAATTAGCAATGTTTTAATAACAGATTAAGTTTTCAAAACAATGCAATCTGGCATAAAAAGAAATGGTGAAATAAATTGAATGAATCAAACGAGTTCGAAGTTCGCTTAAAGCCTCAAAGTATAATCATGTTTTTAATACTAAAAAAATAAGACTCCCCAATAGTTTATAGGAAATTCAAATGAACTTTCTTTCTTTCTTTTTTTTTTGTTTTTCTTTCGTAAAAAGTGTTTCAGGAAAATTACCCTTGTCTAAAAGTTCCATATTTAACATTTATTATATGTTCAACACACCAACCTACTTATTTTAGCACCTCTAACTAAGAACATATAAATACTGTAGGTCCAGCTAGGGGAGGATCTAGTCGCCTAATCCTTGTTGTCAAACACACCCGGTTGTGCGGAATCCAACCGGAGATGCAAACCGAGATCGAGAGAAGAAGATGAACAAGAACACGAGATGGAGACCGAGACTCAACGATTAACACCAATGTATTAATACTTGAAAACGGTTACAAATCAATGTTTACAAAACAATCTTTGCAAACTCTCACTAGTTCTCTCGGGTTCTTCCATCTGTCCGCTGCCTTATCTCTTGTGTCCGGTTCCCTCACCTCTTGTCCACTCTTTTCTCCCACCGAAATCAATAAGATATTCGGTATATATATTTGGTTTGGCATTGGGCTTGTGCGATTGGGCTGGCATCACACTTGTGCGATCAGGTGAGTTCGGCCCATGTGAGAAATAAAAGGCCCAACATGTACTTGTAACATGCACATGCACGACCAGGTTCAATCGTTTCAAATTTGGTGAAGATTAGTCAACCTTTGGTGACATCATCATGACATCATCATGATGATGTCATGATGATGTGGCAGCGGGAACCGGCTCGCGGCGCTTCGTGCTTCGCGTGTCGAACTCTGGGACGCACGACGGAGGAATGTCGTGACGTCGGGCTTGAGCCGAACCTAACCGGGTCGAACCGAACCAAATCGAACCGAGCTGAGTCGCGTCCACATAATATGTATCAACAAACTCCCCCTTGGATGCTACTCGTGAGGTTCAACTTCCATGTCTTCCATGCCGGAGGTTCTTCAAAGTCTTCACGCGTCGTAAGTAGAAAGTGTATCAACAAACTCCCTTTTCATTTAGGTAGTGTGTCAATAAACTCCCCCTTAAAATGAACTCTCCAATGAGTTATGCTCGTGAATCTTTTGACTTGTCAATTCTTCAGATCCTTGTGGTGTTGATGAAGGGTCAGCGGCAACTCGATCATTTTATACTTTGAGTGCCTCCACTTCGTGTCTTCATTCCAAAGCTTGTCATTGAACATGTTCTCCTCGCCTTTAGCATCTGCACATGCAAGAAAGCTAAACGCATAATGAGAACAACCGCTTGGAATATAGTTAACATTTAAACAAATGACACATATGAGATCAAATCTCAATCAACTACCGACCGACAACAGTTTGAAAGGTTAAACAAATTTGTTCAATTTTAGTTCTTAACTTTCAAAACTTGTTAACTTCGACTGTTTATGAAGATGCAATTGTTTTCCGGCTTACGATCAGGATTTTGGGTAGGATAGACTCGAGTTCCAACATCAGTCAATCAAAAATAAACTAGAAGCAAAATCTTTTTGGCTTTTATAAAGTTTATATTAAAACACACCTAAAATCTTTTTTGGAATTTTCATTTTTCAAATGTAAAGACGGAAAGCAATAAATAAATATATACAAAGATACAGAAACGAAAGTAGTAAACAAAATATTTACAGACATTCTTTTTGCGAGTTTCGAGGGTAAGAGAATCATATCAGTGTACGGTCACGCCAAAACGCTCTTGTTGTTCAATTAGTTAACATTTAGATAAGCATCCTATAACAATTATCGGTATTGTTGTCCAAATAAGCTTAACTTATCAGATGTAATCATGTTTAGGGGATACGTTAAGGTATGATTTATACTTACCGACCGGTGTTCATCCACACACGACACATTCCCGTATCAAGGTATGCACGAGGATTCATCTTACCGGTGAGTATACCGATTATCATCTGTTTGACCGTATAAAAGATGTGAGAAACTCACTTATTTTGATTTGAAAACAAGCCCTATGTGATAGAATCACTTATTGATGAGGAACTTGATTTTCATATGCATGAGGGCACTGGAGCAAGTCCGTGAACAGGTCAGTACTTTCGTACAGCAAAGAGACGAACTTGACTCCCGCAAAGAATCTGTGATATATTATCACTTATTTGTTTGGACATGTGATTGTTTATCACTTATTGAGGTCGAATGCAGTATGTACACGTATGTATGGTATCATGGAAGATCTAGACTTGCGTCCCCGTTATTTTTCGGTAAAAGATACAACCATGATACCCAGATGATAAGCAGCATAAAGACCGAATATCTCAGAACCTCGGCAATCTATCAAACGAAATTTCGGTACTAAGACCATATGCCAATGAATGGTTCCCACCCAGTCTTCAGTCGATTTAAGTTTATATCACCCTGCACACTTTAAAATGATTGTGAGCCTACCGATACATCTTATATAGAGCTGCTTATCACTTTTCATTTAAGGTTTAAAGAGGTTTAGACAGACCACTGATGTATTATCATTTTCTCTTTTGCTCGCCAGGAAACTCATTTTTGCTTTTCTATTGTTTTTGTGTTTTTGAAATTTTTCAATGTTTTTGAATTTTCAAATTTGGATTTACTCCCCCTAAAATCAACAAACTAAGAGAAATTTTAAAACACAAAGGTATTTACAAAAACGATTTCCCGATGTTGGTTAACTCATGTTTTACCTCAATGCCGTTTACCAAAATTAAGTTTTAATCAGAAAAGATTTCTCAAATTTTGGAAAAATAAGTTGGCACGTCGGTAAGCGGTGCGGACCATGACAACACTGACGAGTTTCATAGTGAAACAATCACGTGTGAGGTGATATTCGAGTTCAACGTGTCTGGTCAAAGAGTGCTATACGAGATAATAATTCACAAAGCAGCTTAAATATCGACAAGTATAGGAGAGATTAGAAATTTAAAACCGTATCCTGCAACTGCCTCGTGCATAGCAAGGAATCTAAGCGCTCTCCCAAACTGGATATCCACCCGGTGTGGATTTCAAAGACGATTTTTGTAGTTACTGAGAAATCTCTTGACAGCAACAAGATCATAACCCTTTGGGTCCGGCTGGTCTTCCACATTTCACCAGCGAAGGTTTTTGTCTTTCTCTTTCAGAAGTAGTGTGCGGTTGTTCAATCCACGCCAAGGCATCCGCACACCCGGTTGGTTTGTTCAACAAACACATTTTCTTCAATCACACCACGAAGAAATGTACACTGCACGTTCATCTTGTTGATTTTGAACTTCAAACGTGCTGCAGGTGCGTACATTTTGATTGAATCTATCCGGGGGACCCGGATTATAGCCTTGAACAATCAAACTTTGAAATGATTTGCATTTTGTCGAAGCTTTTAATCTCTTTCGACAGACAATTCTGTCTTCTTTTCTTTTTCTTCTCTCCATCACAGGCAACAACTTCTTTGTCGCCCTTCTTGTGCATGGACACTCCACTATCAACAATCCTATGACTATCGATAGTTCCTCCTGGAACATCCTGCACACTCACTCAGAGATTAGTTGGAGAGGGGGACCCAAGCCTTAACAGACTTGGGTCGTCCTTCATCATCGAGGATTGTGACTTCAATTTCCTGATGATTCTCAAACACAGCACCTCCCCCTGAAACAGTTATCGATTTTGGTTTCCAAATCTGTTTTTGTTTTTCATTTTTAATTTCTAATTTAACAGACTTTGTTTGGACAACCTCCGGTTTCAACGCCTTTTCAATCACCTTCACAATTTTACGTCGTTGTTTTGTTTCCTGTTCTTTAACAGTTCTTTTATCATGTTTTGGAGAAAAAGGACGACGTTGTGAGTGACCTGGTTCAGAGGGGGCTCTTTCAACAAAATTTGGTTTGGGCGAGTTTTTGCAGTCTTTAATGATGTGCCCAACCTTCCCACATTTGAAACAAGTTCTCCTTTCAACAAACTTAGGAGAATTTGATCGACGACCTAACATAGAAGTTGTAGACCCAGAGGTACTAGCTTCACAACCGTTTGTGTGCTGGGTGTAATTGTTTTGGCTGTTACGTTTTAAAATTTTGACTTGTTGGATAAAATCGGTGTTTGATTTATTTTCAAAAGTCTCAATTTTATCAGTACCCCTTGATGCTACAAACTTGATATCTTTGTTTTTCTTCTTGAAACGAGCTCCTTTGGTCACAACCTTTGGTTGTGAACCTTTAGAATTTTGAGCTCGCTGCTGTTGCTGTTTACTCTTAAAAGCGACAGGTTGTTGTTTAGTCGGTAATTTTTGGTTACCAAATTGTTTCCTCACTTCAGCTTTTGGAATAGGATCACACTGAGTTACTGAAACTCTCGGGATCGCTTTTCCCAAAAACTTAGTTGTATTATCTTCAAACACTTTATCAATCAATGATTGATTGACGTTTTTGATTGGAAAATCTTTGTTTGAATAAATTTTGTTATCACCGACTAAAGTATACAACAAGTTATTGCTCTTAACAGCAGACACACATTCATTGTCATCTTTGACAGGATCTATCACTTGCTTGGCAACAGGTTGCACGGCAGGAGTAGGAGGATCACAAAGAATATGATTCTCAATTGGAATTTCTACTCCATCAAGTGATTCATCCTGGTCATTCACATCTGATTCATCATCTGAAGAATCATAGTCCTCAATGGTCGGAGAACTTTGATTTGAAGCACATGATGACTTTTCTTTCCGATCAGATGAGCCCTCCGATGAATTGTCCGGTTTGAACCCTAGGCCAGTAGTAACTTCCTCATAATCAAGAGGTACAGTTGGCTCAAAACGCGGCATTTCCTCCTCATCGGGCAACTTGGTATAGTCGTGTCTCAAAGGGGGTGGACACTTCCTATAACCAACGCCTTTAACGTTTCCCTTTAGTTGCTGAACGTCAATGATATGATCAAGCACATATCGGGAGTTTGAGTAACTCTCCAATATGAGCTTGATCGCCTCATGTTCACATTTCGCCACGGCTAGCTCTTTCTTTGTTTCCTCGATGATATTAATGTAGTTATTAATACCAATTTGTTTGTTACAAACAGTTTTTGTTAATTCGGAAACACTTTTCTTTTGGGTTTCAATAACTGTTTTAAACTCTTTTTCATTGCGAGCTAAGGCCATGTTTGCCTCCTTGCACTTTGACAGTTCAACAACTAAACTTTGATTGTGACTATGAACCGTTTCAGATTCACGTTTCAATTCAGCACATTCATGTTTTAATTCTTCAAAAGCATGTTTAGCTTTAGCACATTCATGTTTTAATTCTTCAAAAGCATGTTTAGCATTAGCACATTCATGTTTCAAATCAGCACAGTTACTACATATGCTAGGAGTTTCAGATTGTACCTGACTTGTAGAAGCTGTGACATTAGCCATAAAGGCAGTCTGAGAAGAGAAAGATCCATCTTCAGTGAGAATCTTCTCCATTTCTTTTGATGTAGCATCAGCTTTCTTGACGAAGTAAGATTTCTCGTTAGCATCATTCGACAAATTACCAGCTTCAGAATCCACACCCTCCTTTATGTCCGATTCTGAACTGTAATCACTCACACCTGAGCTATCTTCATCAGTGCCACTATATCCTGAACTGTCATCATTTCCCGAAGATTCACCATCGCTGACATTCTTGATGATTTCGGCATAAAACGCAGTTCTTGTTTGATCACTGTTTCCCAACTGTTTGGCCGGACCACAATCGACACTTGGATCGAATTGAGGTTGTGTTGTGGAAACTTGAGGTTGAGGTTGGGGTTTAGATTGCGAAAGATAAGCATTTTGATTGAACTGTGGAAACGGAGATGAGTTTGCATTTGATACAAACGCCGTTTGTAACTTTGGTTGCTGAGCTGAACTGGAACTAACTAACGGGTTAAAACCTCCTCCAAGATACATTTCGGTATTTTGAGGAGCAGGAATTAGTTTAGCTTTCCGAATTTCCTCTTCGTTCTTGTGCTCCAACTTCTGAATGAATTCATAGATATTAAAATTGACAGCATCTAGAACGCCCGTCTGCTTTAAAAGCTCAATGAATGAGCTCCACTTTGGAGGTAGAGCATCAGCAAACCGTGCTACGATTTCATGTTGAGATACAAGAACACCAACATAATACATTTCATGCATCAAATGATAATAACGAGTAATTATATCATTTAGGGTTTCATTCTCTAAGAAATGAAATGATTCGAATTTCTTCTTCAACAGATCATGACGTGTCTTTCTAGTAGCTGCATATTCTTCTCCTCTCGCTACCAAAAGATTTTGTATGTCTTGATTTTGATTTGACACCCTTGCCCATTGACTTGCACTTATTGACTGTTGTTGTTGAGGTATGGTACGGTTCATATATTCGGCCAACGACATCTGTTTTTGATCTGGTAGTGGATCCGTACTCCAATCCCAAGGGCTTGTGCAGCTCATAGTTGATGTATGAATGATAACAACCTGATTAAATTACACAAATCAACCAGAAAAAAAATGAGTTACAAGTCTAAAAAAAATTTCGTCCAAGACTTGATGAAAACAAGAAGTGTTTTCGGCTGAGAAGTTGTAATTTCAACTTGATTTCGTCCAAGAGCTGACAAGGGATTTCGGCCAGGTCTTATTTTGGCCTGGAACTGATTTCGTTGATAAGGCCCAATCCTTGTGCGACTAATGAGTCTTGTGCGACTGAAAGAGTCTTGTACGATCCACTTTCTTGTATGACTCAAAGAACTTGTGCGAGTAAACAAGTCTTGTGCGACCAGACAAGACTTGTGCGACTGGATATCAGAAGTCCAAAATAGAATTTAAAAGGTGGTCAGGTGGGCCGATGTAATCAGAACCCCAAAACAGAAATTAAATGATGGTCAAAAGCCCAAATTTTGTCCGAGCCCAGTTCTTGTGCGAGCAAATGAATCTTGTGCGACCAGAATATATCTTGTGCGATCTTAATTCTTGTGCGACTGAAATACTCTTGTGTGACCAATCATCTTGTGCGATTCAAACTAATCATCTTGACTTTCTATCCACTGACACAAAGTAACTTCCTTTTCAACTCAACTTTCGGCACACACTGTTCAATGTACCAACCAAATGATGGGCAAACAATATTATAATCAACTCACAATTTCCAAAACACTAACAACTTTAAAATTCAAATTTTCAAAGATCAAAAAGTAAACCAATAAGGAACACTTTGAAGATAATATGAACTGGATGAGTTTCCGGCAAACTAAATGAGTTTTCCTGTCAAGACAAATTTCCAAACACAAATAAATGCACGAAAATTCACTAAAAACCCACTTTTAACAATAGAAAATGAAAAATAATAAGGTTTTTATGTGAACTTCCAGCAAAATATGAAGATTTTCGAAGCTATAAACAGAAATTTCCAGAAAATACAAGCTTCTAAAACCCGAAAAACAACCCGAAAACACTTGGTTTTAACAAGGAGAAGAGCCAAGGCTCTGATACCACTTGTAGGTCCGGCTAGGGGAGGATCTAGTCGCCTAATCCTTGTTGTCAAACACACCCGGTTGTGCGGAATCCAACCGGAGATGCAAACCGAGATCGAGAGAAGAAGATGAACAAGAACACGAGATGGAGACCGAGACTCAACGATTAACACCAATGTATTAATACTTGAAAACGGTTACAAATCAATGTTTACAAAACAATCTTTGCAAACTCTCACTAGTTCTCTCGGGTTCTTCCTTCTGTCCGCTGCCTTATCTCTTGTGTCCGGTTCCCTCACCTCTTGTCCACTATTTTCTCCCACCGAAATCAATAAGATATTCGGTATATATATTTGGTTTGGCATTGGGCTTGTGCGATTGGGCTGGCATCACACTTGTGCGATCAGGTGAGTTCGGCCCATGTGAGAAATAAAAGGCCCAACATGTACTTGTAACATGCACATGCACGACCAGGTTCAATTGTTTCAAATTTGGTGAAGATTAGTCAACCTTTGGTGACATCATCATGACATCATCATGATGATGTCATGATGATGTGGCAGCGGGAACCGGCTCGCGGCGCTTCGTGCTTCGCGTGTCGAACTCTGGGACGCACGACGGAGGAATGTCGTGACGTCGGGCTTGAGCCGAACCTAACCGGGTCGAACCGAACCAAATCGAACCGAGCTGAGTCGCGTCCACATAATATGTATCAACAAATACTCACTAGCTGCATGGAAGCATTCGGCATTCCATTAACACCAGAAATGATGACTTGAAGCGTTTTCGCACGCGAGATGATTGAGGGAAACAACTCCATCCATTTATCCTATAAATTCCCAAAAAATGATAGATTAAAAACCAACAAAATATCTATTTCCAAACAAGGAAAAAAAAACTTAAATCTAACATGAACAAGCTAGTGACATACTGCATCAAGAAAAGCATCAACCAGAGTGATACTATTAATAATCACAACTGAGAGCCCGCCATGTCAGCTTGCTAGACCCGCCCCATGCACGGCTTCAAACTCCCGCCCCTTGGGCCACGCCCCAACCCAAGCCCACCCTGGGTGGTGGCTTGGGCGTTTTCAGCCAACCCACGCGCCAACCCAAGCCCCATACCCCATAGTCTAATATCTAATCAACTTTTTTATACGTTTTTAAGCGGTTGGTATACTTGGAGCCTTAAAAAGTACTTTAGTAATAATGTTTTAGACCAATAAAGAATTCGATAAGGTCAAAGGCAGCAGATATGGGTGCAACAGTTTGTGGAATGCTAATAATCTACTTCTAAATCCAAAAATGTCAAAGTCAACCCTAAGAATATACATCATTTCCTACAGCATATCCAACATATCCACACAGCATTTCCTACAGCTCTCTCTATTATCAGCTATTATTTAATATTGCATAACCAGTTCCACAACCAAACACCCCTAAAAATATACATCATTATAGAAAAATTATCAGCAAACCTGGGTTTGAGTGTATCATCTGAACGATGATGTGGATAGCTAGAACTGTTCGTCAATCCCTCAGCGTCTGGCTTCAATTCCGAAGTGGAAGTGGAATCACTTACAAACAACAATACATATACATACAAACCGCGTCGAAGTGGAATCGAAAAAACTAACCAGTCTCGAAGGTGGAATCGAAGGAGAATGCTTCCGTCGTCGAGCAAATCGAAGGAGAATGCTTCCGTCGTCGAGCAATACATATATGGGTTTTAAGACGGTGTTTTCAACACCGTCTTAAACTGCACTGGTTTAAAATGATGTCTTATTAGACGGTGTTCAATTTGAACACCGGCTTAAACTTGCTGAACACCGTCTTTTAATATCAACACATTTCCAAATATTTTTTAACACCGTCTTATAAACATTTGCTGAAAAAAAAAAACATTTACAATAAAAAAAGTTTTCCAGAAATACATCAAACTTATATACACCAATGGAACATTTTCAAATCAAACCAAAACAATCACATTCAATTCCTAAATAAACCTGTAGACATCCAATTCGGAAATAATCCTGTCAAATTACAATCATTTGTTGAATGCATAACAAACTACGTTAAATTGTATAAAAAAACTACATGAGCTAATCTAACGAAATACCTAACTCTCTAAAAAACTTCGAAAATAAACCCGTCAAATTACAATCATCTGTAGCCTCTCTCTTTTGTCGTGCCACGTCTAAATGAAATACCTCAAAATCAGCTGGAAGCCGTGGATATTGTTCATGATACCCAAGTGCCGATATCACAGCCCTAACCTGTGAATCAAAAGAAAACAAAAACGACCTTATATAAAATGGCCATGCCTAAAGGTGCATCACAGGAATACTTTCAAGTGAACGAAAAACAACTAAGACATAACTACTATTAAAATAGTCAATTAACTTATTAAAATAGTCAATTAACTTACTTCTGGATAGAACGCAAAAGCATTACTACACCAACCACACCAACAGGCTGCAGATTACAATAATCATTAGTCAAGAACTTGATAGTGAGGATAAGGAAGCCAGGTTGTTGATACTGCTGTCAGGATCAAACCATTGGGCTGGCCCGGTTCAGTGACTTTTCTAGTCGTTATTCGAATTGTCTCCTCAACTGAATCAGAAAGGGCTGTCCATGATTGCCCACATGAGCCAGTTATGTGAAGGCAAAACATCCGTACCATCCTATGAGCCACATTCATCAAATTTGTTCTTGCTTCTGGTGTTGGTATTGCTGTAAACATACATTTATATAAGTATCATGTCATGTTATGAAATGAAGAAATATATGTTTGTTGGTACCTCCAATGTCAGATATATTTCGGGCCATAAGACTTGCAAGCCTCTCGCATTGGCGTTGTAAAACAGCTAGCCATCGTCGAGCTCCAAATGCCATTCCACTGCTAACATAATCAGTAAAGATCCCATGGACCAGCTCATTCTCAGCCTCAGCATGCTCAACCCAAGTAACCTGATTCAATAAAATGGTTCATAATTATATAACAAGATCAATATCAAGAAGTACACAATCAATATATAATACCATTCGTGTTTTATCTAGAACAAGAAATGTTTTTTGAAAACTTGCAAGTATATATATATAATGATGTAGATTTCTCACCCTTGAATAGCCGTTAGGCATGTCTTGTATAATGCAACCAGAGGGGTGACGTTTGTATCTAGTAAGTGATGGCTGGAATGTCTCGTGAAAGCTATCTAGTGGGAAATCAACGATTGCCCAACTTCCATCGTCTGAATTTCGTGCGCAATAACGAAGAAAATGAATTTCTCTAGTCGGCACAAGTGGGGACAACATTTGCAGTTCAGCATACATCTGTTCATAACAAACAAGTGACAAAAATTCTATAAATTCTGCCAAAATTGGGCAAAAACAAAGCCATTATATATTTTGTTTGATTAATTTCCATTGTTTCATAACTAAAGATATATAGATATGACAATTACAACCCAGGCTTGATTTTAGTTATAACTTTTAACATGTCAAATAAACAAATTAGCAATGTTTTAATAACAGATTAAGTTTTCAAAACAATGCAATCTGGCATAAAAAGAAATGGTGAAATAAATTGAATGAATCAAACGAGTTCGAAGTTCGCTTAAAGCCTCAAAGTATAATCATGTTTTTAATACTAAAAAAATAAGACTCCCCAATAGTTTATAGGAAATTCAAATGAACTTTCTTTCTTTCTTTTTTTTTTTGTTTTTCTTTTGTAAAAAGTGTTTCAGGAAAATTACCCTTGTCTAAAAGTTCCATATTTAACATTTATTATATGTTCAACACACCAACCTACTTATTTTAGCACCTCTAACTAAGAACATATAAATACTGTAGGTCCAGCTAGGGGAGGATCTAGTCGCCTAATCCTTGTTGTCAAACACACCCGGTTGTGCGGAATCCAACCGGAGATGCAAACCGAGATCGAGAGAAGAAGATGAACAAGAACACGAGATGGAGACCGAGACTCAACGATTAACACCAATGTATTAATACTTGAAAACGGTTACAAATCAATGTTTACAAAACAATCTTTGCAAACTCTCACTAGTTCTCTCGGGTTCTTCCTTCTGTCCGCTGCCTTATCTCTTGTGTCCGGTTCCCTCAACTCTTGTCCACTCTTTTCTCCCACCGAAATCAATAAGATATTCGGTATATATATTTGGTTTGGCATTGGGCTTGTGCGATTGGGCTGGCATCACACTTGTGCGATCAGGTGAGTTCGGCCCATGTGAGAAATAAAAGGCCCAACATGTACTTGTAACATGCACATGCACGACCAGGTTCAATCGTTTCAAATTTGGTGAAGATTAGTCAACCTTTGGTGACATCATCATGACATCATCATGATGATGTCATGATGATGTGGCAGCGGGAACCGGCTCGCGGCGCTTCGTGCTTCGCGTGTCGAACTCTGGGACGCACGACGGAGGAATGTCGTGACGTCGGGCTTGAGCCGAACCTAACCGGGTCGAACCGAACCAAATCGAACCGAGCTGAGTCGCGTCCACATAATATGTATCAACAAACTCCCCCTTGGATGCTACTCGTGAGGTTCAACTTCCATGTCTTCCATGCCGGAGGTTCTTCAAAGTCTTCACGCGTCGTAAGTAGAAAGTGTATCAACAAACTCCCTTTTCATTTAGGTAGTGTGTCAATAAACTCCCCCTTAAAATGAACTCTCCAATGAGTTATGCTCGTGAATCTTTTGACTTGTCAATTCTTCAGATCCTTGTGGTGTTGATGAAGGGTCAGCGGCAACTCGATCATTTTATACTTTGAGTGCCTCCACTTCGTGTCTTCATTCCAAAGCTTGTCATTGAACATGTTCTCCTCGCCTTTAGCATCTGCACATGCAAGAAAGCTAAACGCATAATGAGAACAACCGCTTGGAATATAGTTAACATTTAAACAAATGACACATATGAGATCAAATCTCAATCAACTACCGACCGACAACAGTTTGAAAGGTTAAACAAATTTGTTCAATTTTAGTTCTTAACTTTCAAAACTTGTTAACTTCGACTGTTTATGAAGATGCAATTGTTTTCCGGCTTACGATCAGGATTTTGGGTAGGATACACTCGAGTTCCAACATCAGTCAATCAAAAATAAACTAGAAGCAAAATCTTATTTTGAATTTTCAAATTCTTTATTTATAAAGTTTGACCTTAAATAACTTTGTTTATGTTAGATAATACTTGATGAAAGTTATATGATTTGAGTGTGTTTTACAAGTGTTTTTATCGGGTTAATTTTCATCAAGTTTTATATAACACAAAAATATATAATTAAAGTCAACGTTTATAAATAAAGACTTTGAAAATTCAAAATATGACCCTTTTGGTGGGACGGAGGTAGTAATTGACTTTCTATATAAAGAGAAATGTTTATAACAAACTTTTGTGTTTTATGTTTAATTAATTTTGAAACTTTTGTCGCAAAAAAAAAATTAAAAACTTAAATTCAGATATAAAAATTACATTATTATTTCCAAATTCAAGTTGTCATAGCTAAATATCCAATTCAACTAGGGTTGATGTAACATGTTAAATCTTCATCATAGCATTAATTAGCCTTGTTAGTATATATTTTTCTTAGCATTAAGCTTAATTAAAAAATGAGTTTATAAAAAAATGAATCTGTCTATAATGTTGGAAAAACTGAATGGGTCTATAATGATCGTTATTTGGTCAAAGTGGATGACATGTGCTGATTTATGATAATATATATAAGATCGATATTCAGTTTACATTCACCAATCTAATTCAATTGTTTGGTAAATAGATAGTGTTTCTTGCTTTAACTAAAACTATTATATATATAAGGCCAAACAAATTACACCAAGATAGCCGGTAAGCGGGCAACAAGCTGCGCCGCTACCCCCTTTTGAATAGCGAAACCTAACCTAGTAAAAACGAAACCCCGATCTCTAGGAGACGAAATGTTGCTTTAACTTGTTTAATATGTATAATCCGATAACGACTTGTTATAATTTGCTCATTTTGACTTGTATACTAGTTTAGATAAATAGTTTACATTGTTTTAAATGTGTTCTGTAGATTTTAAATATTGTGTGTAAAGTTTTCATAATATAAAGAGTATAAAAAGTGGATGTGAGTAAAGGAAAGAGAAAATGTCATTGTTTATATGTATATTTGGGGGACACTGTTCATCCTCTATAATTTTTTAATATATTTTGAAAGTGGTTATGAGTGGAGAAAAGAGAAAAGGTAATGATAAAGGTATAACAAATATTGTTTAATTAAAAAGAGAGAAAAAATATAGTGTTTTTTAGTGTAATTGAGATGAAAATATGATAAAATGGATGTGAAATTGTGAATGCTTGACTCCACCGGTTTGATACCCCTTCCATCAAGTATTCTCAAAAGGACAATAAGGTTATGTACGCTTTAAGTTAATTGGCTTGTAGTGAATATCATATGTGTGTGGGTACACATGTATTGAGATCATAATAAAATAAAAGGAAATCCATTATTGTTTAGTGCTTTGATAAATGATTCATTGTAATTCTTATATAAAAATTAGAGTTAATTGCCAAAATCGTTTATGTGGTTTGGAAATTTTTGTTATTCTCCTTCAAAATGACTTTTTTTACCAAATGGGCCCCTACATTTGTAACTTTTTGTCATTTTCATCCAAATGCCTTACTGGGTTAAAATAATGGTTTGAAAAGAGTTTTTTTTTTTTTTGAAATTTCACAAGTACAGGGTCTAAATGTAATTTCTTTTTACACTCTAACTTTATAAAAGTAAAGATTTACATGTAAAACAAATTGTAGAATTATATAAAACAATTGTGGACAATAAATAAAATACTTAATTAATATCCATTGGCGATACTCCTTGTTCATCACTTAAAGGCTTAAATAAGCCATGAACAGACACTTTAACTTTATAATTCAACTCGATCATATTAATAATTAATGAAAATTTGTTTAGACCTGCTTAAATCTAACACTCGTAATGAAGATGGCTTTAGATCTAACACTCATTACAGATATTCCGATTCAAATCATAAAGTTTTCGTTCTAATTTCCGACGAACCATGTCGTGGATTCAAATTATAGAGTTTCCGTTTTGATTTCCGACGAACCGTGCGGTGCCGATCAAATCATATAGTTTCTGTTTTAAATTCTGGCGACCCGTGTAGTGTCGATGTAGGTCGTTTGACCGCACAAGTGACGACGACGACCTTTAGCAGGCGAAAATTTGTTGACCGAAGCTGGTCAAAAGTTGTATCCCATCAGAGATGAGATCCTCCACCAGATTTGTCGCCGGCGAACTCATCAACTGTAAGACCCTTAGTCCATTTATACAATTTTCATATAATTTTCGACTATAATTATTTAATTATGCTTACACATACATTACAAAATATGCATTTCTTAAAAACTCTTTAAGAAATAACACAATTCATCATTTCATAAAACATTTGCTGTTTAAAAACGTAACGACGAATCATTTTGCGGAAGCTTGAATCTTGATTGTGTTCGGTTCTTTATCGAGCGTGATCGTCCACCTGTACTTTCCCTTATGCCTACATTTCATAACACACGAAATGAGTTAGTCGTTTGGTGTTTAAAACATGTCCGAACAAGTTCATGAGTCCAAACACTCAAGAATTATCAGTTTATGAGCGTTTAAAACTTGTTTATACAAGTTCCGAAGATCAAACTGATCAACAGCAACAAAATGGCCAGTATCACAGCCGTCGCGTGCCGCGACGCCATATAGGCATCTCTGTCGCGTAGCGCGACAAGTGTATTTCGACAGCAGGTTTGGTTCAGGTCTGCATATTTCCCAGCCAAACTCAGTTTTACGTAAACGGCCATAACTTGGTCGTTATTGATCCGTTTTATGATTCGTTTTTCCTACGTGATCGTAATTTGATTCTCCATAATATGGAGTTAAAATCCGACATCCGGATTAACAAAATTTTAGACTTTTAAGCCTTCGGCTTAAAAATGTAATTATGAACTTTTGACCCGTTCATGTATTAATCAAACAAACCTGTTTGTTTGATCTCAATTTCCCATAAACTTTATAAAGTCAATGTTATCTATAATACTAGATTCAAATCCCGGGTTTATATACATTCTTAAAAACGTTTTTACTTAAATGCTTATTTTGACCCGTTAAGGGTATATAAGCATTTTTCCGCATAATTCATGCTCATTCGCTTTTAGCATCTTATTTCCACATTATTTATCAATTGATCTTCCACCACAACTATATGTGTGGTGCATTTAGAGTGGAAATCTATATATTCCAAGTTTTACCCCTCGGATTATCATTTTACGGCAAAGACTCCTATAGAGTCATTTGACCCAAAGATTTACATCTTTCCCTTTTTATGCTTATTCCAAGTATTTATTTGATCACAAAACTTATTTCCAAACAACCTTTAAGGGTCGTTTGCTCTATTTATCTTATACGGGCATTTTGGTCCATTTTCACCTTTCATTAAAATGAAGGACTTTTAAACGCGTTCTCGGCCCAAAATCCCTCTTTTAAACTATGATTTTGATTTGAAAAGTCATTATGTTCTCAAAACACAATGACCATCATATGAATCATTCGGTTTACTTATTAAAGTAACCAAATGTCTATTTGACTTCATTTAACTCTCAATGAACCTCTAGTTTCAAATTGAGTAGAAAACCTATTATACATACCTGGCTCGGATCAATATATTGACCCGTTTCGATACCTTGCATTAATAGCCGCTAAGTAATAGCGATGTAAATATCCATTTGATATTTATTCCTATAATCATACAACTCGACAAACCATTAGTCGATATTGTGAAAGGGCGATAATTTCACCTTTTGACCCGTTTGGTCTTAATGACCGTATATGTTGCGAGTTGGATTTATTATCATCTCGTCTACATGACTCGCACCGGTTTACACCGTACGGTCAATTTACTTATAAACAATTTTCTTAACTCTTTTGACCCATTATGACTTACGCCATAAAGTGTCTTTCAAAACTAACAGTTCTAGTCAACGAATGACTAAATTACTGTTTTACCCCTATTATTCGCATTGGTTTACCTTATAAGGTAATCATTCAAAACTCGTTATCTTTTAGTTATTTCCTGACTAAATAACCGTATTAGCTCTTTTTAACCATTAAACATGGTTTATTATCATTGTCCTTTGTTCCGAACCGCACATGTCGTGTCGGAACATCATAATTCGACAAGACTTTATATTATTCATAACCTATAAAACCAATAGGTATTTAATACAAAGAGTGTAAGCTGTACTTACCTTGCATCCAATTTATGCTTTTCCGTCATTCTTGAGCCGTTTGACCCGCTTCCTTCCTAAGCTTTCACCTAGCTTGTCAAGCGTCAAACTATCATTGTAATTTGTAAGATGGTTAGACTAGTAATAATCATTCACGACTATTCCATCCTACGAACTTTATGTCGAAATTATCATTTGATCATATCATTGGTCATTTTGACTTTAAAGAGTCAAACTGCCTATTTGACAAAAGTAATTACACGACGTAGCTTAACTAATTGTTTTATTACTTTTTCATTATACGGTAAGCATCCTTATTAGGCTACCGTTTTAACTACTTATTTAGCAAAGTTCATGAAATCGAATTTCATCAATTTAACACAACTTAGTTCATTTTTAACACATAATGATATCATACATCATTCAACATGAATATATCATTTATTTTTCCTCTTATCATACTAAACTCACTACTTAGCAAGTATGATTATATACTCAAACACACACTTTGTTCAAGTATTTCCTGATTACTATCATGTATGATGATTCTAATCATAATTATATCATCAAATTCATCATATGATTAATACCCACTTATCCTAGTGTGGTAAATCATCAAATCATTCAAATTATATCATAATATGTATAATTTTCACTTAGGATTTGGTTCCTAAGCATGTATACATCACTAATTCAATCATAGCTTCAATAATTCATTCATAATTCGCGATTATGATGATTATTAAAATTTCACAACTTCACAAATCATCAAAATTTGACATACCTTATGATCCCCTAGCTTGGGTGATCGTTAATTCACGTTCAATTGTGAATTTAGACTTCGTTTGAGCTTTCAATTTGATGATTCTTATGAAACTAGGGTTTATGGCTCCTGGGGAGCTCTCCTGATCGAACAGAACACACACACTAAGTGTGTGTTTTGTTATAAATTTCATTTTATAAATAAACTTTCAAGTTTATCCACTTTGGCCCCTTTTGTTTGGTTAGGTTATTAAATAAGCCATAACCCACTTAATTTCTAATAATATTCCCACTTATTAACTAGGTTAAACATTCCTAGTTAACTTAATGGGTTTGGGAATTTACGACTCAGTTTATTTTAAGTCCCGTTAACTCGGGCCTTTTATAAACTTTATTTCTTCTAAAGCTTTTGTTTAACTTTTCTTTAATATTAGGTTTAGTTAAATAACTCCTAATATTTTTCGGGTTAATTTTACCACTAAAGGTACCTTACCAGTCTTTTAGTATTAACGTGGTTTGATTACCAAACCCGTTTTCGAGGTGTTACAAGTCTACCCCCTCTTAAAGAGGTTTCGTCCTCGAAACCTTTTCTTACATAATTCATTGAGTTTTAAACTCAATGCATTTGACCTGAGTAATCTTTTAAGCATTATTCATATTTTAACCGATTGTTAGTATTACCAGAAAAGTATGGTAATATATTTTTGGTTACTAATCATCTACGTATCTCATACGACATAATGCAACATGAAATAACGTAATCTCGTTATTTCCACTAGTTTAGTTAACTTAGCGAAATCCATCGCTTTCATACTATCGAATTCTTTATGAATCCGTTACTTTGACCCGTTTAAAGGTCTCTAGGGAAATCTTCCATTTTTTTAGCAAACAACTCTTTTGTTTTCTATTTTATTCATTCGGTTCAGTTATACAGAATCCACCGCTTACGAACAAACCAAATTTCTTGATTTCTATCTTAATATTTAAGATAGTTCAATAAATGATATTAGCGTAATTATATAAAGTATATAACCACATACTTATAGCTTTATTTTTCGATCGTGCTTTTGCTCGATTTGACTTCACAACCCTTCACTTGGGTTGTCTCTTGATCCCTCAAAATAGGTGATCAGTATTTTTTGTTAGTGACGTCTCATGGGCTGTCACTTTCATCTTGTATTTCTATATACTTTTGGTCATTTACTTGACCGAGTCGCCAATTTGGCCACTTGATCCTATAAATCTATTGGTTTTGTTTATTCCACGCTATTTTCAAGGTAAATAACGTATTAACCAATTTCTTAATTTGAATCTTAACCCTAACCAGTCTCACTAACTAGACTTATTAGTCCAGTTACTTTATACCCATCACTCGGGTTATAATGTGATTACTTCACATTATTTTTCTTGACCGTGATCGCGTCACGTCATGTTTAGGTTTATTTCAACCTTTCTTTATCGAAAACCTTTCTTTTCGAATGTATCGTCTTGCACTTATCAGTGTCAAGACCTGTATCTTTAATATTTACTATCTAAATTCCTATCAGAATGTATGTTTATAAAAACGTTATTTCTTAAAATATATGTTTGGTGTCAAGGCACCTTGTTTATATTTGCAAGATCATTTGGTTTCAAGTTTCAGATCCGTTAACCTTTTGGATCATTATCCCGACTCTATGACTTCTCACGTCATTTATCCGTCGGTTCATCTTATGCTCACCGTTATCTGGTTTGCATATATTCATATTTGATTCTTTCCCATTACCGGGCTCATTATTCTTTTGTGTTTAACGCCACCGTTATCCGGCTTGTGCTTACTTATGCCATCCAACATTATATTGTATTCAATTCGTTTGACTTGTTAATGTGAAATCCATCACTTATAAATAATCAAAAGTTATTCTTTATTCAACCCGTTCAACCCCAAAATAGTCGAACATATTTATTCAAAATTTCTATTTACAAAATTTTATAGTCTTTTAGTCATAACTCGTAATCCGAGTCCTTTGACTTTCAGTCTGCGTTCCAGTCTCTTGGTTTACGCATGTGTTTAATTTCCTACCCATCAACTGGGAGATTTACTGAAGTCATTATTAAGGCAACCATTTAGGTATGCATTAAGACTTCGTTTTGACTTGTTTGGTTATCTTACCGAAATCCATCGCTTTATTTAACCAAACCTTTATTCTTTATGCGACCATGCTTGATGGCCTTATAAATTCTGAATGATGATTATCATCATCATCATCATCCTTTCTTTACTATGACCAAAGTCAATGACTTCGATCGTCTTTTGTATGGGCAATACCTTCGTTTCTATGACCCTGCGGTTCATTTATACTTTGGTTTTACATGCCCTTTTTCGTCAACCATGGCTCTTTCGTCCATAATGACCTATTTCATGAATTCCCTTGGGTCATTTATTTCTATGCACGTCATACATCGTTTTTATGTTTCCCTCGAAAACCATTTATACGCATATACCCATAAGATTTCTTGACCCAAGGTTCTTTTAACTTTTTTTTATTCGTCTCGACCTTACCACAACAGACATAACTGTGCTCATTATAAGAAGCTCATGGTATCATGCCTTCACTACTTACTTGGCCAGAGTAAGCGATCAACACATGGTACGCATGACCTTATTATAATTACCACATCACGTCCCATGTAAGTAATCTCTCGATTTATTTCAATTGGTAAAACTTTATTTAATTTCCAATTAACAATTACTAGTTTTACCCGTTTTATCCTTGAACATTTACAATGTTTCTTTTATAACCATTTATACAATCACATTCATCGATGTGAACATTACTTTTCTCAATTTGAATACTTATTGAGAATACTTACTTGGATGATTATTTTCGTCCAAGTTTATTTTTAAACTAAATTCAGTTATTGTCTCATTATTCACGACTGTGAATAATACGTATCTCTACTGAATTTCTCTTGGAAACGTCATCCTGGATATGAATCCTATCCAGGTATTCCAAGTTTTATATTCTACAAGCAACTTGTCATTCACTATGTATTTGTTGCATATTTCTGTTTGCACTATAAGTTTAAGATATGTACCTTGTAGCTACTTGCCCTGATAAACTTTCCTTGTTGTTCGATCTCGTGTTCGAGATCGTTTCTCCATTCCAGTCTTTATCGTATATGACTTACTTGTCATACTTCTGACTATTTCTTTATCGTATCGATAATTCTTTAGACTCTCGCCATCTTCAGATACGAGGGTCCTTTAGCTAAAACGTATACAAAGATTAGTAACGTTTATCATTAATAATCGCCCGTATTATAATACAAGGCTTTCAACAATACGTGTTAACACACGTAATTCGTTTAACTATATTGGTCTTTTATCGCTTTATTTGGGGTAACGTGTTTTACACGTTATCCCTATGTGTTGTTTTTAACACTTTTTATGCTACACTGTTAATATACTGAATAACTTACCGGATTTTCCGATCAAGTCTCGAACCGAACACTTTACTCCTTAACCTTGAGCTCTGATTACCAACTTGTAAGATCCTTAGTCCATTTATACGATTTTCATATAATTTTTTACTATAATTATTTAATTTTGCTTAGACATACATTACAAAATATGCATTTCTTAAAAAAAAATTAGAAATAACACAATTCATCATTTCATAAAACATTCGCCGTTTAAAAACGTAACGATGAGTCATTTTGCGGAAGCTTGAATCTTGATTGTGTTTGGTTCTTTATCGAGCTTGATCGTCCACCGATACTTTCCCTAATCCCTACATTTCATAACACACGAAATGAGTTAGTCGTTCAGTGTTTAAAACATGTCCGAACAAGTTCATGAGTCCAAACACTCAAGAATTATTAGTTATGAGCGTTTAAAACTTGTTTATATAAGTTCCGAAGATCAAACTGATCAACAGCAACAAAATGGCAAGAATCACAGCTGTCGCGTGCCGCGGCGCTGTTCACCCAAACCTGTCGCGTGGCGCGACAGGTGTCACGTGCCGCGACGCCATATAGGCATCTCCGTCATGTAGCATGACGGGTGTATTTCGACAGCAAGTTTGGTTCAGGTCTGCATATTTCCCGGCCAAACTCAGTTTTACGAAAACGGCCATAACTTGGTCGTTATTGATCCATTTTACGATTCGTTTCTTCCTACGTGATCGTAATTTGATTCTCCATAGTACGGAGTTAAAATCCGGCATCCGGATTAAAAAAAATTTAGACTTTTAAGCCTTTGGCTTGAAAATGTAATTATGAACTTTTGACCCGTTCATGTATTAATCAAACAAACCTGTTTGTTTGATCTCAATTTCCCATAAACTTTATAAAGTCAATGTTATCTATAATACTAGATTCAAATCCCGGGTTTATATACATTCTTAAACCCGTTTTTACTTAAATGCTTATTGATGTGCGCAAAATGCAACATATAAATTACATCAAATGTGGCATAAAACTAACCCTTTTTTAGTACTAATGTTGGAAAAAGTGTGTTTTTGTCTTTCTTTTGTATTTTCAGGATTAAAAGAGCTTAAATGAAAAAAGAAGCAAAAATGCAGCTAAATCTAACAATAATATATGAAAAGGGAAGAAACGTGGCATGCCCGACCCCTCGACAGCATCTCCCAAAGCAAAAAACAAGAAGAAAGCTGAGCATGGGGCTATGCCCAGCTGAGCATGGGACTGTGCCCATCTCAACAAGGGGCGTGCCCAGCGGACACGGGGGCGTGTTCAGGTGTCTGCAGAAAAGACTAAGTTGTAGAAGCTTCTATTCCCGACACGGGGGCGTGCCCAGCTCAACACGGGGTCGTGGTCAACGCTAAGATTCGCATAATCCAAGCAAATCTTGATAGTACAGATACGTTTCTGCACACGGGGCCGTGCCCAGCGGACATGGGGGCGTGGTCAACTAATGCAAACAAACTGCAATTAATGAAGAAAGAGAAGAAGGGTGGACACGAGGCCGTGTCCAGCGGACACGGGGCCGTGTCCAGACTTTTGTGCAGGCTATAAATAGGGGTGCTTGGCTCATTTGCTAACCATCCCTTGGCAAACCACCTCTCTCACACTTCACCCACAACCCACCACCATCACAACACCATCATCCACCACCATCATCCATCATAGAGTGTGTGAGTAGTCTCGGGATCCAAGATTGATCACCTCTTAACCATTCAGACTTGAGGTTACCTCTTATTCATTCAGAGGTTTTAAACCATTAAGAGGTAGCATCTGAATGGTTAATAAAATGCTACCAAACAGCCCCTAAGACTTATGTTAAGCCCCCGATGAACTTTCTGGTGTAACCAACATGAAGATCGTAAGAAACTTATTATATCTTATGAATTCAGATTATGATTTTTGGGCTCACAAGGGATATGAAATCCATAGGTAAGAATGAACAGTATGAGCATGAATGCAGGTTTGTTGGTATAAGACATATATATATATATATATATATATATATATATATATATATATATATATATATATACACAGGGCAAGTAAAAATTAAAAACCCACTTGAGTTGAATAAACCCTGAAAACCCAATAACAACCATTGATCATACTTGATGGATGGCTAGGATCCATTTTTGCCCATCAGATTCTTTTGTGTCCTTTTATCTCAATTTTTTTAACATATTTCATGTACTGAAGGGTAATATTGGAACATTAACATAATTTCTCTTACAATCAGACAAAAGTCTGCATGTCTACTTTTCAATATTCTTTTTTGCTCGTATATTTTTTTTGGTTTTGTTACATGTGTATATGACAATATATTTTTGTAACATATTATTTTTTGGTTTTGTTACATGTGTTATATAAAAACGTAACATATAATTTTTCTATGATCAAATGTTACATAGAAACGTAACATATAATTTTTACAATATTTCTGTAACACAAAAAATGTAACATGCATTTTTTCTTTGATTGTTACATTTTTATGTAACACAAAAAAATGTAACAGCCATTTTTGCTTTGATTGTTACAAAAAATGTAACGGGTATTATTTATGTAACACAAAAAAACATACTGGCGTTATTTATGTAACACCAAAAAGTGTAACAATGCACTTTATTTTTAGTAACATACGTTATTTATGTAACACGAAAAAATGTAACATGCATTTTTTTCTTTGATTGTTACATTTCGTAACTAAGATGCAAAGAATTGTTACATCCAACAACACTAGATTTTTTAGATTCAACCATAAAATCAGTAATAAAAAAACAACATATCCATAAAACAAGAACTTAATAACATTAATCTTCTTAAACAAGAAAATAAAAAAAAAGTTGCAAATCTACAAAACACAACAAAATGAAGATCTACAAAACACAAAAAATTTCAAATCTGAAAATTACAAATCTGGATGACCTTTTAGATCTGGAACACAAAAAAATTTCAAATCTGAAAATTACAAAAAAGTGAAGATCTACAAAACACAAAAAAATGAAGATCTACAAAAACACAAACATACTTATCGATCTGGAGGATCTTATAGATCTGGAACATCATCTTCAACATCAAACATCTTTTGGATCATCTTCAACATTGAACCGTCATCTGAAACATCATCGAACATATTCAACCGGATCTAGAGCATCTTTTGGATCTGGTAGCATCTTCCCGGAGCATCTTCAACTGGAGCATCTGGGACATCTTTTTTTATTCGTATCATCTTTTTTGTTCGGAGCATCTGGAGTTTTGGTGGTTGATTATGAAGGATTTTGATAAGAAAAAGTTTTTTTTTTTGTTTCAGATCTTAGATCTGGAAAATGGTTATCTAGAGAGAGAGAGAAAGAGAGAGAGAAGTGTGTGGGATGAGGTAGAGAAGTGTGAGGGTGATGAAGATTAAGGGGATGTCAGCACAAAAGCTTCTCCATGGGTGGTGGGTTTGTTCCGAATTTCTTTGATCTAAATAAAGTGGTGGTGGGTTTTTTGGTAGAGGAGAGAGATGAATGAGGAGAGAGGTAGTGTTAATTGAGATGAATGAGGTCTGATGGGTTTTTTTAAAGTGTTGCTCTTATAAATTCTAGAGAGAGAAAATGTACAAAAGTTGTCATCATTCTCAAAAAGGAAGACCTGTTACATTTTCAGGCTATGGGTAAATTGACGTAAATACCCCTCTCTTCATCTTTATGCATATGTGTTGTGGCTGAATTCTAGCCACACATGTGGGTTTCTTGGGTTTTCTCATCTGGAGTGGGTTTTCTCATTATAATTAGCCTATATATATATATATATATATATATATGGATGTTTGTGTTTATGATATTTTAGTATATTCATATGGGAATGTGAGAGGTATATAAGAGTTTGATTATGGATGTATGTATGTAAGCATGTATGTATAGACGTAAATATGTATGCATGTATTTATTTAGGTGTATGTGCATAAATATATGAATGTATGTACGTATGTATGAATTGGAATTGAATGTACACGAAAGAAGAAGGCTTGTATATATGTATGCATAGCTTCAATACGTTTGAGGGTTAACCTTACTAATCATGTGTCACACCCCGACCGCGTAAAACAACGAAACCGCGACGGAAACATCGGGGAGTGGAGCGACAGAATTATTGTTTCACAACCATGGATTCAAAAGTTTCGTTTTATTGATTCATTAAATATTTACATTGTCTTAAAGTTAAAACAAACAAGTTCACATATCGACTATCATCGTTATTACGTCACTAAGGCCTTGTCCAGTCCTAAGTGAGCATGCATCCTTGTCGTAATCAACATCATTCAACACCACCTGAAACATATGCGAAAATTAAGTCAGCAAAGAAGTGCCGACAGTCACACCCCCAAAATCCACAAGCGGAGTATCACCGCAGGAGGCGTGACATGACCAGGATCAAGCCACCAATCATATTGAACAATATAGTAAATTAATTAAAAGTTCAATCACACAATATAATTGGTGTCCAAAATAAATGGTTTAACAAGTCAAAGTTATCAGCGGAAGCAAATAGTTCAAAACCCAAATCATAAATTAAAAGTGTTTAAGTTCATCATGAACACTCAATGTTCATGCTCCACAACGACTCTTCCCCATGCAAGCTCCTGCTAAACCTAGTGACCTGCAAAGCATGTAGTAACGAGTCAACAATAAAGTTGAGCGAGTTCACAGTTGGTTGTCCGTTTTAGACTTGTTCCAAAAACATAGTTTGATCTTAACCGGCTATCCTGCCGTGGGGGTTACCCCATAGTTCGAAAACGTTTATTAGTTAACCCATTTTTACTTCGGCTATTCCAGCCCGGCTCTCCGGCCCGGCTCTCCGGCCCTGGGGACTACCCCATGTTTAAACTATCAGACTCGTTACCATATCGACTACTAACGTTCGTCATGTTTATGTGCCCTCGTCAATGTCTATCATCATTGGCGTGCCTAGTCCATTACTCCACGCCCGTCCTCTGCGGCACGGTGTGAGGTTTGTTAAACCTAATAGCGCTATTTAACTAATGACCCGTTCGCCATTGGCCTCGGTGATTAAGTCGATATAAAAGGAGGGACTTCGTTGATAGAGTTCTAGTCTAGTAAATCTAAATCCGTCTCAACAGGACGAGGAATTTACATTCCTTAACACGTCCCGACAGGACGAGGAATCCGTATTCCTTAACTCATTCCCTACCACCGGGAATTCCATGCCTTGTAGAAAGTGTGAACTCACCTTAGGTTAGCTCGGCAGATAAGTAGGGGTCGATTGAGCTCCTAGTGGTCAACCACGTCCTAACATGGTTACCATACAAGTCAGGTCTAGGTTCAAGTAGTGCACGTAAGTTTTTACACATAACTAACAGGTTACTAGCACATAACGATCATGGCAAACACGTAAATCATCTAAAACAGTCAAGTCCACATAATGTTTTCTTGTGCGACATAGATGAGTGGGCTGTTATGGTTATGCAGGCCCAGCCATCTTGTGCGATCCAAAGAGTGAAGCCCAGTAACAATCGGCCCAACCTGTTGTGCATCCAGCACATCCTTGTGCGACTCACAACGGGTTGTGCAATCCCATGCAAATCCGGCCCAAACATGCAGTCCAAACCTATACGGCCAAAGCAATTAAACAGGTAATTAACTTGTGCGGTCCAGTTCAGCTTGTGCGACTGAACAAAGCTTGTGCGATTGAGCTTTGGCTTTGAGGCCCAATAGTAATGCAGTTCAAGTAGTTTATTTGTGGCCCAAGCCTTGTGCGATCGGCACTGTCTTGTGCGATCAACAAGTCTTGTGCGATCATGCATATCCTAGTTGTACCGTGAGCTTTAATCAGTTGCACCAGCTTGTGCGACTGCCTTGTGCGACCAATCCCTTGTGTGATCCGATTTGGTCTTGTGCGATCAAGGGTGGCCTTGTGCTATTAGTTGTCTAGTCCCCTAATTTCATGCAATCGGTTTAAATCATTCAACAGTTTTCTATTTTGCATTGAAGATAACAGTTTCCAATCGTACAATTAAACGATCAAACAAGGGTTTCTATCATCAAATCCCTATGAACCCTAATCGTATTCAAAACATAATCAACAACCATAATCATTTACACACATTAACACGGCTTATGTTATCGATTTCTAGCATGCACCCTAACAAGTTTAACACAACCAATCATCCGAATATGAACACCTCACAACCGATAAACATACATTCGGTTTTATATCATCATTCAAATCTTAGCATCATCAAACTCTATATTAATCCATATGTACTACACATGTGTGCCGATTATATGAACACAAAACCCTAACAGTTTATATCACAATCAATCGCCTATCATCCCTAAACCATCATGTAAAACATATAGATCACAACATCGTGCAACATACAATCAGTAGTTAAACACTAACCGGTTAGAGAAGAGAGCAAGGATTGATCCGAACATAAAAGCTTCGGTGGAGAGGGGTGTGTTGCCGTCGGCTTCGAGAGGGGAGAAAGAGAGAGTAGGGTTTTGATGTGTATTGTGTGATTTGCAAATAATGACAAACAAACTCCCACAAGAGTGTTTGTATGCGTGTAAGAGGAGTGGGCCGACCCTATACATGGGCTGCCCTTGGTTCGGATACAAAGAGTGTGGCCCGAATGGGCTTGTGCGATTGGCCAAGTGTTGTGTGATCGGGCTCGTTTTGTGTGATCATATTACATACATACATGCATTACACATAACCACATAACATAACAACATAACATTCCATTAATCATCAAAGTCCACATAATCACATAATGTTCACACCGGTTACATCAAAGTACAAAGAGATGTTTGAAATACGAGTTGTCACATTATCCCCAAGTTGAAAGAAATTTCATCCCGAAATTTAGCACGTACTCACTAAGGAAGCTAGTTTGGTTGCATGGTTTTCCTGGGGTGTCACATCCTTCCCCCGTTGGTTTGGAATTCCGTCCTGAAATTCTGCAGTAGCTTCGACCTCAGTAGTGGTTTCATTCTGCTCGAACAACTGGAGATACTTGTGTTTCATTTGGTCTTCTCGTTCCCAGGTAAACTCTGAGCCACGACGGGAGTTCCAACGAACTCGAACAAGAGGAATTCTAGTACGCTTGAGAATCTTCACATCTCGATCAGTAATCTCTACTGGTTCCTCAACGAATCGCAACTGATCATCGATTGTGAGCTCCTACAAAGGAACTATGAGGGTCTCATCTGAAAGAGACTTCTCCAGATTTGACACGTGAAAGACGTTGTGAACTCCACTGAGTTCTGTGGGTAGGTTTAGTTTGTAGGCCACTTTGCCTATTTTCTCAACGAATTCGAAAGGTCCAACGTATCGCGGGTTGAGTTTGCCTCGTTTGCCAAAACGAACAACACCTTTCCAAGGTGAGACTTTGAATAGCACTCGATCCCCAACCTGGAACTCGAGTGGTTTCCTGCGCTTATCAGCGTAGCTTTTCTGACGGTCATGAGCTGCAGCCATTCGTTGTCGTATCAGGACAATCTTCTCAGTTGTGTCTACCACAAGTTCTGGGCCAGTGATTTGGCTGTCACCCACTTCTGCCCAGCAAAGAGGTGATCGGCATTTACGTCTGTACAATGCCTCAAACGGAGCAGCCTAGATGCTGGTGTGGTAGCTGTTATTATACGAAAACTCCACCAATGGGAGGTGCTTTTCCCATCCATTGCCAAAATCGATTACACATGTTCGAAGCATGTCTTCAAGGGTTTGGATGGTGCGTTCAGACTGCCCATCCGTTTGCGGGTGATAGGCTGTGCTCATGTCTAATCGAGAGCCAAAAGACTTGTGCATTGCTTGCCACAGTTCAGAAGTAAAACGCGCGTCACGATCAGAGAAAATGGAGGTTGGCACCCCGTGCCTCGAAACCACTTCCTTCAAGTAAACGTCTGCTAAAGTAGAGAACTTGTCAGTTTCTTTGATAGCCAAGACGTGTGCAGACTTAGTTAATCGATCCACTATCACCCAAATAGTGTCATTTCTGCGTTGTGATCTAGGCAGACCAGTAACGAAATCCATGAAAATTTGGTCCCATTTCCACTTTGGTATCTCTAGTTGTTGAAGTAGGCCTGATGGTTTCTGGTATTCGACTTTGACTCTCGCACAAGTCAAACATTTACTGACGTAGGTTGCTATATGGGATTTCATGCTAGGCCAGCAATACGTGGTCTTTAAATCATGGTACATCTTATCCGAACCAGGATGTACTGAGTAACGAGACTTATGTGCTTCATCCATCACAAGCTCACGTAAGTTTCCATAAAGTGGAACCCAGATGCGCCCTGTTACGTAGTATGCGCCGTCTTCCTTTTGTTCTAACCGTTTCCTTGATCCTCACAGGGACTCCGCGCTGACGTTCTCTGCCTTCAATGCTTCAACCTGAGCATCTCGTATTTGAGTAGGAAGACTAGATTGGATGGTAAGTTGTAACACGCGCACCCGCTTAGGTATAATATCCTTTTCGGCTGAGGGCGTCGGCCACAACATTGGCTTTGCCTGGATGGTACTTGATCGCGCATTCGTAATCGTTCAAGAGCTCAACCCATCGACGTTGTCGCATGTTTAACTCCTTTTGCTTGAAGATATGCTCGAGACTCCTGTGATCGGTGTAAATGGTGCACTTGGTACCGTACAGGTAATGTCTCCATATCTTAAGTGAGAAAACAACAGCTCCCAACTCCAGATCATGGGTAGTGTAGTTCCTTTCGTGAACTTTAAGTTGGCGTGATGCGTAAGCAATGACCTTATCACGTTGCATCAACACACAACCAAGTCCTTGGATGGACGCGTTGCAATAGACCACAAAATCGTCTGTGCCTTCAGGCAATGAGAGGATTGGTGCGCTACAAAGCCTATCCTTCAAGTGCTGAAATGCAGATTCCTGTGCATCACCCCAATGATAGGTGACACCCTTCTGAGTTAGAGAAGTGAGAGGTTGCGCAATCTTGGAGAAATCTTTGATGAACCTTCTGTAGTAACCCGCCAAACCCAAGAATTGGCGGATTTCTGTTGGTGTACGGGGCGTAGGCCAGTTCTTGATCGAGTGTACCTTGGATGGATCAACATGAATCCCATCCTCATTCACCACATGTCCTAGAAAATGGACTTCAAGAAGCCAGAAGTCGCATTTCGAGAACTTTGCATACAGCTGTTCTGTTCGAAGGAGTTCCAAAATAAGCTTCAGGTGTTGCTCGTGTTCCTCCTGACTCTTAGAATAGATCAGAATGTCGTCGATGAATACAATAATGAACTTATCAAGATAAGGTTTGCACACTCTGTTCATAAGGTCCATGAAGACCGCTGGTGCATTCGTCAATCTAAAAGGCATAACCAGGAACTCGTAATGCCCATAACGAGTCCTGAACGCTGTCTTGGAGATATCCTTGTCTCGGACTCTCAGTTGATGGTAGCCTGACCTCAAGTCAATCTTCGAGTAGTAGCTCGACCCTTGCAGCTGGTCGAATAAGTCATCAATGCGTGGAAGGGGATAACGATTCTTCACGGTCACCTTGTTGAGTTCGCGGTAGTCAATACACATACGGAAGATACCGTCCTTCTTCTTCACAAACAACACAGGAGCTCCCCAGGGCGAAGAACTAGGACGAATGAAACCCTTGTCCAAAAGCTCTTGTAGTTGCGTAGACAGCTCTTCTAGTTCTGATGGAGCTAAACGATAAGGTGCACGAGCTATTGGCGCTACTCCAGGAGCTAACTCGATTTGAAACTCGACCTGGCGATGAGGCGGAAGACCAGGTAGTTCCTCAGGAAATACCTCAAGATAGTCGCGTACGATAGGAATATCTTCTATCTTCTTCTCCTTTGTCAAGGTATTAGTAACGAGAGCCAGTATAGCAGTGTGGCCCTTTCGCAAACACTTTTAAGCCTTAAGAAAGGAGATGATGCCCACGACAGCACCACTCTTGTCACCACGAATAATGAGAGGTTCCTCACCAGAACGAGGAATATGCATGATTTTCTCCTGGCAAAGAATCTCCGCTTGATGTTGAGATAACCAATCCATCCCAATAACAACGTCGAAACTACCCAGAACGATAGGAATGAGGTCAATAGGGAAGATCTGGCCAGCAAGAACAATATTACAACCCTTAACTATGTGTGTGGCCTTAAGGCTTTTACTATTCGCTAGTTCTACAATGTGCCTGGTGTTTAAAAGTGTTGGGGTACGCTTAAGCATCTGACTAACTTTTAAGGACACGTAACTAGTATCGGCACCCGAATCGAATAAAATAGAAACATAGAAGTCGTCCAGTAGAAACTTACCCGTTACGACATTGGGATCGTTCCTTGCATCTCCTTGACCAATCACGAAGACACGACCCCTGGCACCGTTTCCACCATTGTTACCCCCGTTGTTTCTATTCCCCTGATTGTTATTATTGTTTTTGTTCTGATTCTGGTTCAGCTGGGGACAGTCTCTCTTGAAGTGGCCTTCAGCACCACACTGAAAGCACCCTTTGTTGTTACCTTGTTGTTGCTGCTGCTGGCGTTGGTTTGGTGGGGCTCGCTGTTGTTGCCGATCCTAATTCGCAGGAAGCTGACTCCTACATTCCCTTGCAATGTGACCAGGCTTGTTGCACCGATGACAGCTGCCTCTACTACATGGTCTGCTATGGTGCAAGTTACAGCGATTACATTTGGGGTGATTCCCCTTGTATCCACCCTGCCCTTGATTTCCAGAAGACTGCTGACCGGGGCTCCTATAGTCCTCAGTCCTTCGCTGCTGTGACTGAGATTGAACAGAAGTTGAACCCTTGCTTGAATTTCCATCCCACTTGCGCTTGTTGTCGCTAGGAGCCTCTGAAGTAGTTGTAGCACTGATACGCTTGGGCAGCTTGTTTTGCTCAACTGCCTGATCCGTGAGATAATGAGCTAGTCGTATGACTTGCTGAATAGTACCAAGGTTAGCTGCAGTCACATGGCTTTAAATTTCTGGCACTAAACCCTTGAGATACAGTTCAATACGCTTGATGGGAGGATCCACCATAGTAGGACACGAGATAGCTAATTCGTTCGATCTCTTCGTGTATGCCTCAATTTCGGACCCTGTCATTTTCAAATTGAAAAACTCCACCTCTAGCTTGTAGATGTCGTCACGACTACTGTACTCCTCTTTGATCAGCTCCTTGAAGTCGTTCCATGGGGTGGCATTAGCAACCGCCAGCCCTAACAGCTGAACCTGTGCCTTCCACCAGGTTAACGCAGCACCTTCGAGTGTTCCAGTAGCAAACTTTACCCTACGAGCCTCAGGGCATTCACACATCTCGAAGACAGATTCGAGCTTCTCGAACCAGTGGAGGAGACCAACAGCTCCTTCTGTACCACTGAAGGTACTAGGTCTACAGTCCATAAAGGTCTTGAACGTACACGCAGGAGGCTGAGCAGGCTGACCTCCTGCAGGGACAGCTGCGAGTGCCTCAACAACTCCTTCATTGATTAGAGCCGTCAGCTGGGCTTGAGTCAAGCTCAGGCGTCCACTCATGATCTTCACATCGAAGGAAACACAAGTAAGAAAGGTGTCGCGAAAATGCGTAAGTGTGGAGTGACAGAAAAGAGCAAGCACGCAAGGTTCAAGCAATCATTGTTACACTAACGAAGTATCTCATGACTATTGCACTACTTAAACTAACAGGCAAGCAATACCATTACAAACCATATCACCTATTGTGTTGAGTCTTGCACGTGGAGCGAAGTGTCGTTGTGGATCATCGAGCGCTGTACCGGTTATAGTCTGGTTTTGTCAAAAAGTTTTTCCTCTTTTTAAAACTGAGTTCACTATAACCAATGGCTCTGATACCAATCTGTCACACCCCCAAAATCCACAAGCGGAGTATCACCGCAGGAGGCGTGACATGACCAGGATCAAGCCACCAATCATATTGAACAATATAGTAAATTAATTAAAAGTTCAATCAGACAATATAATTGGTGTCCAAAATAAATGGTTTAACAAGTCAAAATTATCAGTGGAAGCAAATAGTTCAAAACCCAAATCATAAATTAAAAGTGTTTAAGTTCATCATGAACACTCAATGTTCATGCTCCACAACGACTCTTCCCCATGCAAGCTCCTGCTAAACCTAGTGACCTGCAAAGCATGTAGTAACGAGTCAACAACAAAGTTGAGCAAGTTCACAGTTGGTTGTCCGTTTTAGAGTTGTTCCAAAAACATAGTTTGATCTTAACCGACTATCCTGCCATGGGGGTTACCCCATAGTTCGAAAACGTTTATTAGTTAACCCATTTTTACTTCGGGTATTCCAGCCCGGCTTTCCGGCCGTGGGGGCTACCCCATGTTTAAACTACCAGACTCGTTACCATATCGACTACTAACGTTCGTCATGTTTTTGTGCCCTCGTCAATGTCTATCATCATTGACGTGCCTAGTCCATTAGTCCACGCTCGTCCTCTGCGGCACGGTGTGAGGTTTGTTAAACCTAATAGCGCTATTTAACTAATGACCCGTTCGTCATTGGCCTCGGCGAATAAGTCGATATAAAAGGAGGGACTTCGTTGATAGAGTTCTAGTCTAGTAAATCTAAATCCGTCTCAACAGGACGAGGAATTTACATTCCTGAACACGTCCCGACAGGATGAGGAATCCCTATTCCTTAACCCATTCCCTACCACCGGGAATCCCATGCCTTGTAGAAAGTGTGAACTCACCTTAGGTTAGCTCGGCAGATAAGTAGGGGTCGATTGAGCTCCTAGTGGTCAACCACGTCCTAACATGGTTACCATACAAGTCAGGTCTAGGTTCAAGTAGTGCACGTAAGTTTTTACACATAACTAACAGGTTACTAGCACATAACGATCATGGCAAACACGTAAACCATCTAAAACAGTCAAGTCCACATAATGTTTTCTTGTGCGACATAGATGAGTGGGCTGTTATGGTTATGCAAGCCCAGCCATCTTGTGCGATCCAAAGAGTGAAGCCCAGTAACAATCGGCCCAACCTGTTCTGCGTCCAGCACATCCTTGTGCGACTCACAACGGGTTGTGCGATCCCATGCAAACCCGGCCCAAACATGCACTCCAAACTTATACGGCCCAAGCAATAATACCGGTAATTAACTTGTGCGGTCCAGTTCAGCTTGTGCGACTGAACAAAGCTTGAGCGATTGAGCTTGGGCTTTCAGGCCCAACAGTAATGCAGTTCAAGTAGTTTGTGTGTGGCCCAAGCCTTGTACGATCGGCACTGTCTTGTGCGATCATGCATATCCTAGTTGTACCGTGACCTTTAATCAGTTGCACCAGCTTGTGCGACTGCCTTGTGCGACCAATCCCTTATGTGATCCGATTTGGTCTTGTGAGATCAAGGGTGGCCTTGTGCGATTAGTTGTCTAGTCCCCTAATTTCATGCAATCGGTTTAAACCATTCAACAGTTTCCTATTTTGCATTGAAGATAACAGTTTCCAATCGTACAATTAATCGATCAAACAAGGGTTTTTATCATCAAATCCCTATGAACCCTAATCATATTCAAAACATAATCAACAACCATAATCATTTACACACATTAACACGGCTTATGTTATCGATTTCTAGCATGCACCCTAATAAGTTTAACACAACCAATCATCCGAATATGAACACCCCACAGCCAATAAACATACATTCGGTTTTATATCGTCATTCAAATCTTAGCATCATCAAACTCTATATTAATCCATATGTACTACACATGTGTGCCGATTATATGAACACAAAACCCTAACAGTTTATATCACAATCAATCGCCTATCATCTCTAAACCATCATGTAAAACATATAGATCACAACATCATGCAACATACAATCAGTAGTTAAACACTAACCGGTTAGAGAAGAGAGCAAGGATTGATCCGAACATAAAAGCTTAGGTGGAGAGGGGTGTGTTGCCGTTGGCTTCGAGAGGGGAGAAAGAGAGAGTAGGGTTTTGATGTGTATTGTGTGATTTGCAAATAATGACAAACAAACTCCCACAAGAGTGTTTGTATGCGTGTAAGAGGAGTGGGTCGACCCCATACATGGGCTGCCCTTGGTTCGGATACAAAGAGTGTGGCCCGAATGGGCTTGTGCGATTGGCCAAGTGTTGTGTGATCGGGCTCGTTTTGTGTGATCATATTACATACATACATGCATTACACATAACCACATAACATAACAACATAACATTCCATTAATCATCAAAGTCCACATAATCACATAACGTTCACACCGGTTACATCAAAGTACAAAGAGATGTTTGAAATACGAGTTGTCACATTATCCATAAGTTGAAAGAAATTTTGTCCCAAATTTTAGCACATACTCACTGAGGAAGCTAGTTAGGTTGCATGGTTTTCCTGGGGTGTCACACCGGCGAGCACATAGGTTTTGTGAGAGTGTCAGATTCATGGCTCGTATACATGTTGCAAAATCTCGTACTACTACATAAGCTGATGTTTGAAAACCTTGTTTTGTAAAACATTTGAATTGTAAAATGATTAACCAACACAAAACAGATTGGTCATAGTTTATAAAACATCGATGTCATGAATCTTAACTCAAAACATTTGTTTATGTAAACCCAAGTCGTAAATCGTTCTCGTAATAAAACGCGTATGGTTTTTATCGTATAGTAAACATCGTTGCGTGACATCATTTAAAATCGTTCGTCCAAGTGAACTAAATAATGCCACGGAATGTAATATGATAAAAGCACTTATATATAAGAAGTACCAGTGGCGTATCTACCATGTTTTTATCACATTACCCCCGTCTCGTTATCTAATCACATACAAAAAACCCACCATTTAAATCGTTTAACTCATTCTCATTATAAACCATCATCCATTTGTTTAAATCATTCAAATCGTTCCAAATCGTTTAATTGTTCAAAATCGTTCAATTGTTCAAATCGTTCTTGTTTTAATTGTGAAAACTAACTTTTGGTCGTCTCGCTTAAAACATTCAAATCTTCGTAACGAAGTCCATCATTCAACTCATATTAACAAACCACCAAAGGGTAAGTTAACAATCATCAGGTTCAGTCGTTACCCACATAACCCCCACACATAACCATGGTGGCAGTCCGATAACGGGATTTGTCAGATACTATGGTACCATAACCTAGTACTGGTCGGCTTGATCATTGTTAATGAATGTTATTCGTTATGTAAATACGTCCCAAAAAGTTTATTCACATTTATTGGTGCATACGTCTGTCGACTTCGTCTTGTATCGAGTCTTGTATGTGTATAGATAGATCAGGGCACGCAAAACGAGGAAACTGTCAAAAGGATAATTTCGAACGAAATTACTATTTCGTGTGAAATGTGATTTCGCTTGAGCATGTTCATGCGAAATTACTCAGCCTATAAATAGGTGTCTGGTCTGTGTCATTGGTAACGAAATTAGATTCCGGTTTAGAGAGCTGAAGTGCTGCCGAAGTGTCGACTAGCTGTAAAACTTTGTCAAATCAATCTAACGACAGTTTAAAGTGATATTCTAGCTGAATTGAACTTGATACGTTTGTTTCCGCCTTTCATATTGAGAAAAACTCTTCTGATCGACTCGTTTGGGTCATCAAACGATCCTACATGTGGTATCAGAGCTCAGGAGGAAGAGTTCTTACCAATTCAGCTTAAAATTTTGTTTTCTACACCTTCTTTTCAAAATTAAACTTGATTTCACGGTCAAAATGTCTTGAATTTTCCATATTATACGCACAATAGTGTTTTAACAAACCCTTGAAAGTTTCAGACCTAAAATCAGACTATTACCTTATCAATATTGGCAAAAACAGCTCTAGATGATGACATCAGCAGTATTTCGCATGAAATTAGCCTGATTTCGCACCAGATTGGTATTTCGCTTGAGTATTTCGTACGAAATTAGTATTTCGCTTGAGTATTTCATACGAATTTAGTTGATTTCGTTTGAAACCTGATTTCGTTTGGTTATTTCGTACGAAATTACCTATTTCGTTTGAAATTACTGATTTCGTTTGAGTTGCTATTTCGTTTGAAAGTTGTTTTGTAGGTGATTTCGCTTGAGTTGTTATTTCACTTGAAACTGTAATTTCGCTTGAGCTGGGATTTAGTTTGAAAGCGTCTGATTTTGTAAAACTTGTTACCAAATCATGGAAGAGGAATTTTATAACGCATTTGCTACTGCCCCAACTACTCCTACTGACATTGCTAAGAACATGAACATGGAAAATGAAACTGGAACTTTACAAAAACCCCCGAACCTAATGGGAATTGAGGAGTATTATGGTTGGAAGGATCGGTTTGAAAACTGGGTTCAAGCTAATCATTTGAGGTCTTGGGAGTGTGTTGAGAAAAAATATGTTCTACCACGTACAGATTTGGGAGTTGAGAAAAAGATTTTTGAATTTACGGATAAAGAACGAGACATGTACAAAGCACAAAAGATGATGATCATTTTGTTACAGCAAGCTATTAAAGAAGACATATTTGTATTGCTTCAACATGATAAGACTTCACGTTCAATTTGGGAACCACTTCGAATCAAGTTTGAGGGAAGTGAGAAAATGATCAAGAGTAAAAAGGCATTGTTAAAGAAAGAATTTGATTTATTTTCAAGTTTGCCGGGAGAAGATACTAAGAAATTGATCGAAAGATAGTATCACTTAGTACGGTCAATGTCATTGTTAAACATCAACAAATATCGTGAAGAATGGGTTGACAAATTAGCTGATGCTTTACCTCAGAAAGAATGGGGTACAATTTTTATGATCTTAAAGAATACTGGAGAATATGATGGATTGACAATTTCCCAGTTCATTGAAAAGATTGAAGGACAAGATCTTGAGCAACAAAAGATTGCAAGAATGAACAATCCAAGTGCACAACAAGATGTTAAGATGTACTACAAAGGGAGTGTTCAGAATGTCGAAACAAGTCCGAAAATTCAAATTGCTTTCAGTGTAGAAAATTCATCTGAATCAATCAATCAAAGTTCAAACAGCAGCAGTGGATTTTCTTCATATCCGAGCATTAATCCTAAAACTTCAAGCTCAAGTCATCAATTTCAAAGCTCAAACAGCAACAATGGTCATGTTTTAAATTGCAACATCGCATTGCATCTTCAGAATGGTCAAAAGTTTTCTGAAGAAGTTATCAAAAGTCATATGGCATTACTTGTTACAGTATTGGAATCATATGAAGGATTGGTTACAGGAAGGATTGTAAATCCTATGTTGACGAAAGAGGATTATGATCAAATAGATGCTGAAGAAATGGAGCTTATGGATATAAAGTGGTGTTTAGCAAGTGTGTTGAGGAGAGCTGAAAAGTTTAAAATGATTACAGGAAGAGATGATTTCTTGGATGCAAAAGTTTCTACTCTTGGTTTTGATAAATCTAAAGTTACTTGTTTTTTATGCAGAGAGAAAGGTCATTTCAAGAGGGAATGTACAAATCTAGAAGCAAGTGGAGCAAAGAATCCGTTTGGAAAAGATGATTACTATCGGAAAGCCATTTATCAACAAGTTGCTCATCAATCTTATCAACAAAAGGAACCACAAACTGCTCATGCCAAAATGATCGAAGAAGCAAACAAGAAAGCTTATTATGGCATAATTGATCAAGATGATGAAAAAGTGGCAGAAGGCTTTAGCTGGGATAAATATATTCCATCTGATTCAAAAACTGTTGAATTAATTGCACAGATAGTTCAAAAACCAGATTTGATGAAAGCATGGATGAAAGTGTTTGCTGATGGTGAGAAGAATCAAGATAATAAATCTAGTTCTTCAGATGACAGTTCAGAACATACACCAGTGTTTAATCAATCATTAACTGATGACAGTGATGATGAGGAAGAACACCATATTAATATTGCAAAAACTCATTTATCTCCTGAAAGTTTTCAATTTTATTTTGCAGATAGATTGGAGAGGCTAAAGGAGAAACAAGCAGCAAAGGAACAGAAAAAGATGAAGAGTAAGATGCTGCTCAGGAAAATATTTCTAAACAAAGTGAAGAAGTTAAAGTTACTGAGCAGGTGATCGAAATTGAAAAGGTAGTTGATGATGAGAAGATAGCAGAAGATGAAAAGGTATTTGAAGCTGAGAAAGTGGTTGAAATTGAGAAAATAATCGAAGTTGAAAAGATTGTTGAAGTAATCAAACCTTGTCTAAAGTGTTTGGAGTCGTGTAAGCAGTGTGAAGAGAAAGATGAGAAATTGAGTGAGCAAGATAAGATGAAAGAAAACTTATTGTTTAATCTTAACTATGTGAAAGAATCATATGATGTGTTGAATAGAACGGTAACTGGTCTACAAAAGAAAATTTCTGAAAGAGAAGATGCATTGACAATGATGAATGCTGTGATGATGACAAAACAGAAGGCTATTAATCACTACATTGAAGAATGTGCAAAGCTAAAGCAGGAGTTGGAGACAGAAAGGATTGAAAATGAAAGAATTAGAAGATTACTACAAAGTTATTCTAGTTCTGATTATTTGATTGATAGAATTTATCCAATTGTTGCAGGTATGGAAGCATTTAAAGACAAGAAGCCTGAAGAAAAGGATACTGGTATGAAACAAAGTGCAAATTATAACAAGTGTCCGCCTCCGATTTGGGAAGGTTATTCTCCCAGAAAACCAAATGAGGAGCAAGTAAAAAAGGCAGTCAATATAAAGTTAAAGTCCGAAACAACCGACGATTTACCAGAAAACATTGATGTCACATTCACATCGTCTAACACTGATCATGAGTCTAAGTTAATAAAGAAAGTGGTCGATCAGGTGTTGGATAAGGATGAAGAGTCAGAGTCAAAGTCTGAGTCAGAAAGTTCGAGTTGATTGGTCAACAGTTCAAAACCATCGGTTAAAAGGGTTTACAATAAAGAATTCATGTTATCAAAATCTAATTTGAATGACGAACCAATCAAAGTGGCATATACTTTGAATGATTCAGACAAATTATATTCTGATGAGGAATTTCCAATAAGAGGTGTTAAAACTGAAATGATCAAAAAGGTTTTCAAATTAACAAAAATTAATATTTCTGAAATAAAAGATGTAAATTTTTCTGAAAAACCTAAACCTTACACCTCAAGAGTTCAACAAAGGATAAATAAGAAAAAGGGTTACAGTTCTGGTTCAGGTTATCGAAAGAAACCAAACCACAACGGTAATTACAAAAAGAAAGGTCTCGGATTTATTCCACCGAAAAATTATAAAAATGAGAAATTTTCTAAACCAAAAACTGTATTTATTTCAGGGACAAGTTCGGAAGAAGAAGAAAAGAGCTTATTCTGGAAGCAAACAAACAAAGAGTTCTTTGCAGAAAAACAAAAGTTTGAGAAGAATGAAGCTTCTCAAAGAAAAGAAACAAGAACTTGTTACAGATGTCAAGAAGTTGGTCACATCGCTTGGAACTGTCCAAAGGCAACCAATATCAAACAGGAAGATGTTTCTAAACTGAAAGAAAAGATTGTTGATAAAAATGAACCACCAACTGAAAAATTCAAAGTTTTTAAAAATTCAACTTATGAAGTTGGTGAATGTTCGAAGAAAAGATTTTACAAAAGAAGAATTAATCTTGACAATAAAATGTGGGTTGTTAAGAAATCAGATGTGAAATATGGCGATGAATCTGATTCCACAAAGTCAGAGGAGCCACAAGTTGTTCTAAAAATTGAAACATCAGTATCGCCAATGGAGGATGTCAATTTTCCACCATTGCGGGTTGAAAATTTTAAACAAAAAGTTGGAAAGGATGAGATCTCAAATCAATTCTATTCTGAGAAGAAAGAATTTGATGTCGAAAAGGTTTTTAATGGAAATGTGAAAAAGATTTTTGGAAAGATGGTCGAGGGAAAGGTTAAAGGGGTTAAAGATTTTTATGAATCAAAGAAAGCAACTTATAACCCGAGTGAAGATGAGGAGGTAACATCCAAGTTTGGTGAAGCTTGGATGTCTGTTTTTCATATGTAAAAAGTAGGACTTACCGGAGTTCCCAAGTTGGTAATCGTGGAGCATGAATCGGCATCATTCTTGAAAAATTGTTTTTGAAGAGGTTGACTTGCCGGAGCTTCCAGGTTGGTAAGTGTGAAGCAGGTATCGGCATATTTCTTGAGAAATTCACGAAAGTGATATTTCGACTTACAAGTGGTAAATCAGGGACATTAAGTTGTACTTGATTTTCTACAAGTGGTATTTGTTGATTCAACTTAGAACTGTTACATTTTTTCAAGTGGTTGATAGAACAAGGTGAGGAATTGATCCCCTAACCTACAAGTTATAAAATCAACAAAACTAATTTTCCGGAAAAACCATTTGATTAAAACAAACTTAAGTGTTTTGAAATCACAATGGGAAAATAGTTTGTTGTCAAGGGGAGTTCTGATTGTTTATGCTAACTGGATGGTGAATTGAAGCAATTCACAACGGTTGTCATTTTATTTGTATAGTTTGTTTTCAAATTTCTTTTAAATGATTTTGAATTTTAGAGGGAGTAAGAAATTTCAGAAAATCCAAAAACATTTGAAATTTGAAAAAGCCAAAAACATGTTAAAAAAATTGAGTTTTGTTGAGAAAAGAGGGAATGATAGTACATCAGTGGACATTCACGGCATGCTAAAGAATTGGAAAGTTATAATGTGATAAACGGTCTCACTGATGATGTTCCAGTAGGTTTTTACACATTTAGTAGATTGTGTTCGAGATATAAACCTAAATTTTAAACTTGCTTATATCGTGGGGAACATCTCTCGAATATATGGGTAACCCCCGAAATCTTATTTGAAAGGTCCCTCTTTCTGAGATACTAGGTCTTTATACTCAGTGATATCTGGGGTATTATCCCGGGACTTCTGATTTTGCGGAAGCAATGGCCTAGTCCCCGTATAATATTTTTTGCTTGCTTGAAATATAGCATCACCCTCAGTACAAAAAATGATGAAACATTGCAAAATGCTAATCATGTGCTGTTGAAGAAAAGATTCTCTAAAGGGAACACACCAAAAGTCGAAGCCGTCATCTCTCAGATTTTGCGGAAGCAATAGCCTGAGCTCTCACGGCCCTCGTATTTAACCCTTTACAGATATCATCTACGTATACTCACCTGTAAGACTGAATATCGGGATCTGGATACTGGAGTATATTCTGTGGTGGGACACGCGAATAAGTTTAAATCTCTAAAACATTAATCTCGTATCTCGAAACAGTTGAAATTTGTGTGAAAATTTAAGTGGATCAATATACTGACAATCTATGTGAATCGTTTAGAACTTAAAATGTTTAATGCTTAACGGTGTTGGTGTTTTGTCTTTTAAACTGATATGATTCTCTTACACAAACTCACAAAAATATTGTTTGTAAATATTTCTTTACTGCATTTTCTTCTATTAAAAAGATTAAAAAAAAGATTTTCAGAGTGTTTTAGCATAAATTTTTGAAAATGCAAAAAGATTTTCGACAACTGATGTTGGAGAGTTGATTTTCAAAATCCCATGTGCTAAACATGATGACATTCAGTGAGGGGGAGTCTGTTTGAGATGGAAAATGTTTAAATTTGAAAAACAATACTTCTACAAGTGATTCATCAGAGTTTAACTATGTTAAATTAGTTTGTGTGATACTTGCAAATGATGATATATTTGTGTTTACAAGTGGTAAGTAGAGAATAAATTTGTAAAATATTAAATTTGTGAAATTTATTTTTGGGTTAAGAATGTGCAGGAATGGAACATGAAGTAAGCCAGGTCTCGATCTTAAACCTGTGGAAGCCAGACTGCGATCGCAAGCACAATTTAAGGGGGAGTCTGAAGATAGTAGAGCCAGATTCTTGATCTTGGAACTGAAGTTCATGCTAGTTGCTGATGCTGATGAACTTAAGAAATCAAGAGATCTGATCAAGAGAATTAGAATGAAATAAGAACCAGGTCAAGATTCTGGAAAAGAAGAGAAGATAAAGATTGATGATATTTTACATTGTCAGATATTTGGAAGAGTTCGAGGAGACTGATAAAGACTGAAGATGTTGAAGACTCAACACTGAAGACTCGTCAACATTCGAGGGGGAGTCTGTTGGTGCATACGTCTGTCGACTTCGTCTTGTATCGAGTCTTGTATGTGTATAGATAGATCAGGGCACGCAAAACGAGGAAACTGTCAAAAGGATAATTTCGCACGAAATTACTATTTCGTGTGAAATATGATTTCGCTTGAGCATGTTCATGCGAAATTACCCAGCCTATAAATAGGTGTCTGATATGTGTCATTGGTAACGAAATTAGATTCTGGTTTAGAGAGCTGAAGTGTTGCCGAAGTGTCGACTCGCTGTAAAACTTTGTCAAATCAATCTAACGATAATTTAAAGTGATATTCTAGCTGAATTGAACTGGATACGTCTGTTTTCGCCTTTCGTATTAAGAAAAACTCTTCTGATCGACTCGTTTGGGTCATCAAACGATCCTATAACATTATCGAAATCGTTATTGTTTAATATAAACCATAGTATTCATTTTTGAATCATCGTTATAAGCAACGAAATCGTTTAACACATATGAATCAGCCCAAAAAAATTGAAAACAGTAAAATAGGGGAACTATGTACTCACATTGAATTGTAAAGTATCCTTGATCTAATGAACAAACAAAGCTCGGGAAAACCAAGGAAATCAAGTGGTACCTAGTAATCGGATCGCTAGTTAATAAATCGACACCTAAATCAGAAGATCAGGTAGAATGAGGTCTTGTAAACCAAATGAGTATTGGAACTCATGTGATATGGTTTAACAAAGCCTACATTCTAAATCGGAACCTATCCTAAGTGCTTTCGACCCGTTATGACCCACTAAGGTAGCTTACGCTACTTTAACGCGTCGTTCGTGCGAATGCGCGTTCGAGACGCCTAACTAGTCCTATGACATGTATTATATGCCCTAACATGTTTAAATATGTTGCATAATTAGTTTAAGTGACAAAAGTTAGGTTACATATGCTTAAATTCAAATTATGCATGAAAAGGGCATTTTGGTCGTTTTCCTAAGGCATATAAACTACCTATCATACAACTAATTAAACTAAGTGACCATAAGGTATAACCTCGGAAGATTATTCCCTATACAACTATGGTCACAAAACATGCTTGGTCAGATCCTAACGATCGACCAAACGGGTCGGGTTCGAAAGTCTAAGCGGTTGTCAAGACCGCTTGACTTACGTCCCTAAACAAGCACTAGACTAAAAATGACGAGTTAAACATGTTAAAACATGTTTAACTAAGTTAGAAAACAGGTTTGATATCAAAACAAAGTGTTGTGATACCCGAAAATAGCTTCATCGCAAAATACGCATAAACACGTATTTTGACCGAAACTTTGACTCGTCACTTCGACTAATCAACGTGGTAATCAGTAGATATAGTCACAAGGAACTATAACCATCGTGATTACGCTCACGTTGCAAAGTTCTAACGAACTTTGACTTGACCAAATCGTGGTCAAAGCAGAAAGTCAAACACTGTTTGACTTTCATGCTTGAAAAGCATAAACAAGCATGAAAGAAGCTTACAAAAGGTCTAAGCTAGGAAGAATTGATACAAAACACTCAGGTATGAAGCCTTAGCTTCAACTTAGATTAGATTTAGATCAAAGTGTGAGGAATGAAGTGAAAAACCCAAGTCTATTTATAGTAAGTTTGGTTTAACAAGATCATTCCAAGTGTTATGAGGATCAATCTTGGCCATACACTTGTGGAACATGGTTTCTAATACAATGGGAGCTCTTAAAACAAGTCCACAGTATTGAAAAATTGCATAAAAGACCCTGAAATTCGAGTTAGTTGCTGAAAACAGATTTTCTGCACAGAGGCATCTCAGGCGACACGCGGAGTTGTCCCCTGATTCTTCCGCGACATTCCTGGCTGAACCAGCTGAAACTAGTTCAATTTTTGGCAGTTTTGGTCCCTGCACTTGATTTAAGGCATTTTCGACGCGTTTAACCCCCGTTAACATCATTTCAAGGCTCAACAATGATGTTAAAGCATAGGTAACATGAAATATGCTTGAAAAATCTCGGATGTTGGTTCGTTTGGTCGAACGGTCACGTTATTCGGTTAATTACGACGAAACACGAAAGGACGCGAAAAACGATCCAAATTACGCGACGAATGGTATTTTTGCATTCCAATCACTAAAATAAAATATTTTAATGATTACAAAATTTTTGGGTGTCCGGATATGTTCGGAACATAAGATATGCGGGTAAATGCAAACTTATGCACTTTTTGACGCTTTTAGTCCTTATTGATCAAATAAGTTTATTTTCGCATACCAAACCCCTCAAACCTATTTCTAAGCTATGTAAAGGATATTTATGGTATGTTTAACTTATGATCATGTTCCGAAGTGTTCGTTGCCATACGAATCGACATACTTTCGCAGTTTGACGTAAATAGTCCCTACGATCGAATAAACTTGTTTTCGACACACCAAACCCTCCAAAACTTATTTCTAAGTTATGTAAAGGTTATTTAAGGTATGTTAAGCCTATGTCACTATTCCGAAGTGTTTGTCATGTTAAACTGATTACGTTTACGCATCAGTTTGCGTATAACTTTCAAGAAAGCGATTTAAAGCTTGGAATCGAACTAGAATTAAATCGTAAAATCGTCAAACACAAATATTAATACCAAATCACATCGTTTTATTGATAATTGATATTGTTTTCCATCGTACATCGTTTATAGAGCACAGTTGTCACATCATGTGTCTTGAGAATGAAATAAGAGTGCGGGTACATTATTGTTGACCCACTAAAGATTAGATACCGAGATGAAATGTTGGAATTCCGAAAGATAACCGAATAGAATGTATACTGGAATGGAATGAGACGAGACCATAAAATTATGAATCTTAGACATGTATATACATATATATATATATACATATATATATATATATAATGTGTACTAATGAGGCGAATGTATGTGGTAAGTGCAGGTTGTATGAAATCATGGATCGTCATCATGAAGAACAAGTGATTGAAGATCGAGTTAGAGAGAAATGGATTATACGGAATGGGTGGTCAAACAAATTTTGTATTTATATGTTATATTTGATACATAAATGAAGGATGAATAAGAAATTCTTTTAAACAAGTTGTTTCTAAATGTCTTTCAAGTTTGAAAGGATATTTATAAAGAAAGAAATATTATGGTACGTATTTCCGCTGCGTCTTTTCAGTTAAAACGTGTTAGGGTGTTACAGTTGGGGTGTGACAAGTAGTCTCATTCCAACTTAACATGTATGAAGTGTCCCCTGTTAACATGTACGAGTGTTATCGCTTGAGATCGTGGCTCTTTAGGGGCATCCGATAACGGGAAGAAAGTACAACTCTCTTGAATGCTTAGCACGTGGACGACGATATTATACCTTTGTGCTAGGAGAAGCCCTTCGTGGGGCATTTCCATCTCGTGATTTTCGGGACGACGATATTATACCTTTGTGCTAAGAGATGCTTCTACGTAACTGGTTAAATTATCCTTCGCCGCGCCATGCTTTGAATATAGGCCTCCATAGCGATACGTTATGATCAATCTCCAGTACTAAATCCTTTCGAACACGGGGCCACACGTGTTCCCCAAAACCTAACCCGACAGCTGCAAACCGAAACCCACAATGACCGTCTAGCGTCACATCTTGTATACACGATATGTAAGGGTGTAACTTCGATGGAATCTATCACTCAAACCTCTTAATGGTTAACATGTTCTCGTCCCCCTTTATTAATGGAAACCCATGATCATCTCGCGTCTCCTTCTTTTTAGAAGTCGTTGGACGGCTTCGTTGCATTTTAGGTTTTTTAGACTTTACAACCGACCCAGTTCCACGAGAGTCCTGTGATGGTACGTATGAGTTGTGTCAGGGTAAATCATACCTATGTTATGGGGAACCTACGTATACATTGCTTGCCTCACAGCTTCATCCACCCTCGCAGCTTCTTCTAACCTTTGTTGTACTTTCTTTGATGTAGGCTGCTCGCGAGTATCTTGCTGGAAAATTGGTGGTTTCTTAGTTGATTTTGTTGGGGTCAAGACCGCTTTTATATTTGAAAGAAAGCTTTTCCTAAGCGGGGGATTGCGACTCTAATTGTTGCCGCACAATGTTGATTTCTTCTACAACATCGACCTCTTCATCTATCAGTTTACACGGTAGTAAGTCAAGCTTATGCCAGAATAGATCTACGTCTTCGAGTTATATCTTACGCTCTTCACAGTTAAATCAATACATTGTATAACCTTCTAAAATCGTACTAAATAACAAAAGGTTTGTAGGTTTAAGATTTTTTACCTGCACGTCTGTGCATTTTCCAACCCACAAGCACACGGCAACCCACAACTAAGCCACATATGGCAACCACATGATGCGTTAAGTTTCTGTAACACCTATAGCTTCCTCGTTAGCTCTCCCTCCAGCTAATCAAGTGTTGTATGGGAAACCTTTCCACGCAGGTTGTCCAATAGTGGTTGTCTATGGTGGTTCATCATTTTTTGATGCTTTCAGTGAAACTTTTTTCTATTTCCCCTATCTGAGATTCAACTATGTGACGTGCATTCCTGCATGTGATGTTGATCGACACGACGTACAAAACAAACATCTACAACATGCCTTTTGTCCAGGTTGTGGGTTTGACGTCGACCAAAAAGTCTTTTTGTATCTCACATGCCGTTATTTGCAAAGAAAACATGTTGATGAAAACCAATGGGGATGAACAAAGAAAATCTTTGTTACGACATGAAAACCAATTCATTTATGTCAAAGAAACTCTTTGTTACGCTAACGGCATGTGCGATACAGATGTCGTAATCAAATGGGGATGAACAAAGAAAATCTTTGTTACGACATCTGTTTGGTTCCTATCGAGTGTCATAAATGAATTGGTTTTCATGCAGCATGTTTTCGATTAGAGACATGAAACGCTAAAAAACAGTAACGTTAGTAACAATAATAATATTAATAATATTTTAACAATAATACATATTTAACAATTATACAAATATAATATTAACAAAAAAATTAATAATAATAATTTTAACAATAATAATAAGAAGAATTCTAACAAAAATACAAATTTTAACAATTACACAAATATAATATTAACAAAAATATTAATAATATTTTAACAATAATACAAATTATTATATCAACAACAATAATAATATAAAGAATCCTAACAACAATACAAATACAATTAACAATAATATTTTAACAATAATACAAATATTAATGTGATACCTGATTAATTTGAAAAGGATTGTCCGGGTTAGAGGGTTGATAATCATCATACAGTGGTGTGTTTGGAGGCCCATCACCGTATCCTCCGTATTTATCCAAATTATCTTGTTGCACGTAAGAAACTTCACAACTGTATCCGTAATCCGGATACGATTGCTATGCCGGGTAATATGGTTCATCAACAGGGGCATTCTCAGCACCATATACTACGTATCCATCCGGATTAACTTGTTGCACGTACGGAGATTCACACCCGTATCCGTAATTCAGATAAACTTGATGCAGCGGGTAATATGGTTCATCAACAGGTGGAGTCGGAGCCTCGTTCAAGTCTGGCAGCTATATGTTTTGATCAACACGGACGCTAGACACAACCTCCTCCTCCTCCTCATTAGCATCATTCACTCCCCACGAGTCGTTAGAATACTGTGTGAAGAAATAATTGCCGTCCCAAAATGATGCCATTTTAGCTCCACAGTCGTGCGACAAATTATAACCGATGAAGTAATTAACTATGGAAGTGAAGAATGCGATATACTATTTTGAATTCGTAGGCAGACAGATGGATGTCTAAATATTGTTTTGAATTCACAATTATCGGCCTCGTATAGCTCTATACTCGGCGTATAACTTTATTCACGCGCCTAGAAAACATCGTATCAATGTCAAATCTATCTGACATACGCTACGTATAGCTCTATACACAACGTATAGGGGCCTCGTATACTGGCTCCGTATGGCTCTATACGCAACGTATATCTGCATGATTTGAAAGTGTACGAGGTTGACTGATTGGTCGTGTACCTACGCTACGTATAGACCTATACGCAACGTAGGTATATGTAGGGTTGGTGTGCCAATATGCACACCTTTAAGAAAATAAAACGAATAATATTATGATGGATGTGTTGGAACTTTCTTATTGGTCATTTAAAGTGAAGGAGGTGTTTTCATAAACACGCCTAAGCTTTTGTTGATTGAATCACGCCGGGGGGGGGGGGGGTTGTACGTGGCATTATGGGGCGTTATGGGGAAACTTCACGCCCACTTCACATTCCCACTACACATGATCTAATCATCATATGTTTTTATGTAACTGTGTAACACCCCAAAAATATGTAATCTAATTATTTTCTCTATAATAGTTCATGAAATGAAGGTTTGGGCTTAAATAAATAAATGTTAGGAACCGAGGGACTAAACTTGAAAAATTAAAAGAAAGACTAGTTAAATTAGATAACACACACACTAGACACTTCTAGTGTGTGCGTGATGTTGTCCAGGAGAAAAGACAAGAACACCACAAACCCTAGTTCACTAATTCCATCAAATTGAAGGTGATTTCAAGCCCGAACGATTGTAGGAACGCAAATCCTTGGTCATCAAGGTGTGAACAACAAAGTGGTAAGTTGAATTTCTTGAAATCATGAACTTTAGGAAATGGGTTTCTACCCAACTATGATTATTGTTGTGATATATACAAATAGAAGTTAAGATTATGAACTAGAACTCGATTGGTGTTCGGTTTGTGGTGATTTAACTCGTTTAGATGGATGGAACATAGATGAATGATGTAGGATGAGAGAATCTCATTAACTTGCTTGATTGTTATGAACTTGTAGATTAGTATGTGAAGATACTTGTAATTAAATGCCCTATAAATGCGAAACCCGCCAAGTGTTTGATAAAATGCCCAAAAGAACAAATAACAAGATGTTGTATGATAAAAGTGTGTAAAAGAATGAAATGATATTTAGTCGGGCTAAATGAATGCATGTGTTGATGTAGGCGTAAAAGAAGAAGGTTCAAGTGCTAGGAGGTCGGACAGCTCACAGGATCGAGGTATGTTGTTCTATGCATACAAGCTTTATTGTTTAATTGATATTGTTATGTTAAAATCGTAATTATGATAGATCGTAGGTGATGGGTAATCGATAGTGTAACCCGCTATAAACGGGTCGTAAGGAATGATGATTTATGGAGGAAGTTATGTTATGGTAGGTTGGTCTTGAACTAACCGTATACATGGGAAGTTAGATAAGAAAGAAGAAAAGTAGCCAAATCCGTCACGAATGGATTTGGGATGATGTATGTGGTATTATGTCTAATCCGAAACCAACGGATTATCTAATGCGATGCATTATCTCTTTCGGAGATAGTAAGTAAGTACCCGTTCATTGGGTAAATGAAAGTAAGATGGTGATGTAATGAAAAGAATGGATGTTGGTTTTTATTTTAAATTAAAGTTGTAAGAACTAACTAGTTAAATTGGATTGTGTTGTAGGTAAATCTGTTATATAGGTGGCGTGGCGAGGCTTGGGGCGAACACAAACATGTACACTCGACTATGCGCTTCCGAAGTATTCGCCCTTTTGAAACAATATTTTTGTTAAACTCGTACTTCTTGAAAGAAATCTTTGGGTTATGTAAATTATGGTTTTAGAAACTTAGTCGTTTGTAATTCGGTACTTTAAACTTGTATTTTGACAGGGTAGTTCGGATTAACACCTATAACTAGACTAGGGGAGGTGTTGATCTCGAACTAGCTACAAGGGTATTTTGGTAAAAGAATGCAATTATTATGTTTCTAGTTGAAAACTTGAAGTTTCCATGTGTTTTGGTCTTTTCGTTAATAAGGGCGTAACAAGTTGGTATCAGAGCCAAGGTTTGAGAGAATCAAGCACGAGTTGAAGTGCTTGGGCTCAAACTGATAGCTCGCGCAATGGGTGTGTTCGCTTCAACGTCGCAAATAAGGTAAAAGTTTGAGATGCTTTAAATTCTATAACGGGTCAAAATAATGATATGTGTCGAAATGGTTTACGAGTGCATAGAACCCAAGAATTGAATCTTGTGTAATTGAAAATATTTATGGCATGGCATTGGCAAGAATTGGTATGCAAACGGACAAGTTTGGTTGATAAACCATGAATGGGTTGAAAGTTTATAAGCAAGAAAATGGCTGAAAGCTTAAAAAATTTTGAAAATAGTTAATCCGGGTGCCGGATTTTAACTCTATGTGAAGGGGGATGGAATTACGATCTTGTAGGAAGAAACGGATCGTAAATCGGATGAAAATTGAGTGAGTTATGATCGTTTAGGTGAAAAATGGGATTTTTGAGAAAAATGCAGCAACCAGCATCAAAACTTCTGTTGAAAATGGACCCTTGCGTCGCGCTAAGGACCCTCACGCCACGCGAGCCCCCCTTAGCGTCGCGCGACCCCCTTAATACGTGCAGAATCGTTTTTTTTATGTTTTGACCCATGAACTTGTTGAGGAAGGTTATAAATCATGTAAATAGGGTCATGAAAGTTGTTACGACATTACGGAATAACTTGTAACGAACCGCAAGGGTAGGTGAAGTTAAATTTATTAAAAACCATCGAAAAACTTTATTGAGTAGATGGCGGACCACGTGGATACGAATGATGACGATGTGGCACGGGAAGATGCATTAAACGAAAAGATGGCGCAAATGATGGATAATACTTTTGAAGCCAAACTTCCGCAAATGGTTCAAGAGGTGGAGAGTCGCGTGTTGGAAACGATTGATGCAATAATGACAAGTAAAATGGATGAAATAAAGGAGATGATTGGAGAGTCTAAAAGCAAGAGTAAGATACGAAGATGCGCGTATAAGGATTTTATGGCGTGTAGTCCTTCTCCGTATGATGGAAAGATAGATCCAATTGTATGCCAAAGATGGATTTCTAATATAGAAGCTGTGTTTATCCGGAGTCGGTGTGATAAGGAAGATCAAGTAATGTTTGCTACGGGTCAACTACAATCGCAAGCTAAAGATTGGTGGGATGCTCATTGTAAAGAGATAGGTGAAGATAAACTTCAAGTGATGATGTGGCAGGAATTTAAAGAGCCTTTCCTAAAATACCATTGCCCTCAATCCGCCATCGATAGGATTCAGGAGGAATTCTTGCGCCTCCGACAACACGATGAAACAATCAATGAGATAACAAATATTTTCTTGGATAAGCTGAAGTTTTGCAAGGAGTTCGTGAATTCAGAAAGAATGAAAATCAATCGATACCATGATATGTTGAAGGCGGAGTTTAGGGAGTTTATTACACCCTCAAAGTGTGAAACTCTTGACGAACTCATAAACTGGGCGCGAGACAGGGAGATTGAACTCAAGAGACAGGTGGAGCGAGGTGAAAAGAGACCGCCAGAGAAGGTGTCTAACCCAACTCCTTTCAAGAAAGGCAAGTTTCAAGATCAAGCTAATAAAGAGAAAGCAAAGAGTGGAATTCCCCGTTGCAAGAATTGTGGAAAGCTTCACTCTGGGGAGTGCCTGTTGGGCAAGAAGGGATGCTATAACTGTGGGGAAGAGGGACATCCGCATTACAGGTGCCCTAAGAATACGAAGACATGTTATAATTGTTTCCAGAAGGGTCACATCAAGGCGGAGTGTCCCAAGATCCAATCGGGAATGAAGAAGGAAGGCAAAAAGGAGGAGAACCCTAAGGCAAGAGCAAGAATGTTTCAAATTACGTCTGAAGAGGCTAAAGCTCATCCGAATGTTGTGTTAGGTATTTTCTTGCTAAATTCCTTGCCGTTGTACGTGTTATTCGATATCGGGGCTACTATGTCATTTGTTTCGAGTGGTGTAATTAATCACCCCTCATTTAAGATTGAAAGAATGCAAATACCATTAGAGGTAGAGATAACTGATAGCAAGAACTATTTGTTGCACGAAGTGTGTAGAAACTGTAAGCTCACGATAGAGGATGAGGAGTTTGATATTGATCTCGTACCTATGGTCTTAGGAGAATTCAAGGTAGTAGTAGGTATGGACTGGATGGCCCGACACCATGCGGAGATTAAATGCGAAAGTAAGAATACACGCGTGCAATCTCCGAGTGGGAGATGGTTAAGTATTCAAGGAGAGAGAAATGTAAAAGCAAAGTTATGCAATATTGTCCAAGCCTTCAAGTACGTGCGTAATGGAAGTAGGGCATTTTTAGCCTATGTAGTAGATGTTCATCAAAGCCTTCCCAAGTTCGAAGACGTGGCAGTAGTGAATGAATATCCAGATGTGTTTCCGGAGGAGTTGCCGGGGCTTCCACCCGAACGCGAAATAGAATTTCGTATTGATTTAAATCCGGGTGCGCAACCGGTGGCTAAATCCCCATATAGACTGGCTCCCACCGAAATGAGGGAACTAATGACTCAACTGCAAGACTTACTTGATAAAGGTTTATACTTCCGAGTGTATCTCCTTGGGGAGCACCCGTTCTTTTCGTAAAAAAGAAAGATGGGTCGATGCGTATGTGCATCGACTACCGGGAGCTGAATAAATTGACCGTGAAGAACCGTTATCCCTTACCCAGAATTGATGATATTTTTGATCAGTTACAAGGTCCGAGTTGGTTCTCAAAGATAGATTTACGTTCGGGCTATCATCAAGTAAGGGTGCGAGAGGAGGACGTTGCAAAAACTGCATTTAGAACTCGGTATGGACATTATGAATTCTTGGTCATGTCCTTTGGGTGACGAATGCGCCAGCCGCGTTTATGGACCTGATGAACCGAGTATGTCGATCTATGTTAGACAAATCTGTAATTGTGTTCATAGATGACATTCTGGTTTATTCCCGGTATGAGGCCGATCATGTAAAACATCTACGTGAGGTACTTGAAACCCTCCGTAGAGAAAAACTTTATGCGAAGTTCTCAAAGTGTGCCTTTTGGCTCAGGGAGGTGCAGTTTCTAGGTCACGTAATAAATTCAGAAGGTGTCTTAGTAGATCCAGCAAAGATTGAGGCCGTATTAAAGTGGGTTCCTCCGAAAAACCCAACCGAAGTAAGGAGTTTTCTAGGTCTTGCCGGCTATTATAGAAGGTTTGTTCAAGATATCTCAAAGATTGTGTTACCAATGACTAAACTGACGAGGAAGGAAGGAAAGTTCGTGTGGGGTAAAGAACAAGAAGAAGCCTTTCAAGTGTTAAAAGAGAAATTATCAAGTTCTCCGGTGTTAACATTACCCGATGGAACGGATGATTTGGTGGTCTATTCAGATGTGTCACGTCAAGGCTTGGGGTGTGTTTTAATGCAAAGGGGAAAGGTTATCGCGTATGCTTCAAGACAACTCAAACCACATGAAGTAAACTACCCGACCCATGACCTAGAATTGGCAGCGGTGGTTTTCGCCTTAAAAGTTTGGAGGCATTACCTGTATGGGGTAAAATGCACGATCTACTCGGATCATAAGAGCCTCAAATATTTCTTCGAACAGAAAGATTTGAATATGAGACAACGAAGATGGTTGGAACTGATTAAAGATTATGAATGTGATATTTTATATCACCCGGGAAAAGCAAACGTCGTAGCTGTTGCATTGAGTCGAAAAGAATATCCACACCCGATCCATGTAAAATCTATGAAGATGACAGTTACGCCTCACCTCCTTGAAATGATAAGAGAAACTCAAATAAAAGCATTAGAGGCAGGGGATCCAAAGAAAAAAAGAACGAAGGGGATAGCAGAGAAATTTGAAGAAAACTCGAACGGGCATAAAACGAAATTTGGTCGGATCTGGATACCAAGGTTTTGCGGGGTCAAGACAGTGCTACTTGAAGAGGCTCATAAGTCACGGTATTCCATTCACCCTGGGGCTACAAAAATGTATTGTGACCTGAAGACAAACTATTGGTGGCCCGGTATGAAACGCGATATCGCTAAGTATGTCGCGAAATGTCTGACGTGCTCTCAAGTGAAGGCGGAACATCAGAAACCCTATGGAGAGTTACAACCCTTGGAAATTCCAGTATGGAAGTGGGAGGAGTTAACAATGGATTTGGTGACTAAGCTACCTAGAACGAAAAAGGGGCATGATACGATATGGGTAATCGTGGACCGGCTCACGAAGAGTGCACACTTTTTACCAATTCGAAAGGTCTACTCCTCAGAAAAGATGGCGGAAGTGTATGTGAATGAAATAATATCTCGACACGGGGTTCCTGTGTCAATAGTTTCAGATCGGGATACGAGATTTACCTCTCGTTATTGGCGGAAGATCCATGAAAGTATGGGCACGAAACTGCACATAAGTACCGCCTACCACCCGCAGACTGACGGTCAATCGGAAAGGACGATTCAGACGCTTATAGATATGTTAAGAGCATGCGCGTTAGATTTTGGGGGAAATTGGGATGACCATTTACCACTTGTGGAATTTTCTTACAATAATAGTTATCATAGTGGTCTCAAAATGGCACCTTATGAACTGTTATACGGAAGAAAGTGTAGGACTCCCGTATGTTGGGGGGAAGTAGGACAAAGGGAGCTCGCGCCTAACGAATTGATAGCAATGACCAATGAAAAGATTGACCTAATTAGAGCACGATTAAAGGCGGCTCAGGATAGGCAAAAGGCATATGCGGATAAGAGAAAGCGTCCTATCGAATTTCAAGTAGGAGACTATGTTCTATTAAAAGTATCCCCATGGAAAGGTATAATCCGTTTTCGGAAACGGGGTAAATTGGGGCCTCGTTATATTGGGCCATTTAAGATCTTGGCTCGAGTGGGGAAAGTGGCGTATCGTCTAGAATTACCGTCTTCATTAGATGGGATCCATAACACTTTCCACGTATCACAATTACGAAAGTGCCTTGCGGATGAATCGGCGATCATACCTCTTGACGACATTGAAGTAGATAAGAGCTTGAACTACGTTGAAAGACCGATAGCCATTAAAGATTTTAAAGTAAAGAATCTTCACAATAAGGCCATTAGAAAAGTGCTAGTGCAATGGCAACATCGAAAGGGGTCGGAACTTACATGGAAATCGGAAGATGAAATGCGGAAGCACTACCCTTCTTTATTCAGTACGTAAATAATGATTTAGTATGTGTTCAAGTTTCGGGGACGAAACTGTTAGTGCATTCATCTGTCAACTTCGTCTTAAGTCGTGTCTCAGTTCGTTGCGAAGAATGTTCAAGAATGATGTCATGATGACATCACTAAAGCAACATCATCATGACATCATCCTACATAAGACAAAAGCATTTATGGGAGTTTATTTGACAAAGTGATTTCGCTCATGTGACTAGAACTGATTTCGCTTATGTGTCAGGTTTGATTTCGCTTTTATGTCAAAGATGTGGTATCGCTTTTGTGTCATGTTCATAAAAGCGGAATCATGTCTACTATATATACCTCATGAGCGAAATCAGATAGAGTTAGAGGTGTTGTCTTCCGGTGAGCCACGAAGTGCTGCCGAAGTGTCGACAGGTTGTAAACATTGTCCAGATCAATAATATCGACATATTGTTAGTGCATTCATCTGTCAACTTCGTCTTAAGTCGTGTCTCAGTTCGTTGCGAAGAATGTTCAAGAATGATGTCATGATGACATCACTAAAGCAACATCATCATGACATCATCCTACATAAGACAAAAGCATTTATGGGAGTTTATTTGACAAAGTGATTTCGCTCATGTGACTAGAACTGATTTCGCTTATGTGTCAGGTTTGATTTCGCTTTTATGTCAAAGATGTGGTATCGCTTTTGTGTCATGTTCATAAAAGCGGAATCATGTCGACTATATATACCTCATGAGCGAAATCAGATAGAGATAGAGGTGTTGTCTTCCGGTGAGCCACGAAGTGCTGCCGAAGTGTCGACAGGTTGTAAACATTGTCCAGATCAATAATATCGACAGTTTAGTGTGTATACTTGCTGAATTGTACTCGTTTTGCATGTTTCCGCCATTCAAAATGAGATAGACTCTTCTACGCGACTCGTTTAGGTCCGAATTCGATCCTACAAGTGGTATCAGAGCCAGTGGAGAAGAGTTTTCTACAATTCAGCTGGAAAATCTGTTTCTACACCTTTTTTTTTCGAAAAACAAAAATTTTTTCGGTCGAAATTGCTTTAAATTCACACAGTGGGTTCGTAATCATATAAAAGTAAATCCTTGAAAGTTTCAAAGCTTGAATCGACCTAAAACATCGAATTTTTGAGGTTTCGCTTTTACGGTCTCATACAAAAAGTGACATCAACAGGTTTATTTGTGATTTCGCTCTTACGGTCATACTTCAGCTGATTCCGCTCTTTTGAACATTTTAATTCCCTCTTAGTGACAGTTGGGTTCCGCTTTTGTGACCAAAAGTGATTTCGCTTATAGTGACAATTAGATTTTGCTTTTGTGACAACTAAGGTTATCGAACAGTGTAATCACGTGATCTGGTGCACCATTTCATTCATGTTATTGGAAATTGTTGTTGTGTATTGAAAGTTGTCGGCAAGATTAAAAAGGTGTCAGCAAAGTGCATTGTGTTGTGTGACCGCTTGAAAGATTTATCGAGTTGTGTGAAAAATTTACAAGTTTCCAAGTCTCGTAAATTGAAATCTGATTGCATGTGACTGTTGTTATTCCAAGACTAATTGTCATCACGTGAACATAAACCAAGGTTGTTAGATAGTTTGAATCTGAGAACAAGTCATCACGTGAATTCTCAATAATTGTCGGCCATTTCGATCAAGTGAGCATATGAAACACATCAGTCCACGTGAATTTTTGATGTCAGACATTCTTAAATATAGAATTCATGTGCTGGTTCAGGTCATGTGAAGTATTTTAATTTGGTCGGTTCATGAAAAGATAAATTGTTGTCGTCCACTAAGTGATGTCAGTGTAGTGGACTTTAAGGCCCAATCAAAGCATCAGCAGTCAAGTATTATCATCAGCTCGAATCAGATTTAAAATTTTTTTTAAGTTGTTGGCTTAGTGGATTTAAAGGTACAGACAGATTAAAGAGGCCTATTAGTCAAAGTATTGTGCACGGCCCAAATCACTCGAGAATTCCATCTAAAGTTGAAGTACAAAGTTGTGTCCATTCAAAGCCCATGTTACTTAGTTCATCCGATTAAGATCATTCATTTGACACGAATTTTTGTTCCATTTGGTTTTGATCAAGTCTTGTCATTCAGTGATTTCACTTCAACGACATTGAAACAAATCTACGAATCTTCGACACAAGTCATAGATCAATTTTGATCTCACACTTTTACGTATACAGTTAGTTTAAACTGATTGTGCTTGTTTGTTTGTGATTCCAGGTTATTCAAGAATTTCAAATCATGGCTAAAGTGTTTGATGAACAGGAAAACGAGAATCTTAAAGATTTAAACGTTTGGATTTCTGATTCTTGGTTTGATAAGAAGAACAGGAAGGATGTTTGGATTAAAAGATCCGAAAATTTCTTATGCATGAAACATGAATCTTTGGAACAGTTGGATAGACGTTTTGATGAATTGATTGATAAGATAAATAGATACGAGATAAAGTTTTCAAATGCTGAAAAAATTTCAAAATTTGCTGATGCATTACCTCTAGAATGGGATGAATTTTTGAGTGAACTAAAAAGGAATGAAAATTTCTCAGAGTTTTCATTTAGAGAATTCATCAATAAGCTTAGATTACATAAGTTTGATAAAGAAAAAAGAAAAGAAGAGTTGATGTATGAGATGAAGAAGGATTTAGAAAAGATAAATTTGGAAGTGATCATCGAAATGAGAAAAAGATTTTCTGTATGTCTTGCTGCAAAAAATGTCATGAAATATGATATTAAGAGAGGTTGTTTTATTGATGAATATGCAAACCCTCTTGATTTTGTTAAAATTTTTTGTGCAGGAACATACAGGATGTAAACAAAGAAAGAAGTTGATGTTGAAAAGATGAATGAAAAATGCTCAAAATGTGATAAACTTGGAGCAGACAATGCCAAATTCTTGAGTGATGCGGAGAATTTGACATTGGAAAACAAAGCTTTGAAAGATGGGAAGAAAACTGATGATGAACAGATTCTGGAGTTGCGCTTGAACTGTGAAAAATTGAAATCTGAAAATGAAAAACTTTTGAAGAATGTTGAGAGTTTGTCATCAGAAAATAAAAATTTTAAACAATTAGAAAATGATTTCAAAAGTCAGATAAAGATTTTTGCAGATGAGAGAGATGTTTTTGGTAAAAATAATCTCGAAAAACAATGTGCGATAAATTCTCATCTTGATAAAATCATTCGACTTGAGCATGAAGCCGAAGATAATAGAAAGAAAATTGCTGAGTTAGAGAATAAGTTGAAAAGTTTTGTGACTTCTGCATCGTACGTTTGTCCAAAACCGATCAATTCTGTTCCAATAAGTGACAACGTCACAAATTTTGACAAAGTCAAAATTGAAGATTGTGATGAAATATCTGATGATGAAAAAGAAAAGAAAAGAAAAATATTTTTAGATTTACAAGAAAAATTTCAAAATACTGTTTTGCAATCTACTGAAATAGGTGAATGCTCAAAGCAAAAACCTGTTAAGAAGAATGCAGAACAGAAACAAAAAGATAGAAATTTGAAAAATTTTAAAATTGAAAATAAAAGCTCATCAGATAAGTCATCCAATCATTATCAAAAATCACAAAAATCTAAAATTGAAAACTCACAAAATGTTGGTAATAAGTGGTGCAGGTTTGACCACAGTGCTCAAAGGACAAATCATGCTTACAGGAGGAGCTATGATTACCACAAATTTAAACAATGTTATGATCTGAATATGTGGTTTGAAGATGGTAGATGGTACGATAACAGAGTGTGCTACACTTGTGGTGTGAGAGGACACATTGCTGTTAACTGCCAAAGTTGGAGATTTGAAACAAGAAGATGTTTTGAATGTAATATTAAAGGTCACATTGCCAGAGATTGCCCAATGAGATCTATGGGAAGATCGAGGGTTGAATCTCAAAGAAAGGTAAAGAAACCAGTCACTATCAAGCCCAAAGAACAGAAAGTGGAAGATAAGAAAGTAAAGCTTTCACAGGGGCAGCGAGACAGACTGAGGAAGAAGAGGAAGAAGGCGAGAGAATACTTGGAGAAGATTTTGTCTTCAGGTTCACCAGTTGGTTCGAATAAAAGTTCCGATGAATCAATTTACTCGACTGCAAAGTCAAGCAAATCGAATTCTTCAGATACAAATCTGAGGACAGAAAAGAAGAAAAAGAAGGAAGTTATTGGCGATGAATCTGGCTCGTCCAAGTCAGACAAGCCAAGTTCGGGCAATGAATCTGATTCCACAAAATCAGATGAGCCACAAGTTGAGGTAAAAAAGGAAGAGACAGTTCCATTAATGAATGATGAGAACTTTCCACCATTACGTGCCGCAAACCTAAAATCAAAAGGTGTTGATGCTGGAAAAATGTTTAATAGCAATGTTAAACATATTTTTAGCAAGATGGCTGATGGAAAGGTAAAAGGGGCAAAAGAATTTTATGAAGAAAAGAGAAATGTTCAAAACACACCCAAGACTGGTCAGGCTTGGGTACATAAATCTGTTGGTTGAATTCCTGACTTGCCGGAGCTTCCAGGTTGGTAAGCGTGAAGCAGGTATCGGCATCATTCTTGAGAAATTCACAGGATGGTAACTGTGATATTTCGACTTACATGTGGTAAATCAAGGACATTAAGTTGTACTTGATTTTCTACAAGTGATTGTGGTGTTTGATCTTATATTGTTAAAATCTGTACAAAAAGGTTTTAAAGAGAACAAGGTGATATGATGACCCCGAACTCATAAGAGATGGGTAAACAAACTAATTTTTCTGGAAAAACCATTCTGATTAAAACAAACTTAAGTGTTTTGAAATCATTATGGGAAAATAGTTTGTTGTAAGGGGAAGTTTTGATTGAATACGCCGAAACCCTCACGGCTGAACAAACATGATTACTTTTACCAGATTGAAAAACGGTTTTCAAACTGTTAAGATCAATGGGTTGTAAATCATGGGGGTACGTTATATTTTCTGCAAATCAGTACACTTTTAGCAGAAAATGGATGGCGAGACAAAGCTATCAGTGTTGGTTGTCAAATTTTCTTTATATGATTTTGCATTTTAGGGGGAGTAATATTGATAGAAAATACAAAAACATTTGAAAATTTGAAAAAGTCAAAAACATGATAAAATTCAAAAATTGAGTTTTTGCGTAAAAAGAGGAAATGATAGTACATCAGTAGACAGTTACAGTACGCTAAAGATTTGGAAAGTCAAAATGTGTTAAACGATCTCACCGTGGATGTGCCGGTAGATTTTTATACATTTAGTAAACTTTTTCGGGATATAAACCTAAATTTCATACTTGCTTATTTCGTGGGGAACACTACTTGGATATATAGGTAACCCCTGAAATCTCGTTTGAAAGGTCTCATAATCTGATATACTAGGTCTTTATACTCAATGATGTCTGGGGTATTATTCCGGGACTTCTGCTGAATGGAAGTTCTGACCTAGTCCTTGGATAATGCTTTTTGCAAATGCTTGAAATATAGCATTAAACCCTCAGCATGCCGATGAAACAATAAAATTGATAGTCGCTGCTGTTGTAAGCAAAAAGATCCTCTAAAGGGGACATACCGTAAAGTCGAAGCTGATATCTCTCTGCGTATACGGAAGTATCGACCTGAGATCCCTCGGCCCTCGCATACCTAATTTATATACAGATATCATTGTAGTATACTCACCTGTAAGACTGATTATTGGGATTCTGGATACGGGAGTATATTCAAGAGGTGGGACACATGAATAGGTTTAAGTTCTTAATACACCTAATTCGTATCCTGAATCAGTTGAAATTTGTGTGAAAATTTAAGTGGATCAATATATCGACAATCTAAGTGAATTGTTTAATGCATAATGTGATTTTAAGCTCAACGGTACTTGTGACTTGTCAGAAACTGATATGATCCTCTAACACATACTCAAACAAAAATATTGTCTGTAAATATGTTTGTACATATTTCTTTACTGCTTTATATTTTCAGAAAATCCAAAAAGATTTTGATTTCTGCTTTATTTTCGACAATCGATGTCTGAGTGCTGAGTTTCAAAATTTAAGTAAGCTGATTGTGTTTCTGAAAATAAAACAAGTTCATTAAATTGAAACTTGAATTAAAATTTAAAATTTCAAAAAAACAGTTTGTGATATCTCCAAGGTCATTAATTTGGACTTGGATGATTAACTGTGAGGGAGTTGGATTCTTTAATGCCGCCAAATCTATACAGTTTGTTGATAGGGGAAGCGGATTAGAGAAGTTGTTTGATAATACGAAAACATTGTATTTATAGATGTTTGAGTGATTGCAGATGTACCAGACTACGATCCCGAGAGCAGAGTCTAAGGGGGAGTCTGAAGACAAGCTTGAAGCAAAGAGAAGCTTGTAGATGGAAAGCTAGGTGTCGATCCCAAAGCACGGAAGCTTGATAAAAGGGGGAGCCTGAAGCTGATAAAGACCGAAGACTGAGAAGACTCGACACTTAAGACTCGTCAACATCTGAGGGGGAGTCTGTTAGTGCATTCATCTGTCAACTTCGTCTTAAGTCGTGTCTCAGTTCGTTGCGAAGAATGTTCAAGAATGATGTCATGATGACATCACTAAAGCAACATCATCATGACATCATCCTACATAAGACAAAAGCATTTATGGGAGTTTATTTGACAAAGTGATTTCGCTCATGTGACTAGAACTGATTTCGCTTATGTGTCAGGTTTGATTTCGCTTTTATGTCAAAGATGTGGTATCGCTTTTGTGTCATGTTCATAAAAGCGGAATCATGTCTACTATATATACCTCATGAGCGAAATCAGATAGAGATAGAGGTGTTGTCTTCCGGTGAGCCACGAAGTGCTGCCGAAGTGTCGACAGGTTGTAAACATTGTCCAGATCAATAATATCGACAGTTTAGTGTGTATACTTGCTGAATTGTACTCGTTTTGCATGTTCCCGCCATTCAAAATGAGATAGACTCTTCTACGCGACTCGTTTAGGTCCGAATTCGATCCTACAGAAACTTTTTCTAAGAAGGGTAGACTTGTAACACAACCCAAAAATATGTAATCTAATTATTTTCTCTAAAATAGTTCATGAAATGAAGGTTTGGGCTAAAATAAATAAACGTTAGGAGCCGAGGGACTAAACTTGAAAAATTAAAAGAAAGACTAGTTAAATTAGATAACACACACACTAGACACTTCTAGTGTGTGTGTGATGTTGTCCAGGAGAAAAGACAAGAACACCACAAACCCTAGTTCACTAATTCCATCAAATTGAAGGTGATTTCAAGCCCGAACGATTGTAGGAACGCAAATCCTTGGTCATCAAGGTGTGAACAACAAAGTGGTAAGTTGAATTTCTTGAAATCATGAACTTTAGGAAATGGGTTTCTACCCAACTATGATTAATGTTGTGATATATACAAATAGAAGTTAAGATTATGAACTAGAACTCGATTGGTGTTCGGTTTGTGGTGATTTAACTCGTTTAGATGGATGGAACATAGATGAATGATGTAGGATGAGAGAATCTCATTAACTTGCTTGATTGTTATGAACTTGTAGATTAGTATGTGAAGATACTTGTAATTAAATGCCCTATAAATGCGAAACCCACCAAGTGTTTGATAAAATGCCTAAAAGAACAAATAACAAGATGCTGTATGATAAAAGTGTGTAAAAGAATGAAATGATATTTAGTCGGGCTAAATGAATGCATGTGTTGATGTAGGCGTAAAAGAAGAAGGTTCAAGTGCTAGGAGGTCGGACAGCTCACAGGATCGAGGTATGTTGTTCTATGCATACAAGCTTTATTGTTTAATTGATATTGTTATGTTAAAATCGTAATTATGATAGATCGTAGGTGATGGGTAATTGATAGTGTAACCCGCTATAAACGGGTCGTAAGGAATTATGATTTATGGAGGAAGTTATGTTATGGTAGGTTGGTCTTGAACTAACCGTATACATGGGAAGTTAGGTAAGAAAGAAGAAAAGTAGCTAAATCCGTCACGAATGGATTTGGGATGATGTATGTGGTATTATGTCTAATCCGAAACCAACGGATTATCTAATGCGATGCATTATCTCTTTCGGAGATAGTAAGTAAGTACCCGTTCATTGGGTAAATGAAAGTAAGATGGTGATGTGGTTATGTAATGAAAAGAATGGATGTTGGTTTTTATTTTAAATTAAAGTTGTAAGAACTAACTAGTTAAATTGGATTGTGTTGTAGGTAAATCTGTTATATAGGTGGCGTGACGAGGCTTGGGGCGAACACAAACATGTACACTCGACTATGCGCTTCCGAAGTATTCGCCCTTTTGAAACAATATTTTTGTTAAACTCGTACTTCTTGAAAGAAATCTTTGGGTTATGTAAATTATGGTTTTAGAAACTTAGTCGTTTGTAATTCGGTACTTTAAACTTGTATTTTGACAGGGTAGTTCGGATTAACACCTATAACTAGACTAGGGGAGGTGTTGATCTCGAACTAGCTACAAGGGTATTTTGGTAAAAGAATGCAATTATTATGTTTCTAGTTGAAAACTTGAAGTTTCCATGTGTTTTGGTCTTTTCGTTAATAAGGGCGTAACAAACTGCACGACGGTTATATGTATATATATATTTAGATCGTGGGATGAAGTCAACATCCCAAACTTAGTGTAACTATTCCTTCTAGAAAGAATTTTTCATTATAAACGGCTGCGATTTTTTATCTCAGGTTGATTATACGGCTAAGATTGGTTATTGTTTCTTTAATGAGAACATAAGAATATATAATTACAATTTTTTTCATAATATCCAATTTGACGCAGTCAACTCTTTAGATGCGGTAGTGTACACTGTGGTCGCGGTTCATCCATTTTTTGACGTCGACTTCTTATAAGACGCGATCAGAAACTACGTCTTATGCTCTCTATCACCGTGTCTCATAAAGATTTCTCCACTAGTGTAATATAGTGACTGCAGAAAGTTATTGTTCCTCAAAGATTATGAAAACATTCAACCTTTTTATAGAAGTAACGCACGCGCGTAACATTTGTTGCATATATATTATTTAAGAGTTTTTTTTATTTTTTTTGCCATACTATAACCTAACACACCACGACAACCACAGAGAAAAAGTACACACATTTGAACTCCATAACGATTTAAAAGTTTTCTATTGAGGACTAGTTAGAGGTGGAAGAACTTCAGAAAGTTGTCCCAGCTTCCATACTTTTCACTGAAACTTTTTCCACCTTTTTTCTGTAGGAAACTATTCACTACAGCTCGAGCACTAGCATCCCAATTTCTTGCCATATCTCCAAGAGAATGTATTCCAGTAATCCCGCAAAGTGAAACATTAAACTTAATCATCATTTCATCATACAGCGTCCTCCAAGGTTCATTGCTACGACATTAGTACAAAAAGATTCACATATATTAATTTCTCTACATCAATACATATTTGTTAATATTAGGTATTAGATCGAATATATTAATTAGTAAGCGTTAATTGTATTTATGTTTACCAGAAGATATGATTTAAATAGGATGTATATTTATATATAGTTGATTAGTAATACATAATACCTGAGAGGCCGGGTTGTTATTGTTTTATATATGGTCTAGTTAATCCTAACTTTTCTCTTGAATGCTTTATTGTCACTTACTTCAATACATCAAGGCTCGATTTAATCATTTTTGGTGAAGATGCTGGATAATTATCCGGAACAAGAAGCAGTATGACAAACTCCGGCATCTGTATAAAGAAGCAAAGGGAATTTTTTAGTATAGAAGCCACATGTGTACATCAAATGCAGATATAAAATGTATTCTTTCTTATTTATTCTCCTTTTCTTGTATCAAGTATACGAATGGTGTAATTGTGCACCTGATATTAACCAAGTTTCTCAGTGTAAAATTCGTAGTAACGTGAGTAAATAGCTACTTAAAAGGAGACTTTACTTGTTGAGAAACAATTTAAAAATTCCTTCTTATCAAATTCCATAAAATGCTTTGGATATGTGAATTTAAGCTTTGAAAACTGCATTTAGTAACGGATTTCAAGTGCTGCAAAATTTTACCTTTTCAGATGAAGCACCTTTCTGTGGACCGAGTAGGGAACAAACATTCCTGAACAAGCACTTCACTATGGTCCCTTCATGAGCTCCAAGTATGTTAATACCATCTTCAGAAGGGTCTATCTCCATCGATGTCTCAAGTAGCTTGCTGTTAACCTCTTTGATCTCCTCCAATATTGCAGGATTCTTCAATTAGAAGCACATACATTGCAAGGAGATTAACACAAGAAACATGAAGAGAATCAAAATAGTAATAAAAGTAATAAATGCCACCAAGGAGACATCAAGTATAAAAACATGATATGAATCTCCATGAGAAAACTTGCAAGTTATTTATGCAATATAGTTACCTCAATCTTCTTCTTCTTGTTCGTTGATGATTCTGTTGAGCATTTGTCCCATCCTTGAGAAACAAACTGATCACTATACGCTAATGGGACACTTGACTTGCGTTTCCTTTTTTTTAGTGGCTCATGATTATACTTAACGTTCGCTTCATCTTGTATATGGGTACTAACTAGATTTGGAGGTACACAATGTGGTATGATATCAGTCACCTTTTCAGTTGAGCTAATGTCAGTCAAGGAAGAAATCAGTGCAGTTGATGGTTTCACCTGAAATAGGAAAACAACTATAGCAATCAGCACCAAAAGAAATGTAATCATTCAAGGACATAGTTAAAAAGTGTTCTCAGATCATATATTAGCAACAAGTGTACCACTTCGGTCAAATGAAAAGCCTGATCTTTTGAGGTTTCTGGTTCTTGTGAAGGTGGATCCATGGGTGTTTTAGATGGAGCTGATGTATTAGAAGAAAGTAAAAATGGAGAACTAGCTGTTGAGTGTGGAAGAGAACACTGAGTGGATGTACACTGGTTCCCTAATCCTAAACCCAAAGGAGACATCTCATGGCGCACTTTTGATCCAGTAAGCTCATCCGTTTTGTGCATTGGTGCTTTCATTTTTTCAAAGTTGAAATTCTGATTCGCCACAGGTGGTTGGTGGATAAGTGGACCAGATGGAAAATTAGTAGAAGTTGTGTTTGAAAACACACTGATTGGATAACTGGACCCGATCACACTACTAGTCATTGGTCCCAAATGTATCTGTTGTGTTGTGCTTGGAACACTTGGATGTGGAACCATTTGGAAAGATGTAATGGTTGGTAAACTTGGCATTATTGATTGTGATGGTTGCGGGCGTGGTCTTTCCAAAGGAAAATTATGATTAAAATTCCACATGTCGACTTCTAGATTTGTAGCCCGCTGAGTTGGATTTGGGGATGGATTGTTTTGCAACCTCATGGCTCCAAGGGGCTGCACCTGTGGTCCTTTAAGTGGCTGATAGGCAGGTTCACGGTGCAGAGACTAACAACCACGGTTGTATGTATGGTAGCTCACATAGTTAACAATCGTATTCATGATATTATAGATCATCTGTTCATTATTGGGAAGCAAATCCGCTCTGGTGATATTCAAAAATGTCATGATCCTTCCCAGATCAGTTATGACGCTTTCGTAGTAATTTGATTCATCCGTATTTGTTGCCTGCAAAGGATAATCACGCCTCAATAAAAGAAGAAATTAGGTGTAAATAAATGGTGTTAAAGATGGTATTATTGAGTTGGACCCAAGTGCGCATCTCCGTGGCCTTGTAGTGCATTTTCAATAGTTCGTTGTGGTATCTCTCCTTCAACATTTTGATCTATAAATATTAAATAACTTTGGATTAAAGATATGATAAAGATGCATCAAATGAACAAATAACACAATATATGAGCAAAAGGCAGGAAATCATGATAGATACCTGTCTTAAGATGTAATGATGATATTCAGTGGCTGAACGAAATTGTCCATGGGTGGCGAACCCCACTGGATCTGCTGATTAAGATCTGTTGATGCATATTTTGTGGACACGACTCGGCTCGGTTCAACTCGGCTCAGTTCGACTTGGTTTCGACTCGAAGACACGAAGATCAAGACGAAGACTTATGTCTGTACTTTGTCTGTAATTTGTCATGATACAAAACGATGTCTTGTGTTAGGTTTGTTTATATGTGCGTACGATGTAAGTTTGATCAAGTCAACCATCCTCCGGTTTGACTTGGCCAAACAGTATGCACATTGTTTGTAAGTGTTTGGTTTCGAAGGATGAGTCTCGAAGGATGGTTTGTATCCTTCGATGATCTCGAAAGATGAACATTCGATGGATGGACCTCGAAGGATATCATCCTTCGAGGTGTATATGTGATCCTTCGATGGGTTTCTGGTCGATAGATGATCCTTCGACCAGATTACCTTATCCTTCGACCAGACATGCTGTTACAGGTATATATACCCATGTGTTGTGTTCATTTCAGTAGAGACACAAGAGACAGATAGATACACTCGAGAGATAGGGAGAGCATTCTGTCAAGAACACACACACACATTAGAGAGTTTGCAATACAGATTTGTAAACCTTGTGCTTGTAACCGGAACCTTTCATACGCATTAATACAAGTGGTGTTAATCGTTGAACCTTGTGTGTTTTGTGTTTATACTTGTCTCAACTCGGTTGCACTCTAGCTTGGATTCCGCACTTGCTAGTGTGTTAAGGTTTGACCTCATCCGGGAAGGGACCTACAAGTGGTGGCTCTTCTCCTTGTTAAAACCGAGTGTTTTAGAGTGTGTTTCGGATTTTTGGAGTTCATATTTTTCTGAAAAATCAGCTTTAAAACTTCGAAAATCTGCATGTTTTGCTAGAAGTTCTTATAAAAACCTTGTTATTTTTCATTGTCTATTGTTAAAAGTTGGTTTTTATTGAAGTTTCGGCCAAAACTCGTGTTCGGCAGTGTCGGTTTACCAGAAAATTCAAATTTTTCTGGGTTTGTTCTTCATTTCTTCAACATATATTCAAGTGTTCTTCAAAGTGTTACTTATTTTGATCTTGTTTTATTATTGTTGAAAGTTGTTTGTGCATTGGGAAGGGATAAGTGGTTAAGATTGTCAACCCAAATCTGATTTTGGCAGGAAGTAAGGTCAGAACATACCTTCTGCCGAAAGTTGCGCACCAACCCGTCACCTTTCTCACCAACCTGTCAACTTTGTGTCAGTGAGTCAGAGCTCATCGAAAGATATCCTTCCAAGTCGAAAGATCATCTTTCGATCAAGGAGGTTCGACAGATACCCATCCTTCGAGCATCTTTCGAAGTCAGTGAGTTATCTTTCTAGCCAAGGAATCTTTTCGAAGGATATATTGTTCGAGCTTCTGTTACATTTCGAAAGATAAGGATCCTTCGTCTTGGAGAATCTTTCGAAGTCTTTGTTCGAAATTCAACAGTGATCTTTCGAACACTGTTGATCCTTCGAACAAGTGTCTGTCTTTCGAACAAGTGTTGATCTTTCGACCCTAATCTGTTTAAGTTTAACAGTTTGTGTTTTTCAGGTCTTTCGAACAGGGATCCTTCGGCTGGTTGTTATCATTCGAAAAATTAACATAGTTTGTGAAAATTATTTTTTTTTAAAATCAATTTTCACTTAATATATTAATTTTTATAAAATGGGAACAAACGGTGAGTGGTGGACTCAATTAACTTCGACTCCACAATCATCAGCTACACAACCTGAGCCAGAGTTCGACAAAAATGCATTCTTGCGAGCTATTGCCCCAACCCAAGCTGCAATGATAACTGCAAATCAATGGGCATTGGTCACAAATCAAAGCAACAGCATTCAATCTATGATGCAGAACGACAGTGAAACTGGTACAAGCACAAAACCGCCAAAGTTAAATCACATCAATGATTGGGGATGGTGGAAAGAAAGGTTGAGAACTTATGTTCAGGGGCAAGGTCAAGATCTATGGATGTGTTTCTTCACTCCATTTGACAGTGAGTTGGAAGTTGCAGGATCTAATCCACAAACTTACAGCACTCTGTCTGATGAAGATAAGAAGAAGTTTGAGTTAGAAAAGAAAGCATTCATGATTCTCACACAAGCTCTTAACAGAGACATATATCACCAGTTTGTTTACTGCACGACTACTAAAAGCTTGTGGGATACGCTCACGTTACGATGTGAAGGAAATGCTCAATCTAGAAAGATCAAGCAAGATTTACTGAAGAAAGAGTTTGAAGGATTCACGTGTGTGGAGAATGAGACTTTGGCAGATTTATCTACAAGGTTCCATCACTTGTTGAGCGAGATGTTTGCTTTTAAAGTCACTGCCACTCCACAAGAAATAACGAAGAGATTTGCTGATAGCTTACCAGCAAAGTGGAGCAGTTACCTTGAAATTCTCAAAGAAAATGGTGTTTTAGACACAATCACCGTTTATGATTTAATTCAAAAATTGGAGAACAAGGATGTGGAAGAAAAGCTTAAGGCAAAGAGAACACTAACTCCTCAAAGTCCTGAGATGTACTTTGGGATTGCAGGGGGCATCAGTGGAGAAAAACCAGCTTCTCAACACGCGAAGCTTCAGACAGCTTTCGTCTCAAACACTGCACCTTCAACAACAGATCAGTTTGATCCTTCAGCATACTTGATGTATCCAAGACCAGATGTGAAACCGACACCGACAGCTCCGCAGCAACAACCGCAACAGCAAGGGTTTTATGGAAACTCTTCAAACATTCAAGCCACTTCCAATCCAAACACAGTCAGATTAGACACTTCCAACTTTTCCAAAGTCAGTGTCGAGATAGCCAAGGAGCATATGGAGATGTTGAATACCTTGGTTAGTGCTTATTGTGGATTGATCGCAGATCAGATTGGGAATATCAATCTAACCAATGAAGATTATCAGCAAGTGGATAGAGACGAGTTTGAAATGATGGATATCAAATGGGCTCTTGCTAGTGCCATTCGAAGAGCAAAGGAGTTTATGGAAAGGACCGGGAGAACCAACTTGGAAAGCAAGAAAGACACCAAGTATGGATTCGACAAGCAAGCTGTAACGTGCTTTAACTGTGGTGAACGCGGTCATTTCAAAAGGGAATGCACAAGACCAGCTCAGCATGGAAACCAAAATCCCTTAAGAAACCAAGCCAACCAGCAGAACCAGAACGGGAACAATGTTCGTACGTTGATACCTGTCAACAACCAAAGCCAACCAGGGTCATCAAATGCCAACCGGGGACTCGTGGTTCAAATAGATGAAGGTTGTGATTGGTCGCTTCAGCTTGGAGAAGGAGGAAATGGTGGAACAGCTTGTTATGCTAAAGTAACAGAGAAGGTAGTAGAACCCGCGTCTGCTGGTGAATCTTCAGAAGATGAAGATAGTTCGGGTTATAGTGGGAGCATGGATGGGGAATCACTTGATGCTGGTGATTTATCAAGTGATGCTTTAGATTTGAAGGTTGATGAACTTTTGGCTGAAGCTGAAGTATTATGCAAGAGGAGATCTATTCTTTGCCAGAAATCTGCTGGAACTTCCGAGAAGCTTGCTAAGTTCTTCTCTGAAGATGGATCTTTTTCTTTCCATTCAGCCTTTACGGCTAATGTCGACAGTTCATCAAGTCAGGTATGTGCCGATGAACCCACTGTAGTTAGTTGTGAAAGTTGTGATAGCTTAAAGGTTAAATACGCTGAACAGGAAAGTCAGTTTGAGATCACACACAAACACAATCAAGAATTGATTGTAGATCTTTCTAAAGCAACTGAAGCTAACTTGTTTTTAACCAGAAATGAAAAGGAGTTTAAAGCAACAATTGCGTCATTAAAACATGATGTTTCTGAATTACAAAAGGCTGTTTTGAGAAAACAACATGCTAACAATGATTTAATTGACACAATTGAAAAGCAAATGGTAGAGTTAGCAACAGCTAGATGTGAATGTGAGACAATTAAGCAGAAATTGGAAAGCTATTCCAATTCCCGCTATGTTTTGGATCACATTATTGATGTTCAAAAGAAAAAGGGGGATAGGAAGTGTAATGGATTCAAATCATGTCCTCCCCCAATGAATCACAATTACTCCAAATTGCCTGATGACGAGGATATGCCCCGTTTTGAACCTACTGTGCCACTCAATCTAGATGATTTTGCAGCAGGCCTCGGGTTCACAACTGGTACATCATCCTCGGGTCAATCTGAATCTGAGAATGTGACAGATTCATCGTGTGTTAAGGAACAGAATCCTCCCATTGTTGTGGATACTGATTCTTCGGATGATGAATCTGACTCATCGGATGATGAATCTGTAGAAATTGTGAAACAACAGTCTAACTCGGTTACAACAGATATTCCAATCGAGAATCACATCCTGTGTGATCCACCAGTGAAACCGAGTAAGACTGAAATGTCAAATGCAATGGAGTCAATTGTAACTAGCTGTGAAGGGAATAACTTGTTGTACACGCTCAAAGGAGATGACAAAATCTACTCTAACAAAGATTTTCCAATTAAAATTGTAAATCAAGATTTAATTGAGCAAATTTTTGAAGGATGTATTGATAAGTTTTTGGGAAACAAAAGTGGCAAAGTCACCGTCACTCAATGTGATCCAATTCCGTGTGAACAAGTTAGAAAACAATACGGAAACCAAAAACAACCAATTGAGCGAAAACAACAAGTGAACTCCAGAAAAGGTAAGGTACATGGAAAGAAGGCTCAGAACAAGAATGTTCAAGCACCTAAGGTTCAACAGCAAAAGGTGCAAAACAAAAGAGCTCCTGTTAAGAAGCGAGAACAGAAAGTGAACTTTGTTGGATCCAAGGGTACAGATAAACTGGAAACATTTCAGGATAAATCTAACATTGATTTTATAAAACAAGTTGGAATTTTAAAACGAAATAATCAGAATAATTACACCCAACACTCCAACGGATGTGATTTAGGTCCAAGTACATCTAGATCACAAAGTTCATTGTCTGGTTCTCAGTCTGGTCATCAACATGTTTCTCCGAGGTTTGTAGAGCGGAGAATGTGTTTTGAGTGTGGCACAATTGGGCATATTGTAAGATACTGCCCATACCTGCAAAAGTTGAAGGCTCCCCAAGAAACCAATTACCAAAAACGATCAGTTTCCCCGAAACAAGACCCGCGTGTCTTGAAAGAAAGGGAAAAGAAGTTGAAACAAAAGAATCAAAAGGTAATTGAAAAGGCCTTAAAATCAGAGGTCAAAGAAGAAAAACCTGTTCAAGCAAAATCTAAAACTGTAAAACCAGTAAATGCTAAAACAATAAATTTAAATACTGGTAAAGGACAAACAGCTTGGAAACCAAAGCAGGTAATTCAGTCAGGGGGAGCACCACAGGTTCTGTTTCCTAATCATCAAGTGATTGAAATCACTTTTATTGATGATCAAGGACGACCCAAGTCCACAAAGGCTTGGGTCCCCCTCTCCGTCTAATCTTTGAATGAGTGTGTAGGATATTCCAGGAGGAACTTTCAATAGTCGTAAGATTGTTGATAGTGGAGTGTCCATGCACAAAATAGGCGACAGAAGAAATTGTTGCCTTTGATGGAGAGAAGAAAAGAAAAGGAAAAGAGAAACAGAATTGTCTGTTGAAAGAGTTTGAAAAGCTTCGACAAAAATGCAAAGCCTTTTACAATCAAGCTTTGATCGGGTCCCCAGGATAGATTCAATCAAAATGTACGCACCTGCAGCACGTTTGAAGTTCAAAATCCGCAAGATGAACGTGCAGTGTACATTTCTTCGCGGTGTGATTGAAGAAAATGTGTTTGTTGAACAAACCAACCGGGTGTGCGGATGCCTTGGCATGGGTTGAAAAACCGCACACTTCTTCTCAAGAGAAAGACAAAACCTTCGCTGGTGAAATGTGGAAGACCAGCCGGACCCAAAGGTTTATGATCTTGTTGCTATCAAGAGACTTCTCAGTAGCTACAAAGAATCGACTTTGAAATCCACACCGGGTGGATATCCAGTTTGGGAGAGCACTCAGATTCCTTGCAATGCATGAAGCAGTTGCAGGATACGGTTTTAAAATTTCTAATCTCTCCTTTACTTGTCGCTATTTAAGCTGCTTTATATATTGTTATCCTCTCGCAGCACTCTTTGGCCAGACAATGTTGTCATGGTCCGCACCGCAAACCGACATGCCAACTGATTTTTCCAAAATTCGATAAATCTTTTCAGATTAAAAAATTAATTTTGGTAAACGGCATTGAGGTAAAACATGAGTTAACCAACATCGGAAAGTCATTTTTGTAAATACCTTTGTGTTTTTAAATTTTATCTTAGTTTGTTGATTTTAGGGGGAGTAAATCCAAATTTGAAAAATCCAAAAACATCGAAAAATTTCAAAAACACAAAAACAATAGAAAAACAAAAATGAGTTTCCTGGCGAGAAAAAGAGAAAATGATAGTAAATCAGTGGTCTGTCCAAACGTCTTTAAACCTAAAATGAAAAACGATAAGCAGCTCTATATAAGATGTATCGGTAGGCTCACAATCATTTTAAAGTGTGCAGGGTGATATAAATCTTTAATCGACTGAAGACTGGGTGGGAACCATTCATTGGCATATGGTCTTAGTACCGAAATTTCGTTTGAGAGATTGCCGAGGTTCTGAGATATTCGGTCTTTATGCTGCTTATCATCTGGGTATCATGGTTGTTTCTTTTACCGAGAAAAATAACGGGGACGCAAGTCTAGATCTTCCATGATACTATACATACGTGTACATATTGCATTCGACCTCAATAAGTGATCAACAATCACATGTCCAAATCAAAATAAGTGATAAAATATCACAAATTCTTTCCGGGAGTCAAGTTCGTCTCTCTGCTGTACGAAAGTACTGACCTGTTCACGGACTTGCTCCTGTGCCCTCATGCATCTGAAAATCAAGTTCCTCATCAATAAGTGATTTTATCACATAGGGCTTGTTTTCAAAACAAAATAAGTGAGAATCTCACATCATATACGGTCAAACAGATGATAATCGGTATACTCACCGGTAAGACGAACCCTTGTGCATACCTTGATACGGGAATGTGTCGTGATGTGGATGAACACCGGTCGGTAAGTATAAATCATACCTTAACGTATCCCCTCGCCATGATTACAAATGATAAGTTGAGCTTATGTGGACAACAATACCGATAATTGTTATAGGATGCTTATCTTAATGTTAACTAATTGAACAACAAGAGCGTTTTGGCATGACCGTACACTGATATGATTCTCTTACCCTCGAAACTCGCAAAAAGAATGTCTGTAGATATTTATTTACTATTTTCAGTTTATGATTCTTGTGTATATTTATTTATTGTTTTCCGTCTTTACAAATAAAAAATTCCAAAAAGATTTTAGGTGTGTTTTAATATAAACTTTATAAAAGCCAAAAAGATTTTGCTTCTAGTTTATTTTTGATTGACTGATGTTGGAACTCGAGTCTATCCTACCCAAAATCCTGATTGTAAGCCGGAAAACAATTGCATCTTCATAAACTGTCGAAGTTAACACATTTTGAAAGTTAAAGGATTAAAATTGTACATTTTCTAAACTTTCAAACTGTTGTCGGTTGGTGTTTGATTGAGATTTGATCTCATATGTGTCGTTTGTTTAAATGTTAACTATATTCCAAGCGGTTGTTCTCATTATGCGTTTAGCTTTCTTGCATGTGCAGATGCTAAAGGCGAGGAGAACATGTTCGAGGATAAGCTTCGGAATGAAGACACGAAGTGGAGGCACTCAAAGGATAAAGTGATCGAGTTGCCGCTGACCCTTCATCAACACCACAAGGATCTGAAGAATTGACAAGTCAAAAGATTCACGAGCATGACTCAATGGAGAGTTCAATCTAAGGGGGAGTTTATGGACACACTTCCTAAATGAAAAGGGGAGTTTGTTGATACACTTTCTACTTACGACGCGTGAAGACTTTGAAGATCCTCCGACGTGGAAGACATCGAAGTTGAACCTCACGAGTAGCGTCCAAGGGGGAGTTTGTTGATGCATATTTTGTGGACACGACTCGGCTCGGTTCAACTCGGCTCAGTTCGACTTGGTTTCGACTCGAAGACACGAAGATCAAGACGAAGACTTATGTCTGTACTTTGTCTGTAATTTGTCATGATACAAAACGATGTCTTGTGTTAGGTTTGTTTATATGTGCGTACGATGTAAGTTTGATCAAGTCAACCATCCTCCGGTTTGACTTGGCCAAACAGTATGCACATTGTTTGTAAGTGTTTGGTTTCGAAGGATGAGTCTCGAAGGATGGTTTGTATCCTTCGATGATCTCGAAAGATGAACATTCGATGGATGGACCTCGAAGGATATCATCCTTCGAGGTGTATATGTGATCCTTCGATGGGTTTCTGGTCGATAGATGATCCTTCGACCAGATTACCTTATCCTTCGACCAGACATGCTGTTACGGGTATATATACCCATGTGTTGTGTTCATTTCAGTAGAGACACAAGAGACAGATAGATACACTCGAGAGATAGGGAGAGCATTCTGTCAAGAACACACACACACATTAGAGAGTTTGCAATACAGATTTGTAAACCTTGTGCTTGTAACCGGAACCTTTCATACGCATTAATACAAGTGGTGTTAATCGTTGAACCTTGTGTGTTTTGTGTTTATACTTGTCTCAACTCGGTTGCACTCTAGCTTGGATTCCGCACTTGCTAGTGTGTTAATATAACAAGGATAAGGTTTGACCTCATCCGAGAGGGACCTACAAGATCAAAATTCAATTAGTAATCACTATGATAACAAGGATTAATTAAAATCACGCGAGTATAACAGGACCAATAATAGACCAATCTAATTCAGTTATGGTTCTTAACCGAACTTGGAGTGAGAACCAAACACAAACTTGGAGTCTTCCAATCTTAAACAACAAACGATGCCGTGTACTAAAATGTTGAATGCAACCAATCCTAGCATGCACTAAAAACTAGGCTAGACCCTGTTGGGCGGGCCCATCGGGTCTTGACCGGACGCAAATCATTTTCTTATTTTCTATGTTAAAAAGTTATTTTTTTTATTTTTTTAAGTTATAAATAATTAAATTTAATAAATAATATTAATCGCTCACAAAAAGAATACCTTAAGTATATTTTATTTTAAGAGCAATAAACTAAAATTTAACTACAAATATGGCCTTGATCTACAAGGACTAACGACAATTCTTTGGACATTTCGGCCTTAATCAGGGTTTTGGCCTTAAATCAGTCTAACAGGACAGGTCTTAGGGTCAGGCTCTCCAGAAAAACATTGGGACGATACTTAATTGGACTATGACCATGGGCCTTTTCCAGATTAACAGTCTCGGGCCTAGGACATTTTGTTCATACCTAGTGTATATCATGCAATCTACTGTGTTATTGAATTTTTCAAAGATAGCCGTTCTTCAATTTATGATGTAGCCCACAACATGAACAAAAACAAGTATTATAACATAACTATATGAAAGAGGTATCAATTTGCATGGTATACCACCAAAATCATAGTATGTGCAAAGAATGTCCTGCATATGCATATGCACATGTTGTAAGCTAATAGCTTTCTGAGTTACCTGGGAAGTTGAGATTAATATAAGTCTCTTGTTGTCGCCCTCCTGCTGATATCAAGTTACCTGAGCTTCCTGTCACCTGTTGTAACTACAACAGATTTTGGTTAAGGTTTTTCGGCATTTGTACTCAAGCCATAATATAGTTTTCCATAAGAAACTGCTTAAGTTAGCATATAGTACATATCTGTTTATGTTTATAAAGCATTCTTTTAAAATGGAAGTTATTTGTTGATAAAGTTCAACTTGATCATATAAAGATCAACAACATTTGTGTTTTCCAATTTGTTAACCATAATAATGGCGTTGTAAAAGAGATTTGTATACTGATGCATACTGTTGATACATATATGTGGACGCGACTCGACTCGACGCGACTTGGTTCGGTTCGACCCGGTTAGGTTCGGCTCAAGCCCGACGTCACGACATTCCTCCGTCGTGCGTCCCAGAGTTCGTCACGTGAAGCACGGAGCGCCGCGAGCCAGTTCCCGCTGCCACATCATCATGACATCATCATGATGATGTCATGATGATGTCACTATGTTGACTAAACTTCAAAGATATGCAACAAAATGAATTCTGGACGTGCATGCTTTAACCAGACTTCATGTTGGGCTTTTGCTTTGTCACATGGGCCTTTATGTTGTTGGTGTCGAAAGATGAGCTCGAAGGATAGTCCTTCGATGGATGTCTGCAGATGGACCTCGAAGGATATACCATCCTTCGAGGTATATGTGGATCATTCGATGGCTGTATGATCGAAAGATGATGTTTCGATCAGTTATCATGATCCTTCGACCATACAACTTGTGCTGGGCATATATATACCCATGCAGTGTGTTTTCAATAGTGAGACGAGAGATGAACACTAGACAAGTGTGAGAGCATACTGTAAACACAGAGAGCACACGAGAGGTTGAGAGAGTTTACATATTACGTTTGTAAACATTGTTCTGTAACTGATTCCGCGTTTAATACAAGATGTGTTAATCGTTGATACCGCGTGTGTTATCTTTACTTGTTTTCGTCTCTATCTCGGTTTGCTGATCTTGTTGGATTCCGCACAACAAGATCGGTTCGTATACAAGGAAGTAGGCGTTTAGATCCGTATCCGGACACGGGGACCTACAAGTGGTATCAGAGCCATGGTGCCCGATTTAGTAATCCTAACCGTTTACTAAGTCACATGTGCTGAGTAAATCCAAAATTTGAAAATCCAAAAACATCGAAAAATTTCAAAAACACAAAAACAATAGAAAAACAAAAATGAGTTTCCTGGCGAGCAAAAGAGAAAATGATAGTACATCAGTGGTCTGTCTAAACCTCTTTAAACCTTAAATGAAAAAGCGATAAGCAGCTCTATATAAGATGTATCGGTAGGCTCACAATCATTTTAAAGTGTGCAGGGTGATATAAACTTAAATCGACTGAAGACTGGGTGGGAACCATTCATTGGCATATGGTCTTAGTACCGAAATTTCGTTTGAGAGATTGCCGAGGTTCTGAGATATTCGGTCTTTATGCTGCTTATCATCTGGGTATCATGGTTGTATCTTTTACCGAAAAATAACGGGGACGCAAGTCTAGATCTTCCATGATACTATACATACGTGTACATATTGCATTCGACCTCAATAAGTGATAAACAATCACATGTCCAAACAAATAAGTGATAAATTATCACAAATTCTTTCCGGGTGTCAAGTTCGTCTCTCTGCTGTACGAAAGTACTGACCTGTTCACGGACTTGCTCCTGTGCCTTCATGCATCGAAAATCAAGTTCCTCATCAATAAGTGATTCTATCACATAGGGCTTGTTTTCAAATCAAAATAAGTGAGAATCTCACATCATATACGGTCAAACAGATGATAATCGGTATACTCACCGGTAAGATGAACCCTCGTGCATACCTTGATACGGGAATGTGTCGTGATGTGGATGAACACCGGTCGGTAAGTATAAATCATACCTTAACGTATCCCCTCGCCATGATTACAAATGATAAGTTGAGCTTATGTGGACAACAATACCGATAATTGTTATAGGATGCTTATCTTAATGTTAACTAAAAGAACAACAAGAGCGTTTTGGCATGACCGTAAACTGATATGATTCTCTTACCCTCGAAACTCACAAAAAGAATGTTTGTATATATTTATTTACTGCTTTCAGTCTTTACATTTGAAATATTCAAAAATACCAAAAAGATTTTAAGTTTGTTTTAATATAAACTTTATAAAATCCAAAAAGATTTTATTTCTATTTTATTTTCGATCGTACGATGTTGGAGCTCGAGTCTTCGTTACCTGAAACCTGAACGGAAACCGAAAACGACTAAATCTTCATAAACGGTCGAAATTTGCAAGTTTTGAAAGTTAAAATTGAAATTGATAAAATTTGTTAAACTTTCAAACTGTCGGACGGTGTTTGCTTAAACAATGGTCACACGTGTGTCGTTTGTTTATGTTTACTATATTCCAAGCGGTTGTTCTCATTACGCGTTTAGATTTCTTGCATGTGCAGATTCTAAAGGCTAGGAGAACATGATCGATGACAAGCTTCGGAATGAAGACACGACGTGAAGGCACTCAAAAGACAAAGATGATGGAGTTGCCGCTGACCTTCAACACCACAAGGATCTCAAGTTGTAAAGATCAAGACATTCACGAGCATAACTCAAGGGAGAGCTTATGTTAAGGGGGAGTTTGTCAACACACTTCCTACATGAAACGGGGAGTTTGTTGATACACTTTCTGCTTTGAAGACGTGAAGACATTGAAGATCCTCCGACTTAGAAGACAAGAAAGGCGAATCTCGCGAGTAGCGTCCAAGGGGGAGTTTGTTGATACATATATGTGGACGCGACTCGACTCGACGCGACTTGGTTCGGTTCGACCCGGTTAGGTTCGGCTCAAGCCCGACGTCACGACATTCCTCCGTCGTGCGTCCCAGAGTTCGTCACGTGAAGCACGGAGCGCCGCGAGCCAGTTCCCGCTGCCACATCATCATGACATCATCATGATGATGTCATGATGATGTCACTATGTTGACTAAACTTCAAAGATATGCAACAAAATGAATTCTGGACGTGCATGCTTTAACCAGACTTCATGTTGGGCTTTTGCTTTGTCACATGGGCCTTTATGTTGTTGGTGTCGAAAGATGAGCTCGAAGGATAGTCCTTCGATGGATGTCTGCAGATGGACCTCGAAGGATATACCATCCTTCGAGGTATATGTGGATCATTCGATGGCTGTATGATCGAAAGATGATGTTTCGATCAGTTATCATGATCCTTCGACCATACAACTTGTGCTGGGCATATATATACCCATGCAGTGTGTTTTCAATAGTGAGACGAGAGATGAACACTAGACAAGTGTGAGAGCATACTGTAAACACAGAGAGCACACGAGAGGTTGAGAGAGTTTACATATTACGTTTGTAAACATTGTTCTGTAACTGATTCCGCGTTTAATACAAGATGTGTTAATCGTTGATACCGCGTGTGTTATCTTTACTTGTTTTCGTCTCTATCTCGGTTTGCTGATCTTGTTGGATTCCGCACAACAAGATCGGTTCGTATACAAGGAAGTAGGCGTTTAGATCCGTATCCGGACACGGGGACCTACACATACAATTATAAGTGATAAACCATCTCTTTCAAAATCCATGTGACGCAAAAGTAGAAACATGAAGCTTGAACAGTTAAGACAGTTACAAGCATTAAGTGAATAAATGACTAAATCAGCATACCGCATTTGAAGACTCCCCTCCCAAATTTGTACTGGCAGTTATAGATGGCGTGGAGGGATGACTAGGATTATTTGGATTTATGGTCGTAGCATCCTCGCTAGCCAAGAATATAAGCAAGTTAACATAGATCTTACTTACAACATCAGTAACCGAAAAGAAACATTAGTACTAAAACAACAAATGAAAAACATTAAAAATTTAATGCCAACCTATTAACTGATATGTTCACATTCTTTTGCAAATATACAACAATTGGCAATAAACACCAAACAATTTTACATTTTTAAAGCCACACCTGGTGTCCTTTGTCCAAATGTAAGAATACTAGGGGCTCAGGTTTATTGTTGGCATGCATTGTCCCCTTTTCCATTGGGAACTTACAGGACTCACGCGGGGACCTAAACACCACATAAATACACACGCACGCAAGCAAAGCGTGTTCCATGATCCAACGACAGATATATAACGTAGATGACAAGTTATGTTCAGAATTAAGATAAATCCAAATTGGTCACATACATGTGCATAGTAAAAGCATAAGGAAAAAAATGTGCGTAAGCAGACGACAAGCAAAGTGTGTTTCATGATCCAATGACGTAAGTTATGCTCGCAATTAAGGATATTCCAAAAGATAATCGGTCACGTGGATGTGCATACTAAAAGCATATGGAAAAAATACGTGCGTAAGCAAGCAACAATAAGTACACACATAGATCGAATATAAGATAATTAATAGAAGTTATATCTGTTTTTGGTGCAAATAAATGACAAAAGAATGCTGCCATATTACCTATAGGGGACAAATGTGTATCGCGTGATGGACTTAATACCCATTTAGGCCTTATTTACAATTAAGCAACTGTATACAAATTAACCTACAAGACTGTCATTTCCTAAGAACTTTCTCAAATGTCCATTGTTGGCTATAACTCTTGTTGTTTAACATTACTAGTGAATGATGTGATTATATACAATATAGTATGGATCACTAATAATGGTGACCTTTTGATGTAAGAAATATATTGAAGCCCTGGCCACAAACCTTATAAAATGTTATAAAGGTCAATAAAGATAAGCTATTACATCTTTTTTAAGTAAATGGTTGCATACAAAGTATTAAAAAAACAACAGATACTGCCATGTTATAATAACTTCTTTTGTGGTACTACCTTCTATCTTTTTTATTTGAATTCTTCCCAATATATAAAGAAAATATTCAACTTTTGTTCATCCTAGAATAACCATCAAGGAAGGCCGTCAATGTCTATAAACTACACACTTCTGAACAATCTTAATACCATAAATTCAGCAATCATATATAAGAAGTAAATTTGGCACGAGTAGCGATTATAAGATAATTAAGTAAAACCTTAGAATAATTTAAACTAATTTGTCATAAATGCTGTAAGATAACCAAAAAATGACAAATTGACAGCTTCCCACACAACAACAAAATAACAACAATAAAAATAGTAACAACAACAATAACAATAATAAAAAAAATTAAAATAACCAATGGGGTGGTGATCCATTGATAAAGGCAAAACCTTTAAACACCTTAAGGGAAGATCTTGATTTCAAGTCCCACAAATAGCAGGAAATAAAATAAATATGCCATTAAAAATTTTAAAATAATAATAATAAAATAATAATAATTGTAAGTGCAGTTCCTGCCAGGTAACTGTCGCTTATCAGTTCTAGTCAACCAAAGCAGAAGTCCAAGTTAAAGTCAACGATAATGAAGAATTCAAGACCACATGAAGACCATGCACTGATCAAGGGGGAGTTTGTTAGTGCACTTTGGATGATAAGTGCATGTCTTCCAATGTGTAGGGTCTTTATTGTACAAGTCTTGAAAGTTAGTCCAAGGTTTATCCTTGGGACAACTTGTCCAAGTTTTAGGAGAACTTTTGTCTGAGTTTTATGTGTAGAATTGGTTTGTCCGAGGTTTAGTCCCTAGCCTATATATATGTGTGTATTGTGTAGATTAGGGCAACATTTTAGAGAAAGCTTTGTGCAACTCTTGAAGCTTGGTGCGGCTCTCACAACTTGTTCATTCTCCTGGTGTGAATTCTAGAGAGAGAGAGAGACTATGTGTTAGTGAGAGAAAGCTAGGGTTTAGATCTTTGTGATCTAAACCAGCTTGTAGAAGATGATGTATACTCGTTTGGTATGTAATCTGTGATGACTGATTCAACATAAAGGATTCATCTTCTACGTATTTCTATCTTTGTTCATGTTCTTGTTCTTCATGTCTTGAATCAAGTGCAATGTTTTGATGTTCGTCATCGATCCGGTGCTTTAACAGTGGTATCAGAGCATGGTTACCGATTCAGAATGGTCTAACCGCCTTCTGAATCACCATTGCTCTTGATTTGATGTTTGTTTCCGCCAAACATCTTGAAGACTTGAAGATTTTGCAGAAAAGTTGAAGAAAATGGAGCTGTTCGTGGTTGTTTTGTTCTCCAAGTTGTTGCAGACCTGAGGTTTGATCCAAAAATTGCTCTGTCGGAGTTTTTCTTAGTGTTAAACTTGTCTGAGTTTTAAAACTCTGTGTTTGTTGTTTCCGGGGTTTTGGTGAACTAGTGTGATGTCACACTAGGGAAATAATCCGGAGACTTGGTTCTGAGCTTCAGCTTGTTTGAGTTTTCATTTAACTACTCCGAGTTTTTCCTCTTAAACCGGTCCGAGTTTTTTCTTGTTTTCCCTGAACCTGTCCTAGTTTCATTTGTTGAAACTTGTCCGAGTTTAAGGATCTGTTTTAACATTCTAAGTTTACTTTGTCCGAGTTTTTGAATAACTCTTTGTGAGTCAGAGTTTTAATAAAGTTCTGTGAGTTCCGAGTTTTAACAACAGATCCGAGTTTTAACAACTGTTGTTAAACAGTTCCGAGTTTTAACAACAGATCCGAGTTTTAACAACTGTTCCGATTAGCAGTTCCGAGTTTTAACAACTGTTGTTAAACAGTTCCGAGTTTTAACAACAGATCCGACTTTTAATGATAATGGTTTTGTTCCGACCTTTAAAGACTGTTGAAACTGTTTGGTCAACTCTTGTTCCAGTTCTAATATGGATATATTTCCGAGTTTGGCCTATATTCTCTGTATTCCGAGTTTTGAAACAGCTTTGGATCCGAGTTTTGATCTATGAAACAGTTTTACTGTGTTCAACTCCAGATGTTACTGTGTCTCCGAGTTTTGTATCTGTCCGACTTTTAAGTGTAACAAAAATCCTGTCCGACTTTTAAGTGCCTTCTAGTTTGTGGTGAAAGTCGGACAGACTTGTTTCTGAACCTATGTCTGAGTTTAACAGCCGAGTTTCTACAGGCTGAGTGTTTGATCTAAGTTCATTTTTAAATGTCTGAGTGTCCAAGTTTTGGGTCCTTTGGATCCGTGTTTTGCTGAGTTTATTTATCAATCAAACCTTGGTGGATACAGAGGTCTCCGAGTTTTATGAAACAGTTGTGGACCAAGTTTTGATACAGTTTAGATCTCCGAGTTTGATACAGTTTAGATCAGGTTCAGTCTCCGAGTTTTTAAAAGAAAGTTTGGGAGTCCGAGATTTTTGTGATTCCGAGTTTTAACATCTGTTAAAACTTTCAAGATTCCGAGTTTATTTATAAATGTCCGATTCTCACAATGTCCGAGTTTCACTGTGAAATAAATGACTGGGTGTTTTATTTGTTCTGAGTTTTCAATCTTCCGAAGTTTGTCTCCGGGTCCGAGTGTGTTTGATTCCGATTCTTAAACAGTCAGTTCATCATGTTCAGAGTTTTACAACCGAGTTTTGAAGTCCCTTTGCAGTCCGAGTTTTAAGTGTCAGGTCCGAGGTTCTGTTCTGAGGATCTGTTCCGAGGTGCTGTTCTGAGGATCTGTTCTCTGTGTTTTGAAAGGTCAAAGGATATGTCCGAGTTTCCGACCTTTGTTCAGTCCGAATTTTAAGATCCGAGTTTCTAAGCTCGGTTTGAGTTCAGTACCGAAGTTTGCATTATCAAAGTGTCCGGGAATTTGTTTATGAGTTTGTCCGAGTTTTTTTAGGACTCCGACCTGTCAAACACTAGTATGCCACCAACAGTCAAGGCCTTCGACGAGGAGCCAGCGAGAGGAGACGAGGGAGCAGTGTTTACGGTCGGTGGAGACTTGTATGTTTGGAGCGAAAGGGAGCAACGCGCTGCTTGAATACAGTTATTCACTTGAGGAGCTTTCGGTTAAGCGGCTACGAGATGTTAATGACGGCTCAGCCGAGCCGATTGGTGTTGGCGCGGCTGCGAATTCGTTGAAATCGGCTTGTTTGAACGAGCTTTATAACGGACAGTTGTTTGGCTCGTTGATTTGAGGTGAAGAGAATAAGATTTGCTTGGATTTCTGTATTGTTTACAAAGAAAAAGGGGGAGTAAAATTTTTGAAGTTCCTGTTTTCTTCGTAAATATAAAGCTTGTGCGTAAAAGGCTCGTGTGTAATGGAATTTCGTCATGTGTGTTTGTGTTGTTAATCAAGTGTTGACGTGATGAAGTTGATTTCTCGGTAGACGACTGTTGATGCATTTTTAGTGTCTGTGACTAGTCTTGTTTAACGATGTATTTTGTATGGTCTTTTATTAATTATCGAGTCTGTATGTTATGTTGACCAAGTCAGATATCCTCCTATCTACTTGTGTACAACTTATTTGTCTCTTTTGATATGTAAAGTATTATGAACAATGCATGTTGCATTAAAGGGTAGTTTGGTCATTACTATGTTTATATGTTGCTGTTGTTGCTGTCTGTTAACAGAAACAACCACAACAGTTGCAGCTCTCGACGAAACAGGTCTGTTTCGTCGGAACACATCATGACGAAACAGACCAATGTTCTATACTTCTGTTTCGTTGAAGGTCATGACGAATCAGACCTTGATTCGTCATGTACTGGGCTGTTTCAGGCCCAATGTCTGGCCCATGTTCAATTTCGTCGAACACCTTGTGTTTCGTCGATGTCTTGGCCCAGGGACTATATAAACAACATCTCTGTTTCATTTGAACAGAGAGATGAGATAATAACCATAGTAACAAAACTCTGCCGAAATTCTGTCTGAACTGTGTTTGTATCAGTTTGTAATCGGTTCTCATCCCGTTAATCAATCGAGTGTGTTTCATTGATTAATCCGTTGTTATTATTGCTTTATATGTTTGATTTGGCATAGTTACGTGGATTCCGCACACGTAACCGTGTTTACTATAAACAAGTGATTCGGTTCGTTATCGATCCTCAGATTTAGGGACCCACAATTGGTATCAGAGGGTTTGGCTCTAATCCTTGTTTAAAATCAAACATTGTTCGGTTTTTATCAAGTTTTTGTGTGTGTTTTTCTGAAAATTTATTCTTGAAAAATCATTTTTCTGAAAAATATTCATAAAATCTGTTTGTTTGTTGTTATTTGCTAAGAGTTTTATCAAAAACCTTGTTAGATTTATTGCTTATACTTTGAACCGGGTTTTTAGTGAAAGTCTTGTGCATTATCGTGTTTTCGGAAATTTGTCCGGTCACCGGAAAACTCATAAGTTTACCGGGAAACTCTTTGTTCTTGTGTGTGTTCTTCATATCTTCATAGAGTTCATTATAAAATTGTTCATTTGATCTTGTTGTGTTTAAATCAAAGTGTTACTCATTAAAATACATTAAGTGGACTTTTGTGTTTGTAACATTGGAACTCTAACTCAGAAAAACATACCTTGTGTCAGTTTAGATATTTTAAATATCTTAAACAGCTGTAAATATCTTAAACAGCTGTCTGAGACTCAGCATCGACGAAACAAACAGTCGACGAATCACTTGTGTTTCATCAATAATATCTTCGACGAAACAAAGTCTGTTTCGTCATAATATCTTCGACGAAACAAGTCTGTTTCGTCATTATTCATTTCGACGAAACAAACCTGTTTCGTGGAAAGTGTTTCGTCGAGAACATTTCTGTTTTACACAGAGGACTTGCAGATCTGTCATAACATTGTGTTTTCAAGTGTGTGTGCAGGTACTAACCTACATACACAAATCATGGGTAGCAAAGGTCTGTGGGATTGGAGTTCGGAAGCAAGACCAAATGAAAATCAGCCTTCACTTGCCGATTTGATGAACCAATTGCCTCAAAAACAACAAGCAGCAAATGCAAGTCAATGGGCAATGGTCTCTAATCAAAATCAAAACATACAGAATCTATTGCTCAGTGAAAGTGAGACGGGAAGCAACAATCACCCGCCAAAGCTAAATCATATGAACGACTATCCAACTTGGAAGGGTCGTTTTCATACATATATTCAAGGGCAAAACGTTGAACTTTGGACATGTTTCACTACTGAATGTAGTCCGGAACTGGAAGCAGCAGCATCAACTGCCGCTGGCATTTCTCATATGGTTGAGGAAGATAAGAAAGCCTATGAATTAGAGAAGAAGGCATTTGCTTATCTAACACAAGCTCTTCATAAAGACATCTATCATCAATTTTCTTATAGTAAGAGCACAAAAGCTTTATGGGATGCATTGGAAACAAGAGGAGAAGGAAATGAAGCTTCTAGAAAAATTCGCCATGATCTTTTAAAGAAAGAATTTGAGTCATTTCAATCTTTGGAAAATGAAAATCTAAATGATTTGACTTCTCGTTTCTATCATTTGATAAGTGAAATGAGTTCTTATAAGGTTGTTGTAAGTCATGTGGAAATGATTGCACGTTTAGCTGATGCTCTACCTCCTATATGGAGTCCATTCATTGAACTTCTAAAGCATACTGGTGCTCTGGATGGGAAACTGTCACCATCTATGGATTTGTTCAGAAGTTGGAGCACAAGTACGAAGAAGAAAATCGGAAAGCTAAACGGATTGGAGCTCCTCAAAACACAGAAATTTATTTGCCTGGTTTTGCTCCTTCTGCAAGTTCTAGTTCTGTTCAGCAGCCTAAGCTTCAAACGGCGTTTGTTTCCAACACAAACTCATCTCCGTTTCCATTCAAACCGCCACCACAACCAGAGTTTGATCTAGGAGCTTATCTTTCACAATCAATATCAAAATTCAAATCTCAAGATCAATCTCCACCGCAAGTTACTACTACTCAACCAGAGTTTGATTTAGGCGCTTATCTTTCGAAATCCTTATCAAAAGCACAACCACCACCACAACAAGTACATTATACCAGCAATCCTCCATCCCAAGACACGAATACTATCAAAGTTGATACTTCGAACCTATCAAAAGTTAGCATTGAGGTTGCGAAGGAGCATTCGGAACTCATTAATACGATGGTCAGTGCTTACTGCGGTTTGGTTGCAGGTCAAATTGGGAACATCAGTATGACCAACGAAGATTATCAACTAATCGACCGTGATGAAATGGAGTTGATGGATATAAAGTGGGCGTTTGCGAGTGCAGTTAGAAGGGCAAAGGACTTCATGGCTCGAACGGGAAGAAGTTCCTTGGAAAGTAAGCAGGATACGAAGTACGGGTTTGATAAAGAAACCGTTACATGCTTCAATTGTGGCGAGAAGGGTCACTTTAAACGTGAATGCACTCGACCACCCAAGCAAGGCAATCAGAACCCTTTCAGAAATCAGACAGGTTCTTCAAATGCCAATCAAGGCAATCAAGACAATCGTGGAAGAGGGATAGTAGCTGTGAACAACACCACCAACCAGAACCAGTCTGGGCCATCAAACAACACTCGTGCATTGGTTGTTCAAACAGATGAAGGGTGTAATTGGTCTTTACAATTGGGGGAAGGTGATAATGAAGGAGGAGGAACCGCATGCTACGCAAAGATCATCAATCACATCAAGCACGTTCGTAGGGAAGAATTTTCTGAAAGTGACGACAGTTCGGGTTATACCGGGAGTTCTGATGAAGAAAGTTCTATTTCGGGTGATGTGAAAGAAGAAGCGAGTTCTATTGATGATTTGTTGAGTGAAGCAGAGGAGTTGAAGTCTCAGAAATCTGTTCTTATCAAGAAGGCTGGGATAGCATCTAAAGAAATGGAGAAGTTCTTCTCTGAAGACGGATCTTTTTCTTTTCAAACTGCCTTCATGGCAAATGTTTCAGCCTCTTCGAGTCAGGTAACATCTGAAACTCCTAGAATTTGTAATGACTGTGCTTATTTGAAACAGGAATTTGATAGAGTGAAACATGAATGTGACACAATTCATAGTCACAATCAACATTTGGTTGTTGATATGTCAAAGTGCAAAGAAGCAAATATGGCTTTAACAAGAAATGAAAAGGACTTTAAATCTTTAATTGAAAATTTAAAGAAAAGTGTTTCCGAAACTACTAAAGTTGTTTATCACAAACAAGTTAGTATTAACAAGTACATAAATCTCGTTGAGGAAACCAGAACGGAATTAGCCATTGCAAAATTGGCGCACGATGCGATCAAGCAAAAATTGGAGAGTTATTCTAACTCCCGATTTGTGCTCGATCACATAATTGACGTTCAACAACTGAAGAAAAACAAGAGTGGTGTTGGGTATAAGAAATGTCCGCCCCCTTTGAGACACAATTATGCAGCACCACCTGATGAAGAGGATATGCCTCGTTTTGAACCCAGTGTGCCTCTCAATTATGAGGAATTTACTACTGGATTAGGGTTCAAACCAGACAGCTCCTCGGAAACTTTATCTGATGAAACAGGAACTTCAACATCAGTGAGCCAAAGTCCTCCAATTGTTGAGGATTATGATTCATCTGATGATGAAACAGATGCAAATGACCAGGATGAATCACGTGATAAGAAAAAGGGAATAGAAATTCCAATTGAGAATCATATTCTTTGTGATCCTCCTATTCCTTTTGTGCAACAAGTTGCCAAAAATGTGATTAATCCTGTCATAAATGACAAGAAACCTGTGTCTACCGTTAAGAGTAACAATGTGTTGTATACTTTGGTTGGTGATTCTAAAATCTATTCAGATAATGATTTCCCAATTAAAAATGTCAATCCATCATCGATTGATAACGTTTTTGAAAATAACACAAGTAAGTTTTTGGGAAGGTCGATTCCGGGAGTTACTGTAACTCAATGTGATAAAATTCCTAAAGCTGAAATCAAAAAGAAATTTGGAAATCAAAACTTCCCAACAAAGCAACAACCGTTTGCTCCTAAGGGTAAACAACCATATCAACGAGCTCAAAGGCCAGATGTTTCTAAATCAAAATCTGAAACAAATGGAGCTCGTTATCAAAAGAAAAACAATGATGTCAGATTTGTGGCATCTGAGGGTACTGATAAAATTAAGATTTTTGCTAACAAATCAAAAACTGATTTTGTACAAAAAGTCAAGATTTTAAAGCGTAACAATCAGAATAATTACACTCAACATTCAAACGGGTGTAATGAAAAGGCTAGTACCTCAGGTTCTACAGGTTTGACATATGTGCCTCGATCCGTTTCTCCTAAGTTTGTTGAGAGGAGAACGTGTTTTAAATGTGGAGAGTTTGGACACATCATCAAAGATTGTGTTAACACTCCAAAAGATAAATTTGTTGAGAAAGTACCACCTGAAATGATTCACCCTCAATGTCGTACTGTTTCGTTAAAACATGATAAAAGAACGGTTAAAGAACAGGAAATGAAACAACGACATCAAAATGTGAAGAAAATAGAAAAGGCTTTAAAATCTGAGGTCAAATCTGTTCCAAAGGAACCAAGTTCACCTTTAAAACCAGAAGTTTCAAAATCTGTTTTCAAAAGTCAATCTGGTAAACAAAAACAAACTTGGAAACCTAGGAAGGGTGAAGGTTCAGGGGGATTTGTTAGTTTGGAAAATCATCACCAGATCGAGATCACTATTCGTGATTCTCAGGGACGACCCAAGACCACTGTGGCTTGGGTCCCCAACCTTAACTAATCATTGGATGATTCGTGCAGGATGTTCCAGGAGGAACTATCAGTAGTCATTGGATTGTTGATAGTGGGGCATCCAGGCACATGACGGGCGACTTACGGCTTCTGTACGATGTGAGAAATATTAGAGGAGGCTATGTCGCGTTCGCAGGAGACAAAGGCGGATATATCACCGGAGAAGGAATGATCTCCAATGGTGTGGTATGCTTCGAAAAGATTAATTATGTTCGTCAACTTGATCATAATCTTCTCAGTGTGTCGCAAATCTGCGATAAAAAGTTCACCGTGCATTTTGATGATGCCGGTTGTTATGTGCTTAAACCTGGATTCAAGATTCCTGATGAATGGATTCTCTTATCGGCTCCAAGAATTAATGATCTTTATATTCTTGACATGAGCCAAGCCATTACGACATCTGCGCAAGTACAATGTTTTGTCTCAAAAGCCACAGAGAAGGAGTCTATTTCTTGGCACAGAAGAATGGGGCACATTCACTTGAGGAAAATGAACCATTTGGTGAAAAACAATCTTGTGAATGGTGTACCTGTGAGAAGTTTTCATCTACAAGATATCTGTGTTTCGTGCCAGAAAGGGAAACAAACAAAGAAATCTCACCCTCTGAAGAAAATCAATTCTGTTAGCATGCCTCTCGAACGTCTTCATATGGACCTCTTTGGACCTATGAAGCACAAGACAACATTCGGAGATGCTTACTGTCTGGTTGTTACTGATGATTATTCTAGATTTTCTTGGGTAGCTTTCATGGCACACAAGAGTGATACTCCTGGAATTCTCAAGGATCTTCTCACAATGTTGGAGAATTTATACACTTTGAAAGTGAAGAGGATCCGAAGCGACAATGGAACTGAATTCAAGAACCGTGTGATGGATGAGTTCTGTACTTCTAAAGGCATTCTTCATGAATACAGTTCTCGCTATACTCCACAACAAAATGGTGTCGCTGAGAGAAAGAATCGTACGATTATTGAGACTGCAAGAACTATGTTAGTAGAGTCGGAACTTCCTGTTCAATTCTGGGCAGAAGCTGTGTCGACTGCATGCTACACTTTGAACAGAGTTCTTACAGTTAAGAGGCATGGCAAAACTTGTTTCGAACTTCTACAGAAAAGGAAACCTGATCTTTCAATTCTAGAACCTTTTGGTGGTCCATGCACTATGATTGATCCGGATGGAAAGTTTGGAGCGAAAGCTATCGAGGGTTTCTTCCTTGGATATGCTACACCAAATTTTCGTGTTGGAATCTGACTACCAAAAAGATTGAACTATGGAGTGAAGTAAGGGTTCAGAGATATACAAATCCTGTTAAAGCTCCAGGTGATCCTTGGATGTTCGATTATGATGGGCTATTCAACTCCTTTGATCTGCCAACCTTTGATGAAGATTCCGCAGCTGCTAGAATGATATTTGATAGTGACAATGCTGCTGAGTCGTCATTAGTTAGACCTGTTGTTGTTAACTCACAAAGTTCTAATTCGTCTAACAACACAGTTCAAAATGAGGAAGTTGAAAATGCTACTGAATACAATGAGTCATCAGAAGAAGATGAAGAAAATCTGGATGCGACTGAAGGCACTAAATCTCCAGTTGTTCCAGTTCAGGGTACTTCTGTTGATACTCCTCATGTGCAAATCGATGATACTGCTGAAGGAAATGCATCCACTTCTACGCATATTCCTGGTGTGGAGTTGGTTGTTGATCTTAATATTAACAATTTGGGTGTTAATGCTCGTGTTCCTGAAAATCCTGAAATGAGGATACACGATACCCATCCACAGCAGAATATCATAGGAGATGTCCAACAAGGTGTGCAGACACGTAATCAGCTGAGAAACAACCAGAGTGCTGGTTTGTATTAAGCTATTAGAGAATCTGGTCTACAAAATGATTGGTCTTTCGCGTGTTACGTTTCACAAGAAGAACCAAAATCTTGGAAGGAAGCTTTAAAAGATAATTCATGGGTTGAAGCCATGCAGGACGAACTGCAGCAATTTCAAAAGCTTGGTGTTTGGAAGCTTGTTGAAAAACCGGAGAATTACAAGAAAATTGGAACACGATGGGTTTATAAATGCAAGAAAGACGACCGTGGAGTTGTTATTCGCAACAAAGCGAGACTGGTTGTTCAGGGTTTTCGCCAGATTGAAGGCATTGACTACAATGAAGTTTATGCACCTGTTGCACGTCTGGAAGCTATTCGAATCTTCTTAGCTTATGCTTCTTTCAAAGGATTCAAAGTTTACCAGATGGACGTTAAAAGTGCTTTCCTTCATGGTATAGTTCAAGAAGAGGTGCACGTCGAACAGCCTCCAGGTTTTGAAGATCCTATTCACCCCGATCGGGTTTGGTTGCTCAACAAAGCTCTTTATGGTCTACATCAAGCACCTAGGGCTTGGTACGCAACCTTATCAAACTATCTTCTGGAGAATGGATTTAGACGAGGTCTTATTGATTGCACACTCTTTATCAAAGAACAAGATGAAGATCTTCTGCTGGTGCAGGTATATGTTGATGATATAATATTTGGATCTACTAATGATTCTTTGTGCAGGCAATTCGAAAGTGTTATGCAAGAAAAGTTCGAAATGAGCGCTATGGGAGAGATGAATTTCTTTTTGGGCCTTCAAGTTCAACAAACAGAGTCTGGGATATTCATCCATCAGACTAAATATGTTGGTGACATTTTGAGCCGATTCCAAATGTCAGATGCAACGCCCATTGGTACCCCACTTCCGCAGAATCACGGGATTACTCCGGATTTGAAGGGAGAAAGCATCAACTCCTCGTACTATCGTGCAATAATCGGATCTCTCATGTATCTTACCGCTTCGAGGCCTGATATCATGTACCCAACATGCTTGCTAGCAAGATATCAAGCAAACCCGAAGGCCTCTCATCTGTCAGCTGTCAAAAGGATTTTACGCTATTTGAAGGGATGCCCAGACCTCGGTCTTTGGTACCCTAGGGATGATAGTTTTGAATTAATTGCATACAGTGATTCTGATTTCGGTGGTTGCAAAATCGATGGCAAATCGACAACAGCAGGATGTCAGTTCCTAGGAAATCGCCTGGTCACGTGGCAGTGCAAGAAGCAAACGTGTGTTGCTACATCAACATGTGAAGCAGAATATATTGCTGCCTCGAGTTGTTGCTCCCAAGTTCTTTGGATACAACAACAAATGCGCGACTACGGTTTAGAATTCCTATCTACTAATATTTTTGTTGATAATAATGCTGCCTTACAGATCACTAGAAATCCTGTGCAGCATTCAAAGACTAAACACATTGACATTAAATATCACTTCATACGTGATTGTTTTGACAAGAAATTAATCGATGTCGTTCATGTCCCCACTGATCACCAACGTGCCGACCTGTTTACAAAAGCTTTTGATAAATCACGTTTTGATTATCTACTTTTGGTCAATGGCATTAAGGTGATACCCGAGTAAACTTCGTTGGCTGATCGTTTTTGTAAATATTTTCTTTATAAACTTTGAAAATTCAAAAAGATTTTAGTTTTCGTAAACTTTGCGAATTTTAGGGGGAGATATTTCAAGAAAATACAAAAACATTGCAAAAGTTCAAAATCCAAAAAGATGTCTTTACGTTCTGTCGTTTTCGTTTGAAAAATTAAAGAAAATATTTCTAAGAAAATACAAAAACATTGCAAAAGTTCAAAATCCAAAAAGATGTCTTTACGTTCTGTCGTTTTCGTTTGAAAAATTAAAAAAATTCAAAAACAATAGAAAAACCAAAAATGAGTTTCTTGGATAAAGGAAAATGATGAAGCTCACTGGTGTGGTTGGTCAATGTGTTCAAAATGCAAAATAAAAAGAAAAAAATGATAAGTATCTCTACTAACGATGTATCGGTAGGCTCACAATCAGACTAAAATGTGCAGGATGATACAAACCTAACAGACTTCAAGTCAGGTGGGAACCATTCATTGGCATATGGTCTTAGTACCGAAATCTCGTTTGAGAGATTGCCGAGATCTGAAATATTCGGTCTTTATGCTGCTTATCATCTGGGTATCATGGTTGTATCAAACCGTAAAAATAACGGAGACGAAGTCTAAGATCTTCCATGATACTATACATACGTGTACATACTGCATTCGACCTCAATAAGTGATCAACAATCACATGTCCAAACAAAATAAGTGATTTTATATCACAGATTCTTTGCGGGAGTCAAGTTCGTCTCTCTGCTGTACGGAAGTACTGACCTGTTCATGGACTTGCTCCTGTGCCCTCATGCATCTGAAAATCAAGTTCCTCATCAATAAGTGATTCTATCACATAGGACTTGTTTTCAATCAAATAAGTGAGTTTCTCACATTTTTATACGGTCAAACAGATGATAATCGGTATACTCACCGGTAAGATGAATTCTCGTGCATACCTTGATACGGGAATGTGTCGTGAGTGGATTTACATCGACTTGTAAGTATAATCCTTACCGTTAATCGTATCTCTTAAATTATGATTATGTCTGATTAGTTTGAGCTTATGTGGACCACAATACCGATAATCGAGGTAGTATACTTATCCAGAGCTTTAAACAGAAATCAAAATCATGTTGACTAAGACCGTAAGCTGGTATGATTCCTTGTCCTTGAGATTCGCAAAAAGATTGCACTTGTACAGTTGTTTAGTGTTTTTAACCGTTTTCCGCATTTTCATTTAGTTTACCGTGCTTTAAATTTGTTTTTAGTATATTTGTGTAAAGTTCGTTTTTTATTAAGCCGAAGTTGTTGCTTGGTGTTTTCTACCGGAAGCCTGAAACCTTCTTCATAAAAACGTTCTTGCATTTGAAAATTCAAACTGAATGGAAATGTGTTCATAATCTGTTTAGACTGCAAAATCTTACCACTGTTTTGACTGCAAAATGTTTTCCAGCCTCTGCTGTTTTGTAAAATATGTTGGTGAAACAGAATGGTCGACGAATCAAAAGAGTCGACGAATCAGACCAATGTCGGCGAATCAAATCTGTTTCGTCAAAACAGACGACGAATCACATGAGCCCAACTCTGTTTCGTCATGGGCTAAAGTTTAGGCCCAAGTTCAAGCCCAAATTTCTGTTTCGCCGGGCCCATTTCAGTTTCGTCGAGTTCTCAGATTCGTCGAGACAGGGTGATGTATATAAAGGTCCCACTTGTTCACTTTTTCAAAACATCAGTTTTCATCTTCTTCAAACAACCAAAAACCCATACCTACGGTTTCTCTCACAAATCATCCAAAACATCCGTTTTTAATCAAAATCTTACAAAAATCAAAGGTAGTAACATGTTCTGATTCACATTCCGAACACTTTGAACCGTCGGTTTTTCATCCGAAACCCTCAGAGACCCCTTTGAGACCTTGTTTTTCTTTGATAATATATGTGTTGATGTTGCATGTTTTGTGTTTTCCTTCTGAATCTGATAGATTTAGGTTTATTATGTTTGATTTGCTTTGATTTGAATGTGGGTTTTTATAAACAAAAACAGGGGTTTGTTTTTGATAAAGTTATTAACTGTTTTTACAAGGGTTTTTTTTTTTTTTTTTTTTTTTTTTTTTGTTCGGAAATCATTTATGGGTGTTTATAAATGATTTGGGTATAAATAATGTTGATTGAATGTGTTTGTGTTTATATTTGATCTTTGTTTAAACCCAATACGGCAAAACTGAAAAACCCCCAATTTGACGAATCAAATTAGCCCTAATTCCGGCGAATCAAACATACGACGAATCAGACGACGAATCAAAGATGACGAATCAGAAAAGGAACGAAATAGACTCGACGAATCAAAAAGTCGACGAATCAAACCAGTCAATGGTCAACCCTCTGTTTCGTCGTTCAAACTTCTGTTTCGTCGTTCAAACTTCTGTTTCGTCGTTGATCTTCTGTTTCGTCGTACATGCCTTAGCAGTTTTCTGATGTTGCTGTTTGTTCACAGTAGACATGTTAGATAGGTTATCTGTTATGTGGATACATGAAAGTGTATTCATACATGTCTAAATGCAATGTTATATCAAATGTGACTTATTCTGGACATTTTCATGTACAGATGGCTCCTAAAGCACCGCAAGAAAAAGGAAAACGCAAGAAGGCGATAAAGAAAGAAAACAAAACTGAAGAGGAGATTATGTCAGAGAAACGCCATAATCAAGTTGCATATTTGGATCCGGAAGACAAGCTCACGGAATTTAAAGATATGACGAAGTGGATCAGGGAGTCACGTATCAATCATGCTGTTACATACTCGACACCCGTCTACAAATCTCTAATTAAAGCTTTCTGGGATTCTGCAAGCGTCGTTCAAATCGATGGAAAGGATATTATAAGAGGTCGTGTGAATGATCTGTATGTCGTTGTTACTCCGGAGATATTGAATGAAGTTCTTCAATTACAAGATCAACCGAATGCTCCATATTCAATACCAATCATGTGTTCACGAGGCTGTTTGCTAAGGATGAAGTGTAAAGGAGATCTTTTCGTCAAACAAATCAACAAAGGTGATCTTCCATTACGATACAAGTTTTTATTGCATGTTCTTATTCAGTGTCTCAGCAATAGACGATCTGGATATGATATGGCTGGAGATGATCTCGTTGGTTTCATGGTTGCTTTGGTGTTAAACAAACCGTTTAGCATCTCAAAGTATATTTTCAGCAACATGAAAGAGAATATGACAAGGACTGGTAGTAGAACCACCGGGAACAAGTTTTGGATGTATCCGCGGTTTCTGCAAATGATAATGAATGTTCAACATCCAGACCTTCCTAAAGCTGATGATGATCTTCTGAAAATAGAGGTGATGAATTTCAACTCTTTAAGGCTAATCAAGACTATGGCCGCCAAAAGATACAAAGAAAGCGTTCCTCCAAGGAAGCTTTTTGGCGCGCTAGTGAATCCTGATTATGTGGCTCCAGCAAATGACAAATGGCGTCATGATGACAGCCAATCTGACAATGAAGAACCTGAGTTGGAAAGGTTAAGGATAGAAAAATTTGGTCCTGACCCAGTTGATTCAGATGAGTCTGGTAGTGATGGTGATGAAAGTAGTGGTGAAAGTGATGAAGGTGGTGATGCAGGTGATGCAGGTGCTGTTGGTACATCAAGCAAAGGTGCAGTTTCTGGTACATCAGCTAGTAGTTCGTCAGCAAGTGGTGATGATGGATCTGATTCGAGTTCTAGTGATCATATAGTTGAACCTGGTTACGAAATGTATATTGATATACGTGGAGTAAGAAGGTATAGAAAGATTAGAACTGAGGATGATCCAGAATATGTTCCAGAGGATCCTGAAGGTGAAAGAAGAACAAAAAGAAGAGCTGAGAAAGCTGTTGAAGTTCAAAAGAAGAAGTCTAGGAGATATTTGAGTACTTATACTCGGAAATCTGTGCCTCAAGAGTCTTCATCTATTCCTCAGGAACCTGTACAATCTGTATCTCAGGAGCCTGTACAAGAAGCTCCTGTAGTTACTTTAGCTACAGAAACTCCAGTTGTTACAACAGCTGCTGCTACTCCATCTGTGACTCCTCGGGCAGTTCCTGAAAGATCTATGGCTTCAGCAATTAGAGCAACCACTTCAGGGATCAGTGCTGAACGTCATAGAACATTTTCCAGATTTTCTCAAGATGAAAAGATCACATACCTATTTTCTACACTTGAAGCAGCTGCTGATCGTCTTCAAAGGCAATCTCATTTTGGTAATCTCACGAAGCATGATCAACTTAAACAATCGGTGGAAATTAACAAATTGAAATCAACCGTTGGTCAACAGCAAACAGTAATAGAGCGACAACAAGGTGAAATTGATTTGCTTAAAGCTGAAAATGCTCGCTTGAAGGCTCTTGATGAAGAGAAAGAGAGAAGGCTTGCTATTCTGTGGGACTATCATTGTAAACAACAAGAGGTACTAAAGAAAAAGGATGATGATACGGAAGACCAAGGAAATCCTGATACCTCTGGTACATCACAGAAGCAGCCAACCGCACTTGCTTCTGAAGTTGTTGCAGTTCAAACTACAGTTGTTGAATCATCTCAGGGAACTTCTACTGAAAAAGTACAACAGATAGAAGGTACTTCTTCTATAGTTAGCAGTGCTGATATTGCTCTACAGGCTATTCATCCATTTACGGGAGAGTTGCTTGAAGAAGGGGAGTTAATAGAAGATCTTTCTCAGGAGCAATTGAGTATTTTACAGTCTATGAGAGAAATAGATGATGCTGAGATAGACAAAATGTCTACTGAGACTGATACAACGAATGTTGAAGAGATTGATGAGATTGTGTTTGAAGGTGAAGCACCAAAATCAACATATGTTAGAGAAGATGGTACTGAATTTGCATCGTTTGATGAAAATTGGATGAAAGAAAACATTGATGACATAGACGAGCATTTAAAGAATCGAAATTCGTCTGAAAAAGACACAGATGCATTTTCTGAATGGAGAAAACAGTTTTTATCTAAAGTCTCCAAGCCTGTACCAGAAAAAGCTCAAGTAGACTATTTGCAATTTGAAAAGAAGCCAAGTGGAAGGATTCTATGCTGGATGTTTGTTCAAGATATTCACTGCATTGCTATTAAACGTGAATATGGAATTCTGTATTTTAATTCCCTGCTGAGCATTCTTTCCTTGCCATTTTATGATGTCTCTGCGTTGACAAGGCTTGAGCTTATCAATCGGTCAAAATACGATGGTGCTACGTTATTTGAGCGTCTGGTGAAAGTAAACAAGAAGTCAGGCTGGAAGGATGAATCCTACAAGCCACAATTTCCTGTTTATCAACCGATCAAGTTTACTCTTGATCCGGACACCAACACTTGCAGATACAAACTGGTGTACCAGCCTCCGAGGGTTGTAGATAAAATCCCATTGATGCCTATGAAGCAGGATTTTCTTGAAGACATGGCATTATGGTGCTACGACTCGGATACTCATGAAGCTGTAATTGTGTTTAGAGACAATCGTGCAAATTACCGGATGTTGGATCCGATGTGGATCGTCAACATGTCTGAAGCTGATATTAGCAGATTATATCGTCATGATATTTTCTATGAAGATCAAGATGCACGTCAAGCATTAAAGTTTCAGTGAGTAGCGTGTTTTTGCTATTACAGGGGCATACATTCGGGCAGTTCGTGGTCCGAACAACACTGATGGAAGATTAGAAGACCGAAGACGAGTAACAGACAAGGGGGAGTTTGTTGATGCATTTTTAGTGTCTGTGACAAGTCTTGTTTAACGATGTATTTTGTATGGTCTTTTATTAATTATCGAGTCTGTATGTTATGTTGACCAAGTCAGATATCCTCCTATCTACTTGTGTACAACTTATTTGTCTCTTTTGATATGTAAAGTATTATGAACAATGCATGTTGCATTAAAGGGTAGTTTGGTCATTACTATGTTTATATGTTGCTGTTGTTGCTGTCTGTTAACAGAAACAACCACAACAGTTGCAGCTCTCGACGAAACAGGTCTGTTTCGTCGGAACACATCATGACGAAACAGACCAATGTTCTATACTTCTGTTTCGTTGAAGGTCATGACGAATCAGACCTTGATTCGTCATGTACTGGGCTGTTTCAGGCCCAATGTCTGGCCCATGTTCAATTTCGTCGAACACCTTGTGTTTCGTTGATGTCTTGGCCCAGGGACTATATAAACAACATCTCTGTTTCATTTGAACAGAGAGATGAGATAATAACCATAGTAACAAAACTCTGCCGAAATTCTGTGTGAACTGTGTTTGTATCAGTTTGTAATCGGTTCTCATCCCGTTAATCAATCGAGTGTGTTTCATTGATTAATCCGTTGTTATTATTGCTTTATATGTTTGATTTGGCATAGTTACGTGGATTCCGCACACGTAACCGTGTTTACTATAAACAAGTGATTCGGTTCGTTATCGATCCTCAGATTTAGGGACCTACAACGACTAGTTAAAGATTGAGCCTTATTATGTTGCTGTTTAGAGTAGAGAAGATTAGTTTCTTGGTCCCTCTTTAGTAGAGAAGATTAGTTTCTTGGTCCCTCTTCCAAGACGGTTGCTAGTCAGTTCTCGAAATAATATGGTGCATCTTGTTAAGGGGAAGATCAGAGATGAAAGCCATCGGGGATTCAGTGGATTCATGAAGATAGGAGATTGATTCATGAAGATTCGTGACGAGATGAGATCATACATCAAGGGTTGCAGATTTTTGATCAAGATGGTGGATGTACTTTTACAAAGTTCAGTTTGTTATTAACTTATCGAACTGAGCTTTATGTCTTTGCGAAATTTGAAGTGTTCAAGGTTGGGCATTGGAAATCCAATGTCTCTTTCTGTTGTTGGTTAGGTTTGAAGATTAATGTATCGAGCGATATTCCTACATGTGGTTGTAGGTCGGTTCGCGTTAACTTGATTCGGGAGTAGTTTGAGGGGGAGGATCTACAGTGTTTGATGTTGGATTCTTCGGGTTTCTCAAAGCAGCTTTAAGTGATCGTCAGCAAGTCTTTAATTAGAAGGGTTGAAGATCGAAGTGCTCTGCCAGAAAGATCAAGTCACAGCCAAAGTTGATAGCAGCCATGATATCATCAGTCAAGGGGGAGACTGTAAGTGCAGTATCCGGTGACTGAAGATTATCGATGCCACACAGAACTGATGCAACAGTTTAGGGGGAGACTGTAAGTGCAGTTCCTGCCGGGTAACTGTCGCTTATCAGTTCTAGTCAACCAAAGCAGAAGTCCAAGTTAAAGTCAACGATAATGAAGAATTCAAGACCACATGAAGACCATGCACTGATCAAGGGGGAGTTTGTTAGTGCACTTTGGGTGATAAGTGCATGTCTTCCAATGTGTAGGGTCTTTATTGTACAAGTCTTGAAAGTTAGTCCAAGGTTTATCCTTGGGACAACTTGTCCAAGTTTTAGGAGAACTTTTGTCTGAGTTTTATGTGTAGAATTGGTTTGTCCGAGGTTTAGTCCCTAGCCTATATATATGTGTGTATTGTGTAGATTAGGGCAACATTTTAGAGAAAGCTTTGTGCAACTCTTGAAGCTTGGTGCGGCTCTCACAACTTGTTCATTCTCCTGGTGTGAATTCTAGAGAGAGAGAGACTATGTGTTAGTGAGAGAAAGCTAGGATTTAGATCTTTGTGATCTAAACCAGCTTGTAGAAGATGATGTATACTCGTTTGGTATGTAATCTGTGATGACTGATTCAACATAAAGGATTCATCTTCTACGTATTTCTATCTTTGTTCATGTTCTTGTTCTTCATGTCTTGAATCAAGTGCAATGTTTTGATGTTCGTCATCGATCCGGTGCTTTAACAATAATAATAATAATAATAATAATAATAATAATAATAATAATAATAATAAAAATAATAAAGAAACTATAGCCGATGTAAAGACAGAGTGACAAATGAAATTCGGTAAAAGCCTCCATAACAAACCCTTGATAAATTTATGCAAACAGACGTACGAATCGATCAGTTCTTGAACACACATATATGTGCTAAAAGCAAATGCCTCAATCACATATGCATATATAATCAAATTTTTGTTTAATGATACCATTTGGAAAAAATTTTGTTCAGAGACAATTCAGTAACCTCTTTCAGAAATTAAGTTTATTTATTATAAACTAAAAGTACTGGAAAATAATGAAAATTTAATATAAACAAAACATTCCATTCAGACATTATACCACAATCACTAAAAAAGCAAAAAGTTATATCAAGAAATTTATTGAAATTAAATAATCAAGAATTTACCTAGAATTAGTCAAAGCATCAGCCAGTTGGTCTTCAAACAAGCTCTCGAAATCAATACTATCCAAATCAAAGTCCCAATCAAATGCCGGTTCACTGCTGTCGGTATTCATCATGCAAAACCTGCAACTTCAGCCAAACAGAAAAGAAAACAAAGATTAAGTATTCTGCATACAACCCAATTGAAAAGAACTTGGGTCTGTCAAACCCTAACAATATCAGTCTACTATGATCATTTTATGGTGATGTGATGGACAGCTGATGCTAGCAGAAATTAAGTTTGATTCTACGTGGCATTAGCTAATTACTGCTGTCGGTGTGGTCAATTCTAAATTTAGAAAGGCAGGAGAAATCTGATGCAATCAACGTTACAATTTGGTGAAGCTATATGGAGTTTATATATATATATATATATATATATATATATATATATGTATACATATATATATATATGTATATATATGTGTATATATATATATATATATATAGGGGAAGGTTCATTTGAGAAGAAAATTTTATTGAGAAGAAAAAGAATAAAAGGGTATAATTGTAAAACATTAAATAGTTTTTTTTCTCATCTCATTTATTATTATGTTTGACTAATTAATTAGTCATTAAGACTATAATCCTCCACACTAAATATTTTTGCCTACACACATCAAAAGTTATCCTACACATTTCGAAATTTATCCTACACATATTGAAATTTATCCTACACAACTCGTAATTTATCCTACACGCCTCGTATTTATCCTACACTTTAAATGAATTTTTATTTTTATTTTTTGTGAAAAATATATATCTTAAAAATAAGTTACAAATTTAATATAGTTAGTTATTAAAGATGAAACTAACAATTAATAATGTATGTAAGTTTACTAATATACCCTTATAGTTACATTAAGTACAAATATTAAATGAAGTCTAATGAAGCATTCCTATTACTTGAAATTTCTTCTTTTTTCTTCTTACAAAGAATTTCTTCTCATTTGAACCCTCCACTATATATATATATATATATATATATATAGGTAAAGAGTAAAATACAAATGCGCTTATCGTACGATACGTACGCGATCATCCCAGCCGTTTGATCAGGTGCAGATCTGGTGCGAATTCAATACATATCGCATATGAAAAAATGGTTAGCATGGGATAGTGTGAAAAATGGCATGGGGTGTGTAGATGGACAAAATCGCATGTGTAAGATTTGAATATCGCATGTGAAAAAATGGCATGAGGTAATGTGAAAAACGGCATGGGGTGTGTAGAATCGCATGTGGAAGATTGAATATCGCATGTGAAAAAATGGCTAGCATGGGGTAATGTGAAAAATAGCATGGGTGTGTAGAATCGCATGTGGAAAATTGAATATCGCATGTGGAAAAATGGCATGGGGTAATGTGAAAAATGGCATGGGGTGTGTAGAATCGCATGTGGAAAATTTAATATCGCATGTGAAAAAATGGCATGGGTAATGTGAAAAATGGCATGGGGTGTGTAGAATCGCATGTGGAAAATTGAATATCGCATGTGAAAAAATGGCTAGCATGGGGTAATGTGAAAAATGGCATGGGGTGTGGTAAAATCGCATGTGAAAAATTGAATATCGCATGTCAAAAATCTGTGTGTGTGTTACTGTTCATCTTCTTCCATTGTTGGTCGATCATTGTCAGTCTTCTTCAGTTTGACCCTTACAACTCCCAAATTAATAGTTCTTATTATCGATATCGCACTAAAAGGAACGAAGAGAGGTTGGGGAAGAAGATTTTCAGGTTTTTGAATTTGATTTAGGGTTTGATTTTGAACTATCATCGGTCAATTACATAGATTTATGACCTCGCAATGACGTTTTTAACCTTCCTGGTATGATTTAGATATATTAAAACGATTAATTTAATCATTTAAATTAGTTTCGCCCGCGTTTGATCGATTGAAGATCGTACGGCTGAGGGCATCGCGTACATAATGTATGATAAGAGGTATTGTACGTTAACCGGCCTCTATATATATATATATATATATATATAGGATAAGGATCATGTGAGAAGTAGTAGGCTAAATGAGAAACTTGAGAAGCATTCTGGACCACACATTTTCCCTAAGCAAAAAAAAAATGCAAAAAAAAGGTTAAAAAATGCAAAAAATTTTTTTTTTTTTTTTTTTTTTGGAAAAATTGCAGCTTTTTCTTTAAGAATTAAATTTTTTATTTTTTTTTATTTTTTTTTTATTTATACACATGTGTATATTGTTAATCTTTTAACTATACATATATGTATATTGTCCATTATACATATATGTATATACATGTTTAAAATTGAAAAATAAGTGTTATTTAGGGTTTAGCATTAGTATTTAGGGTTTAGCATTAGGGTTTAGGGTTTAGCTTTATGGTTTAGGGTTTAGCTTTAGGGTTTAACATTAGGGTTTAGCATTAGGGTTTAGCAATAGTATTTAGAGTTTAGCATTAGGGTTTAGCTTTTGGGTTTAGCTTTAACTTTTGGGTTTAGCTTTATCTTTAGGGTTTGTATTAGGGTTTAGCATTAAGGGTTTAGCTTTAGTGTTTAGTTTTAGCTTTTGGGTTTAGCATTAGGGTTTAGCTTTAGGGTTTAGAATTAGGGTTTAGCTTTAGGGTTTAGCATTAGGGTTTAGCTTTAGGGTTTAGCTTTAGGGTTTAGAGTTTAGGGTTTAGCATTAAGGTTTAGCTTTAGTGTTTAGTTTTAGCTTTTGGGTTTAGCATTAGGGTTTAGCTTAAGGGTTTAGAATTAGGGTTTAGCTTTAGGGTTTAGCATTAGGGTTTAGCTTTAGGGTTTAGAGTTTAGGGTTTAGCATTAAGGTTTAGTGTAAGTGCAGTTCCTGCCGGGTAACTGTCGCTTATCAGTTATGGTCAACCAAAGCAGAAGTCCAAGTTAAAGTCAACGATAATGTCTTTGTAAACAAGACCACATGAAGATCAAGGGGGAGTAAAAATTTTGAAGTTCCTGTTTTCTTCGTAAATATAAAGCTTGTGTGTAAAAAGCTCGTGTGTAATGGAATTTCGTCATGTGTATTTGTGTTGTTAATCAAGTGTTGACGTGATGAAGTTGATTTCTCGGTTGACGACTAGTTAAAGATTGAGCCTTATTAAGTTGCTATTTAGAGTAGAGAAGATTAGTTCTGGTCTCGAAATAATGTGGGGCTTCTTGTTAAGGGGAAGATCAGAGATGAAAGCCATCGGGGATTCAGTGGATTCATGAAGATAGGAGATTGATTCATGAGGATACGTGACGAGATGAGATTATACATGAAGGGTTGAAGACTTTTGATCAAGATGGTGGATGTACTTTTACAAAGTTCAGTTTGTTATTAACTTATCGAACTGAGCTTCATGTCTTTGTGAAGTTTGAAGTGTTCAAGGTTGGGCATTGGAAATCCAATGTTTCTTTCTGCTACCGGTTAGGTTTGAAGATTAATGTATCGAGCGATATTCTTACATGTGGTTGTAGGTTGGTTCGCGTTAACTTGATTCGGGAGTAGTTTGAGGGGGAGGATCTACAGTGTTTGATGTTGGATTCTTCGGGTTTCTCAAAGCGGCCTTAAGTGATCGTCAGCAAGTCTTTAATTAGAAGGGTTGAAGATCGCTGTGCTCTACCTAAAAGATCAAGTCTCAGCTTAAGTTGAAAGCATGCATGATATCATCAGTCAAGGGGGAGTCTGTAAGTGCAGTATCCGGTGACTGAAGATTATCGATGCCACACAGAACTGATGCAACAGTTTAGGGGGAGACTGTAAGTGCAGTTCCTGCCGGGTAACTGTCGCTTATTAGTTCTGGTCAACCAAAGCAGAAGTCCAAGTTAAAGTCAACGATAATGAAGAATTCTAGACTACATGTAGACCATGCACTGATCAAGGGGGAGTTTGTTAATGCACTTTGGGTGAAAAATGCATGCCTTCCAATTGTTAGGGTCTTTATTGTACATGTCTTGAAAGTTAGTCCCAACTTTATCCTAGGGACAAGTTGTCCAAGTTTTAGGAGAAGTTTTGTCTGAGTTTTGGTGTAGAATTGGTTTGTCCGAGGTTTAGTCCCTAGTCTATATATATGTGTGTATTGTGTAGATTAGGGCAACATTTAGAGAAAGCTAGGTTTAGATCTTTGTGATCTAAACCAGCTTGTTTTTACTGTAAGTGCAGTTCCTGCCGGGTAACTGTCGCTTATCAGTTCTGGTCAACCAAAACAGAAGTCCAAGTTAAAGTCAAACATCCTGAAGACTTGAAGATTCTAGAGAAAACTTGAAGAAAATGAAGCTGTTCGTCGGTTGTGTTGGTTTGGAGATCTAGGGTTTTGATCCAAAAAGGTTTGTCTGAGTTTAAAACTCTGTGTTTGTGTTTCCGGGGTTTTTGTGAACTAGTGTGAAGTCACACTAGGGAGAAAGTCCGGAGACTTGTTTCTGAGCTTCACAATGTCCGAGTTTTGATTTCAAAAATCAAGTTCCGAGTTTTGTACGAGGTCTGAGTTTTGATCAGTCAAATCCTTGTTCCGAGTTCTTAAATAATCAAAGGTTGGTCATAGTTTTTAGTCAGTGTTTTGTTTTTAAAACTCAGAGAGTTTTGTTTTTAAAACTCAGAGAGTTTTGATCTAAACACAATGCTCCGAGTTTTGCTCGTGGTTCTGAGTTTCATCACAGTCAAAACTGGCTTTTCCAAGGTTTTAAACACTCCAATATATTCCGAGTTTTCAAAAAAACTCGAACATTACTTGAATCCTTGTAAAACTCGGAGACTAACATCTGTTTAAAAACTTCAACTCGGAACTCAAGAAACAAAACTGTACAACTATGTGTAAAGTTTGAAATTCGGAACAAAGCATAACTTTTGAAAACTCGGAATATATTGGAGTGTTTAAAACCTTGGAAAAGCCAGTTTTGACTGTGATGAAACTCAGAACCACGAGCAAAACTCGGAGCATTGTGTTTAGATCAAAACTCTCTGAGTTTTAAAAACAAAACTCTGACTAAAAACTCTGACCAACCTTTGATTATTTAAGAACTCGGAACAAGGATTTGACTGATCAAAACTCAGACCTCGTACAAAACTCGGAACTTGATTTTTGAAATCAAAACTCGGACATTGTGAAGCTCAGAAACAAGTCTCCGGACTTTCTCCCTAGTGTGACTTCACACTAGTTCACAAAAACCCCGGAAACACAAACACAGAGTTTTAAACTCAGACAACCCTTTTTGGATCAAAACCCTAGATCTCCAAACCAACACAGCCGACGAGCAGCTTCATTTTCTTCAAGTTTTCTCCAGAATCTTCAAGTCTTCAGGATGTTTGACTTTAACTTGGACTTCTGTTTTGGTTGACCAGAACTGATAAGCGACAGTTACCCGGCAGGAACTGCACTTACAGTAAAAACAAGCTGGTTTAGATCACAAAGATCTAAACCTAGCTTTCTCTAAATGTTGCCCTAATCTAAACAATACACACATATATATAGACTAGGGACTAAACCTCGGACAAACCAATTCTACACCAAAACTCAGACAAAACTTCTCCTAAAACTTGGACAAGTTGTCCCTAGGATAAAGTTGGGACTAACTTTCAAGACATGTACAATAAAGACCCTAACAATTGGAAGGCATGCACTTTTCACCCAAAGTGCATTAACAAACTCCCCCTTGATCAGTGCATGGTCTACATGTAGTCTAGAATTCTTCATTATCGTTGACTTTAACTTGGACTTCTGCTTTGGTTGACCAGAACTGATAAGCGACAGTTACCCGGCAGGAACTGCACTTACAGTCTCCCCCTAAACTGTTGCATCAGTTCTGTGTGGCATCGATAATCTTCAGTCACCGGATACTGCACTTACATTTAGCTTGAGTGTTTATGGTTTAAGATTAACAATATACACATTTTTTCAATTTTAAACATGTATATACATATATGTATAATGGACAATATACATATATGTATAGTTAAAAGATTAACAATATACACATGTGTATAAATCCAAAAAAAAAATTTTTTTTTTTTTATAAATTTTTTTTTTTTTTAATCCTTAAAGAAAAAGCTGCGATTTTTCAAAAAAAAAAAAAAAAATTCCATTTTTTTCACATTTTTTGCTTAAGGAAAATGTGTGGTCCAGATTGCTTCTCAAGTTTCTCAAATAGGGGTGGACTTCTCTTAGGATCCCTACCCTATATATATATATATATATATATATATATATATATATATATATATATATATTGATGAATTTAAAGTGGTTTTTTGCATTGTGTTTGGGTATGAAAGTTTGCATATATATTTTTAACGGCAAAACTACGATACTCCTAGTTCGGCTTTACACTGGATTTGAATTATTCACCTATATGATAAAGGGATTTAGCTAGGCTCACACGCTTAAACGAATATATCGTGTAAGTACATGCAATTAATCTTATTAAGTATATAAATATGGAGATACATAAGTTTAACATGATAAATATAACTAAATATTATATTAGTTTAATATGATAAATATAACTAAACATTATATTACACTACACATGCATAAAAGTTTAACTATAAATAAAAATTTAACAACTGTTATATATGTGTGTACAAAATATTAATATAAAAAACTAGATGTATATATATTAAATAATAAGTTATTTAACTCAAGTTTGATCCACGAGCCAAGCTCAAAACTTTTTAAATGAGTTAGGCTTCAGCTTAGATGAGCACGGGCTTGACTAAACTAGTTAAAGAGCAAAAGGCTCTAAGCTTTAAGTTAATTGGGATGTGATGAGTATATGTATAAAGTTGAAGGTATTTTTTGAAAGTTATGAAGAAGATTTTTTTTACTAACAACTAGTTGATTTTCCGCCCGCGCGTTGCGGCGGGGACCCAATGACTACTAAAGGCGTGTCAGCAACGGCAAGCAGATACCGAATATCAAAACATAAATAAAAATGACGTGGTAAGGATAGTCATTATGTCCTAAAAACCGATTTTAAATCTATTATATATAAAAAACAAGAAAAATATGGGACACTTGGCACAATATTAGAGCTTCTCAGGATGCATTTTGGCGGGAAACATATTTTTTACACGGGATCTGACTTGGGAAACCCATACCCGGTTTTGAGACCCGGGTATATAAACAATCTAATTAACCTAATTTTCTCAAACCTTCATTCACAGCTTCTCTTTCACGCTTTCTCATTTGACAACCCTAATTCTAGAACCTGCCGCTGCAATTCCTCCTGCATTTAACCTCACGCTGTAACGGTGGAACATTAAGAACCTGCAAAAGCTTCGTATCTTTGGATCCCAAAACCATCGATTTGTCTCAACCAAGTTATTTTCATGTTTGGTAGATTTTTTTTCATATCACAGGTAAGATTTGTTATTGATTAGGATTTTCTTAGTTTAGTACTAATCGTTCAATTATTTTGACTGGGCATTTGATGTCTATATGTTTCAGATTCCGTTTGTGAATTCATTGTTCTTTTATAGTGTGGAAAGATTTTCATTTTGTGCGAACTAGGGTTTAATTTGGTTTTGTGTCGGCATAAAGTGATTATGATTTTCTGATTATCTATAGTTAAAATAATCAGATTTGGTGAAAAGTGTAAGGAAACTTTTGTTAGAAAATTGGTTGAAGATGATAAAGAGGATAGGGATGGCGATACTTGGTTTTGTTTCCACACAATACTTCATCGTTCCCACTTTCCTTCAATCTTTCTATGTCTTTATCTCAAAATCAAAGGTAAACCTATTCTTAGCTCTCCAACTTCTTCAGCTTTTACTTTTGTGTTTATTGTCTAAAATTTAGAACTAGATCTTTTATTTTCAACCTATATGTTATAATTTTTTTCTCATTTCCATTGATTTAGTATTTGTAATTTGCAAAGTTATTATCATGTTTTAGTATTTGATTCAATCTTGAATTGTTAAAGTTTGTGTTGCCGAGTTAAAATCACGGACTGTTATTACTCGACCCATTCGACAAGGATTGATGTCTGTAATTTCTTTTGGTAGCTCTGTGATGCAAGTGCAATTTGAGATGTAAAATTACGAGCCATGGAATGTTGGTATTCGAAAACTCTTCAAATATTTTTTGGTCTTGTAGGCAATCAACGAGTTTATTTCAGCAAATAAAAACGTTACCAAGGGCTTACAACATCTCATCGAAGGTGAATGGCAAATGATCTGGAGTTCACAAGTTGGTTTTCACATGCTCTTTTGAGTAATGATAAGATTACTTATTTGCTCATGTAATATTCTTCTTTTATATAATTGTTGATAGGTAATTGAGACGTTTGCGAGTTGACACAAAATTCGTAAAATTATTTTTTTCTCGGATGGAAAAAGATAGATGGATAGAGAATGCACCCACTTATGTGCTCTCAGGTGAGATTTGCTCAACAGTTCTCGACTTATATATTTAACATGGTTTTGGACCCATAATATTATCATCAGATACCATATAAAAACAAACTGAAATATCTAATGACGTAACTTCAGATTATATTGAGCCATGGGTGCTGTCGGGATTCTATTCCTCTCCTATGACGTATGCACATAATGCTTTGGTTCTAAATGAATTTCTTGACAAAAGATAGAGTGTTGTACGTTAACTTTTGATGGCATTCTTCAATTTAATAGAGAGTAATGATTTTACTTATAGAAATACATGTAGAACTCCACGATTGACTGCTTGATAAGATTATCATTGCACCTCAATCAACTAAAGTATCCTTTATGCAACCCAATATCGATCGGCGAATTAATGCAATGCATCAATAGTTGGGAAAGCCCTTCTCAAATCAAGAAGTTCTTTTTTTACAAAGGAGCACGGGTTATCAATATACGGAAAACACGGAACGCTTTGATAATCGGTCAGAATCAACAAAATCCGAATAGTCTGGTGAATGAAATCAAAGCAACGGGGCATCTTTGGTTAAAAAATAGATCAAAGTCATTTGAGTTGTCTGGTTGATGAGTTGTGTTATTTGGTTGGATCTCACACTCCTGGGAAAAATAAGAATGTGAACAAGGCCATAATTACTGCAGAATATGTTGGTGTAGGAATCAAAATAGCGGCTGAAAATTTTCAGATGGGTGTTTCAGACAAGACTCCAGAGTTTCTTAAGATGAACCCCATTGGAAAGGTATTGGCTTTTGGTTTTAATCTAACCCTCACACTTCCAATAAAATTACAAAAACTTCATTAAATTTACTAGAGTGTTACGATTTTGCATTGATGTAGATTCCTGTTCTTGTGACTCCTGAGGGTCCTCTATTTGAGAGTAATGCAATTGCTCGCTATGGTAAGCCATAGTTTTATTTTAATTTGTAATGTTGGTTTCATATAGTGGCTTTTATATTTTCATATTGGTTGCTGCAATTGCTCATGGAAGTTCTCTCTTCGGATCTTCCAAAATAGAATATGTTAGTTTTGCTCTCTTTTTATGTTAATTTTTTGTGATACATAGATATTTGTTACATATATATGAAGCACAAGCTCAAATCGAGCAATGGATTGACTTCTCTTCATTTGAGATTGATGCACATATTAGAGGATGGTTATATTTGTTAGATGCTTTTTTTTTCTCTCTCTCTCCTTTATTCTTTTTGTATTTTTTATATGTCCTTTAAATGATATATTTGAGTCTATGTTTTAAAGGCTGAAGAGAGCTCTATTGCTGGCTTGAAGAGAGGTTTCGATGCTTTGAACAGCTATCTAGCATCACACACTTTCTTGGTCGGTGATGGTGTCACCTTGGTTGAAGAAGAAGAGGCTCCGAAGCCTAAGCCGAAGAACCCTCTTGATTTATTACCTCCGAGTAAGATGGTTTTCGATGACCGAAAGAGGCTTTACTCTAACACTAAGTCTAACTTCCGTGAGGTTACAAACAAAGGTATATATTTACAGAAAAAAGGGTGGCAAAATGTATGTAGTTTTTGGGTGGAAGCTTCACTTGTGATGCTTACTATACAGCCGCATCCACAAGGTACCAAGCATTACATCTATTGTACACTACTTTATGTATAATTGGTCATGCTATAACCATTACATCTATTCAGCAAATGTGTTGGTGCACTTGTGTCTGTACTTTGTCTGTATTTTGTCATGATACAAAACGATGTCTTGTGCTAGTCTGAGTTACGTCTTAGTTTTGTTATTATGTGTGTTCGATGTAAGTTTGACCAAGTCAACCATCCTCCTGGTTTGACTTGGCCAAACAGTTAGAACATGGTTTGTAAGGTGTTTGTGTCGAAGGATGAGTCATCGAAGGATTGTTTATATCCTTCGATGAGCTCGAAGGATAATTCCATCGATGGATATAGATGGACCTCGAAGGATATCATCCTTCGAGGTATATGTGGATCCTTTGATAGGTTTCAGATCGATAGATGATCCTTCGATCAGGCTATCTGATCCTTCGACCAGACGAGCTGTGTTGGGTATATATACTCATGTAATGTGTTCACTTCATAGTGTGTGTGAGATGTGAGTGAACTTAGTCTGGTAGAGAGCATATTTTCAGTGTGGTCAAGGGCTGTAACCGTGTCCACTGAAATACAAGAGAAAACTTTGATATCTCGTGTGTCTACCTTTCTCTTTGTAGCTTGTGTTCTCATATAAACTACCGGTTTGCATTCTAGCTTGGATTCCGCACTTGCTAGTGTGTTAAACATAACAAGGATTAGGTTTAACCTCAACCTCCGAGGGACCTACAAGTGGTATCAGAGTCGTGGCTCTTTTACTTGTTAAAAACCGAGTTTATACAAGACTTTGGAGTGTTTGGACAAAACTCACATGGTTTAGCACCCGTTTTTAGTGTTTTTCTCGCATTTCTTGACGTAAAAACGTGTTCTAAACTAACCGGGTGTGTTAAAGGACGGGTTGGGTAACTTAAAAACTTGTTTTTAAGAAGTTTGGTAATTTCCGGCCAAATTCCGGCTTACTCCGGTGACCGGTTTTTCTGGATAAGAACCGTCCTTTTTAACTAATATTTTATTTGTCAAATCCTGGTTATGGTAAAAGGTATGGTCTGAGCATACCTTCTGCCGAAAGCTTTCTACCAACCAATCACCTTTTTCACCAACCTGTCACTTTTGTCAACTGTGTCAGTACAGATCGAAGGATATCCTTCGAAGTCGAAAGATCATCTTTCGATCAAAGGAAGTTCGATAGATAATCATCCTTCGCACATCCTTCGAAGTCTGTGACTTATCCTTCGATCCAAGGAATCTTTTCGAAGGATACATCTTTCGATCTACAGTTCTTGTTCGAAAGATAAGGATCTTTCGATTGGTGAATCCTTCAAAATCATTGTTCGAAATTCAACAGTGATCTGTCGAACACTGTTGATCCTTCGAACAAGTATTGATCCTTCGATCCTAGTCTGTTTAAGTTTAACAAGTTTGTGTTTTTCTCGTCTTTCGATCAGGGATCCTTCGGCTGGTTGATTGTTAACAAGGAGAACCCGAGAGAACTAGTGTAACAATTTTTCTTGATCAAAAATGAATTCGATGTGGGGTACTCCGATAAATACAGAAATGTATTATGGTACTCCGGCTCCGGATTCGGGAGAGTATAGAAATACCAGTTTATCTCCTGCATGGGCCGAATCTCCCGTACCTGTATCTTCGCAAGCTAATGCTATATCTACCGGTCAATGGGCATTCGTATCAAATCAAACTCCAAGTATTCAAAGCATTTTGTTAAGCGAGAGTGAAACGGGAAGTTTGAATAGGCCTCCAAAGTTGATGCACTTAAGTGAATATCCGGGATGGTTTGATAGATTTCATACATACGTCCTTGGTCAAAATACAGAATTGTGGTTGCGTTTCATCACAGATTTTGATCAAACAATAGAGGTTGCCGCTTCATCTGCTGCTACGTTTGCCGATCTTACGGAAGATCAGAAGAAGGTCTATGACTTAGAGAAGAAAGCGTATGCCATTCTTACTCAGGCGTTAAGCAAAGATATTTATCATCAATTTGTCAGTTTCAAGACAACGAAGAAGTTGTGGGACGCATTGAAGATAAGGGGCGTAGGAAATGAAGCGACACGTCAATTGAGAAAAGACCTGCTAAAGAAAGAGTTTGATGGTTTTACTTGTATGGAGAATGAATCTTTAGGAGATTTGACAAGTCGATTTAATCATTTGCTGACTGAATTGGCAAATATTGGGGTTGTAACAACTTCAGCAGAGGTAGTGAAAAAGTTTGCAGATGCACTGCCACCTCAATGGAATACTTTCTTGGAAATCATGAAGTACAATGGCACTTTAGCTACAACAAACTTCAATGACTTTGTTCAACTCCTGGAAAACAAGAATCAGGAAGAAACTCTCAAGGCAAAAAGAGTTCCAGTGCCACAAAATCCTGAAATGTATTATGGAACTTCTAGCACTTCTACAAAACCTTCTTCACACGCTCCAATTCAAACAGCGTTTGTGTCTAGCACTGACATGTATGGCAATCCTATCCAAGTTCCGGTCAAGCCTCCTCCAACAACAGACATGTATGGAAATCCGCTTGAACCAGTTCCTCAACCAGTACCACAACAGCAAAGCCAACGACCTATCAGAGCAACTGATATGTTCGGAAATCCATTACCTGTTCGATCTACCGGACCAACAGATTTATACGGGAATCCACTTCCTCCTCAACAGCAAGCATGTTATGGAAGCACATCATCTGCTAGTCAGCAATCAAAGCCAAATACAGTACGGCTCGACACCTCAAGTTTCTCTAAAGTCAGTGTTGAAGTAGCAAAAGAACATATGGAGCTTCTAAACACTTTGGTGAGCGCATACTGTGGATTAGTGGAAGGTCAGATTGGCAACATTAATCTGACTCAAGAAGACTATCAGCAGATCGATAAAGAGGAGATGGAGATGATGGACATCAAGTGGGCCTTTGCCAGTGCTGTTAGGCGAGCAAAGGATTTCATGGAAAGAACTGGCAGAACCAGCTTGGAAAGCAAGAAAGACACCAAGTATGGGTTGAATAAGCAGGCTGTTAAGTGTTTCAATTATGGTGAACGTGGTCATTTCAAACGTGAATGTACGAGGCCATCTCAACATGGAAACCAAAATCCTTTCAGAGGTCAAGGCAACAGGGCAAATCAGAACCAAGTAAGGAACAATGAGCGCACATTGGTGCCTGTCAACAACCAGAGTCAAGCAGGACCATCTAATGCCAACCAGGCACTTGTGGTTCAAGTAGATGAAGGTTGTGATTGGTCAATTCAGCTGAGTGGTGATGCTCCAGATGGAACAGCATGTTTTGCTGAAGTGGTTAAGGATTTAAATCACGCCAGTGGTGGAGAATCTTCCACCAATGGTGATGAATCTTCTGAAGATGAAGACAGCTCCGGTTATAGTGGAAGCTCAGATGAAGAATCCTCCACTTCAGGTAATGATCATGTGGATGAGACATCAAGTGCGTCAGTTGATGCAGATATTGATGAGCTTTTGGAAGAAGCTACAGCAGGAATTGAAAGAAGATCTATTTTGGTGGATCAAGCTGCTTATTCTTCGTCTTCTCTCCATTCAGCCTTTATGGCTAATGTCGACAGTTCATCAAGTCAGGTATGTGTCGATGAACCCACTGCTGTTATTTGTGATAATTGTGATAGTTTGAGTGTTAAATGTGCTGATTTAGAGGCAAACATGTCTGAGTTGCAAGGCAAACATGATGCTTTACAAGCTAGTTTGTTTGACTTGCAAGACAAACATGTTTCATTGAATGATAAGTGGTGTGAATTGCAAAGCAAACACGAGGCTTTGCAAGAGAAATATGATGTGACATTCATCCACAATCAGAAATTGACCGTGGATCTCTCGAAGTGCACTGAAGCCAACATGTTTTATGAAAACCATGAAAAGGAGTTTAAATCGGTAATTGAGAAATTAAAGAAAGATAAAACCGAGTTAACTAAAATGGTTTCCAGAAAACAAACTGACATTAATTTGTATATAACTCGCCTTGAGGTAATGCAAAAGGAAATGGCTTGTATCAAAACTGAAAGTGAGGCGATCCAACTTAAGCTAGACAGTTATTTGAGCTCTAGCTATGTGTTGGATCACATCATTGACGTACAGAAAGAGAAACGGGATGTCACATGCATTGGATACAAGAAATGTCCACCACCTGTGAGACACAATTATGATGCCATGCCTGACGAGGAGGATAGAACTTTCTTTGAACCATCTGTTCCTCTAGATGTTAATGAATTTGCAACAGGACTCGGATACAAGAAAGAAGTATCATCAGATTCGGATGTGTCAGCAGATACATGTGTGTCTTCTGCTGAACAGAATCAGGATCCTCCAGTTGTTGTTGAGGATGCTGATTCTTCTGATGATGAATCTGATGATACTGATTCAGCAAAGTCTGATGCGGTGATAAAAGAAGAGGACATACCTCTTGAGAATCATATTCTGTGTGATCCTCCTGCAAAACCCGCTAAGACTGTTGCAATCGAGTCCTTGTCTGCACAAGAGTCGGAGAGTGTGGATTTGCTGTATACTCTTGTTGGTGATAATAAAATTTATTCTGACAAAGATTTTCCGATTAAGAATGTAAATCAATCCTTAATCAGTAAAGTTTTTGAAAATTCGACAAGTAAATTTCTGGGTAAGAAAGGATCACACGTTGTGGTAACACAGTGCCCTCCTATCCCAAAGGCTGAAGTTAGAAAACAATTTGGCAATCAGAAATTACCAACAGAGAAAAGGCAGCAAAATCATAACAAACAAAAAGGAAAATTGCCGGCTCAAAGTCAAAAGAAGCCAAATCAAAAGAAGAACAAGAATGTGAACTTTGTGAAATCTAAGGGAACGGACAAAATTGAAACGTTTGAAAATCAATCTAACTTAGATTTTGTCAAGAAAGCAACAGTGATAAAAAGGAATGAACCAAATAGTTCAAAACCTAGTACCTCGGGATCACAAAGTTCATCATCGGCAAGACGATCACATGATACTTCGGGGTTTGTTGAACGAAGATCATGTTTTGAATGTGGTGAAATTGGACATATAATTCGAAACTGTCCGTATCTTCACAAGTTGAAAGCAAAGGATGATGATCCCCGTGAACGCAATCACCAAAAGCGATCTGTTTCTGTAAAACAAGATCCCCGACTTGTAAGAGAAAGGGAAAAGAAACAGAAACGCCAACAAGTCAAGGTGATTGAAAAGGCACTTAAAACTGATGTGGTTCAAAAACAATCTGTTTCAGTTAAGCCAGAAAACTCAAAATTTTCAAAAACTTCAAACAATCACGAAGTTAAATTGTCAAACAATCAAACTGGTAAAACTCAACAGACATGGAAACCTAAATTGACCACAAGTTCAGAGGGACCATCACAATTTATGAATCATCAAAGAATAGAAGTTATTGTTGTTGATGAAAATGGAAGACCCAAGACCACAATGGCTTGGGTCCCCATCTCCAACTAATCAAGTGAGTTCATGTGCAGGGTGTTCCAGGAGGAACTATCAGTAGTCATTGGATTGTTGATAGTGGGGCATCCAGGCACATGACAGGCGACATGAAGCTTCTCTACGACGTTAAATCTATTAGAGGAGGTTATGTTGCTTTTGCTGGAGATAAAGGCGGATATATTACGGGTGAAGGAATGATTTCCAACGGGGTTGTGAGTTTTGATAAGATCAACTTTGTACAACAACTTGATCACAATCTTCTCAGCGTTTCACAAATCTGTGATAAGCAGTTCTCAGTACACTTTGATGCAAATTGATGTTATGTGCTGAAACCCGGCTTCAAAATTCCAAAAGAATGGATTCTCTTGTCGGCTCCAAGGATAAATGATCTGTATGTCCTTGATATGAGCCAAGCTATCACAACGTCTGCACAAGCAACTTGTTTCGTTTCTAAAGCCACAGAAAAAGACTCAATCTCTTGGCACAGACGAATGGGTCACATTTACTTACGCAAAATGAATCATTTGGTGTCAAATGAATTGGTGAATGGTGTTCCTCTTAAAAACTTTCATCTTCAAGACGTCTGTGTTTCGTTCCAAAAAGGAAAACAAACGAAGAAGCGACACCCGACAAAGAAGATCAACACGGTAGCTGTTCCTCTTGAACGTTTGCACATGGATTTGTTCGGTCCTGTCAAGCACAAAAGTATTAGGAATGATCAATATTGCCTCGTGATAACTGATGATTATTCAAGATTTTCTTGGGTGGCGTTTATGGCACACAAGAGTGAAACCTTCGGTATTATCAAAAACTTGATCATTCAGATTGAGAATCTATATAAGTTGAAGGTTAGGCGGATACGTAGCGACAATGGTACTGAATTTAAAAATCATGCCATGGCGGAGTTTTGTACTTCAAAAGGTATTCTTCACGAATTTAGTGCGGCCTACACTCCTCAACAAAATGGTGTCGCTGAACGTAAGAACCGCACATTGATCGAGACTGCTAGGACTATGTTGGTAGAGTCGCAGTTGCCCATTCCATTCTGGAGTGAAGCTGTGGCCTCTGCATGTTATACGTTGAACCGAGTCCTTACAGTCAAAAGGCACAACAAGACCTGCTTTGAGCTTATTAACAAACGGAAACCAGATTTGTCATATCTTGAACCGTTTGGAGCTCCATGTACAATAATCGATCCTAATGGAAAGTTTGGGGCAAAAGCAATTGAAGGATACTTTCTTGGGTATTCCACCCCAAACTTAAGAGTCTGGAATCTAGAGACTAAAAGGGTCGAGGAATGGTCTGAAGTCAGAGTACAAAGGCACACTTTACCAGTCAAATGTCCTAGTCAGCCTTGGATGTTTGAGTACGATGACTTTTTCAATTCGATCAATGTTGAAGCAGTTGAAGAAAATGCTGCGGCAATGATGTTTTTCGAGAGTGACAATGCAACAGATTCACCGTTGGTTCGTCCCATTATTGTTAATCAAGAACCATCTTCAGTGAACAATAATGCTCTCGATAATGAGGATTTTCACGATGCTACCGAATTGAACGAATCTTCAGAGGATGATGAATTTCTAGATGCAGATCAAGAAGCTCCAACAACAGCAGTTCATGGTACTTCAGAGGGTACTCCTCCAGTGGACGCCCCTAGAACAGCTGAAGCTACTGCATCATCCTCTTCGTCAATTCCGGGTATTGAATTAGTTGTTGATCTCAATCTCAACAATCTGGGTACAAACATTCCAGTTCAAGATAATCCAGAAACAAGGATTCACAATACCCATCCTCAACAAAACATCATCGGAAATGTACAGAGTGGCGTTCAAACAAGAAACATGTTGCGAAACAACAACAATGCAGGCTTGTGTGCAGCTATCCGAGAATCTAGTCAACAAAATGATTGGTCCTTCGCGTGTTATGTCTCACAAGAAGAGCCAAGAACTTGGAAAGAAGCTTTGAAAGATAACTCTTGGGTTGAAGCAATGCAGGAAGAACTGCAACAATTCCAGAAGCTTGGTGTCTGGAAACTCGTAGAGAAACCTGCTGGTTACAAGAAGATTGGTACCCGTTGGGTGTTCAAATGCAAAAAGGATGACCGTGGAGTCGTTATTCGAAACAAAGCAAGATTAGTCGTTCAAGGTTTTCGTCAGATTGAAGGGATCGACTACAACGAAGTCTATGCACCTGTTGCACGTCTGGAAGCAATTCGGATCTTTCTGGCTTATGCCTCATTCAAAGGATTCAAGGTTTACCAGATGGACGTCAAAAGTGCATTCTTACATGGTGTGGTGGAAGAAGAGGTGTTCATCGAACAGCCTCCAGGTTTTGAAGATCCTATCCATCCCGATCGGGTTTGGTTGCTCAACAAAGCTCTATATGGTCTACATCAAGCACCGCGAGCTTGGTACGCAACCTTATCTAATTATTTGCTGGAGAATGGATTTCGCAGAGGTCTTATCGATTGTACTCTTTTCGTCAAAGAACAAGATGGAGATCTTCTACTGGTACAGGTATACGTTGATGATATTATATTTGGTTCTACTAATGATGTTTTGTGTAGGAATTTCGAGCGCATCATGCAGGATAAATTCGAGATGAGTGCTATGGGGGAAATGACTTTCTTTTTGGGCCTACAAGTACAACAAACCGAGTCTGGGATATTCATCCATCAGACTAAATATGTTGGTGACATCTTGAGCCGGTTCCAGATGTCTGATGCAACGCCCATCGGTACCCCATTGCCGCAAAATCACGGAATTACTCCAGACTTGAAGGGTGAAGCTGTTAGCCCCTCATACTACCGCGCGATGATCGGATCTCTTATGTACCTCACAGCATCAAGACCAGATATAATGTACCCAACGTGCCTGCTTGCCAGATATCAAGTCAACCCGAAGGCCTCACATCTTGCAGCTGTAAAAAGGATTTTTCGTTATTTGAAGGGTTACCCTGACACCGGTCTATGGTACCCTAGGGATAATAACTTTGACTTGATCGCATTCAGTGATTCTGATTTTGGCGGATGCAAAATCGACGGCAAATCCACAACGGCTGGATGTCAGTTTTTGGGAAATCGCCTAGTCACATGGCAGTGCAAGAAGCAGACCTGTGTAGCTACATCAACATGCGAAGCTGAATACATTGCTGCCTCAAGTTGTTGCTCCCAAGTCCTATGGATCCAACAACAATTGCGAGACTACGGTTTTGAATTCCTAACTACTCCTATTTACGTTGATAATTCTGCTGCCTTACAGATCACTAGAAATCCTGTGCAGCATTCAAAGACTAAGCACATCGAAATTAAGTATCACTTCATACGTGATTGCTTTGAGAAAAGGCTAATCGATGTTGCTTACGTCCACACCGATGACCAACGTGCCGACCTTTTTACCAAAGCATTTGACAAATCAAGATTTGACTTTTTATTATTGGTAAACGGCATTAAGGTCAAGCAAGAGTAAAACCAACATCGGAAAATCATTTTTGTAAATATCTTTGTGTTTTTAAATTTATCTTAGTTTGTTGATTTTAGGGGGAGTAAATCCAAAATTTGAAAATTCAAAAACATCAAAAAAAAATTTCTAAAACACAAAAACAATAGAAAAGCAAAAATGAGTTTCCTGGCGAGAAAAAGAGAAAATGATAGTACATCAGTGGTCTGTCCAAACCTCTTTAAACCTAAACTGAAAAACGATAAGCAGCTCTATATAAGATGTATCGGTAGGCTCACAATCATTTTAAAGTGTGCAGGGTGATATAAACTTAAATCGACTGAAGACCAGGTGGGAACCATTCATTGGCATATGGTCTTAGTACCGAAATTTCGTTTGAGAGATTGCCGAGGTTCTGAGATATTCGGTCTTTATGCTGCTTATCATCTGGGTATCATGGTTGTATCTTTTACCGAAAAATAACGGGGACGCAAGTCTAGATCTTCCATGATACCATACATACGTGTACATACTGCATACGACCTCAATAAGTGATCAACAATCACATGTCCAAACAAATAAGTGATAATATATCACATTGATCCGGGCGTCAAGTTCGTCTCTCTGCTGTACGAAAGTACTGACCTGTTCACGGACTTGCTCCTGTGCCCTCATGCATCGAAAATCAAGTTCCTCATCAATAAGTGATTATATCACATAGGGCTTGTTTTCAATCAAAATAAGTGAGTTTCTCACATCATATACGGTCAAACAGATGATAATCGGTATACTCACCGGTAAGATGAACCCTCGTGCATACCTTGATACGGGAATGTGTCGTGATGTGGATGAACACCGGTCGGTAAGTATAAATCATACCTTAACGTATCCCCTCGCCATGATTACATCTGATAAGTTGAGCTTATGTGGACAACAATACCGATAATTGTTATAGGATGCTTATCTTAATGTTAACTAAAAGAACAACAAGAGCGTTTTGGCATGACCGTATACTGATATGATTCTCTTACCCTCGAAACTCGCAAAAAGAATGTATGTAAATATTTATTTAATGCTTTCAGTTTCTGCATCTTTGTATATATTTATTTACTGCTTTCAGTCTTTACATTTGAAATATTCAAAAATACCAAAAAGATTTTAGGTGTGTTTTAATATAAACTTTCTAAAAGCCAAAAAGATTTTATTTCTATTTTATTTTCGATCGTACGATGTTGGAGCTCGAGTCTTCGTTACCTGAAACCTGATTGAAAACCAAAATCGACTAAATCTTCATAAATGGTCAGAATTTGCAAGTTTTGAAAGTTAAAATCTAAAATTGACAAATTTTATTAAACTTTCAAACTGTCGGACGGTAGTTGATTGAACAATGGTCACATGTGTGTCCTTTACTTATGATATTCCAAGCAGTTGTTCTCATTACGCGTTTAGATTTCTTGCATGTGCAGATTCTAAAGGCAAGGAGAACATGGTCGATGACAAGCTTTGGAATGAAGACACGACGTGAAGGCACTCAAATGATGAAGATGATCGAGTTGCTACTGGCCATCATCAACACCACAAGGATCTCAAGTTGTAAAGATCAAGACATTCACGAGCATAACTCAAGGGGGAGCTTGTGTTAAGGGGGAGTTTGTCAACACACTTCCTACATGAAACGGGGAGTTTGTTGGTACACTTTCTGCTTTCAAGACGTGAAGACTTTAAAGATCCTCCGACATTGAAGACTTGAAAGGACGTCAAAGACTTGAAGACACGAAGATCGAGACAAAGCTACAGCCAAGGGGGAGTTTGTTGGTGCACTTGTGTCTGTACTTTGTCTGTATTTTGTCATGATACAAAACGATGTCTTGTGCTAGTCTGAGTTACGTCTTAGTTTTGTTATTATGTGTGTTCGATGTAAGTTTGACCAAGTCAACCATCCTCCTGGTTTGACTTGGCCAAACAGTTAGAACATGGTTTGTAAGGTGTTTGTGTCGAAGGATGAGTCATCAAAGGATTGTTTATATCCTTCGATGAGCTCGAAGGATAATTCCATCGATGGATATAGATGGACCTAGAAGGATATCATCCTTCGAGGTATATGTGGATCCTTCGATAGGTTTCAGATCGATAGATGATCCTTCGATCAGGCTATCTGATCCTTCGACCAGACGAGCTGTGTTGGGTATATATACTCATGTAATGTGTTCACTTCATCGTGTGTGTGAGATGTGAGTGAACTTAGTCTGGTAGAGAGCATATTTTCAGTGTGGTCAAGGGCTGTAACCGTGTCCACTGAAATACAAGAGAAAACTTTGATATCTCGTGTGTCTACCTTTCTCTTTGTAGCTTGTGTTCTCATATAAACTACCGGTTTGCATTCTAGCTTGGATTCCGCACTTGCTAGTGTGTTAAACATAACAAGGATTAGGTTTAACCTCAACCTCCGAGGGACCTACAAAATGCTTATGATTTGTGTGACTTGCTGCTGTTGTTTAATGACGATTTTTAATTGAAAAAGGTGAATTCTAGGTTCTCCATTTATCAAAGTCGATATTCTTCTTTTTATAATCCATGAAACAAGTTGTCACTATTTCAATATTGATGATGCTGTATTTAAGCTAGATGGGTCATAATTGTCTTGAGATTTTATGTCTTTCACAATTTGTTTTAAGCTACATGAAAAACTGGGACCGTTATATTTTCGGTACTGAATCAATACCGACTTTGACGTTTTTGGTACGGGTACATGTTTTCGGTAACGATACCGATACCCATTTTTGGAGATTTTCGGTTGGTACGGAGATCACCCCTATGTCAAATAAAGGACCTTCAATACTTCGAAAGTTTATTTGAGGTCTTTTACTTTATTTATTTATTAGAAAAGGAAAATATATTAGCCTTTATCGGAAATATGTAATGTTTTATTTACCCAAATAAATAATAGTTATACAAATAAAAATCCATTTAATTACATGGTTTCTTTTTCATATGGACTCTTTTTTAGGTATTTGTATCGAAACTCTATCGTTTATTTTTGGTTTCCATCTTTTGCTTTTTATAGTATTGGTTTCCATCTTTTGCTTTCTATAGTATGTGTTGATATCATTACGAATCAAACACACACTAATGGAATTCCTATCGTGTTCCTGTGGAAACACACTTCTCTCTTTTAGTTGCTATAACAAATGGCAGTATCGTAACGTAACGTATTATGTGATTCTTTGCTTCATGTATTAATTAAATTAAATTTGATATAGGTATTTCATATTATTTGCTATATTTGATGTTTTAAGTTTATAAAGAAGCTGGTTTTTTAAAGTTTACACATGTTTTTTATTGTTAGCAATTGTTGTTTTTTTTTGGTTGATTATATTTTAAAAGACCATCATCATTCCTTTTGGTTGGTTCTGTTTGTAGATACTCAAGGAAAGGTTTTAAGAACTCGAAGGATATGCATCTTCAAAGAGATTCGATTATCTTTTAATTTTATTTCCACTTTGTCATTAAGCTATGTAACATGGCATTTTGTTTGTATTTTATTTTGTTTAGACACTTGATATTTATCTAATTTATTTTCTCCAGCCCGGGAAGCAATCCCGGGTGATAACCTAGTAACCTAATATATAATAATAGGACCTACACGTCCTACACGTTGGAAATTCGGTTGTTTTTCAGTTCAGTTATTAGTTATTACGGTGCTAACACGTTAAAATATGGATGAGCTCGGTACCGATAACGACACCGAAAGTACCGATCCGGAAAATCATCGAAATTAGGTAACGGCACCGAAAATGCTCTGTACAATACGGTATGGTATTTGATGGTAAAAATCAATAAATACAGGTATGGTGCTAGACCAGTGTCGAATCGAAAGTAACGATTCTGAAAACGCCAAAATGTGGGTACCAAATTGGTACCAAAAATGATTTGGTATAATAAATTTGGTACCGATACGATACCGGTTTGATTATAGGATTTGATACGATTTGCTCATCAATATTCAAGTTAATTTTACATGCTACAATTCATTCATTACAGAAAAAGACAAAAACGAAAGCAAAATAAGTTGTTGTGTATATAAAACCTCATTCAAACGAAATACAGTTTACTTACTGTGTGTATAAAAAGTAATCTAAATGGTGCAATTACTTGATTGCTGCGTTGCTACAGGATTTGATGAGCTCGGTACCAACTGGTACCGAAAATACCGTTACTGAAATCCCCAAAAGTGGCTACCGGTACCGAATCTACCTGGTACGGTACGGTTCGGTACCAATCGGTACTAGTACGACACCGGTATTTGAGGGTAAAAACCAGTGAATACCGGTGCCGAACCGGTATTGAAAACATACCGGTTTGGTAAATCGGGTACCAGTACCGGTACCCGATACCATTTACTCATCTGTTAATGATATTACTATTCATTCCATTCTAATTTTAATATATAACTAGGTTTTTTCAACCTAGCGCGCGTTGCGGCGCCGTTTATAGTAAATTTAAGCATGGCATCTTGCCGTTTAACACTGAAACCAACACGCACTGTTTATAGTAAATTTAAGCATGGCATCTTGCCGTTCAACACTGAAACCGGTTTGGTTAGGTTCGGATCTTCCAAATAACCTTTATACTATGTGACTTTCATGGATTTGATAGCAATAACAACCAGGGCAAATAAATGAATACTAATAAAGACTAATAGCCTCTAGATGCTTAAAAATTGAGGCTAGCTAAGCTTCATGTGGCATCACAGGATAGCTATGATTACTCACAAAATGTTATCTAAAACATAATTTCCTTTAAACCCATGTTTCATATTGATTACTTTTAAGTTTTAACCAAATCACAGTACCCATTACAAATGCTCATAAATCATAATTGACTTCCCTTCTAGCAAGGGTTGGGTCTCCCTGAACAAAAAATGGATCCTCTGATCTCTACTGCTCGGATCTCACCTAAAAGGCTTTCATAGACCGACCGACCGCCCTCCCTTTCTCTTCTCACATTCCTGGTCCGCTCACGTCCATAGAGAAGGATTTTTCACACTGTGCTCACCACATCCTACCACGCCACATCCTACCAACCCGTTTCTCTACAACAACGATGGACCTTCATGTGCGTCACGTTAGAGAAGGTGTTATACTTATTTTCCACTCATGTTTAACATTAACCTGCCACTGCCCTTGCTTCCAATACAGTTCACCATAAATGGCTACCATTTCAAACAAAGACGACCGTAATAACTCTACAAAAATGCGATCGGGCAACCATGATCAACCGTAAGATAAAGAAAAACTATACAAATATGATAGCCTGATCGAACTATCTCTCGGCCTCGAGCCACATACTTCATTAAGTAGACAATCAGTTTTAAACAGGTTCTCAAAAGTCTACCCAGAAAATATTAAAAAGAATCATTTGTAAGCACAAAAACAACGCATACAGAATCACTTCACTTGAAGTACCAATTGTTAAGCAAAGGCTAGCAGAAAGCTTCGTCAAAAGAGACTGTAAGCTATCACGTCTGGTCCCAATACTGTATTTTTTTCTCTGGAGCATGGATCTTTGGAAGACGCCACTTATCTGTAACACAAACAACAAAACCGTAACACATCGATCATTTCTTATGTAATATTATGTTTTTGTTACTGTTTTCATTTTGTTTTCTTATATTTCGTCAATAACATGCTAGAAATCTCAAATAGATACATGCTAGAAATCCAGTTATGGGTCAGAATTCCAGTTATGGTTCATACAGTGCTTATCATCATAATCATCATCACCCCTTTCCTGAATATTCAAATGAGCGCGAGCATAAAAAAACTGGAAAAAGTGGCAACACGTAGCAATGGAGAACACGTGTGGCTTTAGCATCAGATTTCATCCCTAAATCAAATTTCACATTTTTATAAATAAATAAGTAAACTATATATGGTGTATCTTCATTTTTCAACACGTAGCAACGTTGTAATTGTGAACTTACATCACTGGTGAGTAATGAAAACCAAGTTTCGTACTGTCTAAAAGTGTGGAACCCAGCTTCTTCATATTCTGACTTCTATAGGGGTCTCCCTGAACGCGAGATTAAGGTGGAATTTCAGGCTCCATTTGTACATACTTCACTTTCCACAATAGTCTGAAATATCACAGAAAGCATTAATTATTTGCACAATTTGGTAAAAAGTTTAGAAAAAGGGCATATTAATTGTCAATATTAAAAGTGTTGTGTTTGGTCTAAAAATTATGGTTGGGTATGGTAGCGTTTATACAGTAAGCAATGATGATATCTCATCACATTTCCCCTACTTCCGTGCATAAACACAAAGGCTCGCGCACTCGCTTAGTACTAAAAATAATGTTAAAACAAAGACTTGCGCAGAAACACAAAGGGCTGCAGTACTAAACATAATGTTAAACACAAGGTGCATTGTTTTTCAAATAGGCCAAACGACAATATCACAAGTCTATCTAGACCTAACATACATTGTTGTATAGGTATCTGATAACACAAATGCAGCTCTTGAATTTGTGGGTATGCACTTGAAAAACTTGAATGATTTTCGTGTGGTTTTGCTAGGCACAAAAGAGGTTTATACAGATTTACCCCTTGCCAACGGAGTCCGAGCTCTACTACGTGGATGCAAAAAGCTTAAGACGTTTGCCCTCTATCTTCGACTCGGAGGAGTGACTGGTGTGTGTTTGACATATAACGGTCAAAACAGTCAAAATATAAGATGGATGCTGCTTGGTTATCTTGTAGAATCTGAGAGTACACCATAAACTTATATCATCGTTTGTCACAGGAAATATTGTAGGGTACACCTCATTAACCTTATCATAAAACATATACTTCAACAAAAGAGCTCAAAAGTAAAAAAGTTAAGCTTTTAAGCAGGTGGCTTGTTTGTTTTGATGAATATGGAGCAAACTCCAATTAGTTCTTGGAGTTTATTATCTTCAGCAAAATAATATGTAACATTATCAATTTTCTTTTACATACCTAGTTTGAATATATTAATTTCTATTATGCATCAGTTTTGCAAATCCTACACATTCGCAACAACTTTCGAATTGAATTATATGAACACATTAAAGTTGCTCCACTCAAATAGGAGCCGAAGAAGAACAATCAAATCTGAAAACATTAACCTAAAAAAAATAATGTTTGTGAAGCTGATTACTGAGACAGGAGTGTTAAAAGTTTACCAGAAAGCAACGGGGAAAGGATTCACGGTGTTTGCACCGCCGGTTGAAGCGTTTAAGGCCGCCGATGTACGGATCTAATTCGGTAAATCTCCTGCTTTCAGCACCCTCATTTTCACCGGCTTCTGCGTCGGCATCGGATGTTTTATCTCTCAAACCTACAGCGCCACCTTCACCGTTGCTTTCTCCTTCGACTTCAGCTCCTACAGGCGATCTCCGTCAGATGGCCCTACTTCTTCGACGGTGAAACCCTTGCCCTAACAGTCGCCTCTCTCTACTCTATTTCTCACCTCTCCAGACGTATCTCTCTACCCTATCCGTGACCGGTTTCCACCACGTCCCTACCACCACCACCGTTGTAAACCACAACCATGACCCGATCTGACTATAAAGGGTACATGCATACCTGGTTCAGGTCACCAGGTTCTCACCGGAACCCTAGAAATCCCCGGTCTCTCACCGCCAGAGAACCCGGCACCGGGTTCTCACCCATTCCGACGGTTTAACCACCGTCTCTGCCGCCGGAGACGTGGAAGCAACCCACCCCGCCTCTCTGTCTACTGTGTCGCTGATCTCTCTCTGTCTAGCAGAACCCCTCTCTCTCTTTCAGGTCTCTGTCCATCTGATTGATACAATTAGGAGGTTGGAAATTAGGGGAAGCAAGCCCCCTTAACATGTGTGTAAGAAGCAAGATGGCACACACATCAAATGCCACGAGAGCTTCATATGTGGCTGAATGAACAGGTGGTATTTGGCACTGTTCATTCAACTTCCCTATTATCATATATGAACTAGTGCTATTAAATCCGCGCGTTGCGCCGGAAATCCTCGTGTTACGCCGGAAGTCCTCGCGTTGCGCCGTGGATGGGTATTAGTTTGTTTAACTTTGGTACACTTGTTATAGCAACCAATAGAGAAAAAAATAAAAAAATCATGATATGACCAAAAATATACCGACACAGCGGGAAGTTGATCGGTATTGGTTTGTTTTGCTACGTCACCTACACTCGTTAGACCAAAATATACCGACACGTGATTTACATCGATAAAAAACAAACGCAAGTTATGTAAAATATATAAATAAAAAAAATACATAATACATATAAAAAACCACTAAATAACACATATAAAAAACCCTTTAAAACAATTAATTACTATTTTGTATTGTATACTATTCATTCAGTTTCTATTTTAATAGTATACAATTCTAATTTTAATATATAGGTAATTTTAATATATAGGTAATAGGTAATTATTAGATTTTTTTTAGAATAAATGTATCACAACCTATGTACTACATGTTTAATTTTATTTTTTTTTTCTTTTTTGGTTATGAAGCAACCCACTTCAACTCGAGAATAGTAAAGATGTAAACCAAATTGATATTACGTCTAAAATGTGTTAATGTAATAATTGACTTTGTATATAAAGACAAATGTGCATAACAAACTTTTGTTTTTTTATGTTTAATTAGTTAAATTAGGGATGACTTTTTTCTCAAATACCCGTATTCTACCTGTATTTGTATCAATTTTAGATATCGTTACATGTATTGGTACCCAATTTTATTGATTTTGGTATTCGATACTTTCGGTATTGGTACGGATACGGATAAAAATGGGTACTGGTACCGAATATTATATAGAACTTTAAAAGTTTTTTATATTATGTTTTATTTCGTATTATGGTATTTATAATACTCGTATTGATTTTATCTATATGGTATCCGTATCGTATCGTATCGTATCGGTACTCGTACCAATTTTACCTATTTGGTACTCGTACTATATTGGTACCAATTTTATCTATTTGGTACTCAAAAACTAAATAAAAACAAAATGGTACCAAAGCGGGTACCGTACCCAAATACCCGCATCAATACCCGTATACTGTACCAATATATTTGGTACGGTATTTGTTACCCAATTTTGTTCAAACTTATTACCGGTACGGGTATAGATACAAGTACTGTACCAATCTCATCTCTAAGTTAAATGTTGAAACTTTTGTACCAAAAACAATATAAACAACTTAAAAAGAGACATGAAAATTAGATTATTATTTCAAAATTTAAACTTGTGTCATATATAGCTAATTATCCAAATTAATTAGGTTGTTAAATGTTACATGTTAAATCTTAATCATAGCATTAAGTAAATCTTTTCTTAGCTTTAAGCCTTGTTAGTACGTAAAATCTTTGTCTTAGTGGCATGATCGATATTTGGTCAAAGTTGACTACATGGGCTGAATAGTGGTATTATGAATACAACGCAAAAGTATTCGGTTTATGTTTCACCAATCTATGAATTATTTTAGTAAGAAGATAGTGTTTTTTTTTTTTTTTTAATTCAGATGCTTAGTGACAATTTGTTTCGACTTGTCTACCCGTTTAGATAAACAACTTACATTGTTTTAGATGGGGTTAGTCTCTGTGATTTGGGTCATTTTTTTAGTTTAGTCCAAATGTTTCATTTTTCGTCTGTGGGTCCAAAAAGGTTTCACCGTTGCAATTTTTGTCCACTGGGTTAACTTCATCCATTTTTTCTAGTTAACGAGAAAGGCAATTTGGTCATTTTATATGTAATTTTGTTAACTAGAAGGGCAATTCGGCCATATAAAATGACCGAATTGCCTTTCTCGTTAACAGAAAAAAATTGTTGATACACTTTTTGTGTGGATGTGGCTCGGCTCCGTTCAGTTTGGTTCAAGACCGACATCGCGACATTCCTCCGTCGTGCGACTCGGTGAACAAGCTATGAACGACTCGATTGAGTGTTGATGACATCATCAAAAGCTGCATATCGATTGCATGCGTGTGATATTTCGTATATCGATGTATGTATATAGATAATTATGTATTGATATGTAGTATGTCGATATCGAGTAAAGCAATATGTCTCTATATTGATATATTATGTGTTGTAGTGTATCGATATACATGTTGATGTATCGATATAGTATATCGATTGATCTTTAGTGAGTTGATGTCGATTGTGTCTATATCGATGTATATCGATGTCATAGTTTTATATCGTTGTGTTTGTGTCTTGTGGCGACGTAAGTCTACTAGTTTGAGTATAAATACCAGCAGACATCTCTGTTTTAGATAGAGAGCACGGTTCAGAGAGTTGTGAGCTCGTATAAGCAAGAGAGAGAGTGTAGAGAGAGAGAGAGAAAGAGTTCTGATGTGTTTTGTATGTGCGAATATACTCTATGCAAGTGGCAAATCCTGAAACAGCGCCCAAAGCAACCCTGTCTCCTGAAGAACAAGCCGCAACACACAAGGTTTGGATAGCCGAGTTTGTTAAAAGTGTTCAAAAGCCAATAACCACAACCTTTGACAAAACAAGCAGCATATATGAAGTTGGAAAAGGACCGATCACAAGGAAATATCCTCAGCTGGATCTACATAAAAGAATTAAGATGTATTGTAGTAAAGCGTGAACGAAGAATCCAATACTTCCGTACTTTCCTAAAGATATTGACCTTGCCACACTATGATGTCTCTGTGCTTGCAAGGATCAAGGTGATAAAAAGATCTGAGAACAAGTTGATGGAAGAATTTGAAAAGCAGATCCGTTGGAACAAAAGAATAGGATGGAAGAATGCTACCTACAAGCCTCAATTTCCAGGCCGTATACAGATTCGATTCACGTTTGATAAGGAAACCAACACTGTGAGAAACTGAAGTACAGAGCACCAGATGTTTTGAAACACATTCCGCTAATGAAGATGCCACAAGATTTCCTCGATAACATGCAGTTGTGGTGTTATTCTTCAGATACTACAAAAGCAGTGCTCGTCTTCCGAGATGGCACGCCTAACTTCCGGGTCTATGACAGTATATGGATTGTGAACCTGCCATCGCTACTTTGGTACGTAACGAGATATTCTTCGAAGATGATCAAGCGCGTCAAGCTATGAAGTTTCAAAAGGTTATGAGAATCTGCTTTTATTATGGGATCAACTCCGGAAGTCAATGGACGGAAGCCCATCAAGAGATTTTGGATGACCCACAAGAATGAAGACCGAAGCTAACAAGCTACAGACAAGGGGGAGTATGTTGATGTATTTTGTGTCTTTTCTTGTAATTTTGTTAATCATATATGAACGGTCTTCGTTTTGTTTATATTGTTGCTTTTTGGTTGTAAGTTGACCAAGTCAAACATCCTCATGTTTAACTTGGCAACACTCCGTAGTTATGTTGGGTTCACACGCGAAAGCATCCGTCGTGTTCATCATATATGACTTGAAGGAACTAGAGTAAGACACGAAACACTCATATGACACGAAGGAAACTTTGGTTCGTGTGATTGCCTTCGTGTCTACTTGACACAAAGGAGATGGTTCGTGCGGCTGAATCATGTTTCGTGTGCTTTCGTGTGTCCACCTGTTGTATTACCTATAAATACAACAGGTTGGGATTCATTATGTAAGAGTGCATTTTTAGAGAGTTTTGGAGCTTATTTTGGATATTATGTATTGTTACTCTGTCAAAATCAATTGAGAAACATTTGAGGGAAAAAAAGATTTTAGGTGTGTTTTAATATAAAATTTATAAAAGCCAAAAAGATTTTGCTTCTAACTTATTTTTGATTGACCGATGTTGGAACTCGAATCTATCCCATCTAAAACCTAATTGAAAGCTGGAAAACAATCCCATCTTCAAAATGGTCGAAGTAGACAAGTTTTTGAAAGTTAAAGATCTAAAATTGAACAATTTTGAAACTTTCAAAGTGTTGTGGTTGGTAGTTGAATGAGAGTTGTCTCATGTGTGTCGTCTGTTTATAATGTTTAAAGTCAATCCTTAGTGAAACTTTCATCTAAAAATTCTCTAAGATTAGCTAAATCCTTAGTGGTGGTTCTTATTATGCGTTTAGCTCTGTTGTATATATAGATGTGGCATTCGAACCAGCTAAAGGCAAAGAGAACATGTCAAATGACAAGCTTTGGAGTGATAACACGACATGGATGCAATCAGAGAATCAAGATGATCAAGTTGAAGTTGACCATTCATCAACACCACAAGGATCCGAAGCTTTGAAGATCAAAGATTTACGAGCAACATCCAAGGGGAAGTTTGTTGATACACCTCCTTATTGTGACACGTGAAGACTTTCGAAGATACTGCAGTGTGAAGAACGAACCATCACCAGCAACATCCAAGGAGGAGTTTGTTGATGCACTTTTGTGTACATGTGGCTCGTTTCGGTACAGTTCAGTACAAGACTGACGTCGCGACATTCCTCCACTATGCGACCCGAAGAATAACACGCTACATATGATGAAGACACGAGAACAAGATAGTTAGTTGATGACATCATCAAGGCATCATCATGATGATGTCATCATGTGAATTCAAATGCATTCCTATTTCAATATGTTATAAAGTACCTATATGGATATTATATAGATGTATATCGATATTATAAATATGTATATCGATATTCAAATATGTATATCGACATTCATACATGTATATCGATATATAATATCGATATGGCATCCATCGATAGTTAAGTTCTGTGTCGATGTCTATTGTTCTGTATCTCGATTTAATATGTCTTGTATCGACGTAAGTATGCTGGTTTGGGTATAAATACCAGCATACATCCCTGTTTTATAATGAGAGTAGGTTCAGAGATTTAGGGCAAATATTTAAAACCTTGTAATGTTACTCTGCTGAAATCAATACTTGAGCTTTGAGTGTTATATATTTCTTGTATTGATCGTATTCTTGCTTCGATTTGCATACAAAATTGGATTCCGCACTTGTTTGTGTGTTCAATAACAAGGAATAGGTTTCTCTAAAATCCTCATTAAGGACCTACAAAAATTAATATAAACTTTACATTTTATTTGTTACTTTAAGGGAAAATGTCACAAAAATGTAACCAAGTTTATTAAATGTTCCAATTAAGTCATCCAAACATTTCTTGTATCTTTAAAATAACTAACGTTTAGTTTTATATTCTAATAGTGTGTAATTACCATGTCCCCAGGTTACCATTTTCTTTTTTTTTATCTTTTATTTTTTAATACTTATAATGAATATTATTTATATAAGGTATGGATTTTATAAAATTAAAACACTTTAATCTTTGAGGTTTTATCCTCCAAAAATTGGACGATGACTTGAGCAGCAAGACGATAAACCTTCAACCTTCGAGACAAACCTTCAAATATGACAAGAAATGACACCAGACTGTTTTGATGGCCACTAGAATGTTGTTTGATGAAGAGGGTGAAACCGAGTGTTAATGTGTGTTATCTTACATATTTTGTGTGTTTTAAGTGATTAGATGTGTTAATTGTGATAACTACGAGTAATTGTGGTTTTACAAGTTAATCTCTTAATTCGGTGAAGTTAGGATGCTTGGAGATGAAGCGGAACAACTGTGGATGGAAATCAAGACATATTACATCATTCGGTTGATGTTTCGGGTCGAAAATATAGCTCGGAAGTGTGAAAAACATGATAGAATGAAGTCTAGGGGCCTTTGGGTCATTAATGGGAAGTTGAAATGCAACTAAGTATGGGATGGTGATGTGCGACGTAAGCTACGGTCACCCGACTGTAGCCTATGATTGAATCAGGTTAAGTTAAATGTCTCTAGCAGGTCTTGAACGTAGCGTACGGACATCAAGCGTAACCTACGGTGTAGGATACATGTATTCCCAGCACATATGAACCGTAGCTTATGGTCCGTAAGCATAGGCTATGGTGAGAGCCTTTCAGCAGCGCGTGTTTGATTGATTCAAGGGCTTAAAAGGATTTGGAGACCTAATACACGGACATAGACATTGGGAAACAAAATTAGGAACACAATATCACATCCTTAGCATCTCTTCACCTTAAATCATCATAATTCTCACTACATCCATACGATTGACGATGATTTCAATGATTTTTCAAGCTTGTGAAGATCGATCAACCGAGATGAGTGGCTAAATCTTTTTATGGTGTCCTCCGGGTGGAGGATTCTTGTAAGTGAACAAAGTTTATGTGTTTAAACTTATTTGTGAACTTGGTAATCTAAGCATTCGATGCTTATTACCTATTGATTCAATTGACTGTGTTGCAACCCCTGTCCCCTAATTACCCGGGAACGGGGCGGCCGCGGCCAGTTTCGGTGGTATCGGTGTTTATCATTTTGGCAGCAGAAATTTCATCAGGACCGTAGTTAGGAAATATTTTATCAGAGTAAAATACCACGCTTTTATAATATTAAACACATGGGAAATTCCCAAGTTTTAAGTACACACATTTTCATAGGGATCAACCCTATTTTATTTAAATAAAAACATCTCTTTATTTAGGTAACTTTTATTGCCACTTTTCCAAGCCTTTAGTGCTGTCCAGCTGGCTTCTATTTGGCTTTCACATTTTGTTACCTGAAACGCGTTAAAAAATATTTTCTCAGTGGGAAATACTGGTGAGTGAATCCCAGTTTAATCAAGACAGGTAAAAACCGTTTTACAGTATTGAGGGCGGTCGCGCAATTACATTTGTTTCCATCTACTTTAATTACCACCCACGGTACTGTCAACCCGACTTGTGGGCATGTTACTACTCACAGTGTCGTAACATATTTTGTATACAAAACCCCAATATACCGACGATAATTGTAGAATACAAATACTCAATCACTGTTAATTATGAATTAAAATAATTGAGGTTTTATAAAACCAGTTTGCAAAAAGGAGGATTACTCACATTGCTGTCTTAGGGTTTTCCTTAAGGATTTCCTGGTGATTATCTATTAATTACACAAATGCACACGTGTTAGTATAATAACCTAATATTTACATTAGTAATACCCTCCTCGAGACGGCATTCCAACGACTACGTCGGGCAGAACCACGACAGCCGTTACGGAACCCTGGATCAATCGGGCAGCGTATCTAATACGTAACCGAGGGTTGTGATACTTACAACGAGGTAGGGCTTCGCTGATTAGGGGGTATAATGCCCGACAATTACTTTAGCTATGTGGAAATTCGAGAGAGAAAGAGAGTTGTGTGCGAATTCAAATGAACAGCCGAAGCCATCTATTTATAGTGCTGATTTCTCAGTCCCTCGCTGCCCGCGAAGACTCAAGGGTCGTCTTACGCGGCCCGCGACTTAGGGGGTAGGGCCTAGCTGTGCTGATTCGTCGAGTATAGGCTTAACACGCGTTTGACACGTGGCGGCACCGGGTGAGGTCTAGTGTCCAGGTAGAGATGTACAAAAAACCTGATTACGCAATCGAAACCGATAAAAAAACCGAAACTCAAGGGTCGTCTTACGCGGCACGCGACTTAGGGGGTAGGGCCTAGCTGTGCTGATTCGTCGAGTATAGGCTTAACACGCGTTTGACACGTGGCGGCACCAGGTGAGGTCTAGTGTCCAGGTAGAGATGTACAAAAAAACTGATTACGCAATCGAAACCGATAAAAAAACCGAAATCGGTTATTGTAAAAACCGGTTTTTTATAACCGGTTCGGTTACAACCGGTTAGACCGGTTATAAATCGGTTACAAATTTTCTGGCCCGGTCCGGTTATAAAACCGGTTTATAAAAAAACCGGATAATTAATCGATTAATTAAAAAAACCGGTTAAAAACCGGTAACAAATATAAAAAAACCGGTGAAAAAAACCGGTTAAAATTGCCCAACTCCACATAACGGTAATATGACCGTTTGGGGATGATTCTGCCCGTTTTTTTTGTTTTTTGTTTTTTTTTGCCTAAAACTCATCTCCAACTAGTATAAAAGGGTTGTGGGTGTTTAGATTTCATTCACAACACTTGAGAACCTTCAAAAACTCTAAAAAAGTCCCTCATTCTTGTTCGATAACTCTCAAAACGCTATGGCAACGTCTAGTGCCCATGATTCGGTCCATGTTGGCGAGTCTACAACCGACACGGTGATTCGTGTTGTTCCAACAAAATGCAACCCCGAAATTTGGTCACATTTTGATTTGTGCGAGATGGCCAACGGTAAAAGAAATGCGCGTTGTCATCATTGTCAAGGTTTTTACGCCGAAACCACAAACTCCACGTTGAAGCAACACATCGAAAAACCGTTTTGCAAGGCGTTGAAACAACAACACGTTGGTGGTCAAGCTTCCATGGTAAGTGATGGCGCTAATATTTTCACTTGTGCCGCCGCTCTAAACCCTTGTTTTAATATTTTTGGAACCGGGTCTTTGATTGAAAAAATTGCACACCAATTGAATTTAAACACCACTCAAGAACCAAACTTTGGTGAAGTCGCAAAATCTCGTTTCAACGATCAACTTTCAAAATTGTTTGATGTTTATGTAACAAAATATGGTTCAACGTCACACATTCACGAGTCATTGAGAAACGCCGCTTTCGGTGAAGGTTCAAGTCAAATGGAAGATACCGATTTGTATGTTTATAACCAATTGTATGATGAGTTGAGTCAAATGCATGGTGGTAACACTAGTAGTAGTGAACTCGGTCGGTATGGTGGGTCGAACTTTCTACAAATGATGAGTTCACAAGACTTTAAAAATTTTGATTTGTTGGCTTGGTGGAAAAGTAAGGAAGATCAATTTCCGATCTTAGCCACAATGGCCCGAGATTTACTAACGGTCCAAGCTTCCACGGTAGCTTCGGAAAGTGCTTTTTCTATTAGTGGTAGGGTGATTTCGATAAGGAGGACTCGACTAACACCTAAGGCGGTTGAGATGTCGATTTGCTTAAAAGATTACTTGGATGCGGCGGAGAGAGTTCAAGACAAACGTTCACTCGAGGAAGAATTAGATTACGAAGGAGAAGTTTACGAGGACGAGGTCGAAGCCGAATTTACAACCCCAATGACCGACGAAGAAGCCGAATTAAATGAATTCCTACGCAATAGTTCGGGTTCGGCCGAAGAAGATTAAACGAGGCTTCTCAATATTGTAGCTCCACTAAAAAAATATATATGTATTAGTGGACCTTCTTGCGGATTAATATTTTAAGTTTATGTAAAACCGTTTATCGTTTGTACGTTTATCGTTTGTATTTTCATTATTATGTAAAACCGTTTGTTGCGAGACTTAATGAATGTTTTAACTTTTTATACTTTCATTGTTATGCTTTTATCTAAGAAATTGAATTTTACAAAAAAATAAAAAAATAAAAAATAAAAACTGGTAGAACCAGCAAAAACAGCAGCCAAAACAGCAAAAAAACATTCTGTAAACAATTCTGCACAACCGGTTTTTACCGGGTTTTTTAACCGGTTATTTTGAACATCAAAAACCGGTTTTTTTTTCAACCGGTTATAACCGGTTAGGACCGGTTACACATTTTCACGTTTAAAACCGGTTAAAAACCGGAACCGGTTAATGAAAAACCGTTTTTTTTTTGGGCAAAAAAAACCGGTCCGGTTAATAACCGGTTTCGGTTACTAAAAAAAACCGGTTTGTACACCTCTATGTCCAGGTGCTCGCGGCCCGCGTAGAACTTAGAGCTGTGTGTCGCGGCCCGCGACAAACTTATTTTTCTTGTTTTTATTTTATTTTTAATTATATAAGGTGTTTTGTGCTCGGTATCGCATACGGGGTGTATTTTAAGACATATAGGGATATTTTAAACATATTAGATATGTCGGAAATATTTTGAGGGTTGTTATATCCTCCCTACCTTGTTTTAGAACTCGTCCTCGAGGTCTACTGGAACAAGTGTGGATATTTCTTTTGCATTTCTGATTTAATCTCCCATGTTTATTCTGGTCCTCTCTTGGAGTCCCATTTCACTTTGACCAGAACTAATCTTTTATGTTTTAGATTCTTGACTTTTTTGTCTTCAATCTGTAAAGGCTTCTCTACAAATTTAAGCTTTTCATTTATCTCTATATTCTTAAGAGGTACTATTAGTGATTCATCAGCTAAGCATTTCTTGAGGTTAGATACATGAAATACATCATGTATTCCTGCCATTTCCTCTGGCAGTTGTAGCTGATAGGCTACATGTCCTATTCTTTTAATAATCTTAAAAGGTCCAACATACCTGGGGCTTAGCTTTCCTCTTTTGATGAATCTTACCACTCCTTTCCAAGGAGAGACTTTCAATAACATTTTGTCTCCTACATGAAATTCCAATGGCTTTCGTCTGTTATCTGCATAACTCTTCTGTCGGTCACGTGCTGCTTTCAGGCGTTCTTTGACTTGAATGATTTTGTCGGTTGTTTCTTACACTATCTCAGGTCCGGATAGTTATTTGTCTCCAATTTCCGCCCAACAGACTGGCGTTCGGCACTTTCGTCCATAAAGTGCTTCGAATGGTGCAGCATTGATACTAGTATGGTAGTTGTTATTGTATGAAAATTCTATCAATGGTAAGTGATTATCCCAATTACATCCAAAATCAATTACACAAGCTCTAAGCATATCTTCCATTGTCTGAATTGTCCTTTCGCTTTGTCCATCCGTTTGAGGATGATAAGCTGTGCTTAGATTTAGGTTGGTTCCCATTGCTTTTTGGAAACTTGTCCAAAAATGAGAGGTAAAACGGCTATCTCTGTCAGAAAAAATTGATAAAGGATTTCCATGTAATGAAACTATTTCATTTACATACAATTTAGCAAATTGTTCCATACTGAAAGTTTCCTTCATCGGTAGGAAATGAGCTAACTTAGTTAGCCTGTATACAATCACCCAGATTGTATCATTACCTTTTCTTGTCTTGGGTAGTTTGGTAACAAAATCCATTGTTATCAATTCCCATTTACAAACTGGCATTTCTAACTGCTGCAATAAACCTGAGGGTTTCTGATGTTCAGCTTTAACTTGTGAACAGGTTAGACACTTTGCAACATATGCTGCTATATGCTTTTTCATTCCTACCCACCAGAAGTTCTTTCTTAAATCCTGTTACATCTTATCACTTCCAGGATGCATCGTATAGTTAGACTTATGGGCTTCTTCTAATATACGGTGGCGTAGGTTTCCTAATTTAGGTATCCACATTCTTTTCTTATGGAATCTCCAAATTCCATCTGTTCCTTGTTCTAGTTCCTTAATCATTCCTTACAACTTTTCAGTATCATCCTTGATCACTGATTCTTGTGCTTTTCTAATTTATTCATTTAAATCTACTTGTAGATTTAATTTAAGAGAACGTACTCTTTTTGGATTTTCGTGATACTTTCGACTTAAAGCATCAGCTACTACATTTGCTTTTCCTGCATGATACTGGATATTACAATCATAATCAGTAAGTATCTCCATCCAGCGTCTTTGTCTCATGTTCAATTCCTTTTGCCCGAAAACATATCTTAAACTCTTATGATCAGTGAAAATGGTAAACTTACTACCATAAAGGTAATGTCTCCAAATCTTAAGGGCAAAAATTATAGCTCCTGATTCTAAATCATGGGTTGAATAATTATCTTCATGATTCTTAAGTTGTCTAGAGGCGTAAGCTATAACATTTTGACGTTGCATCAATACACATCCATAACCTAGTTTCGAAGCGTCACAATAGACTATAAAGTCTTCAGTTCCTTTGGGTATGCTAGTATGGGTGCGTTGGTTAATGTTTGCTTAAGGATTCTAAAGGCTTCTTCTTGTTTTGGTCCCCATTCAAACTTAACAGATTTACAAGTTAGCTTAGTTAAGGGAATGGCTATTCTAGAAAAATCTCGAATAAATCTTCTATAATAACCGGCCAATCCTAAGAAACTTCTAACCTCGGTTGGTGACTTAGGGGTTTTCCATTTGGTAATCGCCTCGGTCTTTGTGGGATCCACATGCATTCCTTCATGATTGACTAAATGTCCAAGGAACTGTACATGTTCTAACCAAAATTCACACTTCGAAAACTTTGCATAAAGCTTTTCTTTTCTCAATAAACTTAGAAGTGCGTGCAGATGCGCTGCATGTTCCTCTTTGCTCTTAGAATAAATAATAATATCATCTATAAAGACAATTATAATATTATCCAAATATGGCTTACATATTCGGTTCATCATATCCATAACTGCGGCTGGGGCATTGGTTAAACCAAAGGGCATGACAGTAAATTCATAATGGTCATACCTGGTTCTAAAAGCGGTCTTAGGAATGTCCTTTTCCTGTACCTTTAATTGATGATATCCTGAATGTAAGTCGATTTTAGAAAAGAATCGAGCTCCTTGCAACTGATCAAACAAATCATCGATTCTCGGTAATGGGTACCGATTTTTAATCGTGACTTTGTTCAATTCACGGTAATCAATGCACATACGTATTGATCTGTCCTTCTTCTTGACCAATAAGATCGATGCTCCCCATAGCGATGAGCTTGGCTGTATGAATCCTTTCTACAACAATTCGTCTAATTGTTTCTTCAGTTCCTGCATTTCTACGGGTACCAAACGGTAAGGTGCTTTGGCAATTGGTGCTGTTCCTGGTAGTAGATGGATTCTGAACTCAACTTCCCTGTCTGGCGGTAACACTGGTAGTTCTTCTGGAAATACATCTAGGAACTGGGATACTACCGGAATATCTTTTAGTTCCTTTCCTTTAGTATTTATGATTATGGAAATCAAAATACACTAATGATCCTTTTCTAGCGTAACTTGTTGTTTTCATCACAGAGATGAATTTTTTCGATCTAGAGGGTTTATCTCATTTAATTGTGATCTTTTCACCCTTTGGTGAATTAACTTGGATCAATTTTTGATCACATAAAATACTGGCTTTATTGGCTATTAACCAATCGATTCCTAACACAATATCAAATCTTGTCAGATTCATTGGGTAAAGGTTTGCAATAAATTTTTGATTTAAAAAATCTATTCTTGCTCCCTGCAAGATTTCTGTAATCTTAATGGTTTCTCCATTTGCTGTCTCTACTAGACATTCTTGTGGGAGTTTAGTTAATGGTCAATTGAGAAGTTTGCAAAATGAAGTATTAATAAAACTTTGGTTCGCACCAGAGTCAAATAATACTTTAGCAAAAACATCATTAACTAAAAACGTACCGATGATCACATCCGGGATCATCTTTGCTTCTTCTGCAGTTAGAACAAATGCTCTAGCATTTTTAGTAGTCTTGTTGTTCAGGGCTGGAGCTAGTTTTGGACAGTTCGACTTGATATGATCTTTTTCTCCACAATTGAAGCATACTCCATTACTAGGTTTCTTCCTACAATCTTCTTCCTTGTGTCCTGGTATCTTGTAGAAATTGCAGTAAGTGGAGCATCTTCCTGAATGCTTCTTCTTGTAGGCCTTACAATAAGGTGCAGAGGTAGAACCTACATTTTTCCCACGGTTGGAATTTCCATAACGAAATTCTTGGGTAAGCCTTTGGGCTAGGTTCCTCCTCTTGTCTTCTTCTCATGTACGCACTAATTCATCAGTCAAGGTGTTTGCTAGTTCTACGGCTTCTTCTATAGTTTGAGGTCTAGCTGCCTTGACTACATGCCTTATCTCACTGATTAATCCCTAGATGTAGCAGGAGATTAATACGGGTTCAGGTGATGCAAGGGTTGGCACTATTCTAGCATATTCAAAGAATAAAGTAGTATAATCTTTACTATCCACTCCAGTCATTCTAAGGTTTAAGAACTTATTTGCTATCTGTTCCTTTTCATTGGGAGGGCAAAATTTTATTTCCACCATGTTTTTAAATTCTTTCCATTCCATATTGTAAACCCTGTCACTTCCTCTAGACTGGAGGATAGTGTACCACCATTCTAATGCTAAGCTCTTAAATAGATTGGAGGCACACATTATCTTATCTTCTTCTGCGCACTTGCTTATTTTTAAGACTACCTCAGTCTTTTCTATCCAACGTAAAGCTGCAATGGCCCCTTCATTGCCAGAGAATTCTATTGGTTTATAGGACCAGAATTCTTTGTAAGAACAACCATAAGACATGGTTCTTGTTCTTTTAGGAATGGGCACTTGAAGTATGGGTCCATTGTGCACGCTGTGACTAGGTTCTATATGGGTTCGTTTACTTCCATTACCACTTTTATCATTATTTTCCGTGTCCCTAACATTTTGGATAATGGCTGGCATAGCATTTCTAAATCCTTGGGTTACAAGGTGTCGAATTTCACTGTTATTTATTTGATTTTCATTATTCTGGTTTTCCGGATTTGCTGCGTCGGCCATCTGGATTTTAAACAATTACCAAGTATTAATATTGCATAAAAATATCCAATGCAACAATCACACAACAAGCATGTTGATCCAAAATCGTCGAGCATTTCAACTTACTCTATTTTATAGTATGCATCTATATTTATTACAAATACAACTGGGATAAAAGTACAATACTAATATGCATCACTAACCACTAGGTGGTCTATACTACAATATATATATATATATTATCATATTATTTTTTCAAACATATACACATATTATATATATTTATTATTATTATTTGTGATAGGGGTTCATCCAAAAGTCCATATACGCTCGTCAAATTTTCAGACGAGTCGTTCCCCTATTTGTCTCATCCTTTCACTTTCTTCTAAAATCTCCTCACCAAAGGTTCGGAGTTCTTACACATTTTCAGTGCTCATAGGTGGTGCAGGTGCTGGTACTGGGTTTGGCAACTGGGACATGGGTTCTTCATGTGGGTAAGGGTTCTCTAGAATTTCCCTAATGTATTGATCATTATCATAATAGGGATCTAGAGGGTCCAAGTTTGGGTAAGCTGCTAGGTTTGGCATGGGTTCCTCTGGTATTGGGTAGCGTTGCTGGTCATCCCTATGGTCGTCAAACCACGGATCGTAGTCTGGGTCTAAGGGATTGGGTGCAGGTATTCTAGGTATCTCAGTCGGGTCAAAAGCTGGTGCTGGGATTTGGTTTTCCGAGTTGACTTCAATCTCAATTGGTTGTGTGGGAAACAAGGGTAATGGTTGGGGTGCTATGATTTGCTCTAAATTAGGGTCTGCATGTGTAGTTGCTAGAATATGAAAATTTGCTAGACTTCTATTGAGCATGTCTTGGGTGTGAGTATCTGTTTCTCTCTTAGTGCCTGCTAAAACTCGCTGTTGTTGTAACTTTTTCATCCTCTTACTACGTTTATGCGCACCTCTGCTGAACCATCCTCTCTTCTTAGGAGGGAATGGCTCTTCAGATTGAGCCTTGAACACAAATATCCCGTCTTCATTGTCAGCCGAATACCCTAAGAGGGTAGGCTGTGAAGAGGTACCTTCGTTTCTAGGTGAGCTGGACAACTGACGGTAGGCGTCGGAAGGGCCTTGGTCGCTCATACTGTAAACTAACAAATAGTCAAATAACACACAATAATAATATACAGATATGCACGAAATCCCGTAGATTATTTCCTAACATATTGAATAAATTTTGGTGTCAGCAGAACACTTATGTGGCTGAATCAGTGGCTTAGCTCTGATACCACCTTCTGTTGCAACCCCCGTCCCCTAATTACCCGGGAACTGGCAGCCGCGGCCAGTTTCGGTGGTATCGGTGTTTATCATTTTGGCAGCGGAAATTTCATCAGGACCGTAGTTAGGAAATATTTTATCAGGGTAAAATACCACGCTTTTATAATATTAAACACATGGGAAATTCCCAAGTTTTAAGTACACACATTTTCATAGGGATCAACCCTATTTTATTTAAATAAAAAATCTCTTTATTTAGGTAACTTTTATTGCCACTTTTCCAAGCCTTCGGTGCTATCCAGCTAGCTTCTATTTGGCTTTCCCATTTTGTTACCTGAAACGAGTTTTAAAAACATTTTGTCAGTGGGAAATACTGGTGAGTGAATCTGTAACACCCTTAGTATTATTTAATGGTTTTCGTATGAATTACGAAAATAAACATGTAGTTAATATTTCGTATCCGTGGAAAATACGGGTAATTTAAAACTTTTACAATTTAAAAAAAATAATGCACGCAATGAAATAGAGTTCGTTGATTAAAATATCGATGAAACGATATGCGGAAGCTTGTATCTTTGATCGTGTTCGGTTCTTCCTTGAGCTTGATCTTCATCCGGGAACACTTGGTATTTACCTGTGATCAAAACCAACCTAAAAGTTAGTTTTGATGCTTAAATAATAGGTTAAACAAGTTTTAGACTTCAAACCACAAAATAATAATCAGTTTGCCAGTTCCGTAGTCCGTCGCCATTGTTTTCTTTTTTGTAACATATTATAATATAATTATTTCCTATTGTACAAGGTTCAAATCATGAGTTTATACACATTCTTAACCCGTTTTTGTTTATACTCTTATTTTGACCCGTTAAGGGTACTTATGCACTTTTAAGCTTAAATTACACCCATCCTTTGCTTGCATCTTATTTCCATACTACGGTTTCTACTTGTTTTCCACCACAACAATATTTGTGGTGGATATAATGTGATAAACTACTTGTTCCGTGTTCTAATCTCTGGTTTAGAAATTTTGCAAAAGACAAGTTTCAAGTCTTTTGACGACGATGGACTTTTAATAACATGTTTGACCAAAAATCGTACTTAAAACTATAATCTTATTTGCACATACCTGGCTCGGGTCAAAGTTTTGACCCGTTTAAAATACCTTTCACTATTAACTTACTAATTAATAGCGTCGCGAACCTCATATTACTTTCCTGTAATCACCAAAACTTAACAAGCGATCGTCAAAAATTATCGTCAAATGGTGTTAAAGCACCATTTGACCCGTTTAGTCAAAATGATCATTTATCATCATATGATGGTATTTTGATACCATTTCGCCCCTTGAACCCATTCCGGTTAGCACCATGAGTCCTTACTACTTAAAAGACATTTCTTGAATTGTTTGACCCGTTATGACTTATACCAAATGGTGTCTTTTCACATCTTTTATTCTATCCGTCAACTCGTGTCCGGAGTATTACTAAACCACTTTTACACGTTACAATTCACCCCATAACGTATTGTTCAAAATTCGTTATTTATTAGTCTTCACCCGACTAATTTACCATTTTACCCCTTTTTACCAAAATTTATGGTTTCTTACCTTTTTACATATTCCGACTTGCATTGTATCTTGCCGGAACATCATATTCCAATTACTTATCATTATTCACAATCAATATTCACAAGTGTATTGAAATTAAAACGGGAGTGTAAGCATAACTTACCTCGCGTCCGCGCAAACATTCTTTGCATCCATGATTCGTTTGACCCGTTCCTTTTCAAGCTCCCACCTAGCTTGTTTAGAGTCAACTATATCATAACATCCATAAGATGGTTAGATTGGTCATTCTATATAATGGCCATCACCCTATGGAACCCTTTTTTTTTACACATTTATCAATCAAAGCATGCCATATATTCAACAACTAGTTTCATACCATAATTCTTTTCATTCACTAACCGTTTGACCCGTTAGTGAAGTTACTTATACAACTAGTTAGTAAGTGATTTTAAACACTTTAAGCATGTCACATAAAGTGTTATTTGTTCCCAACAATCAATAATTCATGCCTGAAGCAAGTATATACAATCCTATGTCTTTTTCTTGGTTAATAAGAACATTATTTATGTGCAGCGATTTTCTATTCAGCTGCTGTAATTGACCATTTTGACCCGTTTAAAGTCTGAATTAGATCAACATGTTCAAAGATGGATCGTAGAACGCTCCAATACCTTCGCAAGCATATAAGGTACACCTTCTAATGAATTTTCTAGGATTTTATATGATTTTTATAAAATCAGCTCAGCAACTATATTTTCATTTTTCAACATCTTTCAAGTTCTGAACAGCAGTTTTAATTCGCCTATTTGGCCTATTTAACAACCACATTTGTTTCTTATGATTGAAAACAGTAAAAATTTACTTCATAAGCTGTCCGAAAAGGTATAGAACACCCAAATCGGATAAACGGTTGATTTTATATGATTTTTTTAAGATTAGTCAAAATACATATAAAAAGCTACGAAAATCATGTTTAGGGTCCTTTCAAATTCGACCCAAACCATCAATTGCAACCCATTTCCATGGCTAATAAACTAGTTTAAACGATTATCTGGACTAGTTTATTCATTTATTTTTGTAAGAACTAAGGGTTCCTCATACACGAGTGAAACCCGTTTCATCATATCACTAGCATTTATCCCAACACTTAATATAATCAAGTTCTACTTATCAATTGATAGACAATATGATTTCATACACCTAGTTCCATGAACAAATTTACCAAATTTCATCTTAACATTCAAACCCATTTCAAGTCATTTATGATCATGTACCCAAATTCATGATTTAATCAAACACATTCTTAACATCATCATGCATGATGATTCTAAACCTAGTTAGACCATCAATTTCATCATAATATTAAAACCCACTTATGTAAGTGTGGTAATTCATCTAAGTATTCAAATCATAGCAATATATGCAGAATTTTCACTTAGGGTTATACTCCTAAGCAAGTATACATCTCTAATCTAGCCATAACTTCTACAATTCATACCTAAATTGCATCTTGTAAAGTTAATCGACTTTTCACAACTTCATGAATGTCAAAAATTCGACATACCTTTCGATCCCCTTGACTTGGTGATCGTTTATGTATATTCCAATCCAAATTTGGCCTTCGTTTGATCCTCCAATTTGAAGGTTTTGTTGAGTTAGGGTTTCACCCCTTTCTCCCTGCTCCTCCTGTCGATCGAACACACTTGTGTGTGTTTTTATTTCTTTTTTTTATATAAGTGTTTTAATTAAAACATTTTTCTAATTACCCACCTTTAGCCCCTCATGATTTGGTTTGTTCCAAGTAGGCCTTAACCTCTTTATTTCTAGAAATATTTTCCTTTAATTAACTAGGTTAATTACTCCTAGTTAACTTAGTGGGTTTCGGGAGATTACCACCCGTTTTGTTTTTAAGTCTCGTTAGCTCGGGTCTCTTATAAACATTATTTCATTAAAGCCTTTTATTCTCTTTTTATTCGATATTAGGTTTATTTATTTACTTCCTAATATTCACCGGATTTATTTTCACCACTAACGGTATTTACCCGTTCATTATTATTTACATGGTTTAATTACCAAATCCCGATTTCGGGGTGTTACAAGTCTACCCCCCTTAAAGAGGTTTCGTCCCCGAAACCTTCTTTATGTAGTTCGTTGATTAAAACAAGCGAACCTAGCTTCGTTTTCAAGGGTTTCTTTCTTTTCGGTCTACAGTGATCATTTGTGTTGACGTGAGCGTCTTTCATGTAAATGGCTTTATGGGCCATAACTTTTATCATATATTCCTATTCTTGTCGTCTATTTGACCAAGTTGTCATTTGATCACCCGGTCACTAATTCTTTCCATATGTTTACTTCATGCTAATCTTATTCTGACGAGCGCTTTACATAGTTTCCTAACCATATTTTGACTTCGAATGGTTTTACTGGCTAGACTAATTAGTCGCCTTCACTTCATACCCCGTTTCCCGGGTATACTATTTTGCCATCCCCGGCCTTATGTGTGTTTAAAATTTTCTAATTCCCCTCATACTACTTATGTTTGTTAAAACGTGCTTTTGACTAAAAACTAAATTTTAGTTTACGTTTTCTCTGTCTTATGTCTTTTCCTCATGTCTAGGAATTTCCGTCTAAGTTTTATTCCTGACCGTGAATATTTTACATGGAGAATTGTAATCAGTTTTCCACGCTTTACACGAGTGACCCGCCGGTTCTTTTACTTAGCATCGTAGGCTTTTTCTTTAATTTTTTTTTTACTCATGTCATTCTAGAAATACACTTTCGGTGTCAACGCACCCCCCCTTTTTTTTAAGTTTAGAATTCGTTCTTCTTTTTTTTTTTTTTTTTTGAATTCTATGGACCTTAACCGTAGTCTAAGGCTACACCCGTTACCATTTTAAACTAATCTTCAGACTCCATGACTTCTTACGTCATTTACGCGTCGGTTTGTTTTCCATTTGTTGTTATCTGGTTTATTCCTATATTTATTTACAACCCATTACCCGGGTTCTTTTGTCTTAATATTTCGTGCTTTTATGTCGATTTGCGCTTACTTACATTAGCAAGCGTCATCATTATTAAATTTGTTTGACTTGTTTGTGTGAGAGTTCATCACTTATGAATGTCAAACTTCGTTCTTTATTCGACCCGTTCAGCTTTGAAATAGTTGAACGCAATTTATCAAAATTTCTATTTGCAGTATCTTATCGTCCTTTAGTCATGACCCAAAACCCGAGTCTTTTTTACTTTCCATACACGTTCATGTTTCTCAGTCTACGCACGCGTTTAATTCCTTACCCATCAACCGGGTGTTTTACCGAAATCGTTATCATTGCACCCCTTCCGGTATGCATTAAGACTTCATTTCGATTTACTTGGTCATATTAGCGAAATCCGTCGCTTTTATTCGACCATGTCTTTTATTCTTTACGTGACCACCATTGGCGGCCTTATTAATTATGAGTGACGATTATCATCGTTATCCTTGCTTTACTACGACTAAAGTTAACAACCTTGATTATCTTTTTCGTGTGGGCAACACCTTTGTTTTTATGACCCGGCGGATCATCTATACTTTGGTTTTACTTGCCCATTTTGTTCACCATGGCCCTTTCGTCCAGGATGAGTTATTTTTGTGAATTTTCTTTTGATCATTCATTTATATCATCATTTACATTAATCCTTGTCCCTTCTCTCGGGCTCATTATCCTAATGTAATACGCTTCCGTCGGCTGTGCGTTTACATTATTATCAACTATTTTATTCATTTGTTTCATTTGGGTACTTTTTAATTTGTCCCATTCACCCCGTCCTTACTACATCGGATGTAAATGTGTCCGCTATAAGAAGTTCATGGTATCATATGCCACTACTTACTTGGCCAGAGTAAGCGATTAACACATGACACGCATGACCTTTTTATAGTTTTAACATCACGTCCTATGTAAGTAATGCCTCTATTTGTTTCTCTTGGAAACAATATCCCGAATACATTTTCTATTCGGGGTTTTCCAAGTTTTTAATCTACATATGCAACTTTCAATTTCTACATATTTGTTGCATATGACTATTTGTGCAATTAAATTTAAAATGTGCACCTGGTAATGCTTGCCCTAACGGGCTTCTCTTGCCATTAGCCTTGTTCACGACCGTTACGCGATTTAAGTCCTTGATGAGCATACTCTTTGGACCGTTCCTCTATCAAGTCCACGATTTGTTAAACTCTCGCTATCTTCATATGCGAGTGTCCTTGAACTAAAACATTTACAACAGTTAGTAATTTCGACATTAATAAATGCACGTATTGTAATACAAGGCTTTTTACTGCACGTGATTTCGTTAACTATACTAATCATTTTCGTTGGTGTAACGTGTATTACACGATACCCTTTGTGTTGTTCACAACACTTTAATCCTACTAAACTATTAACATACATGTACTTACCGGATTTGCGATCAAGCTTCGAACCGAACACACTTTACTCTTTAACCTTGAGCTCTGATTACCAACTTGTAACACCCTTAGTATTATTTAATGGTTTTCGTATGAATTACGAAAATAAACATGTAGTTAATATTTCGTATCCGTGGAAAATACGGGTAATTTAAAACTTTTACAATTTAAAAAAAATAATACACGCAATGAAATAGAGTTCGTTGATTAAAATATCGAAGAAACGATATGCGGAAGCTTGTATCTTTGATCGTGTTCGGTTCTTCCTTGAGCTTGATCTTCATCCGGGAACACTTGGAAAATACGGGTAATTTAAAACTTTTACAATTTAAAAAAAATAATACACGCAATGAAATAGAGTTCGTTGATTAAAATATCGAAGAAACGATATGCGGAAGCTTGTATCTTTGATCGTGTTCGGTTCTTCCTTGAGCTTGATCTTCATCCGGGAACACTTGGTATTTACCTGTGATCAAAACCAACCTAAAAGTTAGTTTTGATGCTTAAATAATAGGTTAAACAAGTTTTAGACATCAAACCACAAAATAATAATCAGTTTGCCAGTTCTGTAGTCTGTCGCCTTTGTTTTCTTTTTTGTAACATATTATAATATAATTATTTCCTATTGTACAAGGTTCAAATCATGAGTTTATACACATTCTTAACCCGTTTTTGTTTATACTCTTATTTTGACCCGTTAAGGGTACTTATGCACTTTTAAGCTTAAATTACACCCATCCTTTGCTTGCATCTTATTTCCACACTATGGTTTCTACTTGTTTTCCACCACAACAATATTTGTGGTGGATATAATGTGATAAACTACTTGTTTCGTGTTCTAATCTCTGGTTTAGAAATTTTGCAAAGGACAAGTTTCAAGTCTTTTGACGACGATGGACTTTTAATAACATGTTTGACCAAAAATCGTACTTAAAACTATAATCTTATTTGCACATACTTGGCTCGGGTCAAAGTTTTGACCCGTTTAAAATACCTTTCACTATTAACTTACTAATTAATAGCGTCGCGAACCTCATATTACTTTCCTGTAATCACCAAAACTTACACTACTACAATATGAAGCATTAGACGGTGTTCATATTTTGTTTAGACGGTGTTATTTTAATAACCCCGTCTTAAAATCAATTCCTCACATGATCGTTGTGCAAATCCAATTAAAATATTCAACAAAATTCCATACAACACCGTCTTATGCTTAAACCTCGTCTTATGTTTACATACGCACCCTTTAGACGGTGTTTCCTTTGAACACCGTCTTATATGCTCATGGTTTAGACGGTGTTATTTTAATAACCCCGTCTTAAAATCAACTCCCATGAGTCCAAAATTTTTAATTTCCCTCTCATTCTGACTTTGTTCCCCCCATCCGACCTCTCTTTCCCCCTCAAATTACACAAACCTAAGAGTGAGATGACCACCACCGCTGTTGCGTCTGAGACGACGACCACCGCCGGAGCACTAGGCCGCCACCACTAGAGACCCCCAAATCCCCACCGTATCTCCCCATTCCTTATTTATTTCAGAATTTAGGGGTTGTTTTCTTATTTTGTCAGAACCGATTGCGATTCTACTGCCATTTACCTTCAACAAGTTGCAGACACTAATATCGGAGTCTCTGTAGGTACGATATTGTTTTTGCCCAATTTTTTTGTTGGGTTTTGTTATTAAATTGCATAATTGAAATTGCTGATTGACTTGAATCCTTTTTTTGTTGGGTTTTGTTATTAAATTGCATAATGAGAGTAGTTTTGTACCAGTGATGATTATTTTTGTTTTGTTTCTATATATAATTGGTGAATTTGGATTATTAATTGCAAGTTGTATTTGTTTAGATAGTTTGTAAACGGAAATCTTTAGGTTTAGGGCTCAATCAGAATCAGGGAAGTATGTTATGGCTTGTGGTTTAAAGTTAAGGCTACACGGTGTGGGGAGCGTCCCCCCTCCGTCCCGGTCCGGCGCGGAACCGCCCCCCTCAATCAGAATCAGAATCAGGGAAGTATGTTATGGCTTGATGTTGCTCTGCTTGATGCCACCGTTGCTGCCTTCTATGGCACCGGATCTAAAGATGAATAATTTTACATGTGGGTCCCTTATGTAACTGGATACTGAATAATTTTATGTGTGTCCCTTTTGTTAGAAATAATACTTACTGCTTATGTCTCTACTACCTTCAGGTGAATATGAGCATAGCAATACTACCAATGTCAAAGGAGTTTAATTGGAACAGTGCTACCGTGGGTCTAATTCAATCTTCTTTCTTCTGGGGCTATTTGCTCACTCGGGTTGGTTTTGCTCTTTAACAAGTTTGAGATAAAGTGGTTGTTCTTGTAGGTGATCAGTTGTTTCTAAATTGTGGTAGTCTTTTTATTTTTATTTTTTATCACAAAGTTTATTATATGTTTTGGCATATCCTTGCAAGGAATCACAAAATATGAACAAATCTTTTTCCCATTCAAGGAATCACAAAATATGGACTTATTTTGGGATTTTTAGTTGATTTTGGTGATTAATTATAATTTTATATGCTCAAAGAAGCTGAACCACAAAAACATAAGACTTTAAAAAGCACCTGCATGATTGGGGATTTATAGAAAATGTTCCTTAAGCTCCTTTACCTTGTCATTTTTTTCCACGATATTGTTGCTCCTTAGTTAAAAAAGGTTGGGTAAAGGGTACTCACTATTCGAGTAAGTATCTTGTTACAGTGCATGTGCATCAATTAAATCTTGACGCTTACCGTCCATTAGAAGGTTAGAACCTTGGTTTTAAATTGCGTGATGCGCTCCGATGCGTTTAGTCCAAAAATCTGATGCGCGATGCGTGATGCGCGATGAGAGCGCATCACGTATGTGATGCGTTCTTTATAAAAAAAAATAGTTAAAAATTATTTATACATAAAAACTTATAAAAACATACTTAAAGTAAAACAACTGACGTAATTAGAAGGTAAGAGTTGTGTTTTTTGGTTCAAATCAAGCATACTAAGATGTTAATTATGGAAAAAACCGAACACAGTTCATAAAATCTGGAAAAAAGCATAAGAAACAATGTTGCGCGCATCAGAGCGCATCATGCGATGAGCGCATCATGCAAAATGCGCGCAATATTCTCGCATCACGTAAACGCATCGCATCAGCTGCTGCGATGTGCTCTCATTAGCGCATCGGGCGCATCACGCATTATGCGCGCATTTTAAAACCAAGGTTAGAACACTCTACTAAATTCATTCTTCCAGTCTTGTGATTATTTCTGCCTGTCTTGTGAATATACTCAACACATCTAAGCATTTACGAAGTGCTCTGTTGTTTCGGATCACTTTAGGTACAGAACTGAGTGCTCAGTTTACTTTACCATTTTTCAGGTGTTGGATCACTTTAGATACTGAACTGAGTACTCAGTATACTTAACCATTTCTTAAGTGCCAGGTTTCCCTCTTTGTTCCTTTAAGTGCTTGTTGACCAGTCTTGATGTGAGATAACCTTCTCACATCTAAACAGCTGGCACAAGTGATGATGTCTATGCCATGCTGCCAAAAAAAAGGATGGGGTGATGTTTTGAGTGATTACCTCAGTACTAAATTATGATTTTTTTTAAATATAATTCATTAATTGAACATAATAATATGCATATTATTTAAGTGTATTTAATATACTAATTTAAAATTATATGAATAGTGGGCTCATTTAGCCTTGCGCACCGGTTTGAGTTCGATAAGAGAAACTCGGGCTCGTTTCCTAAGCGAGCTTGTTTTTAGGCTCGCGCTCGAGCTCTTTTAAGCTCGATTCGTTTCGAGTTTTTTTATCCGTGCTCGAGTAGCTCGGCTCATTTTCACCCCTACTAGCAACTAGCATTTAATTTTTCCTAGATCATTTACTGAGTCTTAACTTAAAGCCCCTATATGATATATTAAAATATATTGTGGATAGAATTGGAAGTAAACTATCCACAAAAGTGTGTTTACTATATATTTGCATTAATTGCTTATACATTCTGTTGTTATTTTTACCCATTTAGTGAGTAATAATGGAGTTCCATGTTCTGTTTCATGCCAGCTGGTTGACGATTAACAGGTGGGCAGTTAGAGGAGGTGTGTTAGACCGCGATTAACCGGGCTTTTAAGAAGATGGATGAGATGGCGGCTACGCTGCATAAGCACCGATTCCTTCACTTCCGACAAATCGACTGTTCTCTCCGTCAAAGCTGCATTACGTACGTCGGATCTGAACGTCACCCTTTATAACTGAAGTTATGTTTTTCCTTGATTTTGTTACGCTAATATGATTATTATTACCTGTAACATGAGATGCTTCCTGATTTACTTAGTCAACCAACCGGGTTGAGCTATTAGCCAAGAAATTACAGAGACGAGTCACCCTTGCTTTTATATTGTCGAGCCAAGCAAATAGTGCGCATACTTGGCAATGTTTGAACATTAAACATCCGCATCCCTTTATGAATAGGACTAAAGATGTTGAATGAGATTGGAACTGTTGACAATATCCCAGAGTTCATTGAAGGTGTGAAGAACAGGTCAGTTCTGTTTGTCTGATCTTGTTAGGGGTGAAAATGAGCCGAGCGGCTCGAGAAAAAGCTCGAAATGAGCCGAGCTTGAGCGTAAAATAAAGCTCGTTTATTTATCGAGCCCGAGCTTGAGCCTGACATGTGAAGCTCGTCAGGCTCGTCGAGCCTTATCGAGCCTTAGTGTAATATTAGTTTTCATTAATATTTAATAACATTTACCCCCTTCCCTTTCTAATGTTTAGTAAACGACCCGAGCTGAGCTTATTCAAACTTTTTAAGAGCCGACTTCCCTTTCTAATGACTATTTATTATCCAATGGAATAAAATATTAGAAATTCGGAATGAGTTGTGGTTCGAAATAGACATCATAACTGAATCTGATATCAGTTGGGACACCCGCCGCAACGCGCGGGCATTCCCACTAGTATCCAATAAAAGAGAGAAAATATACTAATTGTAGAGTTGGTGAAAGGGCAATTCATCTGGATACCAAAAGCATTATGTAACTGCGGTAGATAAGAAATTACTTGTCTTAAAAATGGGTCGAACTTGATCGTTGGTCTATATAATGTTATCTGTTATGATGCATCATACTCTCATTCTTTTACTTGGTCATGTTGGTCTGTTCATGTTTTTCTTAGTATGTTTTAATGCATATATGCTAATAAAACAGAGGACTGCTGCTGATCATATATTGTGGGAGTTACAAAACAATCCCGAAATGTGGCTACAAGTGCTTCACATTCTGTCCAATACACAGAGCTTAAACACCAAGATTTTTGCTTTACAGGTAACTGATTTTTATCTTCTGTGATCTGTTAGTCACAAACATATTACCAACTATAGTGGTTTAATACATCATTTTTATTTGGCAATTTTGTAGCTGCATGGCAGATAGAATTTACTAGTTTTCTATCTTACAGGTTCTTGAGGGTGTTATCAAATATAGATGGAATGTATTGCCTGTTGAGCAACGAGACGGAATGAAAAACTACATATCTGATGTTATTGTGAAGGTATGGATTGCCGTGGTTCTTGTTTTTTCATATCCTCCTTTCTTATATTATTATATTTTTTTATACACATTTGAAATATAATTAGTTTTTCTTGTATATAGCTTTCGAGTAACGAGGTTTCTTTTCGGAAAGAAAGGTTATCCGCTGCGTGTACGACCCGTTCGCAGCCGTTAAACGGCTGCATTTACGGCTGTATAACGGATGCGAACGGGCCGTAAACGCAGTGGTTAACCGCTGCGTTTGCAGCCGTTAACCCGCTGTGTTTACGGCCGTATAACGGCTGCGAACGGCCCATAAACGCAGCGGTTTAACGGCTGCAAACGCAGCGGTTATCAGCTACGTTTACGGCCCGTTCGCATCCACACTTAGGTTTTTTTGAATCAATAATAATGCTTGTTTATATGATTTATTATGGCAGGGTAGATATCATGGATGGGAATGCGGCTACATGGTTCTCCAACATATGTTTGACTTTGTCAATTTGTATCAAAACCAGTTTCCCGATGAAGTAAGTAAAATCTACTTGTTTGTCAGTTTATTACTTAACTGTTTATTTTTTTTTAAACTTAGAAGGTTCAGATGTATATAACATGTAAATATATACATAGCTTTAATGCCGATGTTATTACCGATTTTTCTCTTTGCCTTTAAATTTAGTCTATAATATTTGTAATAACTCTTCTATCTACTTTTATTTTAGATGTGGCACGACACGAGAGAGGCTATGGATAATGAAAAAGATGTTTTGTTGATGACATTGATGCCGAAGTTTTTAGCGAGTTAGGTATTTCGCTAGATTAGCGTATGTAGTTTATTTATACAATTTAACGTAGTTTGTTATGTATTCACAAATGATTGTAGTTTGACGGGTTTATCTCCGAATTGGATGTCTACGGGTTTATTTTCGATTTGAATATGTATTGTTTTGGTTTGATTTGAAAATGTTCCATTGGTGTATGTGTATAAGCTTGATGTATTTCCTGGAAAACCTTTATATGTTTTTTTACTGCAAATGTATTTCCAGTTTATAAGACGGTGTTCACCAAGTTTAAGCCGGCAGTTTATAAGACGGTGTTCACGAAGTTTAAGCCGGTGTTCAAACTCTGAACACCGTCTAATAAGACATGAAGTTTAAGCCGGTGTTCAAACACTGAACACCGTCTAATAAGAGATGAATTTTAAGTCGGGGTTCAAACTGAACACCGTCTAAAAAGACATCATTTTAAACCAGTGTTGTTTAAGACGGTGTTGAAAATACATAACTATTTAACTTGGTGAACACCGTCTTAAACTCTATTTTGTAGTAGTGTTAACAAGCGATCGTCAAAAATTATCGTCAAATGGTGTTAACGCACCATTTAACCCGTTTAGTCAAAATGATCATTTATCATCATATGATGGTATTTTGATACCATTTCGCCCCTTGAACCCATTCCGGTTAGCACCATGAGTCCTTACTACTTAAAAGACATTTCTAGAATTGTTTGACCCGTTATGACTTATACCAAATGGTGTCTTTTCACATCTTTTATTCTATCCGTCAACTCGTGTCCGGAGTATTACTAAACCACTTTTACACGTTACAATTCACCCCATAACGTATTGTTCAAAATTCGTTATTTATTAGTCTTCACCCGACTAATTTACCATTTTACCCCTTTTTACCATAATTTATGGTTTCTTACCTTTTTACATATTCTGACTTGCATTGTATCTTGCCGGAACATCATATTCCAATTACTTATCATTATTCACAATCAATATTCACAAGTGCATTGAAATTAAAAAGGGAGTGTAAGCATAACTTACCTCGCGTCCGCGCAAACATTCTTTGCATCCATGATCCGTTTGACCCGTTCCTTTCCAAGCTCCCACATAGCTTGTTTAGAGTCAACTATATCATAACATCCATAAGATGGTTAGATTGGTCATTCTATATAATGACCATCACCCTATGGAACCTTTTTTTTTACACTTATCAATCAAAGCATGCCATATATTCAACAACTAGTTTCATACCATAATTCTTTTCATTCACTAACCGTTTGACCCGTTAGTGAAGTTACTTATACAACTAGTTAGTAAGTGATTTTAAACACTTTAAGCATGTCACATAAAGTGTTATTTGTTTCCAACTATCAATAATTCATGCCTGAAGCAAGTATATACAATCCTATGCCTTTTTCTTGGTTAATAAGAACATTATTTATGTGCAGCGATTTCTATTCAGCTGTTGTAATTGACCATTTTGACCCGTTTAAAATCTGAATTAGATCAACATGTTCAAAGATGGATCGTAGAACGCTCCAATACCTTCGCATGCATATAAGGTACACCTTCTAACGAATTTTCTATGATTTTATATGATTTTTATAAAATCAGCTCAGCAACTATATTTTCATTTTTCAACATCTTTCAAGTTCTGAACAGCAGTTTTAATTCGCCTATTTGGCCTATTTAACAACCACATTTGTTTCTTATGATTGAAAACAGTAAAAATTTACTTCATAAGCTTTCCGAAAAGGTATAGAACACCCAAATCGGATAAACGGTTGATTTTATATGATTTTTTTAAGATTAGTCAAAATACATATAAAAAGCTACGAAAATCATGTTTAGGGTCCTTTCAAATTCGACCAAAACCATCAATTGCAACCCATTTCCATGGCTAATAAACTAGTTTAAACGATTATCTTGACTAGTTTATTCATTTATTTTGTAAGAACTAAGGGTTCCTCATACACGAGTGAAACCCGTTTCATCATATCACTAGCATTTATCCCAACACTTAATATAATCAAGTTCTACTTATCAATTGATAGATAATATGATTTCATACACCTAGTTCCATGAACAAATTTACCAAATTTCATCTTAACATTCAAAACCCATTTCAAGTCATTTATGATCATGTACCCAAATTCATGATTTAATCAAACACATTCTTAACATCATCATGCATGATGTTTCTAAACCTAGTTAGACCATCAATTTCATCATAACATTAAAACCCACTTATGTAAGTGTGGTAATTCATCTAAGTATTCAAATCATAGCAATATATGCAGAATTTTCGCTTAGGGTTTTGCTCCTAAGTAAGTATACATCTCTAATCTAGCCATAACTTCTATAATTCATACCTAAATTGCATCTTGTAAAGTTAATCGACTTTTCACAACTTCATGAATGTCAAAAATTCGACATACCTTTCGATCCCCTTGACTTAGTGATCGTTTATGTATATTCCAATCCGAATTTGGCCTTCGTTTGATCCTCCAATTTGAAGGTTTTGTTGAGTTAGGGTTTCACACCTTTCTCCCTGCTCCTCCTGTCGATCGAACACACCTGTGTGTGTTTTTATTTCTTTTTATTTTTATATAAGTGTTTTAATTAAAACACTTTTCTAATTACCCACCTTTAGCCCCTCATGATTTGGTTTGTTCCAAGTAGGCCTTAACCTCTTTATTTCTAGAAATATTTTCCTTTAATTAACTAGGCTAATTACTCCTAGTTAACTTAGTGGGTTCCGGGAGATTACCACCCGTTTTGTTTTTAAGTCTCGTTAGCTCGGGTCTCTTATAAACATTATTTCATTAAACCCTTTTATTCTCTTTTTATTCGATATTTGGTTTATTTATTTACTTCCTAATATTCACCGGATTTATTTTCACCACTAACGGTATTTACCCGTTCATTATTATTTACATGGTTTAATTACCAAATCCCGATTTCGGGGTGTTACAGAATCCCAGTTTAATCAAGACAGGTAAAAACTGTTTTACAGTATTGAGGGAAGTCGTGCAATTACATTTGTTTCCATCTACTTTAATTACCACCCACGGTACTGTCAACCCGACTTGTGGTCAGGTTACTACTCACAGTGTAGTAACAAATTTTGTATACAAAACCCCAACATACCGACGATAATTGTAGAATACAAATACTCAATCACTGTTAATTATGAATTAAAACAATTGAGGTTTTGTAAAAACTGTTTGCAAAACGGAGGATTACTCACATTGTTGTCTTAGGGTTTTCCTTAAGGATTTCCTGGTGATTATCTATTAATTACACAAATGCACACGCGTTAGTATAATAACCCAATATTTACATTAGTAATACCCTCCCCGAGACGGGATTCCAACGACTACGTCGGGCAGAACCATGACAGCCGTTACGAAACCCTGGATCAATCGGGCAGCGTATCTAATACGTAACCGAGGGTTATGATACTTACAACGAGGCAGGGCTTCGCTGATTAGGGGGTATAATGCCCGAAAATTACTTTAGCTATGTGGAAATTCGAGAGAAAAAGAAAGTTGTGTGCGATTTCAAATGAACAGCCGAAGCCATCTAATTATAGTGCTGATTTCTCAGTCCCTCGCGGCCCGCGAAGACTCTAGGGTCGTCTTATGCGGTCCGCGACCTAGGGGGTAGGGCCTAGCTGTTCTGATTCGTCGAGTATAGGCTTAACACTCGTTTGACACGTGGCGGCACTTGGTGAGGCCTGGTGTCCAGGTGCTCGTGGCCCGTGTAGAACTTAGAGCTGTCTGTCGCGGCCCGCAAAAGACTTATTTTTCTTGTTTTTATTTTATTTTTAATTATATAAGGTGTTTTGTGCTCGGTTTTCGCATACGGGGTGTATTTTAAGACATATAGGGATATTTTAAACATATTAGAGATGTCAGAAATATTTTGGAGGGTTGTTATAGACTGGTTGTAACAATTGATTTTATTTAAACTTTAGTTCTTATTCATTCAATTCTCAAGAGTTATAGTAATTGGGATATATTTGATAGGGATTAGGGCTGGTAATTTCAGTTGATTATTTATATGATAACCTTTCATTGTTTTACAATCGAAGTAAGTAGTCTTTGAATAATCACAACTTGTTATCAAATTAAACAATCATGTGTATGTGATTGTCACAATTAAACACATAATTGGCATTTGCTTTGAATCTAAAATCCAGAGGAACCATTGTTTTCTCCAACTGTTTACAACTTAATCTAGTAATTCTTTGTTTAATCAAACAGACAAACAACCAAATTTTACATTTTTGCAATTATTTTTTAGTAATTGATTCATAACGCATTCCACCATACTTCTCTGGATTCCATACCCTACTTACTCTAGCTATCTAGTTTAATTAAGTTTTTGCATGACCCTTACAATAGTCATCATGATTCAACATGTATGGTTGCCTTATTTGTTTTTGTTTTAGTGATATGGGGTTTCGGCAACGAAAAGGGGACGATTAAAAGGGTTCCGTTTTTGTGTTAGAATGGCGATGCACGGATGAATTTTCTATTTGTTTCAGAACTCAATTAAGTGGACCCAGTTTGTTTATGTAGAGTGGGGATCCTGCGGAAAGTGTGTTTCTCCTAGAAAGTCTAGGAAGTGATCTGGGCCATCCAATGGGTGTGTTTAATGGTTGTGATCATCTTGGTGCCATTTTGGTAATATGTGTTTCTTAAAAATAGGATTATTTAATTAATCAGGGGTAGATATGTCATTTAGCTTGTTTTAAATATGGAAATAATTGTCATTCCATAACCACCCCACATTTCTTGCGATTTTCTCTCTCCCTCTCTCTCTCTCTCTCTCTCTCCCTTTCTCTCTTCTCTCTCTTCCTTCTATCCTTCATGAAGAAACACATCAAGAAAACACATCGTATTAATCTGCTTGCTAATCTGCTTGTTGTTAAAACACAACGGTATTAATCTGCTTGCTATTAAAACACAATGTCAAGAAATCCTCCAGCATTACCAGCATGGATGGTAAAACACAGCGTCAAGAAATCCTCCAGCATTACCAACATGAATGCTAAAACACAACTGTATTAATCTGCTTGCTGTTAAAACACAATGTCAAGAAATCCTCCAGCATTACCTGCATGGATGGTAAAACACAGCGTCAAGAAATCCTCCAGCATTACCAACATGAATGCTAAAACACAACTGTATTAATCTGCTTGCTGTTAAAACACAATGCCAAGAAATCCTCCAGCATTACCAGCATGGATGGTAAAACACAGCGTCAAGAAATCCCTCAGCATTACCAACATGAATGCTAAAACGTAACTGTATTAATCTGCTTGCTGTTAAAACACAATGTCAAGAAATCCTCCAGCATTACCAGCATGGATGGTAAAACACAGCGTCAAGAAATCCTCCAGCATTACCAACATGAATGCTAAAACACAACTGTATTAATCTGCTTGCTGTTAAAACACAATGTCAAGAAATCCTCCATCATTCCTGCATGGATGGTAAAACACAGCGTTAAGAAATCCTCCAGCATTATCAGCATGAATGTTAAAACACAATGTCAAGAAATCCTCCATAATTACCAGCATGAATGGTAAAACACAGCGTCAAGAAATCCTCCATCATCACCCTTCCGTCGTCATCTCCGATTCTCTTCGACACCCTCCGTCTTCAACCCCCACCTTCATCATCGTCTCCGGCTATCACCCATCATAATCACCATCTTCATCTCCGATCAACCATCTCCGGCTGTTAACTTATGACGACAACCACTTTCACCAACTGAAATTAGGGTTTTCAGTTTGTGATGTTGAAGAAGACGGACAAGATTAGTTTTTTGCTTGTTGTTCACATCTTACTATGTTTCGAAAACCACCATTGAGAAAATCATGGAGAAACAGTTTCCATAATCTTATACATTGTTAGTTAATGAGAGATAAAATTCAAAAAATAAAATAAAATGTCAAATTACACAAGTGCCATTTTAGTTAAAATCCCTCCATGCCATGTGTCACATTCTTATTGATTCCTAGAGTTTCTAGGAAAAACCCACTTTCTACCCAACTCCTCTTCTATTTATGTATACTCGCATGTTTTGTTTTAAATTATTCCAGACTCAGTTTAGTTAAAACTCAATGGGTGAAATAATTTATACAACCAAACCAGAATAGAATATACGCTACTAAGTTTTTGAATTTTGTTGTTTGTTTATGAATAAAAATGTATTTTTCACTTTTAAACCCTAAAAGTATATTTTTAGATTAATAAATAAAAAATTTTAACCTAAAACTGATTATCATAAAAAAATTTAGAACAAAAATGTGATTTAAAAAATAATTTAAAATTCCATATCATTATTTCTATTTTCTACATTAATTATTAAAGTTAAGAAAAATGAATGAAACCTGACGCATCATCATTGGTAACCTAGTAACCTGATAATTACATATTATTAGAACACTTTTCAAACTTGGTTACATTTCTATAAAGTTACCTCTTTATTTAACCATAACTACTTATCCAAATTCAATTAGGGTGTTAGATAGTTACAGTGTTAAATCTTAACCGTATCATCAAGCGTTATTATGAGTAAAATCTTTTTCTTAATAGTATGAGATTGAAAAAACAACTAATTAGTTTAAGCGTAGAAGCTTTTCTTATAAGATAGTCGATAAAGCATTATGTTGATAATGCCATTATTGGGTTAAAGTGCTTTACGGATGGCAATTTATGATAATATGAACACAACCTAGAAATTAAGGACGGAAATCAAACCCAAACCTGATGGGTAAACATAAAACATTTGTGACGGTATTTGGGTATGGGACTGGTCGGTTTGGGATTACTTCTAATTTTTATGGATGTATGGGACGGGTGTGAGATTAAGGGATATACCGTTACCCGACCCAATTATCCAAAAAAAGGCCCGTTTACTGTGTAATATTTCAGAATGTTTTTTGGAAAAATTACAGTTTTCGTCCTTTATGTTTGTAGGTAGTTGCAATGGATAACCTTTATCTTTAATAATTACAGTCATAGTCCTTTATTTGGAAAACTCGTTACACTTTACGTCCTTTGGCCCTAACTTGGTTAAAATTTTTAGTTAAGTCTGATCAATCAAGGGTAAATTAGTCATTTTACCCACAAAATTAACAAAAAATAAAAAAACCTAATTATCTCAAACTCTTCTTTTACATCATTTCCCTACCCTTTTCTTCTTTCACCATCACCGCCACCACCATAACCATCAACACCACCAAATCTGTTGCCACCACAACCACCGCCAAATCCGCCGCCACCAACACCATATCCATCACACCACAACCTCCATCTAATTCGTGACTTAACCACCACACTTCATCTAGCTCGTACTCAAATATTCAACCAAATCCCCAAATCAAAACACCACCATCAACCATCGCTTTGATTCTTAACGACCATCATTCCGGCTTCATTTACTCGAATATTCAACCAAGCAAGTTCAATTTCAACACAAAATTTAGGGCTCGAATACGTTACCGGGGAGTGCCGGAGGTGCTGTTGAGAGTGGTTCGGTTGATCGGTGAGAAAAGGTGGGGGTTTCTTGATGAGCTGGAAGTTGAGCAGATCGGAGGACTATTTGTACAATAAATATCCATTCCCCCCTCTCTCTATAAACCGTGCAACAGTGGAACCATTCAAATCGCCACACAACAATTCCGCCTCCATCTAGATGATCTGCCACAACCACCGTCTCCATCCAAATCTCTCCGTCAAGCATTTCCGATCTCAGATCTACGACAACTGCGGCTCTGACGCCGCCACCGTCTCCTACTCCACCGATAACCTCCTCCTCTGCACCGCCTGCGATCACGATTTCCACGGCGACTCGTCCGTCTCCTTGTTTCACAACCGTTTTCCGGTTGATGACGACACCGGTTGCCCTACCGTTCACGAACTCGCTTCGGTTTGGGGATTTGATCTCAAACGGTCTGATGAAGTTGGAGAAGGAGGTGAATTAGGGTTGAAAGTGGATGTGGTAGGGGGAAGCTGCTGAATGTTTTGACTTGTTTTTTTATTTATTTTAGATAAATAAATGAATAAACTTACCAGTTTACCCTCATGTGCAAGGCACATGCCAACTTAACTGAATTTTTTTAACAAGGTTAGGGCCAAAGGACGTAAAGTGTAACGAGTTTTCCAAACAAAGGACTGTGACTGTAATTATTAAAGGTAAAGGTCATCCATTGCAACTACCTACAAACATAAAGGACGAAAAGTGTAATTTTTCCATGTTTTTTTTTTTAATTTCTTATCTTTTATGTATCTAGTACTAACCCATTAATGTAAATATATTGTGGATATCAACTTATTTTTTTATATTCATATATTTTTTAATTTATTAGTGTTTGGAGTATAGATTATGCAATTGATTAATTGATAATTGTAGAAAACATAAAATGGTATTTTTTTAGAAACTTAACTAGTATACTTGACACATGTAAGTATGCTCGATACCCTATGGTTAATTACCTAAGGCTAAATGGCATGAGGATCATGGTTGGGATATGATTTGTCATCTAAGAACATGAATGAAAGGTTACACTATCCCCTTGCTTGATCCACCATTGCATGGATTAAACCATGGCAACCATGGTTCTCTTTTCCATTTTTCAAGAAATCATTTTCCTTTCTTTGAGATTAAGATAAATTAAAATAAATAAGAGGATAGTAGTTTGGGTCATGACAACACCCTTAGGGTAGTGGTTTTAGATGGTGGATTAGAGATGGGTGACATGACACTGACGTGGAGTGTCATGGTGATCATGAGGATCACGGCCACACCTTATAGCCTAATAGATACCGTACAAATACTAGGTCAGGTACATGATACTGTTTTACAATTGGGTATGAGGTTAGGAACTCATAGGGCTGTAAACGAGTCGAGCCACTACTATAAAAATGGTCAATTGCCACCATAATTTGTCACAAAAAAACATGGTAGCGAATTTAGGGACCGATTTCTCACCAAAATGAAAATTAAACATGCTTTCAATAATATGGTGGCTAATCGGTGGAAAAATACAAATTAGGTGGCTAAAAAGTCCCAAATACAGAGAATTAAAAAGGTATGTTTGAATTGCCACCGTTTTAGCGGTGACAACATGTGAAAATTAATTGAGCGGGTTATTTGAATGGGCGGGCAAATATTTTCGCTCTCCAAATGTTAGGGTTTTGAATAGAATCCCAAAATTAACCATTCATTCATATTCCAACTTGCTCTTCAGTACTCCTGCTGTTAGGGTTTTGGTGTGCTTGTGATGAAGAGTGATGGGAAAAGACATTCATGGCGGAAGCATACGGCGGAGGAACTTCCAGAAGTGGAACCTAGACGATCTTGTTCTTGCTAAGCTGAAAGTATTTCCCGTTTGGCCTGCTACAGTATGTTTGTTGATTATTGTTTATATGAATTTGGTAGAGGTGATGTCTGATGTCTGTTCATTTGCATTTAGTTGGGTTTTGTTTGACTGGTTTGTTAGTGTTGAATAGATTATGTACTAGGTTAACTGAATGAGTTGTTGATGACGAACTGTTGTCTATTTTGCACACAGCCATTTCGGCTTCATTTAGAAGATCCATCTGATAGCATGAAATTGCGAATTAGTATCTGGACTGAGGCATTTGTGTTCCTTCATATTAAAATTGAGACAAACATGTTAAAAAACAATTAGAGGTTGCTCTCAGTTTTGAAGTAACACAACAAAAATCCCGAGGATTTCCAGTTTGTATTTAAAGGTTGCTTTGAATCTACCAAATAGTATAATGAAAAAGGTAAACTTACCCTTCATTTTTATATGCACTGGTGTGCACCCAATTGCTTTCTAAAGTTATATTAGAGTTTTTGATATTTCATAGTGAGTATAAAATAGCTCTGTTCAAGTATCAATATGTTAAAATGAAAAAGGTCACCAACACAAATGGGCTAATAAAATTGATGCATGCCTGTTATTAGCATTTTGATAAATTCGGAGAACACCAGGCTAATGATGTTAGAGATTTGCAACCAAAAAATGTTGTTTCTTTTTTACAGAGTTTGCTGATTTAGGGTTTCATATCCCAAAACCCCAATTTCCTCACGACAAATCGATTATGACGTGATTTCAAACCATATTTAGATTGATCATCGTGTTGATTATTGATATCCTTCGTCTTGGCTCGACATCCAAGCTAAGAGCATTGGAAGAAGATGAATCTGTTTGAATCACATCTAATCTTTCTGTAAGTGAACATGGGTAATTGATGGATATATTATGTGATGGTTTAAGTAGCCAATTTGAATTTGAGCTTGATTGATGCTGAGATTAGTTTTTTTTTTTTTTTTTGTTGCTGCAAGGTTTACAAGTGAAAATGGCAACTCCTCTTGAGGAGCTTCTGATTGATGAAAAAAGGGTGGTGCTAAAAACGGCAACTCAGAGCTTGGTGGTTTTGTTGTCGTCGCCAAGGTTGCCATTATGGTTTAAAGGTACACTATTTCAGCCTTATTTGTTTTATTTTAGCCCTAATTATACTTCTTGCAATATGTTTTAGAGAGAGTCCTAATATGCTCTATCAATATGTCTTGCAAAATGTTTTAGAGAGATTCCTAGTATGCTCTCACCAGTTTATTAAACTATGCACCATTAATGTAGTCACTTTATTAAACTATGCACCATTAATGTTATCAGTTTGGTTTTAAACTGATAAAATAGTAAAATGTAGTCACTTTATTAAACTATGCACCATTGATGTTATCACCATCACTTGCTATTCACAAACTGATTTGAAACTGGGTAAAACTCGGCTGAAGCTCGAAATGTCAAAGGGAGCTGAAAACTTGAGCTTCAACATGGCTCGGATACAACTCGAGTCGATGCATGACCCGTTTTGACATAAGACTTGTTCAACCAGTAATCAAACTCAATGCAGTCCGACCCGTTGTGGCTCACTATCCGACCTGCATGACCTGCTATCTCTACTAGTGACTCACGGTTGTTATCTAGAAACTCCAGAGTTCATGGAACTAGAACCGTATTAAGAGGATTATAATGAACTCGTAGATATATATGCCTTTCTGATGTGCCTACTTGAATTGGTGACATTTGAGTATCCCTATATTGAATGTGCAAATGCTGCTGAAAGCCTGAAATATATAAATGACATCTGTAAGTGTTTATGCCACCTGCTATGTCTGTTCATTTCGTTTGTCACATAGATTAACTTTATCAATTAGTAAGGTACATGTCTGTGTGTGTTATAAGAGATGCTTTATGCCTAGAAGAAATATACATTTCTTTACTATTAATCTAAGCTTAGAATAGTGAGTAAGACTCTCAACAACTAGCAAGTTTGCGATTATTAAATAAACAGAGGCAGAAAACTTTGTTTCATCAATCTTAAGCTACTTTTAGTTATGGTTGCTTTAAAGGGTGTTTTGAGATGTAATTACATCACTCCGTAGTTTATTATTTTCTATTTCAACACTTATAAAAATATAGTTAAATGCGGTCACAGGTCTCTTATGATGAGTCCTAGCTTTTGGGGGTGTTCATCTCTGCAACAAAACTTTTGACTCAGTTGTGGATTGCTTTTAAGTAGACCTGGCAAACGGGTTGGGTCGGGTCAGGTCAGGTCATGGGTCAAAACGGGTTCGGGTCAGAACGGGTCCGGGTCGGAATGGGTCAATAATAAAAAGGGTTGTTTTGGTTCGGGTTGAAACGGGTCCGGGTCAGAACGGGTCCGGGTCGGAACGGGTCTGGGTCAGAACGGGTCCCGGTCAGGTTTTTTTTAATTTTTTTTTTCTACAATAGAACTTTGGTGATCATACGGCCCGTAAGTAATGACCCGATAACCGAGAACCCATTATAACACTACCCTAAATATATACTCGCTGTTGTACCAAATTAGAGTCTAGGGAAGCATTGTCATCTTCAAATTATATTACAAAAATGATAACGAGTTGATGACTTATGAACTGAGCTATTATACGAATATTTATATAAATAATTTTGTTCTTTGTATTTACGTGTCACAGTTTCATCAATTCATATAGTTGACGTAATTTAGTCCCACTAGTACGTATCTATCTTTTTTATTAATTGGCTTAGAAACTCAAAGTTTATATTCAATGTCATTTTCAAGAATTGTCATTTTGATAGAGTTATTTTTTATCGAAACGGTATTGTCGAAACGGTTCGCGTCAAAACGGTTCGATTCGAAACGGTACGGGTCGAAACGGTACGGGTCGCAACGGTACGGGTCGAAACGGTGCGGTATGCTGCATCATGAAATATACACTAAATTTGTAGAATTTAATCTCTTATCTCGTATGCTAAATGGATATGTTTCTGGTTACAGATGAATGCCAGTGGGTATAGATCGTTGCCTTCTTATTCTTCAAAGCAACTCTATGGAGGGTAAGTAGTTATTTTGGTATTATTGACTCTTTTGCTCTTTGCTAATTTGATCTTGTGCTTTCTGCACTGATTTAATATGTCCTTTTAGTGCTGATTATGCAACTAATAGTATTAGGAAGCTTAGAAAAAAGACCTTAATTAGAATTCTTTAGCATCATCTGCCTGAGAAATCCTATAATAAGTTTACCACCAACCAAATTGAAGATTAACTGCAAAACGAGGTTAGGCCGTTAGGATATGTGGCGTTTGGTTTCTCATAATTCTGAGGTTAAATACCATGGCAGCCCTTATTTTTTCTACTTCTTAGTGTTCATTGCAGCCCTAACAAAAACAATTACATGTTTTGACCCAAACCCATTTTGGCCCCAACATTAGACCTTCGCATCCCACTCATTAGACCCAAATTCGGGTTAAACGGGTTGTGTGCGGGTCAATCCGCGAATATTTGTGTCGTGTTTGGTTTCATGTGTCTAGCACGATTTTCATGTATATTGTGTTAAACTAAGGTTAATGGTTGTATTTTAATTCATCTAAGGATCTTATTCTACAGCTTCCAACAAATGGTAAGTAGTGAAAATGATGGAAGTCGACACAAGCTAACGGTATCGTGACTATGGAAGTCTGTAACAGATGTACAAGATCCATTGTGAAGCGACCGTTTTTCATCTACTGGTATGGTTTAGTTTCAATGTCAAAAGAATCTTTGTAAGTTATTGGTTTGTTTGACCTCAAAAGTCAAACTTGATCATTTTTCATCTACTGGTATGGTTTAGTTTATTTTTGAACAACCAAATGCAACTCTTGGATCATGTATGCAGCTGGTCAACAACTTATTAAGACTTGCTATCAACAACCAACAGATTCTCTCCGAGTCTATTTCATTATCGGTAAGAATCTTTCTTGATTCTTACTGATATAGACAAAAAAGGGTGCGATTAGTCTTGAGAAATTGAGTTAGGTATGTTTATTCATATATTTTTCTTTACTCTTTGTTTTTCATTTCATGTATCTATTTGTATTTTGTTTTCTTTGCAACCAATTTGACCCATTATTACTTTTCGTTAATTCTGATTTCTTGATCCTATTCATTGATTGTTTTGTAGATTGGAATTATTGCAAGGTTGTTGGCTGACAAAGAAAAAGATAAGGTGGATAAAGATACGTTGCTTGATAGAATGTCACAAATTGAAGCTATGTTAACAACCACAGTTCGAAGATAGACTATAAACACTTGGTTTTGAATGTTTAGATGTTTATCATATTAGGATAATTTTAGTTATTTTATGTTTTAGTTGGTATTTTTATATGCTTTTGAAAACGAGATGTTTTATATAATTTTGAGATTTTATTAGACTTTTTTTATATTATTTGTAGTTTCATTGATATGTAATTTTGATGAAAATAGCAGGGAGAAAAGAAATCTGAATTAAAAACCAATATTCCAGTAATCAGTATGGTAGCAAATGGTTGCAATTATGTAAAAAATGGTGGCTAAATGGTGGCAATATCAGTGGCTAAATGGTATCAAAACTCGCAAATTGTGTGCTAAATGGTGGCAATATAGGTGGCTAAATGGTATCAAAATGTGCAAAAACCGATGGCTAAATGGTGGTTAAATGGTGGCAATATCGGTGGCTAAATGGTATCAAAACGTACAAAAACCGATGGTTAAATGGTGGCAAATCAGTGGCTAAGTGGTATGAAAACGCGTCACAACTCGGTGGCAAACAAGACGGAGCGTAGCAAACACGAAGCGGTGACAAATAATTTTGACCAATTTTGAGGGGGTAAAATAAGGTAGCAAAATATAAAAATGTTGGCAATTTGGTGACATTAGGGCAATTGACACGGGTGTTTTTGTCACCGTATTTTCGGTGGCAAACTGGTGACAATAAGGAAATTGCTACCATTTTGTAACCAAAATTTACATGACAAAAACCATGTTTTCTAGTAGTGAGCAGAGTCGAGCCAGGGTGGGGTCGAGCTCAAGCTCGAAATTAATTCGGGCGATTAAACTTGGCTTGAGCTTTACGTCGGAGTTAAACGAGCCTAAGAACGAGCCAACGAGCCGAGCCATAGGCCAAGCCGAGCTTAGCTCGAGCTGGGCTTGGTTACAAAATGAGCCAGCTTAGTTCACGTTATCTCAAATTGAGTTTTTTTAGCTAGTTTTTCTCGAGCTTCTTTCGAGCGAGCTACAAGCCAAGCTACGAGTCGCGAGCTTTATAAACAGCCCTAGGAACTCAGGATTAGTAAAACCCATCCCAAATCGGCCTGCTGCCATCCTTATAAAAAATAATAATAAATAGTTTTTATTACACCAATCTGAGTAGTTTAATAACCAGATGGTGTTGGTTGTTAGCTTCTTTAATAAAAAGGGGTTATGTCTAAAAATTAGCACACTTAGGCTATTGGGTATACTTTAACACCACTTAACTACATGTAGGCACCACATCACCTACTTGACCATCTTTCACCTTCACCACACACCAAGGAAATGGTTTAACCCAATTAACTCCCCTTAAAATTAATTAAAATACATATATATAGCATGTTGTTGTGTGTGTACAAATTTTGCAATGCTTGATTATCTTCCTCTCTCTTCTAGTTAACATCTTAACATGTGAAGTTTTTAATGCCTCTTAACACCCTTGAGGAGCGGTTTAACAAGTGTTAACGGATGCCAACTAGGATTAACACTAATGAATGTTAGAGTATACCAGGTGGCCTTATAAAACCCATCCCAAACCGGCCTGTTAAAAACATCCGTTAAAAACGAACGTCTGAAACTCGGCTCGAATTATAAAACATGGCCCATCGTAAATTAAATAAAATGGGTAATTTTAAAATTTTAATTATTTTTAATATTTATTATTAAATTATTGATACATACACCGTTGCATTAAAACTGGATTAAAAATGATAATTTATTAAGCGATTACGGAAGTTTATAAGGTTAAGTATGATAGTTTAATCGGGTTAACATGTTTTTGAAAGACAAGGTGGTAAAGTGTAAACAATGGAATTTAATAAAAAAGTGATAAATTCAAGCGCAGCCGGGATTCGAACCTGGGTCTCCACCCGTACAAACCGCTCCACCAACTATCATCTTGTGTTATAACCCTAGCCTTTTATTATTGGAATATTGAATTTAATAATTCCAACTATTCGTCGTTGGCCGCCAAGTAGGGCTGGCAATAGGTAACCACTGGCAGTTCTAACTATTAACATATTGGCCACCAATGGACCCAGACTAACAGAACCCTAACGTCGTTAGTCTCCGGTCGTCGGAAAACCGTTTTTGTCCAGAAAATGTTTTCTAAAGATCCTATCTAAGGTTAGAAAGAGGTTTGGGACGAAAATGTTGAGTTTTCCGGCAAAAAAGTTAACCTTTCCGACGAAAAAGAAGTTTTCCTGGGACTTTAATAATTAGGGATTTTTCTAGAAAAGTTTCCCAAAGGTCCATAATAGGGTTACAAAGAGGTTCGGGATAAAAATGTTAAGTTTTCCTACCAAAAATGAGTTTTCCTGCCAAAAATGAGTTTTCCAGCCAAAAAATGTTTTTTTCGGCGACCGGAGACTAACGACATTAGGGTTCTATTAGTCAGGTTCTATTGGTGGCCAATATGTAAAAAGTTAGGACTGCCCATGGTTATTTTTAAAGTTGGGACTGTTGGCGGCCAACGACAAATAGTTGGGATTATTAAAATCCAATATTCCTTTATTATTTAAACCCAACCCGACGTGATCATCTTCCCTACCTGACCCTTTTTGCTGAAAACGCAAAAACACCATTAAATCCACTTAATCAAATCAGTAGAAACGTTGTTTTAATTGATATTTAAGCTCAATAATGATTCTAATCAACAATTAAATACGAGATTAATGTTTTGGTGACTCTTAGAGGGTGTTTGGACAAAAACGGTAATAGCCTTTGTATATTAAACCGTGTTTTATCTCATTTCGTAAAATTAGACTACAACCCTTACACCTTTGTAATCCTGTGTAAAAATCCAACAAAACCCCACTGAAAGTTTTGTGTTTATTCAATCCTTCATCACAAACTAATTCAGAGAAAATTCTAGGCCTGTATCTTCAAGTAACGATTTCTCCTTCAATTCTTAACCTTTTCAGGTGATTTTTTAGCCTATCTAGTTTAATTTTCATACTCTACAAAACCATACTACCCATTTATGTGATAGAAGAGCAAATGAATTCAAATTTAATTAATGATGAAATTTGGGTTCTTTATCCTATAATTTTGGGGATTTTGATCCTAAACTAGTGATTTGATGAAATTGTTTGTATGTTAGACTATGGGGTATGGGGCGTGGGTTGGAGAGAACCACCCCAGGTGGGCTTGGGTTTGGGTGTGGCCCCTTGGGCGGGAGTTTAAGGCCGGGCGTGGGTCATGCTAGCGATCCTATGTGGCCGGCTCTTATTGACTTGTTGGCTAGGGCATAGCAGATCATGTTTAAATTTTAGATTTATTTTATTTTATTTTAATACACCTGGTCAAGCCAAACCGGGCTAGCCACGCCCCGCCATACCCCTTTGAAATTGGTTATTGTTCTTGGGTGCCCCATAGTCCACGTGTCGCATCATGCCCCCAACTCACGCCCCATCATACCCCACGGTCTTACTATTATAGATTATGTTAGGATGATTTTTGTTTTTTTTGGTAATATTTGAAAATAGTTTGGAATTATTCTGATTTATACGTGTTTATTTCATTTAGAAAATCAACTAAAAATGTAAAATTTTCAAATTTAATTCCATAAATATTTTTTACTGATTATTAAAGATTATATAAATGTTATGGGATTTTTATAGAATTTTTCTATAATTATATAATAATTAAAGGATTAATGAAATTTTTAAACAAATAAATTCGGTAATAAAATATAGAGTAAATTGCTAAAATTGTCGCTAAGATTTGGGTATGCTTGCCATTTTCATCCAAAATAACTTTTTGTACCATATAGTCCTTCACTTTTGTGATTTTTTGCGATTTTTATTCAAATGTCTGACTTTTTTGCCAAAATCGTCCCTGAGATTTGGGATTTTTTTTTCCATTTTCATCTAAATGTTTGATAGAAAAAATAAAATAAATTAGATGTTTGGATGAAAATGGCCAAAAATCACAAAAAGTGAGGGACTATACTGTACAAAAAAAAGTTGTTTTGGATGAAAATGGCAAACATGCTCAAACATTAGGGACGATTTTGGCAATTAAAATATGTGATAATCATTAGATCTGACTTTTAAAAATTCATAGATGAATTTAATGAGTTTGTCTATTTTTTGGTATTTGTAAAATATTATAACCTATTAAAATTGGTATTTCTAAGTATTAATCATGTGTAATTATCCTAGAAATAAAAATATTGATTTGGATATTATTTTAAATAATGATTTATATATTTCAAGTCCCCAAATAGAAGAAGTTGAAGATGAATAAAAATTGATCTAATAAACATCTGTTTTGGCATCATCTGTTCTAGGGAGAGATTGTTAGACCTATGAAAGAACAAATGATATTTAAAAGCCAAAACATGATCAAGTGATCAAGAAATAAATAGAAGCTTGAACCAGATTCTCCCCAAAGATAGTGAATCTTGAACACCTAAATCAGAGCATCTGTTGGAGACAAGCAACAGTGTGTTTAAAGCCTTAGAACCACTGTTCATTAAGAAACAAGGTTTGTTGAAGAGTTAAGGTCTGTTGAAGCAAAGGTCTGATGAAGAAGACTCAACATCTGTTTGGCCAAACATATGTTTGGATCAAAGCAACAGTGGATAGCCTAAATAGATGGTTCCTAATGTAACAGTTATTTGTTTTGTATTAGTGTTTAGCATAGTTTGATCAGATGTTAAATTTGCACAGATGTTTGCAACATCTGTGGAATATTTTCTGTTAGGAATGTTAGATGCCACTATCAGGGTGATGTCAGCAAATTACAAACAAAGCTTTCGTACTTAGTATAAATAGATCTCACTTGTTAGATCGAGCTCTATCCATCACTACACATCACATTTTCATTTGTACGAACAATTTTGTTATAGTTATCAGTCTGAGGGGATGTCTGTTGAGTCAGCATTTTGTAAAACATTTGAATCTTTTGATTAATGAAAAATAGTTGTTGATGATGATTTCTCGTTTATGATTACTTGTCTTTATTAGAATACAACATTGTTTTAAGCTTAATTGTTAGTTTTTTCACAAACCTTGTAAACTCATACTTAACATGATGAATGTTGAACATGCTGCAGATACGACTAAATTGTGTGATGTGTCATGGTGCATCCACGTCATTGAGTTAGTGGAACTAAGCGGTATTACAGATGGTAGTCATGGCATGAGAAGGAATCTGCCAGTTCAGAATGGTGATAATGGCAGGCTCCATGATAGGGGATCGGCCCCCTATGAAACCGGCGCTGGCGCGCTAATGGATTGTCTACCCAACTAGTTGGTCTCCCATATTTAGCTTAGGAAAAGGAATGGGAGTGGGAATTTGGATTGGTGCCCTTGTGTCGCTAAATTTCTTCACACGCTTTTGGTGCTGAGAGAGGCGCTCGTGAAGATCTCGCTTGGGCTATGAAGAAGCTATTGTGTCGGAAGATCCATGTGAAGCACAAATTGCAATCAAGCAAGCAAATATCCCAAAAGGCAACGCAAATCAAGAAAAGCACGGAAAAGTTGCAAAAAAAATTAGCCGGGTCGTTCCTAAAAAGTGCCTAGTTAAATTCCGCGGCTAAGACGCCAACAACTTGACTTGTGAAAAGTGCATAATTAATTATATCAGCAAGTTTTCGAACTCTCAACTATACCACACACGTACGACAAGTGTACCGGTCTCAATGTAGTATATTTGATAAGACCGGATCGAACCCTAGAGACTCTATGCAATCACTCTCAACAAACAACCATCGTCGGATAAAAAGTCAATTTTTAATTGTATATTTTTGGTGGTTTTATTCAATTAACTATTAACTACTAATTTAAACTAATAACTTAGACGATTACTAAGACGAACTAATTGGATCGAAATCAGAGGTAGAAAGGCAACTACCTAGGCGTAGGATCTTACTAGTAAGCTCACACACTCTTGGAATTGGATATTTGGATTTAACCGTTTCTCTAAGGATACGTCTAATAAGGGTTTGCTAAGACACAATAGATCTCCTTCTGGTCTCACTAATGCTAACCGACAATCTCAACTAGATGTGTAAAATATAATGGTTTTAATAGTTTCGGTTCACCTTCTGGTCTTACCTACTAATATGCTAAGGTACCCAACGTCAGATCTCCTCTCAGTCTCACTAATCACAATTCACCCAAAGATGAAAAGGGTAATCTATCTATCATAGTTTTAACTTGGATTGCTAGGATCTAAAGGCTACTAGGAGGGATTTCCTCTCGGTCTCACAAAACCACGTGTACTAAAGAACTAGAAAAACCAATGCCCTATCTCCTCTAGTCCTCAAGGGTAATCGTTTTAACAAGGATAATAATCGTTCCTAGGGTTTTTCATAAACAAGAAACCACAAGCATGTTCACAAACACAAAGTGAGCGAGTAGCACATGAAACTTATATTAAATAATATGAAATCAATTAATAAAAATTCATGCAAAACAAGTATAAAATCCAAGTCAAACGAGCATAATACGAGTCTAACTAGTTTTCAACATGAGCCCAGGTAGTTCATGAAAATTAGCGCTCATGGTGAATAAAAATACAGAAACAATGTTTAAGAATTTCGAATACATCACGTTTCAAAACCGAAAAATAGATAAATGTTAATCTCTAACCAGTTGCAACTTCGATCTTCAATTGTATTATCGCCTCTAAGTCTCCAGCCTAGCCTTGAATACTACCTTGTATTCTGCGTTCATTCGCGTGTAAAACAGTAGGTATTCATGGATATTCATCCATAAAGTGTTGTAATTTGAATCAAATACATGATTCACATCTGGGCTTGATCTAACGGATTGAGAAGAGTGTTGGGCCTGGCCTTCATTCGATATCTCTAAAAGTGTATTTGGGCCTGGGTAGCGCACATGAGGCGGCCCAATCAGCAAACAAAAGAATAACGATGGCAGCTTGTATTTGTGACTATTATAATTGTAGTGGCAGTGGTTGTAAATTTAAGAATTCCTCTTATCAGCAGGGTGTATTTACATTCAATGGCATGTGAATGGTATCTAATCTAATCTAATACTAATAAAGAAATCATTTTAATGTCACATGGCACCCTTTTCACTTATTTAGTAATAATAATGCCACATGGCATTTGTTCCTTCAATCTAAATTTTTTATTTAATTTAATATATAATAAACTAGGTTATAACCCGTGAATACTCACGGGTTGTCAATCTATCTTTCTAACCAAATAAATATATACATATATATTAATAAACGAAAAATTCTATGATGAATAAGGTGTATGAATAAACATTTAAAAACTATTAACCATAACAAAGTAAATGTATATCATACGAAAACCAAATATCCAAAACGTAAATGTAAAACAACTAATCACTACTCTTTTTTTGGTGAGGTACAACCAACTCAACATTCAAGACTTGATGAGTTTCATCAAAAGAAAAGAAAAGTGAACCGTATCACACTCGTTAATGCGAGCACGTTTCATGAATCTGGACCATTTGCATAACGCATAACGCCAACCTTCTCCTCTCTTTTCACGTCTGGTACGGTTGGTAAACTCCTCTTGCTCAGGCAGATGCAAAAGTCTGACTGTCATAGGTTTTAAATCAGCACCAAGTTTAGCCATACTTGAAACCTTATCAGGCAGTTGCTGTATTGTTTTTAAAATAAAATTAATAAGAAGAAGAATATAAAAATAATAATGTATTTCTATGTGAATAAAAAAACATGTAAGTTTTAATATATAGTATTTCCTAAAATAATATTAAAACTTACAAAATCTTTAGAAGCCATACGACTAAACTTATAAACACGAACATTTTGTTGTTCATCAATAGATGGCTCTTCAACTGTATCAATAGGTGCAACTACAGTCTGAAAATAACATACAACATTTATTAGAATAACAATATAGTAATTAAATATATAAAGAAGCAAGCAAATGTATACTTACCTCATCAAGTTGGACATCAGCTTAATTAATTTCAACACCATTTTTTCCAAAAATTGTTAAATGAAAATAATTTCCAAAACCTCTTGTGAATATTAAATAACAACCGGCCTCCAATTGAAACAAATTAACAATAACATCAAAACCAATGGAGAAACCAACTTTACCAAAAAGCGTTTCAATCTTGACGTGACAGATTTTGTTGCCTACATCTATAATGCAAATTATATCATCTGACGTATAATTATAGAAATTGGGCAGTATAGACTCAGGAATGACCTGTATAAATTAAAAAAATAATAAAAATGTTACTTTTGTAACCAGTTCATAAAACCTAAACATATTAACATAAATAAAATGAAAGAAAAACTAATCTTACAATAAAGTTAGATGTTGTAGATAACAGCGATGTCCAGAAAGAGCTTTGAAACACACCATCAATGAAATGTGTTACTTTGAATACAGAAATATCGACAGGATTGAAGAGCACCAAACATCCTTTTTTGAGTTGTAAATGTTTCACAACATTTGACCAACCATGGAAAAAGAAATGTTTTCCTTTGGCTTCGTTTAAAGAAACATTAAATTTTCGGCCATCTTGACTTTGTATCATAACATTTTTGGGTGCTTTATCGTTACCCCACAATTTCGATGCAGCGTCTGAAGGAATCGACTGATAAAGCAAGGAATCCAAAATAAGTTATAATTATAATTCTAATTTATAAACCGTAAGATAATTTTAAATTGTATTTGATTATAAGAACAAAAACAAAGTATAATAAATGTCTGAATTTAGAAAATACCAGTAAAACTTCGTCCGCTACATTCATGTGTCTACAAAAGAGAGGTTCTCTAATACTGAATTAAAAACAAAAGATATTAATAAAATATAACTTGTTAATGGGTATTATGGGCAACAAAGTATAACATTAAAAAGAAAAAAAATACCTGGAAGAACTTTCAGCCATATTAAAAACCTACAAACACATGTAACGTAGACAAAACAATTAAGAATATATATATTATAAATTATCAAATTAATTAAATTAATTTTTAATTTCAGTCATAATATATGCTGATTACTTCAAAAACATATATGAAATAAAATCAATTGTGATAATATATGCTTATCAACCATGTGAAAATATATGATTACTTCAAAAACATATATGAAAACACATACGGAAACCTTATCAACCATGTGATAATATATGCTTATTAGTTTAAAAACATGTTATATAATCCATGCTGATTAGTTACATAAACAACAATGTGATGGAGATGTTATAATAACAGTTTCTTATACATTAATAGGTTTCATTAACATATAGAATTTAAGAAACGTACCTTGTAGATTTGCTTCACGATCAACAGCAGATAGCTTGATTTGTATTCGGAAAAACTTAGATACATAAACAACCTGTTTTGTTATGATATAGACAACCGAATTGGAGAATATATATATAGATTCGTGACATATAGTAAAATAGAACAAATAAATGTTATTACAAATCTTTTAAAAATTTATATAATAATTAATGATACATATTTCCAAATATGTATTGATAGAAATAAATTTTAATTGATTCCTTATAATTTGTTACAATTATGTGGAACATTCCAAAAATATCATATCAATACAAAAATAAAACAATTGTTGAAGAATCATGATAAAAGTCAAATGTTAAGGAATTTGTAAAAACAGATTTCTTCATAATCTATAATATATTTAGGTTTTATTTATTTATTTTCGGTTATTAGGTTATATCCGACCCAAAACTGCATTTCACACTAACCACATCATAAGCATATCAACAACAAATACATATTACCAAACGACTTGTCTAACAAACCATCAATACTATCCCCAAGTATCAAAACAAACCAACCATAAAACCATAGTTAATATTCATGGTTAACCATCTAACATAAACATAATAACCAACATTCACGAACGGCGTCTTTTCTTTGTGATCTTGGGTACGACTTTAGTCAACATCAAATGCTGAGAAGACTTGACGTACGTAAAGAAAAGAGTGGAGCCGAACTCGATGTAATTCAATTTCAAGAAAGCTAGCCACTTTTTAAAACTGTAACATGGTGCAAGTTGTCAAGAGAAAGACACAGATGGCTTGAAACATCAGTCGGTAAACGCAAATAAAAGGATTAATTACCTTATTGATTAATAAGTTATGTCTCTTGTATTATAAAAATTGAAGGAAAATAATAATGTTATAAAGTTTACCAGTCTGCTTTTGGATTTCTTGGTGAATTCAATTACATCAGTTTTTTTGAACTTTTTTGATGTAGAGCATTTACGGCCAACATGAAGGGCGGTAGATGTCGTGGATCTGAATGACTTACACTTTGGTTTAGCCTACATAATTGAATAACATATAATAAGTGTAAAAATGATATAGATAAAATTGTAGAACAATAAGATACACGGTTCTTTATATAATCAGAGATAATTTCATGGTTATGGTATCTTACTTGTTTGTTTTCAGCATGAGTGATTTCCTGAAGAAGCATACAATCATCAAGTTTGGGAACCTTAGAACGTGTACGATAAGACATATGAGAAGTTGATGTGAAGGATGTAGATACCTTAGGCATTGGTTTACACTAAAATTTCGAAAACACACGATAAGTCTAAAAATTTTACAGAAATGTAAAGTTCTAGTATATAAAGTTTATTCAAACATTAAATGTAATTGTTTAAATGACACGATAAAGTTTAAAATAAAATAATAAATATTAAATAATATTCTTACCTGAGAGACAATGTGAGAAGACAGATTTTGCTCACAAACAAAATCAGTTGATTTTCCTTTTCGTTCAACCTAAAAAAATAAAACAATTAACATATTGATATAGAATGAAATAATTAAAATAATTATATAATAATTAAGCATGTTTTTATACATGTAATGTATTGTTTGGTATACATGTAATAATTAAAACAATATCAAACTGGGTTTTCACATTAACAAACCAAACTTCAAATTATTAATTATATTTATAGAAAGAAAACATCAAATTATATTATCGAATCATAGAAAACCTTTGTCGGAACCCGTTTATCTCCAACATAAAACTTTGATTTGACCTTAGGATGAACCTACAAAACCATAAAAGATTTAAAATATTACCATTAAAAAAATTTATTCATTAAAACGATTAGATAATGGAAAACACAATACACCGAATAGAATAACAAGTATATTAAATGTATTAAAAAAAGTATTAAATTAAATGAATATATAAGAAACAACCTTTGGAGATACACTCTCCTGGCGAAATACAACCTTTGACTTCCCTTTTGGGTCATTCTACATAACAATGAATGATAAACATATAAGTATACAACAAAGTAATTAGAAGCGTTATAAAATACATAAGGCACGTTGTGAAACACTTACATGAGACCGATAGGCATTAGAGGAAGATGAAAGACGCATAGATCCACCAAATATATCACCACCAACATCTTCATCAACATCACTTTCGTTGGTAATCACCTTCTCTTTGTGTTCCGACTACAAAAACATAATATTCAAAAACACCGACAATGTTAACTTCAAGATTAACTAATAAGCTCATATTAGGAAAAAAAAGTATTATAAGCATAATAACACTAACCGCAAGCAGTAAATCAAATCCATCATCTCCGTAAATTGGATCATCCAACACAACAACGTCAACCTTGTTGAAATACATTTTAGTACCAGTTTCATGATTAAATACGGACAACTCAAAAGTCTCATATCCAGCCATTGTAAAAATAAAAGTAGTCCGGGAATGTAATGCAAGATCCGTAATCAACTTAGACCATCCATCAGTGAAAGCACATTTGTCAGACAACACCTCCATCTTCACATTCCAAAACCTATCACCCACATAAAGAGTTGCTGATCCACCTTTATAACTACTGCCATAAAACTGTCCCCAGAATTTGTCCGCCATGACCTGTAAATTTGTTAACAATTATGTTAAACAAAATATGCACAAAAAATTGACATAAAAAAAGTAATTATTTAATATATAGTACTTACAATGAAATCATCATGGACTCTAATGGAAGTGATAAAAGAGTTATCCAAAACACGTGACTTAAAGACATCGAGATACCATGTATATGGTCCAAAACTGTTGAACAACAGATAATCATTTTTTGTAAACCACTGTCCATAACGACTTTAACAAACCCATCACCTAAAAAAGGACCGAAGCCATCTTTTTTCAATTTTGACAATCCATAAGTGGTCAGCATCAAAAATTTTAACACAACCACCATATGGTAATTGTTCTCCCCACAGTAATGTGGCAAAATCATACGGTATTTCCTATAATTTGAAACCAAAGACATATAAGTATCAACATAATTTTTTGTAAACATAATAAAAAACAATACATACCACTTTTGTAGGATGATGAACATCAACTAATTTCAAGAAAGAACAACTATTGCTTTTTCGATCCATATCTGTAAAAGTATTATCAAGCTTTTCTTAGAGCAAACAATAAAATGATAACATCACAAAATAAACACATTCAAAACATAAAAAAATATTGTTTTCTTCAAATTACCAATGTGTAAAGTTGAAAATTATTACTGATAATGAAAAAAACTATAGACATATAACAAATCTACAAAGAATAACCAAATTTCAGTAACCTATTTTCTTTGAAGGAAAATTTTAATCAGATTATTATCAAATAATCACAGTTTCACATGAAAAATGAAATTTAAAAACATAAAAAAGTGGGTAAATCTTGTAAACATAAGTTAAACATTGAGTTCGGCAAGATATCACCATCAAAATTGGGTTTCAAACTTGAATGTACAGGCGAACATCGGATCTTGATCTTTAATGCATAATAAAGAGAATAAAACGTATGAAAAGCCGGATTAAAGATGAAAGCCATACCTTTTTTCGGTTGATTGTAGTGTAGAACATGGGATGAACTTGTAAACCCTACAAAAATGGCGATCAGGAAGAGCCAACAGAGAGAAGAAGTTTGATGGGTAATGATGTTCTGTTTGATATGATGGTTAATTTTTCGGTTGAATCAATTTGAAGTGAATATAAAACAATTACACATTCACCCCTTACTAATTTCTAATTGTTACACATATACACTTACAAAAAGTGGAATATAACACTTAAAGTACTAAATTACTTAAAAATAAGAGTTCAATGAAAAGTATATAAATTGTAATATTAATATTTCAATAATAGTTTACAAATTGTTTAAACAAAAAATATGGTAGGTATACTAAAATAATTTTATTTAAAATTAAAAAACAATAATAATGAATGAAGATCTAAAATCAAATCAAGTATTTACGTTATAAATAAACTACAAAACTTACAATTTGAAAGTAAACTTTAAAATATGAACTACAACTTTCCAAATATTTCTTTGTAAACAACATTTGCAGTTTTATTCATTGGCCTTCCCTTTTTGTCAAATATTAAAAGCTTAACGCCATCTCTAGTCTTCACTCTCGACAACGCAACATAAAGCTAACCATGTGAGAAAACGGGGTCTTTTAGGTATAGACCAACTCTAGAAAGAGATTGTCCTTGACTTTTGTTAATAGTCATGGCAAAACATACGGTTATTGGAAACTGCCTTCGTTGAAACTTGAAGGGTATTTTCTTGTCCGACGGTATCATGCTAATTCTGGGAATGTAAGTTCTTGAACCAACATTACCTCCCGATAGTATCTCAGCCTCGATAACACGTTTACCAAGACGTGTAATCTGAAGACGCGTACCATTGCATAAACCATTTTTCTGATCAGTGTTCCTCAAAAGCATGACTGGAACACCCAACTTTAACACCAATCTATGATTTGGTAAGCCAGAAACAATGACACTATTTAACACATCAGGATTATACAAATCTTGGTGTAATGGATCATTAATTTCCTCAGTTGCGTATAAACTATCTGAGCTAAGATACTCTACTTCTTCACCGGGAAATAATGCAAGCAAACGATCATTGATACGATGTACAACTTCATTTTTAGGAGCAAGTATGGTTCTTTCTGAAAAGTAGTCACGATCTTTAAAACGGTGAAGAACTGACGGATATACAAAGTCAATCAAGCTTTGAATTGGATCAGTTGAATCAGTTATTAAAAGATCGTCTGGTATTTCTATAGTTGACTCGCCATCGTTACCATCACCAAGATTGCCTTCACCAATTTCAAGAAGCCATTTCGCAAAATCGTTTATCTCATCAATGTTTGAACTACTGGTTCCAATAGATAAACGCATGTTCCTGGTCAACTTTAAAACCTTGTAATTGGACCAAATGTAAGAAGAACATAAAGAGGCATGTACGATGTCTTGCCTGCTTCCATTTTGTACAACCGGTAGGATTTGCCTAAAGTCACCACCGAAAATAATAGCCTTTCCACCAAATGGAAGTTCAGAATTACGTGAATCAGAGACACTCAAAACATCTTTCAATGTACGGTCAAGAGCCTCAAAAGCATGTTTGTGTACCATCGGTGCTTCATCCCAAATAATCAACTTGGCTTCGTTTAGAAGATTAGCGATTTTAGAATTAGGCTTGATATGGCAAACGGAATCTTCATTAAGATTAATCAGAATATGAAATCTTGAATGGGCGGTACGGCCTCGTGACAACAACAATGATGCAATCCCGCTTGAAGCAACATTAATAACAATATGTCCATTGCATCTTATGGAAGCAGCTAAAGTTTTCCACAGAAATGTCTTACCTGTACCACCGTAACCGTACACAAAAAAAACACCACCTTTCCCACGTCCAACAGCAGACATAATCTCGTTATACACTGCTCTTTGATCATCATTTAGAGAATTATGAAGCTTATTGAAATCAGCCCTAACTTCATCCTTGTCCCAAGAAAGCTCCTCATTTATCAGACGGTTGGTCTCGTATACTGTGGAATCTTCGTCTGGAACAGGCATTGGTGAAAATCTACGCAAGCTGGATCCATTACGGATAAGATAGTTTTCGATTTTAGACAACGTTGTATTCTTTAAACGCTCATCTGAAACAACAAAACCTACAATAAAAATTAAATTTAATTAATTTAAGAACACACTTTATTAATATAAGCATAACTGAATAACAAAAAAGAAATATTTTATGTTAAAAAAATATTAGAAATTTAAAAAAAAAAGTACCACTAAACCCAAAATCCTTCCGCATATTGTATAAAATGTCCTCGGACAAAAACTCCCACGTCTTCTCCCAAACAACTTCTGGTCTTGAAAGCGTATTAGACAGAAGAAGTGTATCGAACAATGAACAGAGATAATGACCATTTCCTGTAAAACTGGAGTCTTTAATACACTCAATGTATTCGTTGTCATCGTCTAAAAGGCCACGTGCATAACATGCATCCCTAAAAGTAGGATAAACAACACCCTCATAGGTTCTAATTTCTTCAAACGATCGTGGACCCTTGACCTTGGTTAGAAGAATTCTATTGTAATAAGCCTCACCAAGTGAAGGAGACACAGAATAGATTCTCCCAACCGCAACATAATTTTTTTGCTGCTGCCAGCAACGTTCCTGTAACTTCCAAACATACTTTGATGGAAACTCAACATAAGTAAGTTTCCTTGCTTCAGGTTTTTTGTTCATGTTCATCCACTCCAGAAAAATAGAAGAATTAACCTGAGGTTTGTTTAGGACATCTTCAATATCATCTTCACCACTGAATGCTACATTTTGTTGGTCTGGAAGATGAAATGGTAACCTCATAACAGACGGATACCTATAGTGAACGTCACATGCAAATATTCTCCAGCTGGCTTCACATGCGGAAACATATCTTGCCTCGTAATATTCTTTTATTTCATCTTTGGGTATCTCCTCCTCAATTCCTCTGTCTGAATCCATAACAGCAACAATGGCTCTGTCTGGTCCTTTATTAATGTATTTAAACAAATACTTAATTGAACCTGCTTGATTGCACCACTCCACATTAATGTGCGCCTGATATCTTCTAAGAAGCCTTTTGTTGTATGGAACGACGCTCCTGTTGTCCAATGTGACACCCTTCTTGATAACTATGTGACCGTCATCTCTTCGCCTATAAAGGGGAAATCCATCTGAATCAACAGAAGTAGCCTCCAAAAACTTCTTTGGAAAATTCTTAGAACAACGGTTGCCTACCATGCATGGACATTTCAAGTTAGCCTGTCCACACATGTTAGATAAGTGGGTTTCGATTATGTAGTGAAAATGATGATACACACATGTTAAAATCATCATATTTAATAGTTGAAGCAAAATACTTGAACAATTTACAAGTTTGAGTATATGATCATAATTGCTATGAAATGGGTTTAGTTGATTTGATGAAATTAATGTTGTATTGGTATTTATAAACGCCATACTAACTCATATGAATGAACTACTTGAACAAAATAGGGATTTTGTTAAGAGTTCATAATTGATTAGAAGTGAGTCTTGACACAAGAATTAAACTCATGATTCATGATTGAGTTTAAAGAGAAAAATAGTCAAAGAATCATAAGGTGTGAAAGTCATGATTTGGAATGACTAATCTAACAACCTTGTGAATAATGAATAATAGTTGGCGCTTAACAAGCTAGGTGAAGCTTGGGGAGAAAGCGGGTCGAACGAGTCAAGCATAAAGGAAAAGTGTATTCGGAATGCAAGGTAAGTATGGCTTACACTAGTCTTATATTTTAGAATATTCTCTTATCGTATTAGTTACGAATAAGATAAATACATAGTTGAGGTATGATGTTTCGACGGGTAGACGTACGGAACAAGATAGTCGAGCATGACAAGAGACCATGTTGATGGTTTAAAAAGGAGTTAAATCGGTAATTCGATCATTTTATGACAAATGGAAAATGAACTTTTAAATGGTTACCTTATAGGGTAAACCAAAACAAACAATAAGGGTAAAACGGTAAATTGGTCACGCGTCGACCATAACTATTGGTTTTAAAAGACACTTATGAAGTAAGCCTTAATAGGCCGAAAAGTATTAAGAAATAGATTTATAAGTAAATTGACCGTACGGTGTAAACCGGTACAAGTTATGTAGACGAGATGATAATATATCCATCTCGCAAAAGTAAATGGTCATATAGACCAAACGGGTCAAAAGGTGAAAATATCACCCTTTGACAATATCGGCTAATGTTTTGTCGAGTTGCATGATTACAGGAATAAATATCGATTGAATGTTGACATCGCTATTACTTAGCGGCTACTAAGGCAAGGTATCAAAACGGGTCAATATATTGATTCGAGCCAGGTATGTATAATTGGTCAAATCATCATTAGAACTTGAAGTTCAATGAGGGCTAAACAAGTTAAAATGGACATTGGGTTATCTTTTAAGTAAACCGAATGATTTAAGTTATTGTCATTGTGTTTTAAAAACATGATGGCTATTTAAACAAGATCCTAGTTTAAAAAGTGGAATTTTGGTCAATTACGACATGAAAAGTCCTTTGTTGTAAAGAAAGGGTTTAAGATGACCAAAACGCCCTCGTAAGCAAAATCGAGTAAATGAACCTTAAGAGTTGTTTAAAAACAAGTTATATGATCAAGCAAATACTTTGAATAAGTATAAAGAATGAAAAGGGTAAATCTTGGGTCAAATGACTCAATATGGGTCTTTGCCGTAAAATGATAGTCTGAGGGATAAAGCTCGGAATATATGTATCTCCACATTAAATCCACCACAAATATAGTTGTGGTAGAAGACTACTGGGTAAGAAATGTGGAAATATAAAGTTAGATACAAATGAAAGCGATTTTAGGCTCGAAAGTGCTTAAATACCCTTAACGGGTCAAAATAAGCATACGAGCGAAAACGGGTTTAAATTGGGTAATAAACCTGTGATTAGAACCTAATATGGTATATAAAATTTATTTGAAGAAGTGTAGGTGATGTAGGAATCAAACAAATATGTTTGTTTGATAAAATGCATAAACGGGTAAAATTTGATAAAAAGGTAACGAGTCGAAGGCTTGAAAGTCTCAAAATTTATTTATGTTGGATGTTGGATTTTAACTCCATACGATGGAGAATTAAATTACGGACGCGTAGGAAAAAGAATCGGGTAAAACGGATCAATAACGAAGAAGTTATGGTCCTTTCCGTGAAATCGGGTTGAGCTGGGAATGTACAGCAACAGCTGAAGGCAACAGTCTATGAAAACAAGGGCTAGGCGTGACGCCTAGGCCCTTGGCGTCACGCGACGCCCCTAACTCCGGAAAATTTTTAAATTTTGTCATTTTAACCCCTGTACTTGTTTGAACTTAATATTTGACTATCAAAACTAACTTTTAAGTTGGTTTTGATCATAGGTGATCGCCAAGAGTGCCTGGATGAAGATCAAGCTCGATGAGGAACCGAACACGATAAAATACAAGCTTCCGCGCGGCGTTTCGTTGTACCTTTTAAACGATGAATTCATATACAATATGTTGTCAAACTTTTAAACTGTAAAAGTTTAGTAAACCCGTATTTTCTAAGGATAATTCATTGTAATTACATGTTTATTTTCGTTATTTATACGAAAACCTTTAAAATAATAACAAGGGTGTTACAAGTTGGTAATCAGGGCTTAAGGTTGTTGACAAAATGTGTTCGGTTCGAGGCTTGATCGCAAATCTGGTAAGTACGTGTATTTTAATGGTTTAGCATGTTAAAGTGTTGTAAACAACACATAGGGTTATCGTGTAATATACGATACCTCAATTAAATAATAGATATAGTTAACAAAATTACGTGCGTTAACACGTATAGTAGAAAAGCCTTGTATTATGATACGAGCATTTAGTAAAGTTGACATTACTAACTTTTATGAATGTTTTAATTGGAGGAAACTCGCATTTGAAGATGACGAGGGTTGAACAAATTATGGATATGATAGAGGAACGGTCCGAAGTATGACAAGAGGAGCATGCTCACCGAGGACTAAATCGCGTAACGACCGCGAACAAGGTTAATGGCAAGGAACGCCCGTCGGGGCAAACATTACCAGGTGCACATTTTAAATAATCGCACAAATAGTAATATGCAACAAATAAGTAGAAATTGAAAGTTGCATATGTAGATTAAAAACTTGGAAAAACCCGAATAGAAAATGTATTCGGGATATTGTTTCCAAGAGAAACAAATAGAGGCGTTACTTACATAGGGTGTGATGTGAAAACTATAAAAAGGTCATGTGTGTCATGTGTTAATCGCTTACTCTGGCCAAGTAAGTAGTGGCATATGATACCATGAACTTCTTATGGCGGACACGTTTACTTCCGATGTAGTAAGGACGGGGTAAAAAGGGACAAATTAAAAGTACCCAAATGAATCAGATAAGCAAAATATTTGATCATAATGTAAACGCACAGCCGAGTGACGGAAGTGTATTATGTTAGGATAATGAGCCCGAGAAAAGGGACAAAGAAACATGTAAAATGATTAAGGTATGCAATTGGGAGGAGTGTGCTTACACTCGAACCCGGAGAATGCAAATATGACTCTTAACGGGCCGATTTTGTAAAACGCCAAATTTGAGAACAAAGTAGGAATATAAAAACGAAACGAAGTCATAATGCATACCGTAAGGGTTGCAATAACAACGACTTCGGTAAAACACCCGGTTGGTGGGTAAGGATTTAAACGCGTGCGTGGACCTAGAAACGGGAACTCGAATGGAAGTTAAAAGACTCGGGTTTTGAGTCATAAGTAGAAGACGACAAGATAAAGTAAATAGAAATTTGAAATAAATTATGTTCAACTATTTTAAAGTTGAACGGGTCGAATATAATATCATGCCGAACGGCATGAGTAAACGCAAGCGGGATAAAGGTAGCGTTAAATGCAAAAGAGTAATGAGCCCGGTAATGGGACATAACCAAATAAGAATATATGTAAACTGGATAATGGTGAGCATAAGATAAACCGACACATAAATGACGTGAGAAGTCTTAAAGTCGGAAAATTTTCTGAAAGGAAACAGATGCAGCCTTAGACTACGGTCAAGGTCAAAGAAAATACCAAGGCGAAAATAAATGATTCTCCAAACAAAAACAGAGTTCCTTGACACCAAACATGTATTTTAAGAATGACATGAGTTAAGAATGATCTACGGGATCAACATAACCTTTGTGGTTATAAACAATGGAAAGGTCTACGAGACTAAAACGACCCACGAGTCACGACTAGAAAGAAATAGATTATAAGGACCTCACCTTAAAGAGGTGAAGGTCTAATAAAATAGCCCATAGAATAAGTGATAAAACCTACGGGTTAATTAGACAAAGCGAGGGAATAAACGGAGAATTCTCGCATAAAACAAAGAATGAAAAAGAATAAACTTTGGATTGTCAATATCCCGGTATGAATAATTGACAAAGGCTAAAGAGAAGACGCTAAACTAAAAACTTCGGTTTTGGTGAGGAATAACGTTTCTACAAAAATGAATTATGATAGACGTGTAAACAGTAAACATGAAAGATACAAGTCTTGACACTGATAGGCGCAAGACGATATATTCGAAAGGTGATATTTTCGAAAATGAAAGGTTGATATAAATTAAACATGATGTGACACGATCACGGTCAAGAAATGCAATGTGAAGTAGAATCACATTATAACCAAGCGAGCGGTAAAAACTAACTGGACTAATAAGTCTAGTTAGTGAAACCGATTAAGGTCAGCAATTCAAATCAATAAATTTGGTTTGCTTGAAAGCGATGGATATCGCTAAGTTAACTAAACTAGTGGAAATAACGAGATTACGTTATTTCAAGTTGCGCTATGTCGTAAGAGATACGTAGACAATTAGTAACCAAAAAGATGTTACCACACTTTTCTGGTAATACTAACAATTGGTTAAAAGTATAAATAATGTTTAAAAGATTTCTTGGATCAAATACATTGAGTTTAAACTCAATGAATTGTGTAAGAAAAGGTTTCGAGGACGAAACCTCTTTAAGGGGGGTAGACTTGTAACACCCCGAAAACGGGTTTGGTAATTAAACCCCGTTAATACTAAAAGACGGGTAACGTACCGTTAGTAGTAAAAATAACCCGACAAATATTTGGATTTAAATAAGAAATCCTAATATTAAATAAAAACGAATCAAAGTTTTAAGGAATTAAGTTTATAAGAGCCTGAGTTAACGAGACTTAAAATAAAACGGGTTATGACTTCCCGAACCCAGTAAGCTAACTAGGAATAATTAACCTAGTTAATAAGAGGGAATGTTACTAGAAATAAGTAGGTTATGGCCTACTTAATAACTAACCAAACTAGAGGGACTTAAGTTGCAAACAAAGGGACTTGATTTATAAAAACAAAAAAATCAAACACAAGACACACTTAGTGTGTGTGTGTGTGTGTGTGCGTACGACCAGGGACAAGAGCAAGGAGCTCAAAACCCTAGTTCTACAAATTGGTCAAATTGAAGCTCGAATCAAGATCCAAATCAATGCATGAACGCGTAGAAACGATCACCAAGTCAAGGGGATCGTGAGGTATGTTGAATTTCTAACATTCTTGAAGTTGTGAAAATCGATTAACCTTGCATGATGCAATCTATGTATGAATCGTAGAGGCTATGGCCGAATTAATGAAGTGTCATTGCTTAGGAACAAACCCTAAGTAGAAATTTGAAGAAAAATTTGCTATGATTTGAATAATTTGATGGATTACTACACTTAGATAAGTGGGTTTGGATTATGTAGTGAAAATGATGATACACACATGTTAAAATCATCATATTTAATAGTTGAAGCAAAATACTTGAACAATTTACAAGTTTGAGTATATGATCATAATTGCTATGAAATGGGTTTAGTTGATTTGATGAAATTAATGTTGTATTGGTATTTATAAACGCCATACTAACTCGTATGAATGAACTACTTGAACAAAATAGGGATTTTGTTAAGAGTTCATAATTGATTAGAAGTGAGTCTTGACACAAGAATTAAACTCATGATTCATGATTGAGTTTAAAGAGAAAAATAGTCAAAGAATCATAAGGTGTGAAAGTCATGATTTGGAATGACTAATCTAACAACCTTGTGAATAATGAATGATAGTTGGCGCTTAACAAGCTAGGTGAAGCTTGGGGAGAAAGCGGGTCGAACGAGTCAAGCATAAAGGAAAAGCGTATTCGGAATGGAAGGTAAGTATGGCTTACACTAGTCTTATATTTTAGAATATTCTCTTATCGTATTAGTTACGAATAAGATAAATACATAGTTGAGGTATGATGTTTCGACGGGTAGACGTACGGAACAAGATAGTCGAGCATGACAAGAGACCATGTTGATGGTTTAAAAAGGAGTTAAATCGGTAATTCGATCATTTTATGACAAATGGAAAATGAACTTTTAAATGGTTACCTTATAGGGTAAACCAAAACAAACAATAAGGGTAAAACGGTAAATTGGTCACGCGTCGACCATAACTATTGGTTTTAAAAGACACTTATGAAGTAAGCCTTAATAGGCCGAAAAGTATTAAGAAATAGATTTATAAGTAAATTGACCGTACAGTGTAAACCGGTACAAGTTATGTAGACGAGATGATAATAAATCCATCTCGCAAAAGTAAATGGTCATATAGACCAAACGGGTCAAAAGGTGAAAATATCACCCTTTGACAATATCGGCTAATGTTTTGTCGAGTTGCATGATTACAGGAATAAATATCGATTGAATGTTGACATCGCTATTACTTAGCGGCTACTAAGGCAAGGTATCAAAACGGGTCAATATATTGATTCGAGCCAGGTATGTATAATTGGTCAAATCATCATTAGAACTTGAAGTTCAATGAGGGCTAAACAAGTTAAAATGGACATTGGGTTATCTTTTAAGTAAACCGAATGATTTAAGTTATTGTCATTGTGTTTTAAAAACATGATGGCTATTTAAACAAGATCCTAGTTTAAAAAGTGGAATTTTGGTCAATTACGACATGAAAAGTCCTTTGTTGTAAAGAAAGGGTTTAAGATAACCAAAACGCCCTCGTAAGAAAAATCGAGTAAATGAACCTTAAGAGTTTTTTAAAAACAAGTTATATGATCAAGCAAATACTTTGAATAAGTATAAAGAATGAAAAGGGTAAATCTTGGGTCAAATGACTCCATATGGGTCTTTGCCGTAAAATGATAGTCCGAGGGATAAAACTCGGAATATATGTATCTCCACATTAAATCCACCACAAATATAGTTGTGGTGGAAGACTACTTCGTAAGAAATGTGGAAATATAAAGTTAGATACAAATGAAAGCGATTTTAGGCTCGAAAGTGCTTAAATACCCTTAACGGGTCAAAATAAGCATACGAGCGAAAACGGGTTTAAATTGGGTAATAAACATGTGATTAGAACCTAATATGGTATATAACATTTATTTGTAGAAGTGTAGGTGATGTAGGAATCAAACAAATATGTTTGTTAGATAAAATGCATAAACGGGTAAAATTTGATAAAAAGGTAACGAGTCGAAGGCTTGAAAGTCTCAAAATTTATTTATGTTGGATGTTGGATTTTAACTCCATAAGATGGAGAATTAAATTACGGACGCGTAGGAAAAAGAATCGGGTAAAACGGATCAATAACGAAGAAGTTATGGCCGTTTCCGTGAAATCGGGTTGAGCTGGGAATGTACAGCAACAGCTGAAGGCAACAGTCTGTGAAAACAAGGGCTAGGCGTGACGCCTAGGCCCCTGGCGTCACGCGACGCCCCTAACTCCGGAAAATTTTTAAATTTTGTCATTTTAACCCCTGTACTTGTTTGAACTTAATATTTGACTATCAAAACTAACATTTAAGTTGGTTTTGATCATAGGTGATCGCCAAGAGTGCCCGGATGAAGATGAAGCTCGATGAGGAACCGAACACGATAAAATACAAGCTTCCGCGCGGCATTTCGTTGCACCTTTTAAATGACGAATTCATATACAATATGTTGTCAAACTTTTAAACTGTAAAAGTTTAGTAAACCCGTATTTTCTAAGGATACTTCATCGTAATTACATGTTTATTTTCATTATTTATACGAAAACCTTTAAAATAATAACAAGGGTGTTACAATTATGGTCAATTCACGTGTACTTAAGAGAATAAATGGATGGGGTTAACTGAGGTGGACTGAAATGGTTACCAAAGTGAAACCACAGGGACTGAAATCGTAATTTTTAAACTAATGGACTGAAATAAAAGATGACACACTCCATCCTAACAATTTAAATTAAAATAAAAGATACATAATTTAAATTAAAAAATAAAACAAACAAAAAATGCTCCATAAATAATTTCACCTACAAATAAAATAAACAAACATTAAACCTAGTCATTCATTTGTAAACTTTGGAGGAAGAGTCGATGGTGTTATTGGAAATGCTCGATAAGATCTGCTTTAAGGCTTTGATGGATAGTTCGTGATCATAACAATGAAAGGATATTGCCTTCTACCATTCCATCACTTGGTAGATCCTCTATGTGTTCGGGTGATATCGTTGCACTTGTATGTTTCAAAATCATGTAATGCAAAATAATACATGCGTACATGATTTTTCCGATTCTTTGTGGATGCATTGGCCCTGCAGGTTGTGTGAGTATATGCCAACTGGCTTTGATGATACCGAATGCTCTCTCTACGTCCTTCCGTGTCGTCTCGAGTGCTTTCTTATAGTGAGAACTTATTTCATCGTTTTGAGGAGGATGCGACAATGTCTTCACTAAAGTTGCCCAAGTAGGGTATATCCCATCTGCAAGATAATAACTGAATCTATATTGGACTCCATTCACCACGAATGGACATCGGGGCGCCGTTCCAACCATATTGTTATTGAACAAATGAGATCAGTCAAGGACATTGATGTCGTTGTTTGATCCAAGGGGTCCAAAACAAAATCATGCCAAAATCCACAAATCTTGTCTACGAAAAAATTCTTTACTATGCAAACTAATTACGCCATCACAAATTTCTTGCAAACTTTCACGTGATACTCTCTCGGACATAGGCAAATAATTATCAAGTAAGTCAGGAGTATTACCATATGCTAGTTGTCGTATAGCCAATGTGCCCTTTTGTAACGATGTAAACTTTGATGACCTCTAGCATCATGTTTCGTTAGGAAGAACGTAGAAGTTAGCTCAAAATCACCTTCTATTTGCAAAAATAAGTCTTTATCCAATGGTATTCGCCTCCGAAACATCTCTGGTTTGAACGTCTGATTGTTGCCGAAATAGTCTCTAACTAGTCATGCTTAAGACACTTCAGGATCATCATTATGAATGTACCTAGTTGAATATACAACACTTTATAAAAAAATAATATTAACAATAAAAAAATATAGAAAAACTATGAAAATTATTAATATGCAAAAGTATTAAAAAATTTATTAACATATACCTTCTAAACATTTTTGTATTGTCGTTCAAAAAAAGCATATACCTTCTCGACAAAGTCGCGGTGTCTTGAGTATAGTTTACATGTAATGCGATTAAGGTAGACATATAATTATAACCTTGATTCTGTAACTACTCTTCACCCCCGTTGGATCTTGATGAATTGTACAAATATGGTGCACTTTCGGGTATTTCAAAAAGAGTATTTTTTTTTCAAGAGAAATGAAGGTTGCTGAATGCAGAAAGGTTTTATTATTATTTTTTTTATTATTATTTTTTTTTTTTTAGAGAAAAAATGGAGTAAGATATGTTAGGGACTATGTTTTTTTTCGTAGTGCTACACATGTGTTGCAATAATTTTGTTTTCAATTTTTTTTAGTATAAAAATGTAGATTTACAGCCAGAAAATGTTTTAAAAAAAATGATATGTTCTTTAAGTTTTTTTTTTTAGTTTTTTAGTTTTCTCATTTAAATGAGTTTTCCTAAGTGTGTGTGCATACGATCCGGTTCAATTAAAAACCACTATCAGTTGTGAGAACTATGAGAAATCCTAACTCGTGGAGTTTGACTACCATTTTTTGCACAAATGTTAATGAAATTGTTACAAAGACATCTGTAAAAAACAGGGAAAAAAAAACTTGTCAGAGCCGATAGTTATTCCTGATGTAACTTTTTTCACGGAAATATGACATCACCAATAAATTTTTTTTTACATCCATGTAAATTTTTGCGTGCAGCAATATTTTTTTTTGCTGGAATAGGTGATTTTTTTAAGATTTTTGAAAAAAAATTATTTTGAAAAAACTTTTTGTAAGACTTAGTTTTGATGGTTCTTAAAACTCATTTATATATATATATATATATATGATAAGGTTCATGCGAGAACCACATTTATTGCGAAAACCGCGAGACCTAATGTGAACACAGCCAAAAATACCTAAAAAAACTTAACCCCCCCCCCCACCAAGCTAAATGCTAAAAATTAAACCCCTCCAAAAAACCTAACCACCCCCCAAACCTAAACCCCCTCCCCCAGCCCCCAAAACCTAACCCCCCCCCCACCCTCCAAGCTAAGATACTAAAAACTAAACCCCCAAAAAACCTAAAAAATAAAAAAAATTCTAAAAAATCAGAAAAACACACAAAAACAAAAAAAAAAATCAATATTTTTTACATTAAAATCGCTACTTTTAGTAGCCAATTTTTTTAACAAAAAAAAATTATTTTTTGGCTACTAAAAGTAGCGATTTAAATAAAAAACATTTTTTTTTTTTGGTTTTTAGCTATTTTTAGGTATTTTTGGTTGTGTTCACATTGGTTCTCGTAATAAAGGGTGGTTCCTAAAGGATCCTTCTCCTATATATATATATATATAGGGGAGAGATTAAATTAGAACACTAAATATCGCGAGAACCGTGAGAACGAATGAAAAAACCACGAGAACTTGGTAAAAAACAATTCAAATTCAAAATTTCTTTTTACGCTTATCATTATTGTCGAATACAATGTTAAAAATTAAATTTACACGTTTAAATTTACGTGAATTCGTAAATAAAGAAAATTTACACATGCGTAAGTTTGTTATTTACACATGTGTAAATTTGTTATGTTTGCACATGCGTAAAAAAAATCTAGTAAGAGTGATTTTGAGAGGAGAAATGAATTATTTGATGTTGTAAATTCTTTTTTGATGTTGTATTTTAATTACAATGAGGTTTGTATTAAAAAAATCGATTTTGAATGGTTTTTTCATTCGTTCTCACGGTTCTCGCAATATTTAGCGTTCTCAAGATAACTGTAATATACGAAACTTTCAAAACCCTAATTAAATGAATGTCATAAGTAGTGCAACATATTATTATGTCGAATAATCAATGTTTCAAAGGCTAGTATTTTTATTCATCTAAAACCTAAATATTAAAATTTAAAAAATATAATTAATAGAATAGTATTAATAATTTATGTTACAAAAAAAATAAGCATAAAACTATTTAAATAGGGATGGGTAATCTATTTCAACTTAAACGAAATATTATAAACATTTTAATAGTGCGTAATTTACAACTACTATTTTGCTCTTCAAATGGGTAATTGACGACAAAAGAATATAAAAAAAAATGGATTTAAAATTTTTAAATGATACCAGCTCATCTTCTCCTCCAACTTAAATATAGAATTTTTCCATTCATTTTGGAATTCCCCTTTAGCCTATTTGACCGACTATAATCACATTTGATTCATTTCTAAATTCATGGCCATTTCGTTTCCATCTTGAGCATCGAATCAATCGGGTTTTTTTTTTTTCCTTATTTAAGAATTCAACCTTGATATTAGTCGAACCCAACCCTAATCAAAGCTTCACATTACCTTCGTGAGTACCCGCTCGTCACCGTTACACCGCACCATCATTGATTCTTCAGTCGTCAACCACCGTGGAAAACGCAGCAGTGTCGAAGAAGACACCGGTTTCTGATTCCCGCCGACCAGCGATTTACTCGTTTGAACCAGGTAACCCAAGTCATTGTATTAAATCATGTGTTGTGATGTTCTAATTTACAAACTGGTTTTTGTTCCGCTAGTCTGCACAGCCCCATCACACACCCGCTTCTGTTCGTGTCCGATTGCCAGCAAGCTGCCACCCATTGCTCTCGTGTCCATCTCTCTTGGCGACTAAGGTAACAATGTTAAATCTTCCGGTGATTGTAGTTGTTTCGCAATCCTTAAGTTGTCTAAATTAAAGGATCTATAGCAAAATATTTGGCAATCACTATGTTTGAACTGAACATAGCACACCAACAATAAAAAAAAAGAAGGTATCTGTTCGTTTTGATTTTGGTCCTTAAACTCGATTTATCCTTTTTTTTTTTTAAATCCACCTCTACTCTGACTTATAGTTATTGAAACCAACAATAAAATAAAGAACTATAGTCAAGAATACAATTTAAGCACAACTTGAAACGACATACAGTTGACTATTTTAGTTTTTTTTTTCCTGTTTTTGGGTTGTAGCCACCAAACTTAATTATAAGGGAATTCATAAAAGGTTATATATATATATAATATAAAATATAAACCAGTGTTGCTTGTTTTTGGGAAACTGAATGGGTTAACTATATATTATTTTTACATTAAGGTAAATGTATTTAAACAATGAAGTAACTAAATAAATGTATATATACATATATATATATATATATATATATATATATATATATATATATCCATGAGTGAGTTAGTTCATACCTAGAAGATTAGGGAAAGGAATTAATACTAGTATTTATAAGCACACCAGGTATTTTTATTTTTATGGGAAGTCCTATTTAAACAACAAGACAACACAGTCCAATATATAATATTTCCAAACGTAATATTATTGTACGTTTTCGTGACGTTTGATCCAAGCTTAGGATTTACTACGGTCATTGCTAATTGCTTAAGGTACGGATTTGTGGTCTCTTGCTTTTAGCATAATATTGTTTTCTATTCTCATAGTGCACGGATATTCAGTCCGTCACTCGTAGCGTAAAGTGCTTACTCGCTTTATAATATTGTAGTATCCATTGTCACCGTTCTATGATTTATTGTTACACATCTCGTATTGAATTATTGCCTTTAATACGCATGGGATAGGTTACATTTTTTTTCCACTCATTGTCGCATGATCCCACAAGTTTTTGTTATTTATTATTGATCATTGGCTAGATGTGATATAGCCTTAGTGTATTTGCCTTGACTTGAGTGAATCGTTTTATTGACCTCAATACCTGAGCATATCCACCTATGGGGACATAGGGCGTCATCATAGGCACAGTTGATGTGCACCATCTGTGGCGGTGCAAAAGGCCCACAGCGTCTCTATATTGTATTGTGTGCTAAGTGATTGCACTTATTGATTATTAAGAGGCGTATGGATCGATCCTAGGAGTGTAAGTGTTATTGGTAGTGGGGTAGGTGTGAGTGCCCACATCCCCTCTACATAATGGTGCATTGGAACTGCAGCTAATGTACAAAGTGTTAGTGTTTATTATTAGTGGCTCACATGGGTATTTCTAATATACCTTTATGGTATTCATCAGTGATCAGTCAGCGTATTGTATGGTTTGCATCGTTAAAGTGTTTAGTGTATTGCTTCTATCATTTATGTGTTAGTGCTATTGTTTCTCCGTTACTGGGCAATTTTTGGCTCAACCGTTTTTTTTTGTTTTCTTTTTTTTTATGTCTTAAACAGGTACTCAGGGAAATGTGTGAAGAGTGATAATAAAAAGCTAGAGTTGGGACAAGGAGTTTAATAAAACCTTATATTCAATAAATTTAGACACTTATGTTTTTTTTCTGTTGAGACCGTTATGTCATTTTGGTGATTTTTTGTTTTTAAACCTATGGAATTTACGTTTTAATTATCTCTGATTACCGAATTGTGTAACACGTCAGCCCTAATCTGGGCGGGGTGTTACAGTTATGGTATCAGAGCTTAGGCTCTATCCTGTAGAAAACTTTAACTAAATAATTAAGACATGTGAGGAATGGGTAGACATTGGGTTAGGTATTTCGTTATGCGATAGGTCCTTATTATTTGTTTTATCTAAATTCTTAATGTGTTTTTTTTAGATGCCTCCTCGTCGTGAGACACGCAACTCTGGTCGTCGTAATGGTGGTGGACCAAATGAGCCTGATCCAAATATCGTAGCTACTATCACTCATGCCTTTACTGCTATGTTGCCTGCCCTTGTTCAGGCCGTACGTGGTCCTGATCCGAATCCGAATCCTAATCCAAACCCTAATCCCAATCCTAATCCGAACCCTGATCCCAATCCAAATCCAAATCCAAACCCAAACCCAAACCCAAACCCAAACGGTGTAATTGGGGATTGGCTAGATAAGTTCATAAAACAGAAACCGAGATCTTTCATAAAGGCAACCACTCCAATTGTAGCAAGGGATTGGATTGCTCACATCAAGAAAATATTTCGGGCGTTAGGAGTTGGCGATGAATTTAAATCGAGGTTAGCATCGTATAAACTAGAAGAAGATGCGCAAACTTGGTGGGAAGGTGTATTGGAGGAAAGAGGAGGAGACCCATTTGTGGAGAATTTACCTTGGGCAGATTTTGGTGCTATTTTCTTCGAGAAATATTTTAACAGCGTGGATAAGAGTTCTTACACACGAGAGTATCACAATATCCGTCAGAGGAATGACGAACCACTTTCTGACTTCACTGATCGATTTTATCGACTAGTTGGATTTCGTGGGTCAGCTGCTGGAACACCAGAGGAACAAGCAGAGAAATATCAATGGGCAGTTTGTGATCGGATTCGTAGAGCAATCATCCAGTCAACATTCCCCACTGTTGCAGAGGCTGCTAAGGCTGACAAAAGGTTGATATGGAGAACAAAGAATTTTTGGGTGGTTCCAATAATAGTAGGAAGAGAAACAGAGACGAATACCGCACTCCGTTCACTAGTGAGTCGTCTCAAGCACCTACTCGAAATAATCAAAACAATATGGAGAATAGGTCATCAGGGAAGAATACTAGACCATGGCATGGAAGGAACCAAAATCAGGGTCTGATCAAACCCTACCAGCCACCAACCCAAGCTCAACCCGTAAACCAGAGAGGTAACCAGAACCCTACCCAGCCTCCAGTGTGTAACCATTGCAACAAGCATCACCCAGGCATTTGTCGTCGACTTACTGGGGCTTGCCTTAAGTGTGGAGATATGGGGCATAAGATTAATGAGTGCCCAAAGGCCGGTAACCGACCAACTGATACCACTAAGGGAGCTATTGTGCCACCTACTACTGGAGGGCGTGTTTTCTCATTGACTGCAAGGGAAACTGCTAATGCTCCAGGTACCGTCTCTGATAAATGTTCCTTTTAGTAGTATTAAATTGCTTGCTTAGTTGTTTATGATTTTCATACAATCGTTTGTGTCTTATTGTTTATCAATTTATTAGGTACCGTTTCAGGTATTATTTATTTGGGTGAGCGTGACTTGTATGTGTAATTTGATACTGGGGCAACCCACTCGATAGTCTCGCAACTAATTGCCCGACATCTTAAAATTTCACCTTCTCCATTGGATCAAGCTTTAGTTATTTCTACACCAATGGGAAATTCTTCGATTATTACTCACATCTATAAAGATTGCCCGCTTGTGATCGAAAATGTTATTCGTATAACGAATCTTTATCCCATGCAAATGGGAGATTTTGATGTCATACTAGGCATGGATTGATTATCCGCGCATCGAGCTACCATCGATTGTCACTCCAAACGAGTCATTTTTGGTGATATTCTGAATCCTGAATGTATTTATCAAGGATCTCAGCCTCGAAAATCCATTAAAATCATCTCTGCTCTTAAAGCTCAAAAATTTATATCACATGGATGCAAGGGATTCTTAGCTGCTATTAAGGATACCTCAGTGGATACACCACGTGTCGAAGACGTTCCTATTGTTCGAGACTTCTCTGATGTCTTTCCAGAAGAATTGCCAGGGATACCACCTGAACGGGAAGTAGAGTTCACTATTGATTTGATTCCCGGAGCTGAACCTATTTCTAAAGCACCCTATCGTACGGCCCCATTGGAGTTGAAAGAATTGAAAGAACAGCTGCAAGAACTTTTGGAACAGACCTAGTGTTTCACCTTGGGGAGCACCGGTTTTGTTTGTGAAAAAGAAGGATGGTAGCATGCGTTTATGCATAGACTACAGGGAGTTGAATAAGATCACCATTCGTAATCGCTACCCCTTACCGCGTATTGATGACCTTTTTGACCAACTCCAAGGAGCGAAGTTTTTCTCAAAGATTGATCTCAGATCAGGGTACCATCAGTTGAGGGTCAGAGATCAAGATGTTCATAAGACAGCATTCCGCACCCGGTACGGTCATTATGAGTTTCTAGTCATGCCTTTTGGTTTGACAAATGCTCCTGCTGTTTTCATGGATCTTATGAACCGAGTATTTCAGGAGTACTTGGATCAGTTCGTGATTGTATTCATCGATGACATCTTGGTATTTTCTAAAAGTAGAGTAGAGCATGAGGACCATCTTCGCACTGTTCTAGGAACTTTACGCCAGGAGAAGTTATACGCAAAATTTTCTAAGTGCGACTTTTGGCTTGAACAAGTGGCGTTTCTATGCCACATTGTATCAGCGGAAGGTATCACAATAGATCCATCAAAGGTGGAAGCTATCACTAAATGGCCCAGACCAACTTCAGTTACTGAAGTTCGAAGTTTTCTTGGTCTAGCGGGTTATTATCGACGTTTCGTAGAGGGATTTTCTATTTTGGCCTTACCTCTCACTCAACTCTTGAGGAAAGGGGTAAAATTTACTTGGAACGATGATCGAGAAAAGAGTTTTGAGGAATTGAAGCAGAAGCTAGTATCCGCTCCTATTCTTACTCTACCTTCTGGCATAGGTGGATTCGATATATACAGTGATGCATCGAAGACAGGGCTTGGTTGTGTTCTCATGCAGCATGGAAAGGTTATTGCTTATGCCTCGCGTCAGCTTAAACCCTACGAGGTGAATTATCCAACGCATGATCTAGAGTTAGCAGCAGTTGTTTTTGCACTTAAGATTTGGAGGCATTATTTGTATGGGGAGACATGTAACATATTCACCGACCATAAGAGCCTCAAGTATATTTTCACTCAGAAGGAGCTTAACATGAGGCAGAGGAGATGGTTAGAGCTAATCAAGGATTATGATGCCAACATTCAGTACCACCCCGGTAAAGCAAATGTTGTTGCAGATGCACTAAGTAGGAAGAATTCTGGGGGTTTGGCATGCTTGACTGTTCAGCCTCAAATTCAATCAGACCTGAGATGCATGGATATTGGTATACAGGTTGGTGAGTCTGGTGGTTACTTGGCAAGACTGAAGATTGAACCGAACCTCATCACTCAGATAAAGGAAGCTCAAAAAGAAGATGATGAGCTTTGGGCGGTCTTACAAAATATGGGAGTAGGAAAGCAATCTGAGTTTCGAGTGGATGAACATGGAACAATATGGTGTGGGAAGCGTTTATGTGTACCAGATGATTCCTCTCTTCGTGAATCATTACTGACTGAGGCACACAGTTCACCTTATTCTATAGACCCTGGATCCACAAAGATGTATAGGAAATTTGAGGCAACATTTTTGGTGGAGTGGTATGAAAGAAGATGTAGCTAGACATGTGAGCCAGTGTTTGATCTGTCAGCAAGTGAAGATTGAACATCAACGGGCTAGTGGATTATTACAACCTTTAGATATTCCCGTCTGGAAGTGGGATGATATTTCTATGGACTTTGTAACTAGTCTACCAAGAACCCGTATGAAGAACGATGCTATTTGGGTTGTGGTAGATAGACTCACAAAATCTGCTCATTTCTTACCCATTCAATGTCATGGCCCCCGACCCGGTTTGACCCGTTTCAGGAGCCGCGGGACAGAAATCCCGTGGTATTTATTTAATTGAGTTTAACAGCGGAAGTTTATCATCAGGATCTTTTTAAAGCTAAAATTTTTCCCGATTATTTTATTTCACATCTCGGGATAAAACCTCGGTAATTTACAATACTATGATTTCACGGAGAAATCTTTATTTTACAAAATATATTTATTTATTTATTTTATAATGAGCCACTTTCTTAAGCTTGCAGTGCTCCAGCACTTTTCCTGAATCACAACAGATCACCTGAAACATGTTTGAAAAAGGTTTTGTCAGCGGGAAATACTGAGTGAATCATTCTATTTACTAAAACAAACTGTTTGTTATAATTTACAGTATTAAGGAAGATTACAATGTTTCTGATATCAACCAACTACCCACAGTACTTTGTCACTCGACCCATTGGCCCATTCGTCCAATGGTGTCTGTGATTATGGTCATATCACCCTTTGGCTGCCCCAATGGTGAAGATTATCAAGTAATGTATACAAAACCCCACATACCGGCTGTAACTTGGTGATTACATAAACTTAATCACTGTAATTATAACCTTGAAAATAAACATGCTTTTGTAAATAGATTTGATAAAAAGAGAATGACTCACATTGCAGTTTTAACACTGATAGAGTATAGTCTATGGATTAACCTTGTTAACCTAATTTAAATAACAATGCACACAAAACTGGGTTAGTAATCAATACAGCATTTACGATAACTCACGAGATCAAACCCTCACAACGAATGACAAAGTGCGATACTTAAACATCCATCAAATTAACGACGAATGACAAAGTATAACCCTAATGTGGGCAGCACTTAAACATCCATTGGATATATTGATCGATCGGACAATGAATCGTAATAGCGATCGAGTTATTACCCTGTTTTGCGGCAGCACTTCGTGAATTGTGTGTGTTTTGTAGTAATTATACTATATCTCAGCGTCTATTGTGAGTTTTTACGTCGAACAAGTGCCTGAAACCAAGTCCCACAGTCTACTATTTATACATGAAAAATGGTACCTGTCGCGTGTCGCGATAGGTTCCCATGTGCCTGTCACGTGGCGCGAGGGGTGCCAATCTACCCTAGGGTAGCCTTGTGTCCCAGTAGGCTTGCTGAGTTGGTTTCGTGTTATTTCGAATTTTTGACAACAAACTGTATAGATATTACCGATTAGGGTTTACCCCCCTGTGTTTTAGGGGCCCTGATCGTGATTCCAAATGTTCTGAAAATTTTAGGGATTATGCAGAATCACTTGGGTTTCTCAATTAGGGTTTTCTATTGGACAAATTAATTTAATAAATATGACTTTTGATGAGAGTTGTTACATTCTCCCCACCTTAATAAAAATCTCGTCCTCGAGATTTACTGGAATAAATGAGGATACTTTCGCTTCATCTCTGATTCCAGCTCCCAAGTATATTCAGCTCCTCTCTTTGAATCCCACTTGACTTTAACTAGAATTAGTCGCTTGTGCTTGGGAAATTTCACCTTTCGATCTTCTATCTGAAGAGGTTTCTCAACAAATTTTAACTTTTCGTTTACCTCTATATCTTGAAGAGGTACTACCAAAGATTCGTCTGATAGACATTTCTTGAGATTGGATACATGAAATACATCATGTACTCCAGCTAGTTCTTCGGGTAGTTGTAAACGATAAGCAACTGGTCCTATACGTTGGATCACTGGAAATGGTCCTACGTATCTGGGACTTAGCTTTCCTTTCTTACCGAATCTAACAACTCCTTTCCAAGGAGAAACTTTCAACAATACTCTGTCTCCAACTTGGAATTCTAACGGCTTGCATCTATTGTCTGCATAACTCTTCTGGCGATCTCGAGCCGTCTTCAGCCTTTCCTTGATTTGAGTAATCTTGTCGGTCGTCTCTTGCACTATTTCAGGACCTGACAATTAACTTTCTCCTATTTCTGCCCAACAAACTGGAGTTCTGCACTTTCTTCCATACAGTGCCTCGAATGGGGCAGTTTCAATACTTGAATGATAACTATTGTTATAGGAGAATTCAATTAAAGGTAAATGATCATCCCAGTTTCCACCAAAATCTATCACACATGCTCGGAGCATGTCTTCTAGAGTTTGGATCGTTCTTTCACTTTGCCCGTCTGTTTGAGGATGATATGCAGTACTTAGGTTTAGTCGAGTTCCCATTGCTTCTTGAAAACTTTTCCAGAAATGAGAAGTGAAACGACTATCTCTATCTGATACAATGGAGAGTGTAACTCCATGTAAAGATACAACTTCGTCTACATACAATTTTGCCAATCTTTCCATACTAAAGGTTTCTTTCATAGGTAGAAAGTGAGCAGATTTGGTTAATCGATCCACAATTACCCAAATCGCGTCGTTACCTTTTCTGGTTTTGGGTAACTTAGTAACAAAATCCATTGTTATGAGTTCCCATTTCCATACAGGCATTTCTAACTGTTGTAGTAGACCTGAAGGTTTCTGATGTTCTGCCTTAACTTGTGAACAAGTAAGACATTTAGAAACATATCTAGCTATATCCTTCTTCATGCCTATCCACCAGAAATTTTTTCTTAAATCTTGGTACATTTTATTGTTTCCAGGGTGTATGGTATACCTAGATTTATGGGCTTCTTCTAAAATTTTATTTCTGAATTCTCCCTGCTTAGGTACCCAAATTCTGCTTTTGTGGAATCTCCAAATTCCATCAACTCCTTGCTCTAATTCTTTTATTCTTCCTTTCATTCCTTCAACATCTTCCTTGATTGCTGTTTCCTGAACATTCTTTATTTGTTCCATTAAATCTAATTGTAGATTTAACCTGAGAGCACGAACTCGTCGTTGTTTTTCATGATACTTACGACTCAAGGCATCTGCAACTACATTTTCCTTTCCTTCGTGATACTGAATATCACAGTCGTAATAACTTAGGATTTCCATCCATCTTCTTTGTCTCATGTTTAATTCTTTTTGCCCAAAAATATATTTTAAACTTTTATGGTCTGTATAGACAGTAAATTTACTTCCGTAAAGATAATGTCTCCAAATCTTAAGGGCAAAAATTACAGCTCCTAATTCTAAGTCATGAGTTGTATAATTTTCTTCGTGCTTTTTCAATTGCCTTGAAGCATACGCAATTACTTTCTTGCGTTGCATTAGCACACATCCTAATCCTAGTTTTGAAGCATCACAGTAAACTTCAAAATCTTCAGTCCCTTCCGGTAAAGCTAGGATTGGAGCATTTGTTAATTTCTGCTTCAATATTCTAAAGGCTTCTTCTTGCTTAGGTCCCCATTCAAACTTAATGGCTTTACATGTTAGCTTAGTTAATGGTACAACTATCTTGGAAAAATCCTTAATAAACCGTCTATAATATCCAGCTAAACCTATAAAACTTCTAATTTCCATTGCAGTTTGCGGAACCTTCCAATTGGTAATTGCCTCTATCTTAGTAGGATCTACATGAATCCCTTCGTGATTCACCATGTGTCCTAAGAATTGCACTCTTGTAGCCAAAATTCACACTTCGAGAATTTGGCGTACAACTTTTCTTTTCTTAACAAAGTTAAGAGTATATGCAAGTGCTGACAATGTTCGTCCTGACTTTCGGAATAAATAAGTATATCGTCTATGAAGACAATTACAAATTTATCCAAATACGGTTTACAGATCCTATTCATCATGTCCAGGAATGCTGCAGGTGCATTTGTTAACCCAAATGGCATGACTATAAACTCGTAATGACCATACCTAGTTCTGAAAGCAGTTTTAGGTATGTCTTCTTCTTGTACCTTTAATTGACGATATCCAGAGCGTAAATCTATCTTAGAAAAAATATCTAGCTCCTTGAAGTTGATCAAACAGATCATCAATCCTAGGTAATGGGTATCGATTCTTAATTGTAACTTTATTCAATTCTCTATAATCAATACACATTCTCATCGAACCATCCTTCTTCTTTACAAACAACACTGGAGCTCCCCAAGGGGATGAACTAGGTTGTATGAATCCTTTACTTAGTAATTCATCTAATTGTGTTTTTAGTTCTAACATTTCGGTAGGAGCTAACCGATAAGGTGCCTTAGCTATCGGTGTAGTTCCAGGAATTAGATGAATCCTAAATTCTACTTCCCTATCTGGTGGTAATCCTGGTAACTCCTCTGGGAATACATCTGGATATTCTGAGACTACAGGGATCTCTTTAAGTTCTTTGTTCTTAGTATTAATGATTACTGAAATCATATATACTATTCCTTGCTTTCCTTCATAACTAGCAACTTTCATTACTGATATGAACTTCATGGGTTTACACGGTTTATCTCCTGTAATCGTGATTACTTCTCCAGTAGGTGCCTGAATTTCTATTGAATTTTTATCACAAATGATTTGAGCATGGTTGGCTATCAACCAATCCATTCCTAACACAACATCAAATTCAGCTAATTTCATAGGTAACAGATTTGCAGCAAATTTATGACCTGAAAGTTCTATTTCTACTTTTTGCAAAACCTGATCTATTTTAACTGAATTCCCATCTGCGGTTTCGACAGTAAAAATCTGCCTGATGTTGGTTAAAGGTAACTTAAGAGCTTGACAGAATAAAGTATTTATAAAACTTTGGTTTGCACCAGAGTCAAATAATACTTTTGCGTATACGTTATGAACTAAGAACGTACCAGCTATCACATCTGGAATGAGTTCTGCTTCTTGAGTGGTTAGCTGGAATGCTCTGACATTCTTCTTAGTAGCTCCATCAGTCGCCTTGGTTTTGTTGTCTGCAGGTTTGACCAATTTAGGACATTCTGTTTTAAAATGCCCCGCTTCCCCACAGTTAAAGCAGATTATGGTTTTCTTTCTGCAGTTTTCTTCATGATGTCCTACAGCTTTGCAAAGGTTACAGGTTACATTACATCTTCCATAATGTTTCCTTTTGCAATTCCTGCAGAAAGGTGGATTTGAGGATTGCCCCGTTCCTCTTCTCTTGAAGTTGCTATTATTACCCACCCGAAATCCTTGGGTAGTTTTCTGAGCCAGTTCCATTTTCCTATTTTCATCTCTTGTGCGTACTAGTTCATCAGTTAAGGTGTTGGCTAATTCCACCGCATCATCAATAGTGCGTGGTCTCGTAGCCTTAACAATGTTGCGGATTTCGCTAATTAATCCCCAAATGTAGCGAGAAATGAGTACCGGTTCTGGCGAAGCCAGTGTTGGTACCACTCTAGCATATTCGAAGAATGTCGAAGTATATCCTCGACAGTCCACATTCACCATCCGATGGTTTAGGAACTTATTTGCCATTTGATCTTTTTCATACTCGGGACAGAATTTTCTTTCTACAAGATTCTTAAATTCTTCCCATTTCATGGCATATGCCTCAATCCTTCTTTTAGCTTGTATCACAGTGTTCCACCATTCTAATGCCCCTTCTTTAAAAAGATTGGAAGCATACATAACTTGATCTTCTTCAACACATTTACTTATAGCAATTACTGCCTCAGTTTTCTCTAACCAACGTAATGCTGCAATAGCCCCTTCGTTACCTGCAAACTCAACTGGTTTACAGGCAAGGAATTCTTTGTAAGTGCAACCAGGTGTTGCAGCTTTCATTTTCTTGAAAATTGGGGCTTGCAGATCTTTATTGTTATTAACATGATTTCCGCCTCCGTTTATACTGTTACTAAAGTTGTCGCCTTGAGTACGTTTACTAGGAATGATTGATTGAGGTTTAACAGGTTTTTGAACAGCAGCAACAATTGCTGGAATAGCATTGGCTATTCCTTGTGCAACAATATCCTCTATATCTTGTCTATTTAACAATTGTTCTTCCTGAATTTGCTCAGATTGATTTACTTCATTTACTGGTTCATTACCAATGTTTGCCATCTGATAATTAATTTATAGATAAATAATTAGTATAAAAGAAATAATCCAATGTCACAATTAATTGCACATAATCACAAAAACGTATATACAAACAAAATTTTAAATTTTCTAAGATTTCATTTGTTTTATAGATTATATCATGCTTCTATATACAACCGTTTTATTATTTATTTTTCACATACTGATTTTCATTAATATTACTATTACACAACCACAGTCTTACTACCCACTTTTCTTTGGTCACTTGTTTTTCTAAAAACGAAGCTCCCTTTCATCATATTTCCAGGCAATTTGTCCTCCTATCTCTCGGATCCTATTCCCAGCATCCATCAGCTCTTCACCAAAATGGCGAAGTTCAGCCATATTTCTAATATACTTTTATGGTATTCATCAGTGATCAGTCAGTGTATTGTATTGTATGGTTTGCATCGTTAAAGTGTTTAGTGTATTGCTTCTATCATTTATGTGTTAGTGCTATTGTTTCTCCGTTACTGGGCAATTTTTGGCTCAACCGTTTTTTTTTTCTTTTATTTTATGTCTTAAACAGGTACTCAGGGAAATCGGGGAAATGTGTGAAGAGTGATAATAAAAAGCTAGAGTTGGAACAAGGAGTTTAATAAAACCTTATATTCAATAAATTTAGACACTTATGTTTTTTTTTTTTTTTTTTTTTCTGTTGAGACCGTTATGTCATTTTGGTGATATTTTGTTTTTAAACCTATAGAATTTATGTTTTAATTAAGCTATTAATTATCTCTGATTACCGAATTGTGTAACACGTCAGCCCTAATCTGGGCGGGGTGTTACAATAACCCTCTCATATATATATATATATATATATATATATATATATGATGGCAATTCACCGTTGCTAACTGGTAAAAACCACACTCCCCAACTTTCCCCGCTAATCAGTGAGGACTCCCCACTCACCTAGGCACTTTTTTTCACCAGGTCCGCGGGGCAGTTTCCTCGGAAGGGAGCGGGCTTCGACCCCCACACCAAGCACCCTTATGATAAATGAAAGAGTTATACCAAACCGATATCTTGCTGTCTTGAGGAAAGTGGGTAAAGTTACAGGTTCTTCTATTGGTTATGATAAATGAAAGGGTTAAACCAAAACTAATATTATGCTAGTTACATGCTACCTCTATATATAGAGGATGTACTTATACTCTTGTAATTACGCTATCAAGGGGTGTTTGGGATTGCTTATTTAATTCAAAAAGGACTTTTTGGCGAAATGACTTATTTACTTATGACTTATCCAAAAGGAGTTTTTAAAAAAAGTGTTTGGATGAGCTGATGAGTTAGGAAAAGTCAATAAGTTGTTTGAAAAAAAGTGTTTGGATGAGTTTATGAGGTGGGAAAGGGTAATATTTCATGAAAAGTTAAAAGGAGTTTCAAAAAGCCATTGTTTCCTAACTTTTAAAATGACTTTTCCACCTTATACAAAAATTTGTTTCAAAAAGTGTTTTTCACTTATCCAAACATTATTTTGACTTATTCAAAAAGTCAGTAAGTCAATAAGGCGTTACAAATAGCTCCAAACACCCCCACAGTTGAGTATGAACTCTATATAGTTTCACATAGACTCATAGGAGCTCTTGATTCCGGTGACTTCCATAGATTTCGGAAATCGTTTCAGTTTCTCTTCTAATCTTGCTTCTACTTCGTTTCTATCCAGTGACTTTTGACCAAACACCTTCTACCGGCAAAACACCTAATTCTTCGGCCATCTTCTTCGGTGACCTAATTTTTCATCTTTCTTCTTTGTCAGTTTTTCGTCTTTGTTTATATCATACTCTCATCTCTATACTGTTTCTTTCGATTTCTCGATCATGGCAAGTACTAGTGATAATCCTTCATCTAACACATCTAGTTCATCAAATGCTTCCCAAAAGTTACAAAATATCACTCAACTGGTACTAATTAAACTTGATGACACAAATTTTCTCAAATGGAAACACCAGCTCTTGACTATTTTAAGAACTCTTGGACTTTTGCAATTTTTCATTCAAGAACTATTGATTCCCTTTGTTGGATCTGAGCAAAGAAATATATGGGACAAAACTAATAGATACGTATTAAACTTCATAACTACTAATCTTTCGTCTTCATTGTTGTACTTAACACAAGGTACAACTTGTTCATCGAAATTATGGAGAAAGATAGAAGATTCGTTTGACCAACAGTGTAGATTTGGGTTGAAGCATCATCTCAAAATCTAACTAAGACCAACAATAATGATATTATCATTGCTTTTGTTCAGATTTCGAT